>OY978450.1:33113283-34355783 GCA_963854805.1 Plagodis dolabraria
TGTTATGAATTTTTTAAAGTTAGGTCATGTTGAAATTTTGTTCCATTGTGCAACAGTGTGACACGAATTGTGCGACGTGTCACAACGGAAATTATAAAGGTTGCTATATATTATTATATTTTAGTAATTATTTTTTTTTTACCATAGTAAAAAAAATATTGTGAAAATATATTAACTATGTAAATATTAAAATTATTAAACTTTTGGCTTTTATTTATACTACTGCATTAGGTACCTACTATTTTATTTTCAATGAACTAATAATTAATGAATATTTCGGATGCTTTTATCTGCGGCAAAACCGTGTCGCAGATATCGTGAAAGATTAAATGACAACAATACTTTATGTTTCGTTAGGTTTTAAGTAAATAACGTAAATAAAATGAATATTTTGTGTTAAGGACATTTAATTTAAGAATTTAATATTATTTTGCGGTACCATTTTACCCAGTTAATGATGTTTTAGAGATATATTTTTAGTATGTTTTTTTTATATCTGGATGATTTGGTAATTGAATTGTAAAGTTTATTATTAAAAATACCTAAACATTATGCCATAAAGGCAATAAATAGCTAAAAACATTAAATAAATAAAATGGAAATATTTCTATTTAAAAGCTTGCGATTCCTGAACTAAAGCGTTATATACCTAGTAACCAGTTAGTAGTTTTTTTTTTCTATTTTGTCCTGGTCATGTGTACAAGGGTTTACAAATTCCGTTGTAACACATTATTTCATTTGTGACACATTCCGTTGTGATCTCTATTGTGCAACTGCTCGAAAAATATGAGCCTTACCCAAATATGATTACAAGCACTATCGCGTGCTAAGCGAAAATCATATCAAACAAATTATTGGAGTATGTCCAGGTGGCTGAGATGGTGTTAAGCATCCGACGCGATATCGGAGGACGGGGGTTCGATTCCCACCTTAGGCATAAAATTTTGTACTCCAATAATTTGTTAGACAGTAGGTAATTGTAGGATAGCCTGAACTATATTTACGACCAAACAATCGCTTACCATCAGGTGATATACTGCTCAAAGGGTAGTCTACCAGGTAAAGAAACATCGTCATTGTAGATAGATAAGGCGTCGAACAACACTTTGTAAGTATAACAGCACTACACAGCACTCAGTGATACACAGACGCTCAACTAGCTTCATTACCATTTGCCGTCCTTGTTGGCCGTTTAAGAGAATGTATATTAACGAACTACCCCATGAATCTGGCTAGAACTAACTACCCATATCTTTCTGAGGGACACGTCATAGGACGCCTGCCAAGCGTGGTGATCCAACTCAAAGGGTTTGATCTTACTATGCATGTTACCAATGTTGATATAACACTATGCTGTTGTGCATTGAACTTTCCGACCATAAATACAATACAATACAATACGTAACTCTTTATTGCAAACCGATTTACAAATTTTACACATATTAAATAATACACAATAAAAACCCTTTCAAAATGGTATTACAATGGGCGGTCTTATCGCTATAAAAGCAATTTCTTCCAGACCACCTTTGGATGGATAGAATCAGAAATAGGGAATAGGAATGAAATCATAGATAAAACGTTTACTAGTACTTTAATATTAATCTAAGGTTTCTTCAAACTTTTCAAGGTCTCTTCAACTGTTTCCACGAACGTAATTGAAGCAGTGTTAGCTGTCGCAGTAATAGGTATGGAATGTCGTGCTGCTAGTCCATAGTTCAATCCCCACCGTCGTTGGCTTGATCTTCGCCGCACAGTGGAAAGCAAGTGTGTTCTGGAAGCTGTTCTTGATAGCCAGTAAATTACAGGCATTCGAAATTTTACAACTGAATCTCTTAGGGTGATGGGCGCAGTACAGTGCAATTCCTTGTGATGGCGTCTGTTATAGGTATAGGTTACCAGTACCACTAACAGGTGGGCCTCTTGCGGGTCTATCACAGCCCAATAAAAAAAACCTTGTATCCTTAGTTATACTAGAATATTATTATTTTTATTACGTGGAATAAGGAAGACAATAAGATATTTAATAACATTTTTGTATATTCACAATGATGAACAAATATTTCGTTGTTTCTTCATTAAATAATGACTGTACATTGCTACATTGGTGTACCGACAGATATCGCTCAGCGGCGAGCAAACCAAACATTTGCACGATATTGTGGCTTTAACAAACAATCACCAAGTTCGCATAAACAAATCTCTGTAATATCAAACAGTATTAACATCAGTACATTAAAAGGAATTCTGATGTTACAGTAAGAACTAAAAGTAACATGAATAAATTAGGAAATCTCATTTATCATCATGTATGTCGCTCATCACTCCGAGACGTTAGCACATAAGCCCAGTCTTTCTCTGTAGAAAGACTCCGTCTTGGTGAGTATCACCTCAGTATCAGACATTCTGCCTCGAAGCAGTAGTGTGCAAGCTCCAAGGTGTAAAGTGAAGTATAACTGAAATTACTGGGCGTATGAACTAACGTCTCGGAGTAACGAGCGGAGTGCAGTGTCATGCATAACTAGGACAGTTACACTGCAACTGTAATGGACAGGCGTAACGCTTAATGCAAGTTTTATACATTATATATTTTGATGTGATTGTAAAGGAACAAGCATGAGGGCCACCTCATGTTATGTGGCAAACTTTCGCTATAACTATAACAGATGCATTTCACACTGCGCTTGTCCCCCTGAGACATACAGTTGTTAAGTGTGCCATGTAATTGAACTGGCCCTCAAAGACTGCCGTTGGAACATACTGTTAGGTGCTTAGTGACAGATTTTCTACTTGAGGAGTAGCTAGTCAGGCGAGCATTTGCAAATGCCCTTCCACCACGTGGTGAAGCTCATGCTGGCGGTGGGTATCGAACCATGGAACTGTGGCACTGCAGTCCATAGCTATAACAGCTCAGCTATCTTTGCTTCAAAGATAAAGTGGTACGAGGGCTTAAAAACAAATTTATAAAAAATATAGAAATAAATATTCTTAGAAAAACATTTTATGAAATTATTAGGATAATTTTAGGAAAATCGAGTGTTATTCTATAATATTCATTTAATGTTTTCTTGAAATAGGTTTTTAAATCTTTGTAGTTTTTTGACTTTGAGAGCCAGGTCTGGGTAGAACCGGTTTAATATCTTCGCAACCCGCCCAGGGGCAGGTATACTAACTCACATATATACGATCCCTTAGATCGTAGCCTAGACGATGACACCTTACATGTTAGTGCAAAAACGTTTGTTTTTCAGCTACGTTCTTAGTATCTACAAAATATATCAAAATTTAATGTTTGTGAGAATGAGGGCATTCTGTTTGAGCTAGAGACTCGTGATATACACGGGCAGACACACAGAGAGACAGCAGAACATCATCGAATTGGCCATTTTGCCATTTGGGTACAAAACCCTGAAAATGGAGCTTCGATTTTGCAATAAGTACTTCTGACTGAAAGAAATGCTAATTATGTTATGACGCATAAATAAATATATATCTGTACTATGAAATTAAATTGTAAATTAATTGTATACATTTTTTAATCGCTAGATCGATGCGACGTGTCATCAAAATACTAGCACCTATTTATCTCAACGAATAAGCATTGCGATTGAACGGGGTAATGTTGCCAGCATGCCTGGCACGCTGCCAACTGGCAGTGGGCTGAAAAAGTTGGACTGCCTGTTTATCTTTAAAGGCCTTTGCTGTGTTATACAGTTGGAAGTGTTACGAGTATATTCATACTAACTTCGTAAGATTATAGTGATTAAACAACTTTAAACGGTTTAAATCGCATGTGGTGACGTACCACATTAATGTACATAGTTATTAAGATAGAATAAGTAGATTTAAGAATTTGTATTATATAGATTATAGCTGTAAGGTTGTGTAATAAATTATTTTAATACTACAGTATTTTGCGAATGCCTGCCTGGCTAGCTACCACTGTCAAGTAGAACCTAAAATCTGCCGCCAAGAACCTAACGGTGTGTTCCGGCAGCTACCCTTGAGAGCCAGTAATTCTAGGTTAGCCTGAACAACATCTTAGACCACATCATCACTCACCATCAGGTGAGATAATGGTCAAAGGCTAACCTATCAGGCATCAGTACTATTAGTGCTAATATTATAAATGCGAAAGTAACTCTGTCGGTCTGTGTCTGTTACGCTTTCACGCCAAAACTACTAGACCGAATTGAATTGAATGAAATTTTGTATGGAAATAGTTTGAGATCCGGGTAAAAAAAATATGATAGTTTTTATCCAACTGCGCAAAAAGAGGTTAATATATTTGTGCTATAACCGACATACGCGCGGGCGGAGCCGCGCCCGGAAAGCTAGTAATATATGTATTATATATCATTATTCTTTTTGTTCCGACGTTTCAAACACTTTGCAGTGATCGTGGTCACGGGTTGACTAATTGTTTTATTTATCACATGAGTTATTATTAAACCGTTTAAAGTTGTTTAATTACTATGTGTAATAATCGCGAATTAGATAGATAGATAGATAGAAAACTCTTTATTGTTACACCACTTTAGAAATATAAAAGATTACACATTAAATTATAATAACATAGTGTTATAATGGGCGGCCTTATCACTAAAAGTGATCTCTACCAGGCAACCTTAGGATGGAGTTGAACGAATAAAACAATAGAGGCGGGTGTAGTCCAAATACATAATCAAATTTCATAAAAACATTTTAAAATAAAACGTATTTTAGTGTAATTTCTAAACAAATATATAAAAAATAGCATACATATATATATAAACATATACATAGCAACATACATAAATAGATAATGATATATACATATACCTATAAATTATATGAAAATATAGTACATATTATAATATTATCACATATATAGCATAGAAATTGACAAAAATATAGTGCAAAATTAAGTGGACAAATAAAACCTTTTAACTTGATCCTTGAACATATTGAGAGTCGGTGCTTGTCTGATTGATACAGGAAGAGAATTCCACAAGCGGGCAGCCTGAATAGTGAAGGATTTGCTATAAAACGAACTCGTATGAGGATGGATTTCAAGTGTGAGATTTTCTGATGACCTTAACGTGTATGAAGAACAGTGAAGGAAATCGAAGCGTTCCTTGAGATAGCGCGGGGATGTAGGACTGAACAATATATTGAATTACCTGAATAGGAACATACAATAGCAAATAATACAAGTATATAGCTGTCATCGGCTGTACCTACTATGATATGAGTCATAATAAAATGGTACAACAGCAAAGATAGTCAAATAAAAATTAATTTCAGAAGAACTGTGTGAAATTATAACATAACATACCGAAAGCCAAAGTTAACTGAAGAAAAGTTCTAGAATATAAAAAAGACCATGAAATTTCGGTGAATTTTAAGACAAATATTACTGGGATAACTTTCCGCCATCAACAATTATAGCTCTAACTTTTTGCTGAACGAGGCGGCAGAGTTTTATTATTTTATTGGTCCCACTTTTCACATATTTCATTTATTGAAATAACAAGAGAGGTAATATAAAAATATCCCAATCTTATACCGGATATTGGGAAGGAAACCAATAACTTGGCTATTAGTTTATAAAGTCGAGTAAATGTAAGTTTTATTCTAAGAAATGTCAAAGTCAAGGGTAAACATTATGTACATATACACATGGTCGTAAGGGCCAAAGTAAATTACTAAATACGAATTTTTTATTCAACGTGAAAGGTTTTGATTTGTTCGTATTACTAGCTCTGCTTGTGGTGACACAATAATGCCACCTGCTACTACAGACTCACTCTATAATAATTATAGGTATGTATGTCTGTGTTTATAAAACTATATTTACTTTAAATATCATTATCGTTTAACTTGTATGCATGTTAAGAGGGAAAGTGGCGCGCGATGCTCCATAAAAATATGTTCCCTTATTTTCTTTATGGATATTGCCTCTTAACGTAATATTTTTTGTATATTATCATGGCCTGGTATAGACACGCTCATGTCACTTAGTATTATTTAGGAACAAAGAAATAATTATTGAAGAAAATATGACCCAGAAAATCAGTTAAAAAGACCCGTCATAAAAATGTTAAAGCTTTCAATGTAAAAGCAAATTATTGGAGACTCGACTTAGAATTTAAACCAAAAACAATTGTATCGGTTCAGTTTTGGAGCAGAAACAAAGGAAATACAAAACGTTGATTTCGTGATTTTTTTGCCAACTACTCATTTTAGCACGTATCGTTATTTAAAAAAAAACAACTTGACATTCAACGTGACAGGTCAGTAAATTTCAGATTTATTTTCAAAAAATAATTAATTTTATTTTCAGATAGTAGATAGGCATTTTCTGCCCATCACCCGCATTCTTCCTAGTGGAATTTTGCGAGGTATTGTTTGTGGGGCTCGTTTGGGCCTCTGTAGTTAGTTTCATTAGCTTATTTATTCAATAGCTTTTTGACATTTCTTGTCGAGCTAATTTCTAATCAGTTATTTTTGTTTCCATGGCAACGCTGCCTGCGACACCGGCGCGCGCACTACGACGACGGTGTTGACGCGAGCCTTCATCCGGGTTGAGACGTCACACTAGAGATTCTAAGATAAGCTTTGCTTTATTTTGTAAACAATGCTTTGTGCCCCAACTATGAATGCTGTAACGGGGATCTTTGTATCGCAAGATAGCCAGATGTTGTGTCCGCAGTGCCCCCAGGCTCGTTATTTCAAAGGTCATAAAGGCCTCAAAATTCACCAAACAAGGTGTCATAAACAAATAGAAATTCCCCTTTCGGCACCAATTAATAATCAAAACGTAAGTAGTAGCAGTGTTGCGAGCCCTGCTACGCCTTCCAAACCGTTTTGGGAGGTTTTAAGCTCGTACAAAAATAACATTCCTTTATTAAAACGCATACCTCGGGGTGCAAGAATTTCTGTTGCCCAATCTTTATCTTGTTCCATTAAAAACGTCTTGGCTACTAATACTACGCAAGCCTGGGAGCATCTTCTAGCATTCCCGTACCACGTGTTTCACGTGAATTTTGATCCGTCTAACAAAAAATCACTTACTACTAGAGTAAAGGAAAACTGCGTGAAATACAGGGCACGGGAAGAGCAATCTTTTGGCACAACTATAATCATTCCGCCTTTGCGGCGGAATACAAAAACAAATAATTTCGATTCAGCTACTATTAAAATAGTAGAAAACAAAATTACTGATGGTGATATTAAAAACGCGGCACGCATCTTGTTTTCGAGTGATACAATCGCTCCTTTTACATCTGATACGTTGAATTCCCTAATTGAAAAGCATCCGCCTGCAACTGCAGGTCTCCACCTTCCCGAATCTCCTATACAAGACATTGTTGAGGTGACCCCACAGGATGTTTCTGCAGCCGTGGCATCTTTTTTAAGTGGCTCAGCCGGTGGCCTTGATGGCCTCACGCCTCAGCACTTAAAAGATATTTTATCTTTTAGTTCCGGTGAGGTAGGCGAGACACTTTTAAGGGATGTGACGGCTTTGGTTAATTTGATGTTGTCGGGTCAGGTCAACAATGAAATTACCGAAATTCTGTACGGTGCAAATTTATGTGCCCTAAATAAAAAAGATGGTGGTATTAGGCCTATAGCAGTAGGCACCACTTATCGTCGCCTCACAGCCAAATGCGGTTGTAGGAAAAAGATTGCTTTTTTAAGTAATCTTTTTCAACCACTGCAACTCGGTTTTGGTTCACAGGGTGGCTGTGAGGCTGCTGTACATTCACTTCGCACATTTCTTGATCAAAATTGTGGAGATGTGCTTTTGAAGGTGGATGTTAAAAATGCATTCAACTCTTTAGATAGAGGCACTCTTTTGACTGAAGTGAAAGATAAAATTCCGGAATTATACCCTTTTCTTTGGCAATGCTACGGCAAACCGTCAAAATTAACATACCAAAATAACGTTATTTTATCTTCCGTAGGATGTCAACAGGGTGATCCTCTGGGACCAGCCATTTTTAGCCTTGCGATCCACTCAATAATTCAACGTCTCCAATCAAAACTTAACGTTTGGTATTTGGATGACGGAACCTTAGGAGGCGATGCGAACACGGTTTTGGATGACTTGCGAGTACTTATAGACGATTTTCGTGTTATTGGCCTTGAACTAAATTTTTCTAAATGTGAACTTTTTGTTTGTGATACTTGTCCGGATAAAGTTTCGATTATTGAAAAATTCAACTTACTTGCGCCTAATATAAAATTAGTAGAAAAAAGTTCGCTTCGTCTTTTGGGTTCACCGATTCTTAACGAATCTTTATCACCATTTGTCGAAGAACAAATTCAAAAGTTTAGAAATGCTTCTAGCAGATTATCCAAAATTAACGCCCATATGGCTTTTACAATTATAAGATTTTGCCTTTTTGTTCCTAAATTTACATACTATTTAAGATGTTGTCAGCTGTGGCAACACAGTGAGCTTTTGTTAAGCTTAGACAACTTAGTAAAAGATACGTTAGTGTCGGTTTTGAATGTTGAGATGGATGATAGGGCTTGGGTGCAAGCTTCCCTCCCTGTGAGGTTGGGGGGCATAGGGATACGCAAAATTTCTAGTGTGGCATTACCAGCTTTTTTGTCTTCTGTACACAGTACACACAAATTAGTAGAAAAAATTCTTGCACGATCTTTAGGCTCTTTCGATGTAGCATATCTGGCTGAGGCCAAAAACACATGGAGACTGGCTTGTCCAAATACTGAATTCCCAAAAATGTTGTCATCTCAGAAACAGTGGGATCGGCCCCTATGCGAGCTAACACGGAAAGATCTTTTAAATACGTGTTCTAGCATCGCAGATCGTGCTCGTATTCTCGCTGTTTCTGTGTGGGAATCCGGTCTTTGGTTACAGGCCATTCCTTCTTACAAAACTGGTAGCCTTATAGATCCATCCGCTTTTCGTCTAGCTATTAGCTTACGCTTGGGTGCAAGGTGTTGTGTTGCACATCACTGCCAGTGTGGTACTGCAGTTGATCAACTCGGTCACCATGGCCTCTCCTGCTCTCGAAGTGCTGGTCGAATTTCCCGCCACGCCAGCCTTAACGATATCATTCGCCGGGCTTTTACCAGCGCCAATGTTCCAGCTATTCTCGAACCGAATGGTCTGATGCGTGACGATGGTAAAAGACCTGACGGCATGACTCTGGTTCCGTGGAAGTTAGGACGGCCCTTAGTGTGGGACGCTACGTGCGTGGACACTTTAGCGCCGTCACATCTTTCTGAAACCAACGTGAGGGCTGGCGCTGCGGCTACTTCGGCGGAGCAACTCAAGCGGCGCAAATATGCTAACCTCGGTATGGGTTACATATTTGAGCCGTTTGGTGTAGAGACGTTGGGTCCGTGGGGACCGGGAGCTCATCGTATTTTCCAAAACCTATCTGAGCGCTTGGTCGATGCGACGCGTGATCAAAATGCTGGCACATATTTGGCTCAACGAATAAGCATTGCAATTCAACGGGGCAATGCTGCCAGCATGCTGGGCACGCTGCCAACTGGGAGTGGGCTGGAGCATTTGGACTGCCTATGAGTCTGCTATGACTTATAGGTGTCTAAATGCTTTTATTGTAGTAGCTGTAGTGTTGTATATAGTTCATAGTATTTTGTTTAATAAAGGCATACCGTCGTTATTTTTATTTCACTAAAATCAGTTTAGTGCAGGCATGAGGAAGTGACAAAAAAAGAGTGAACATAATTTGTATATTCATGTAGTAAAAAGACATTACCTACCCTCAAGAACCATCCACTAACACGACCGTAAGTATAACCATAACAGTTGTCACGATCGTGCCGTTTATCGAAGGGCCCCATAAACACAGATGTGGGACCCATTTCAGCTGTTTATTGTTTGTCAACAAAGGAAGCTGCAAAAGTATTTGTAATTTAACGACACTACTCGCTTGTGACACGTATAGCGTGAGTGCGAAATATATAAATATTATGATCATCATACTATGCGAAATAATGCGTCTTATAGAAACTTATAGAATGCGTCCGTTACGAATGACTGTAACATCATTCATAATATATTCGTTTGTAAGCAAACATTCCAAATTATCTATTAACATATAAATTTAAAATTACAACGAGATTACTCGCGTAAATATCGTACTGGGGCATACTATCCAATTACCTATGCTAAAAGATCGTGTGAAAGTGCATTTCAATCCATTTGACCATTCGTTGAATGCACGTGTTTTTGACGATGGGGATATCTACTTCAACAACAAAAGACTATTAATTACTTTGGCTGGTATGTTGATAAACGATCGACACTTAACAACAAATTGATCAAGGGAAGTTAACTATTTCTATGCGAATTAATTTCTGTATTTAATTTGCATGCATTAATGTTCTGTATAATAATATGCACCTACTAATTAACTCACGCAGATTATTCATTACATTATATAATCAGTTTCATTATATTATATCATCATATTTTATCAGTTCATATTTCTCATGTTTAGGATGCTGCCCGTTTGAAGCGAAACGTCTACTCAATGTGAATATACCCTTTTCACTAAATGTTTTATACAATAACCGGCAAAAACACTCACGTTGGAGATCGAATACGTCGATCCGGGAGTAATGATATCTTCACAGACGACGAAGTAGGCCCACCGTCTTCAGCCGGCTGGGACCTCATCACCTATCACCAGCAACGCTGAGCGCCGACCGCTGTGCCGCGCGACTAACATCAAAACCATTAGGCGATCCAATATGTCAACAAGTCAGACAACGACGACGACGTGACCAGGACGATGACGACGACGACTATGGCGACGACGACGATTTAATTCCAATTTCTTTATATTGACAATTACGAGTACATTGCTGTCGCTAAAAATAGGGTAAAAGCTACTTGGCAAGTGGTCAACACCGAAATGGCCAATACCAGAGTAAATGAAGCATTCGATGAAATAATTGATATTGGAGTAACAGAGTCTGCCATAGCTAATTTGCTTAATATTTTTTTGCTGAAAAATCCATTTCATCATTAAGTACTAACAATACATTTTTTTATTATATATTATGTAACCTTCAATGAACAGGTAACAGTATTTAGCAAAAAGTAATCCTTATGATGAATTGCCTTTCGATCGGATGATTATTTTTCTCGTGTAATGGGTTCGATTCCCGGTTCAACCATGTAATTATTAAAATATCTATGAATGCAGTTTAAATTGTTTCTTAAATTCGAATAATGTCTTCATTCAGTAAAATGTTCCATCTGCAATATTCAAGGTACTTTCCCTCCATGTTTCCTTCCCTGTATAGTATGTAGCACATTGTTAAACAACGTTTAAAAGAATGGCCCCTAGTTTCTTGCTCGTTCTTCTCGCAGTGGCTCTATATTTTTTTTTGCTGAACGTGGCAGTACAATGTATAATTTTTCAATATTAAAACTTGTAATTGAATAAATGATTTTGACTTTGCCTTTTTTCTCACACGAAAAGAGAATGTTGATGTACCGTCCTAATAAACGCCCTATCGTAGTAATATTAGAAAATTTCTGCATTAGCAATTTAACCATCGAAGTACACTTGAGAAATACACTTCGTGTACACCATAACATCGTGGGTAAATTCCCAAGCTATTACTGAATTGTATAGCTTAATTGTTTGCGTGCAATATAGCGATTGCGGTCCAGGGCAATAATCGGTCTTTATGTTTATATATCTCCACACAAATAAGACTAAAATGTGACATTTGTTTCTCAAGATGCAATTATTTTTATTCCATGTACCTAGAGGATTCTGTGAAATGTGTGTTATTAACTAGGACCGCGGCACGACGTGTGCTATCTTATATTACGACCTGAATATATTTTTCGGTATTTTGATCGAGAATGGTAAGACAATAGAAGTATGGCAGTGTTCACAAATAATAAGTTTAACTGACAAAAAGTAATTGCTCATGAATACTCTGTAAACTTTCACTCAGGGCGCACGGATACAAGTCCTAGCCTCCACCCCATTTGTAACCTAAAAATAAAAACAATAACAGGACACGTGCGTGCCAGTCACCTAACTGATAAAGATCAATTTACAACGACAGCGTATCGGAGCACGACGATCTTATTTCAAACTAAAAGTATGACGTAAACTGTACTTTGTTTACTGCTTACTAATAATTCGGAGTTTATAGAGGATTAAAAGAGAAAGAACATGCAACTTGGCTTAAAATATATGAAAATACTAATTTAATGACTATAAATAATAACATAGTCATTGTATTATAATTAAATATCGTTAAATATTTCTCTTAATATATGAGAAATTAAATATTTAGACAACTTAGCAACAAAACCAAATATTTTGATAACATTTTAAATTTCCCGCGATGGACTAATGATGTTTATATTGTTTATCTCAAGCTTGGCCACGTCATAGATGTGGGCAAAATTTGACCCGTGTGTGTATGCTAAGAGGCATATTATACAGATTAGACCACTCAAATAACTATTTATTTACCAAAATTGATCTCTTCCTTCCTATAAACCACTTCGTATCATCCTATGTTGTTTTTAACTGTAATCCCCTACAAAGAATAATAAATTTTGAGTTGACCTTCAACCCTCGTTTATGATCATATTTTATGATTCATTTGGACCCCGAAATAAAACTGCGATTAATTATTCCTGTCACGTCGAAGCAGGAGCCTCTCGTGGAATTATGATAATGATACCCTGGTACCCTATCAATAACTCATTTATCCTCGTTTATGCACTTTCTCTCGTTAGGTGTTAATTACATTCTAAAAGCAATGTTTGTGATCTAAAATCACCACTTCATCGCCACTCGTTACGACAATCAAACTTTAGTTACATTAATTATGTATAATATACATATATTTTATTAGAATACGTTGCAACGAGATGGCAATCAAAAGGCAACGTTTTCGTATGGAATCATCAGAAAGGGTAAGGTACAACATATTTTTCGAATAAACTCTATAAGCATAGCTATACAGACAGTTTTTTTCGACGAATGATTTCGTTTTGAAGAAAGTCTTCAATGAAGCATAAGGATCGTAGCGATCGTACGTGGGTGTGTAAACGGAGTATACCGCGGGGGGCGGGCTTCTCAAATGATAGTTATTAAATATGTAGTAGTGCTGATTTTGTGTACATATATAAAAATTAAACACGAGTTGAACATATACAGTCATCGATAATAAACCATCACCCACAATACTATTCATACATTTTATATGTATTAATAGTAAAATAAGAGTTTATAATAGAGTATATTAAGAAAGTGTTCGGAAGTTACGTCTATAGCAAATAAATTAATAGTAAAAAAGATATTGTTAAAAATCAATTATGAATGCTTAGTCAATCGCATCATATTTTACCACAATGCCTGTAGACCTATTAACTGTAAAGTTACACGTGTGTACAAATGACACACAATTACTCGCCACGTTCATAATATCCCGATTAATAACCCCGGTTAATATTTGTACCCACCTCCGAGCTTCTGTGATCTCAACCAGGCACTGTCGCTTCTTAATTAAGTTCTCGCAATTAAACATTGCAAACAATTATAAATGTCGATTCATTTCAAATAACAAATGTTGCTTTTCATTGTTTCGAAATTGAGTACCTACAGGCGTTTCTATTTATAATTTTTCTGTGTACTTGTGTTAATTGCATTTAATTAAGCAGGTTTTCCATATCCAAGGTAGCGCGTATAGCGTATAGCGTGTCTTATTTTATAACATACTAGTTTCTGCCTGCGGATTCGCACCCATGGGGTTTGGTTATGTCGTAATCCTTGAATCAAGAAAACTAAATTATATAAGTACGTAATGAAACCATCTTTCTCGCGAGTCCGTTTCAAATTCGTCCGGTTTTTCCTCTTATATTTGCAATAATAAGTGCAGCAATGGGGAAGCCCATTGTCAGGTTAGTTTCGTCTCGGTGGCGATAAGTGTTTGTTACATAAAAAAGTTCAATTCGTATAGAATTATCTGCTATTATTTGTTTCAATTTATTTTATTACAGGAGATTTGCTGTGTATCAGTTGAATATCGAGTAATAGGAGTTTATAATTAATTTATATTAAGTGAATGGGTAAACTTTATATAATGATGCATTATAGTTAAATAAAAACCTTTTTAATTAAATGTTGTATAATAAGATTGGGGGAACTTTCATTTTTTTAAATAAAGATTTCAATTACGTTACGTCGTTTTATAACATGCGGGTGTTTGTGGATGTTAGTGTGCAAATAAATACATTTATACCTAGTTAGTTTGTTTACCAAGGTGAAACTTATAAGTTTCACCTAATTTCATTTATGGACACACTTATGCACAAAGAACAATTTTATTAAAGTTCTTTAACCCCTACGCTCAGGTCTATTTCACTATAGATCTATGTCAAAACTGCGGTGAAAGGTTAAACAGAGCAAAATTAGATAAAATAAACATCAAGTGTGTGAGCTCCGGACTAGATTAAATTTTCCTCCCAGAATATTTTCTGGGGCACCTTGTTAAGTAGGTTCCAGGAGCAAATGAGAACCTTGTTTTTAATTCTTATTTATTAGTGATAAACCAGAATGTCACCCCCTCCCCTATCTCTTTCCGTGAGTATAGGTAGAGGCCAAGAAAGATAATAGGCCGTAAGTATGGCAGCAGCGGTTGCTGAGGCACTCCTAACTTACTGCTCCCTGTTATCCTCAAGATGTCTGTCAAGCGTGTGGATTATGGCAAACCCCCCCTTGATGGGGAAGGTTGTGTACAGCAGTGGACAATTCGGCTTATACAGTAGAGAAATACAGATAATATTAAGGTCAGTTTGTAAGCTAGACTTCAGCCAGACAACAAATACACAGTGACATCAGCGAAAAAGTTTTCAGTTATCAACTCCATTAGGGGTATGTTATTCGGTTAAGTTGTTCGGTATGCGGCTACTATTGATATTATTAATTGAAATCAGTCACCCCAACTTGAACTCCGTTTTACATTTTCAATCCTAACAGCAGCGCTAACAACTAAATCACCGAAAATTATTTACGTATTGATTTCTGAACGAGACCATCGAAGAAACACGAAAGAAGATCAAAAAACCACATAACTAGAAAAGTATTAAGAAATAGGCTATAGAGCCGAAAACGTCTATAGTATAGCACAGAATAACTAATAGTACTTGGTAATGGTAATTGCAACTGTGGTCTATGGTGAACACTATTTTAGGTGAGTAGGTCTAGAGTATTATCTTGTAAGCAGCATGCAACACTAAAAGGCGTAATACATGATAATCTGCGGTTAGTGTTTTAAGTCAACGCGGTACCGACTTCCATAAGTTATTCATAATACTTGTCTTTGTTGGTTAGTTAGTTCCTTTTTTATTAAGAATATTTAAGATTTTTTGTTATTATTATTTGTTAGACAAGCCCACACACACACATATATTGTGAAAATCTGAACTACCTACCTCTTACGGTTTCAAATACGCCCTTTGAAAGTCGAACAGACGGACCGACGGACAGAAGGACAGCCAGCGTTGACATCCCGTTTCTAGCAAAAAACTCAAAAAATTTGTTAAGTAACAAATATTATCTAAATCTCGCGTATTACGTGATCAAGTACAAAAGTATAGACTCTTTAACATTAAAACTAAAATAATGTTGATAATAACCAGAACAAAAATTGCCTTATCCAATTTTGCGTGTTTTATATGTATTGGCGTGTCTTTGCGGGGAACTCATTGGTCTATACTTCATTTTGGGAAGCACGCAGACGTCTATGGCGTGACATTCTTAATTTTAATAGTGTTACGGTTTTTTTTGTGAGGGTCGGAACAATTTGTTTGTTCCATCAAGTGAGGTTCTGAACGCACCCCTTGCACAGAGTATTAATCCGTTTTCTTGTGATTGAGAGTCGAATATTATCTGTTTTTTTGCCTCCCCTCTGATGGAAGGTTCGAGAGATCCCGAAACTTATAAATAGGCCTGCAAAGGCCCGTTACACTTCTTTTTCCGCTTGGAACTTTAAGCAGCCCCCAATCGACGCACTGCCTGAAGCGAGGTAAGAAAGGAATCATGAGGCGTCTGTCTGCCCTAGTGGCACGTAATAGCAATTCTTGAAAATTCATTTGATCTTTCAGGGCTGCAAAACGAAGCCAGGCAGTGCTCCTTTCGACGTCCGCCTTCCCGAGGAACCATCTTGAACATAAATAGACCTACCGGTAAGCAACCAACTCCGATGAGAGCATACATCGCATTCTTTATGTGAAGACGGAAGTAACACACCATTGTTCATTGCAGGCTGAGAAAAAGAAACAATTTAACCGAATACAAGGAGGCGACTTCGTTCCTGGACTCGTGACGCATCCACGTGGCGTCCTCCGAAAGCCTTCGAACCTCCCCAAAAATAAAGGTTAGTTAAAGTGTTTGATAATTTTGGTAGTGATTTTATGCGAAATTGTAGGTTATAAAGCCGGGTAAAATTTCAGTGCTTCGTTTCGTAAATGTACCGTGTGAGACTCTGCGTTTTTTTTTTAACCGCGTGGCACCTTTCGACCCGCCGCTATTTTAACTACGCCTTCTTTAGTGCGCACGCGTTAAATATTTCGATTGAACATGTAAAGCGCCGAGGTTCTGGGTAAAATCCCGTGTATTTTTCCTTGTGAAGTGAGGCGGGCTGCGCCCAAGTGTCTACCACGTGGCCGAGCCACCCCTGCTAACTCGACCGGTTCCCCTTCTGCAATACCTAGATGTGTCTACCCTCTACCCTTTTATGTGCCCTTCAGGCAAAGTCTATTTTCAACCTGAGATAGTGTAAATTGTGACACGCGCCCCCTTGCGTTTTACAGGAGTTCTTGGTTAGGGCTGGTAAAATACCCAACCATACCCACGTCTACCATAGCCCCAACTCCGGTAGACAGCCAGAGCAGTACCTGTAGTCAGCGCTCTGCCTGACATCCCGGACTGCTCGCCTTAACTGAGTCTTCGGTCCAAGGCTGTGAATCTCCACGCTGCACCGGTATTTATGAATTTCCCGGTCTCCTATAACCGGGTGGCGCCCTTTTCTTCTTTTTTTACTTTGCGGAATTCATCTTTCACCCTTTGCGACTCACGACCTTACCCTGAGATCTATATAGAATTTTCTGAGCAAGCTGGTTTATATTTTTTGTACCTACACTTATATACTAAACTATAGAATAATATCTTCCTAATAAACTTAAATTTTGTGGATCTACGTTGCTGGCACACAGAAATTGTAAATTAAGTAGTAACTTAAGTAAATTGTTGTTCGCTAGTACCAGTGATTGCTATCAAATTTCCATGTTCTAAGTTACTCTTTGTACCTGGTACTAACGGATAACCCGACCTAATTAAGGAAAGTGTTCTAGATGTATCTATTCCTTTTTTAAATGAGTTTTGGTGAAAATTTTAATTTTAAATAAATATATTTAAAAAATTGTTGAACGCTTCAATATTGTTTTTATTGGTGTATCTGTCGACATCCTAAAGTAGGTAGGTAGTGTAGTTAGGTGTCTGGAGGCTTCTCTTCCTCACCTGGAGAGTGGAACCCTCCGTCCTCTCTCCCCTTAATTTTTTAATTTTTTATTTCATAACCCCATCTGTACACAAAATCGTAACAATAGTATTGGTTTTAATGCTTTTGTTCTTGATCACGTAGTACGCGAGATTTAGAGCATATTTGTTACGCTAGATAATGGGACGTTGAAAACCAAGATTTCGCTGACTTAAAACTTAATAGTACAGCCACGGTAATGTTATCTATACAGTATCTTAACTCGGCTCTGTCCTCGAAATAACTACCTACCACCGCGCGGTACGTAAAAATGCGATAGGGCTGCCCGCCTCTAGCATTTTAATTACATTTGCCTACTTTATGTTTCCATTTAGTTTTGTGATTGTAAATATACTTTTTTTGTATAAACAAATAAAAAACTGTGAATTAAATAGGTGGTGTTCAATAAAAATGCGTGTAGTTTTTTGATTGGTAGATTTAATTAAAAAACCATGTTTATTTTTGAATAGCAAATCAGTCTTATAAATTCAGTCCAGTCCAGTAGTTTTGGCGTAAAAGCGTAACAGACAGACATACAGGCAGAGTTACTTTCGCATTTATAATATAAATACTGATTATATATTATATATTAGTACTGATAAAATACCACGTCCTTATTTTGAATTATACAAAGTACGAAACAAAACACACATGCCCCGAGATTTTAACACAAGCGTACCTACCGTATCGTGATTCATGAACCGCCTATAACTACCTATTTCACTCGTGTCATTCCTTTACTCTATTCACTTATTTTATTATTAATACATCATTTTTCGGAAGATAAAAGGAAATACACTTATCCATTAAAAAGACACGCCTTATGTAGGTAACCTACCTACTTGTAAGTAAATTTATTTTATAGTCTCATCATCATTGCACCCAGTCAGTTGGAGTTTCTTCATTTCAAACACATTAAAGTACAAATAAATAACTATCGCCATCGAAGAGGTCAGTTTTACGTAATGTTTGTTACGGAGTCTATGTCAAAACTAAACCAGGAATCTCAAGTTTTGGTATGGTCATACTTTAACCTCTATTTAGTGTGAACTTATACTATCGGATCCAGCGCGATTTTATTACGAATCAAACTGCCTGGAGGTCAGAATCCACTACAAAATATACTGCTCGCCTTTCACACCCTTGTATGTATAAGAACCGAACGTGAAATATTAGCCCACTCGTAACCAATAAATAATGAAAACTTTGATACATAAAATACTATCATAGCTGATCAGAACCAGCATTATTTTTCTTTTGCTATGGCGCGTATATGAAAATAGTGTTTTTCCGACTCGCACTTGGCTGCTTTTTTATCTTCGTATTATCAATGATATCTATATAGATTTTAGCAATGCCTAAAGTAAAAGAAGTAAATTTGTTAGACATACATACTTAAGGAAACAAGACTGCCCTGCCAAAAAATGTACAACCAGTGTCACTCGGAATGATGTACGGATATACTCCATACATCGAAATCTGTTCAAGCATTTTAGTCATGGGCGAATAGAAAAATACATACATACATAAAACCTGACATTACACACTTTTCGGGTAGTCGTGTAATAAAAAAACTAAGGTACCGACACGAATCGTTTAGATATATCAAATCAGGCGTTTAACAGTTATGTTTTGTGAATGTCTACCATTTTAAGAAATCTTCTAGAGTAACAACTTCTTCCTGTTTGATAAATAACTGTCATTCTCTAGTGTCCTCTACAAAATTTAATATGAAAATGAAGTGCTAGTAGAATTTCTGTCTGGCTAAAAGTTATAGCCTCCACTTTCGTTAAACGTTTACGCCATCCTTACAATTTAATTGAATCATTCGCTGAACCCCTATTTGAAAAGTTTACTCACACTAAAGTAAGGGCTTCTAAAATCAGTAAAGCCTAACTTTAGAGTACCTATAGTCCTTCATTTAGAGAGATTGTGCCTTTAATGAAGTGGCTGTAAAACAAATTAACTTTAATTTGAGGCATTTTATCTGTTGATTTATTGTCTTGGTAAAATTACAAATTTTACTTTGATAATTCAAAGAAAACAAGCTAAAGCTTGTGAATTTTGTTACAGAAATAAGCATCACGCTTGTATACTTCTGAAAGGGCAAGTAGCGGTGTTAGAGCTCCCACATTCCGCCAGATATTTTGTAAATAAAGTTATTTTAATTTAAAAGTGCTATTTTTAAATGACTAGACTTTCACGGATATTAAATTGTTTAAGTTATTGTTTAACGGCAATGAGAATAAAAGAACCACTATATACTCATGTGCGTCTTAAGATGGCTATTCCTTCCCTACAAGTACTTAGGAACAACTGCTCCAACATGGCCCCATTAATATATAATTCACTGCCCTATCACATAGTATCTTTACCTTGACATAGTAAACTCCCTTGTAATAGATTTTGTTCTAATTTAAAGAACTTGCTGGTTGAGGAAAGTTTTTACACAATTAATTTTGAAACGCTCGTAGCGAAATTTGCTTAGCCATTCTGAACCGATCAGCAAAGCTAAGCAACGTCCGCCGCGGTCTTGAGTTGGATGGGTGACCGGTGGTGACATTACTACTGAGCGCTTCCGTGCTTCGGAGGGCACGTTAAGCCGTTGGTCCCAGTTGTTGTCTTAGGATGATAGTCGTTATAGCATGGTGGTAGGGCATTTTGCGAATGCTCGCCTGGCTAGCTACCACCTCAAGTAGAAATTCTGTCGCCAAGCACCTAACGATGTGTTCCGACAGCTGTCCTTGAGAGCCAGTAATTCTAGGTTAGCCTGAATAACATCTTCGACCACATCATCACTTACCATCAGGTGAGATATTGGTCAAAGGCTATCAAGCATAAAAAAAAATATAAAAAATCGAAGATTTTCTAAATAAAATGTCATATCGTTTTAACGTCTACGAAAATGCATTCTAGTATTCGTAATACCTATTCAAATTGTTTGGGATATAGATATTATTATGATTATGTATTGCATGTTTTAGTAAATAATATGATATATTGAACCAAGATTTGCATATCAGGATTCTGATTGAATATAGAGACACTAATTTTATAATATGTGACCATAATTGTACTTATTTCAGCAAATAAATAAATAAATAAGTTTTGCGGTTAAAGTTAAACGTTAAGTAATAGCGTAGGTATCTACGGTGCGGAAAAGAATTTATTTAATATAATTATCCAAACGGTACCAACTATGTTCTAAACCTTCAACAGCTTAATGTTTTTGGTCCATTTGGATTTTTATTAATATATTGTTAGAGACAAGACATGCCTTGCCGACGACAGATTATAAAAGGCAGCGCGCACAGCAGGCGCGCCGTTCGGGCTATTGTAGGGCCAGGTCCTCGCCCAAAATCCGGTGGAGCTGGACGATCGCACAGGCGGTAGCCAGCATCTAAGTCCCCCCTAAATAAATAAACAGACGCGCCGCTACTTCACCGCCGTCTGTTGCCAAGGCAACAGCTCTGGACCATGATGATTGTTTTAGCTGACGTTCTATATCAATTTTTCAGTATTAATATCAAATTTATGTTTTCTTATACATTTGGTCTTATAATTTTCGTTGTGTTTGCTTAGAGTATAATTGTTTCTGTTTAAATTTAATTTAAAACTAAATTGTTCTTTTCGAGTGATTTTAAAAAAACTAGTTCTGGTCGAATTTCCAAAAATATTATATTTTTAAGTTTCATTAATTTATATTAAAGCGAAAGTTTTAAACGCAATCTCAGCGCTGTATAGTTTTAAAAAGAAAAATCAGAGAGCTAATCGGGATATGTCAGACTTGACCTCAACTACTCCCACAGCAGCATGTGACTACTGATTAAAAACCACACGGTGTCTCTCCTCGTCCACATTCGACGGGAAGACGGGAACCCTTTCGGACATGATCGCAAACCTGCTGCGGCTCTCTATCTCCTGTTGAAGAGATAATGTTAATTTCATCTTTATATTATTTGTACCGCCTGTAAGGGTATGTCTGGAAACCAGTGCCGTAAGTTCAGACGTTCGGCAGTTCCTGAAAAACTGTTTATATACCTATTTAGTTTCACATATTTGTACTGTATATAATGTTTGTGTGTGCCAAACAAATGTATTTTTTCTTTCTTTCTTGAATAGTAAATGTACAATCCTCCTTAGTGTGGGAAGTTAAATTTTGCTCCAAAATGTAGTAGCTGGCAACTTTTTCTGTATTATATTTGTGAGCGACATAAACTTAGCAATTATCAGAACCACATAATATATTCCTCTTGGGGTGCGAGGCTAGAATTGCAATAATGTTTGTGTAGGAGTCGTACGTGGTCCTGAAGGTAAAGCAATAGACAGTGGGCAGCAGAGCTTATTGGAGAAGTGCCGTCTTACACTACGATAATTAAGACGCCTGCCAAGTAGTATTTTTTTATGTCCGATAGGTTAGCCTTTCACCACTATCTCACCTGATGGTAAGTGATGATGTGGTCGAAGATGTTGTTCAGGCTAACGTAGAATTTCTGGCTCTCAAGGACAGCTGCCGTAAAACACAGTTAGCTTGGTGACAGATTTTCTAGTGAGATCTTACCTTCTACAAAAATATATTATTGCATACCTCGAAGCAGTAAACAAACGGCGTAATGAGGCGCGCCTATTACCATCAACCGGGCACAGTTTCACACTTCGAACTGTCACTCAATTTGTTTTAGAAAGGCCAAAATTATTTTTCAACATATGGATCGAACCCAGGACCTCATTGGCTAGATAGCAATTTCAAATGCACATCTTCTCTCATACATATACACACACACACACACCAGTGGCAGTCTAACAGATACACCAACAAGGCAGTTTATAATTTTTAGAAGGAGGGTTTTCATAAATTCACATTTTAGTATTGTACATCGTTTTTAGTATTGAAATTCCATGAGTAATGTTTCATATTGGAATTCCGGTAAATAAGTACTAACGTAGGTACGTACCTACTTAAAAAAATAAAAGCAAAATTAATTGTTTTAAAACCGTTATTTAATTTGTAAACAGTCAAAGCTCGGAATACTGAATATTACGGCACTTATCCACGGAGAAAACAGGGAAGAGGAGCTGAAGTATGTAAGTCGAGCTTGTTGCATTCAATTCAGTCATAACGTCAACAGTAGGTACAGGCAGGCCTTAGCTTCTCTAGTTTATTTTATGAAGAACGACTGAAAAATTTCCGTCGATTTCACGTTGCAGAGGTTGTCTACTTGAGGGTGGCAGCTAGCCAGGTGAGCATGTGCAAAAAGTTCTCTTACCATGAAAAACACGATTTATCCAACATTTCAGTTGATCAAGACTTTCCTTTAGGTAATATCCTATATGTAACCTAGGATATTAATATTAAATAATAAACCTGATATCAAATATTTATATGAATATTTTATTTGTATACAACTTTTACATTTGTATAAAACTTTTGTTCGGCAAAAATAAGTATTTGATATTTCGTTATACATCGTTTCTCCGAAGGCCAAATAGCCTCAAATTGGCTTCTACAACTTTGTTAATAATGTATAGGTAATTACAATTTTGAGAACAGATGTGGTGAGCGTACTTCGTACGGGACGTTTCAGTTAAAGTAATGACCTAATCTTCATACGTGTGCATATCTTTGAAGGGATAGGGATTTGATTCCACCAGATATACTATAATCCCAAGTAAAATATCAAAGTCAAAATCATTAATTCAATTTAGGCGTCAATTACAAATTTTAATATTGAAATATATTGTAGTTTGTTACCGGACACAGTTATACACTGTGCACTGCTTTCGAAAATGTATTCATCAGAAAAAAACAATTTCAAACTTACCCGGTACCTCGAGATTTTAAGACGACGTGACGCCTGCGCTACTCTAATAAGGGCTCTGACATAGTTCTTACTTATTTTAGAGGTATATAGAAAAAACCTATGAACGTAAGTAGCAGTAACGTAGTACCTATGGAGTGCCAGGTTAGAATGTCAATTTCTTCCCGTTGCTGTCGTAAGAGGAGACAAATGGAAAAATACCAGGAGGTGCGCCTTCTGAACAACTGACATCTTCTACTGCGATCCCCGAGATGCACGCCAAAGGTAACGAATATGGTAAATTCCGCCCAATAGGGGTGTCTCTGTTCAACGTAGACATTCCGGTTGATGTCATGATGATGATGATAAATAAATCAAATACTACGTAGTTTAAAAAAATACACTGAACAAATGTAACGAAGTCATCGCCAAGAAATTCTGTCCAGCGGTAATTCTTATTTATATTCTTTTCCCGAACCATATGAATTATATACTTGAACCATAGCCGTTGATAGATTGAACAATAAAATAAAAAAACTCTTTATTATTCACCAAACTAATTTACACTTTAGCTAAAACTTTTTAAACTAAAATTATTTTCTATAGTACTTTACAATGGGTGGTCTTATCGCTGTGTAGCGATTTCTTCTAGACAATCTTTGGATGGACTGAAACAAGAGAAGAGAAGATAAGACGGTGGTGATATTGTTGAACACGAGACTATGTACGTATACTAATCATTTTATATTATATTAGACAAACACAAACTTAATACATATAGGTACTAGCATATTAAATATATATTAAACTATTAAATACATAATAATCCAATATATAAAATATATACGATTGTATCTCAATGGTTTACGTTTTCATGGAAAGCAGGGGTTTTATTGAGTACATTTTAGACTATCAATAAACCTTTCGATATGTATTTTAGACTATTACTTTAAATTGTAAAGTATAAAGTAAGAAACCAGGAAAACGAACTAAAAGTACAGGATGCGAGTTCTACTCGCCCTTCACTGATGCTTCATCGATTTCCAAAAAGAAATATTCAAACCCAATTTACGTATCTCGTCCACCGGAAGTCTTTGTAATCTCTGAAGAGACGAAGCCGTCGCGAGGGCAATAATTAAAAAGATAATTGAATCATTTTGTCCCAAGTAAGCTCCTCTGTAGAATTCGTCTATTATTTCCATTACAGATTTATAATGAATGTGAAAGTGTGTTTGTCGGTAAGTTTGTGTCAGTATTTAATTCTCGCTGCTATGGAGCGGTAATGTCATTTGGTACATAAAAAGTGATTTTTATTTTTGCAAAAAGAATAACAAATCTTGTGGGATCTGATTATCATTCTTAAAACATATTTATATTAAAAAAAATTGGAATTAACGTCTGAAACTGAAAAGTATTCAATAAATTGTTGAAGACGGTACGACTGGCTATAGTTTTAAACAATTGATAACATTGGTAAGTCATTGAGGGGTATAAATCATTAAAGTATGAAGTTTTAGTGACTGAAATTAAAGCTTCTAGATTTATCCACAACGAAGTGAGGGAGGTCAAAAGTGTCCTGAGTGGCTTCGAGAACGGGGTGATATAATACGGCTGTGCCGCTGCGACGTTTGGCGGGCGGGGGTGATACTGTGCCCATAGATAAATTACGTCAAAATCTTTTTAAACACAATTTTAAGGAACCATTCTGTCTAATTATGCTAAGTTTCAGGAATGTTAGGAATTATAAGGATATACCTACTGAATGTTTTAAGAATATTCATAACGATATATGTGTTTACGATGACATTGCTTAGTCACATGCAAACTACCACAAACGAGTAGGTAGTACTGTTAACGCCAGTCACATTTTACAGTCAGGCTTGCCTCGGAAGTCAATGCGAACGGACCTTACAGTGTGACGTAGTGATAAGTATATATAAGTGTAACAAAACATGTTTACGTGTAATGTTTTGATATATGGTGCGTACAGAGTTATAGTATAGCCATAGCGTATTATTGTAACACATTGTAATATAAGTTTAAAAAGAATGGCCCGGGTTTCTTATCCGTTTTTCTCGCAGTGGCTCTATAAAACATTTTCTGTGTAATTATGAAATATACTTATGCGTGAGAATCAACTTTGGTGTATACTTCTATGATTTAGTATCTCACTTTCAGGAAGCAGCAAGTTATAGTAAAACCATTAGATCTGTAATATTGGAAGTTCGTTAATTAATCTCCTAAACCAACAAAAGACTCCGTTGTGTCAATTTAAATTCTACAATTTACTTTTGACGTTTCCTTATTCAAGAGATGTTCACCACAGAATACGTCATTGTTGCTACTAGAAAAGAAAATTTTGGTCTGTTTAGTTAAGTTATGCCGTAGGCTCTTGTTTAATTTAATTAAAAATGTTTGGCCTCAAACTGACACGGTACGATTTCTTACGAGTCTTGTTTCTTTTTCACATACATTTTAGCGCTTTTTTCTTTAAAATATGTGTTCTCAAATGTTGGTTTTTATACATAGAGAACTTAAATGATCTAACATATCATATAAGTGTCAGTTATGGTACTATATTATCATGATATGGTAAGTATACCATACTTTGTGTGATGGTGAGGCATTTTGCGAATTCTTGCCTGGCTAGCTACCACCCTTAAGTAGAAAATCTGTCACTAAGCACCTAATGGTATTTTACGGCAGATGTTCTTGAGAGTCAGTAATTCTAGGTACTTAAACCTGAGCCACATCTTCAACCATATGATCACTTAGCATCAGGTCATCAAAGGCTAGCCTATCAGTTATATATAATCATGGTTAATACAGAATATACGTTTTGATACCGTGCATGGCATATATGGCAGTAGATTTTTATGCTACAAATTTGGTTAGTAATATCGTGTCATATGCGAGGCTGGTTTTAAATGTGTCACATGGCAACGCGAACAACATTTTAGATTGTGTGAAGTAGAAATCTTAATTTAATTAAAAAAAAGTTATTGGAAGTCTGGCCTACCAGTATTCTAAATATAGCTTATTAGCAAATCTAACTTCTTTTTTAGCAAATCTTCTTTGCACAAGATAAAGTAGATTTGCAAAATTTCATCTAGTTTGAATACTTGGTATAAACGTGATGAAACTAAGTTGTATGGAAAGTGCTGTTCATACACGTCATGACGTCCTTATTCCAAATTTGGAATTTATTTTTCGATGACGTCTGCCAAGTGAAAAAAGTTCGTCTGATTTGGCTGAAAATCGATATCTAGGTTGTGCTGTGCGTCATTATTCCAAATTTGGAATGTATTCTTCGATGACGTCTGCCAAGTGAAAAAAGTTACTCCGATTTGGCTGAAATTCCAAATCTAGGTAGTTCTAGACGTCTTTATTCCGAATTTTGAATGTATTTTTCGATGACGTCTGCCAAGTGTAGAAAGTTACTCCGATTTGGCTGAAATTCAAAATTTAGGTAGTTCTGGACATCTTTATTCTGAATTTAGAATGTATTTATCGATGACGTCTGCCAAGTAAAAAAAGTTGCTCCGATTTGGCTAAAAACCGATATCAAGGTTTTTCTGAACGTCTTTGCTCCAAATTTGGAATTTGTTTTTCGATGACGTCTGCCAAGTGAAAAAAGTTCGTCCGATTTGGCTGAAAATCGATATCTAGGTTGTGCTGTGCGTCATTATTCCACGTCTGCCAAGTGAAAAAAGTTACTCCGATTTGGCTGAAATTCCAAATCTAGGTTGTTCTTTCTACACGTCTTTATTCAGAATTTGGAATGTATTTTTCGATGACGTCTGCCAAGTATAAAAAGTTGCTCCGATTTGGCTAAAAACCGTAATTAAGGTTTTTCTGGATGTCTGCTCCAAATTTGAAATTAATTTTTCGACGACATCTGCCAAGAGAAGAATGTAACTCTAATTTGTCTGAAATTCAAATCTACGTTGTTCTGGAATTTATTTTAGCCAAATCGGAGTAACTTTATTCACTTGATTGACGTCGTCGTAAAATTAGTTCAAGGACTAAAGACGTCCAGAAAAACCTAGGTAGGTATGAATTTTCGTCCTGATCTCAGTCGCAGTTGCAACTGCGGATACTCACTATATTCGTACGGTAGGCATATAAAGTGCCATGTTACCGAAGCTTATCGCGCATCTGCATATTCTTTGACCGTTATATTTGTGCAGCGAGCGCCGAACGTTTGTTGATTAATTGCGGCGATGCGCTGGCAAAGTAACCTCGAGTAGGCCCAGATGCATTGGCGACTCTATAAGCCTTAAACTAGCCCATTGCCTTCTGGGGTAAAGCAGATTTGGATTGCTAGCGCCTAATTAATCTATCTTCAATTCGCTAAACACTCTTAAAATTCATGATTAATAGAAATACATTTTTATACATCGGTTTAAGTGACAACAATATACAATATGCAAAATACGACATGAAATGTTAGTAGGGTGAAATTCAAAATAGATGTACCGTAACGAAATAGTAAGTAAACTGATATATAAAAAATAGTAACGAAATTGTAACGAAACTGATAAGTAAGGCGTAGGTCACATGTCCTAAAAAAACTATAAGTAGGTTCTTACTTAAACAAATTTAGAACTATAATAAATAAAATCAATCGTGATGCATTAGTCTCGCTAAAACTCGAAAAAGGCTAGACTAATATGAATTATTGTTTTGTTTTCTTGTTCCTTCGTTATGACTTATAATACAGGGGTAGTAGATAGGGAGAGCTAGTAGGTATTGGGTAGGTGTAGAGTTGAATAAAACACGCCGACGCGCCGCCGCGCCGCTCCGACTAGTAACGAAAAAAAAAATTCTAAAATTAAATATTAGTACGTATCATTAAAAATACAATAGATTGGATAGCGATAAGGCCGCCGTTTATAAATGTTATATAATAATATTATATTGTATTATTATTGTATTCAGTGTGCAATAAATAATATTGTATTGTATATTTTCAATTGTGACAGAGCATAGATATTCCACAAAAGAAGATCGCGAGCAAGTTCGGTACATCGCAAGGCCTTAGTTTGTGGCAAACTACTAGTATAGAAGGAGAAAGATTCGATTGTTTGTCGGTTTGTATGTTTGTAAACACAAAAATTATCTTATCTGAATTATAAAATCCAAATTAAATACAATTTATTTCAAAAAAAAAAGCTGAAAAAAGCAAAGGAAATTAACTTTACGCATGATTAATCGCAACTTTATTATGATGACAGTTTTATAACATTGAATAATTTAATAGACAGGTTTTAAGTTTAAAAAAGACAACTGGTGTTTTGGTCAGTATGTACTTGGCCTTAGCTTTTCAGTTTAGTAACGTAACAGAAGAATAACAAGACTGAGTAACACTCGTTACTAAACTGAAAAACGAAATGCAACGAAACTGATAAATAATATCTGAGAAAATCCAATCTCAAAATAACCTCGTGACGATACTAATCACGAAATCGAGAATTATTCGTGTTTGAAAGCATATTTAACAATATTCCGATGGAAATATATAAAGAACAATAAAATAAACTTATCGATATGAAGCAAATGTGCGTTAGTAAGTCTGATAATTTTTTGCACAAATATCTGTACTCAGTTAAATTCGTCAATATTACACAACTAAACGGCTGTACTGTGACATCGTTAGACACTGTCATTCGGTTATCAGTGTTGCCAATTAAAACAACCATTTTACCAAAAAAAAAATTATTTTCATCAAAAACGTCGTTACTAAACCTGATGTTACGAAACAACAAATATATGGCGATATAGATTCATCTATTATATTTCTATAAATAGTGTACTATATTATAAAATGAACCTATTACAATGAAATACAAGTATATTTCTCCTCAAAGCTTAATAGAATACAAAGAAATACATTTAATTTATATATATTTTTTACGATTTCATGTTTCAAGTAATGGTGGGACATAGACAAGGTACATTCATTCTGCATTTCACCCAGTACTGACCTTACTATTAATCAATTGATATACTTATAGTTTACTAAACAAGTTTACACAAGGTAGACCAAATTTTGCACAAAATAACTATATTTATAAAATTTTTACGTTATAAAACTATGCATCTTTAAAAATGACTAGGTATGTCGCCACGATCGAAGGCATTGTGAATATCTAAAGTAATGTTAAGGAGGGTTTAGCTGACCTTTCTTACGAGACTTTTGCAATCGCCTTAACAGTACACGTCTGCACGATGAAGGTACGTTTGCGAGAGAGAGATAGAAAGTATTAGCCATGAACAACTGTGATGGCCCAGTGCGGCTCGGTGAAATATCCTAACTGGCAGCACTATTGCTTAAGTTTTCAGACTGCCCAGCGCCCGTGGGGTGTTTAAATAATTCATTTGACAGCCTAATTGTATACCACCCTTGGACAGCAACCGATGACCTTACATGCCCTTAGAACCAAAACAGCTCCATTATAAAATGATAATTGTGGAACCAGCCAATTAGTGACCGTAAACAACATTGCTTAGTTTTTCAGCTAGGAAGCTCCATTGACGTGTGCTTGGTTAGGTTCCCCATTGAAGCTTCGATGTATTAATAAAAGTCAATGTCAATCGAGAAAAACGTCCTTTTATATTTTTAATTAACAGCATCCATCATTATGACAATCAATTACAATATGTTTCGACCAATTTCAGTAAAACCTCAACACATTTTCGTTAAAAGCGGACACAAATCGAGCGAAAACCGCCTATTAATCATTACAATGACAATTTGTTGGCTATTGTTGGAAGGAATCTGTGAAATCGTTTGGATTGTTGACAAATTGACACATTAGATGGACAGTGGTTGTTTTTATTTATGATACGGGCTTTGGCTCGCATTTAAATGTGGAGACGAGTTTTGAAGAAGTAACAGCTGATGTTTATTAGCGCATTGCATATGTCATATTTTATAGTTCAGTACTCAGAACAGCATAAATGAACTCTATCAAGAAGGTACTTAGCTGTCTTATGGTACGTCCATGATGAACAAGTTGAATGATGATGATAACTGATCTGTGGCGATATGACATTCGAGCTATGGAGCGTTCGTTCCAACGCTTGGGATGTTGAAACTATTATTTATATTCTATGACCTAAACATACTGATGTCATCAAACAAGAGACAAGACATGAGAGTCTCGACCATAATTTCAGACCTTAAGATATTGCAGAAAATTATAAATAAAAACACAATTAATATAATAAAAGTACAAATTACTTCATTGCAGACAGTATTCTCTTCCTTGCCCTATATTTTTCCTCCGAGTCGTAAAACCCTTAAATTGCCGCTTTTGTTATACCAGAATATTCGATGGTCGGATATGATGTAAAAGTGGTGAGTGGGTGCTGTAAATGACAGGCGTTACAGACATCGCAGTACTTCCATAAAACGACTCAGAAGTAAATCTCGTTTCTGTAACATTCAGCTGATTTAGTTACATACTCTTAGTTTATATTAGGTATTTCACGGAAATTTCACTAATATAATAATTAATCTCACCCAACTACTCGTACGGATTACTTTAGTTTGTTCCGAATAAATATTGCTTGTCCTTTGAGAAAAATTGTGCGAAATGCTAATGATGACATTTTTTTTTTTTTTTTTTTTTTTTTTTTTATGCTTGATAGCTTAGCCTTTGACCACTATCTCACCTGATGGTAAGTGATGATGTGGTCGAAGATATTGTTCAGGCTAACCTAGAATTACTGGCTCTCAAGGACAGCTGCCGGAACACACCGTTAGGTGCTTGGCGACAGATTTTCATCTTGAGGGTGGTAGCTAGCCAGGCGGGCATTCGCAAAGTGCCCTACCACCATGCTGTAACGACTGCCATGCTAAGACAACAACCGGGACCGACGGCTTAACGTGCCCTCCGAAGCACGGAAGCGCTCAGTAGTAATGTCACCAGCGGTCACCCATCCAACTCCTGACCGCGGCGGACGTTGCTTAACTTTGCTGATCGATTCAGAATGGTTAAGCAAACTTCGCTACGAGCGCTTCAGATTTATTTGTATGTCGCATTTACTTGTAGTCTTTATGTGTAACCACTCAAAGCAACAAAACAGAGCGTGAAGTGTGTAGTAGGATACTTGAGTCTTTACTAGAACATATTGGAGTGCTACAGACGGCTCAAGTGGTTGATTACCTGATTTTTTTCACTTTAAAGGTAATACAATATTATGTAAGTACAGATGTCTTGGCAACAATTCGTGTAAGTTTTTGCATAACTGCTTTATAAATAGGCTACCAATAAATAATGTACTTATTCGTAGTGAATAGGTTATTAAAATAATTATATGTTTTCTATTCGAAACTCCTCAAGAATCCTGAATTTTCATTCTCACTCACGTTAAAATATGACGGATTATATATAATAATCTAAAACAAATCCTCGCTGTTTTTTTCTAATCGGGCAACAGCGTCTTTATTGAAAGTATTGTTATTACGTTTTTGTTCAAAAAAAATTTATAGTCGCCACGCACAGCGCGAATAGAATTTGATCTACATTGCCCTCTTATATATCTCTGTGGAGCTATTACATTGTCTCATCAGGACTTGAAATTCCTTAATCCTCGTCTTCCCACGAGGAAGTATTATTTAGTTTGTAGTCTTTAAATCTGAGATCAATTATTGAAACACGAATAATTTAGAATAGAAAATATTTTATTCATATATTTTAAACAATATATTTTTTTATATAATAGGTGACAAAATAAGCATACGGTCCACCTGATGTTAAGTGTTCACCGCCGCCTATGAACACCTGTAATATAAGCAGCATTACTGGTGCGTTGCCTACTATTATGAGAAAGGACTCTATTCACGCCTCTTTTGAAGCAGTTTAGATTGTAGACCTGAGGAAATACCTCAGGTGGAAGAGCATTCCACAACTTACAGGTACGTGGCAGAAACAGACGATGATCAAATCGAGTAGTGCGAGACTTCCACGTATCTATAATGTGTGGGTGGCCCTTCTGACGATATATAGCGGCCAGTTCGGTGGTGAGGTGATGTGTGAGGTCAAAAATCTCATCAGACCATTCCCCTTTATAGTACATGTAGAACAGGTAAAGCGAGCCAACGAGACGACATACGCTCAGCGATTTCAGCTTGTTGGTCAATTTTGGGTCATCAGGTTAGCGCGCACGTAGAGTTTCCCGTATAAAATTCGATAAAATTTGGCATCCACGTCCTTCAGCCTAATATTTCAGTTATACAGGTTTGCTAATATACCACTTTATTATATATTTTATATCGAAATGTATTGTGTGCCAAAAAGCACTCCCATACTTGTTTTGAAGCGCTCGTAGTGCAGTTTGCTTATCCGTTTTTAACCTATTAGCAGTATTAAGCAACAAACTGTGCGGTCTTAAGTTGGATTTGTACCGCTAGTGGCATTGCTCTACTATGCGCTTCTGTGCTTTGGAGGCCAAGTTAAGCCGCCGGTTGTTACAGCATGACGTAAGACAGTTCGCGAGTATCCACCCTAGTTACCACCCCAAACACCTAACGGTCAGCCTGCGGTTGCCCGGGAGTAGTATTTCTGGGTTAGCCTGAACAACATCATCGACAGCATCATCAATTACAATCAAGTGAGATACTGGTAGGGGTCAAAGGCTTGCATACCAAAAGTAAAAATGCATATAGGTATTGTAGGGACACAGATTACATACTATTTGTTAAGTCAGTCGTCGCCCGCCCCGCTTGTAGTTAGGTTGTCTATAGCCTAATAAACGTGTGAACATTTATATTGTGTTTTACCTGGGCACCACCACCGTGCGCACACCTACTTACCCCTATAGGAAAGTAGATAGTAAAGCGTACATTGGTGACCCCGGGAATTAAGAACTCGCAGTGATTTTAAGAAAATTTTTTTTGTGAATTGTGATAGTGGTGGACGGACTCAGGACGCTAAATTAATTCATTGGCACGACGGCTCCTTCCGGCGGGAAGTAAAACATAGATGTTTGTGATCTTACGATAAATAAAATCTGACGACTACAGCATGCAAGGACAAGGCTCATCGAGTTCACCTTCTTATCAATATGTGGATATGGCTCAAATTTCGGTAGCGTCGAGGATTCCGGACTTCTGGACAGACCAACCTCGCCTTTGGTTTCTCCAAACAGAGGCCATCCTCGCGCCACAAAAACTAGCAGATGAAGCTAAGTATAACTTACTTATTACGAAGCTGGGCAAAGATGTCATCGCCCAATTGACAGATTTTTTGATGAAGCCTCCGGAAACAAAAAAGTTTGAACAACTTAAGGACAGACTTTTGGCAATTTTTGAGGAGTCAGAGGCACGCAAACTGCAAAAATTAATTTCCGAAATGGAGCTCGGCGACCAACGACCTTCACAACTTCTAGCAAGAATGACTGATTTAGCGAGAGGAAAAGTTTCTGATGAAACCTTGCGACTTTTATGGCAGGGACATTTACCAGCGTCAGTGCGTGCAGTGTTAGCGGTTGCTGACACCAAGGAGTTGAGCAAATTATCGGATATTGCTGATAAGGTATTAGAAAATGTGAGGCCTACACAGATATTGGAAGTCACTCGCGGATCAAATTCTAACCCAGATACTGCAATTTTATTGGCTGAGATAGCAAGGATTAATACTAAGCTGGCCAACCTGGAAGCCTCTACATCGCGTGGCAGACCACAGTTTTATAGAAGGAATGGAACGAGCTATAGGAGTCGATCTAATTCTCGGAATAGATTTAGCAGACGTAACCCAAATAGCCCAGATTGGCTCTGTTTCTACCATTATAGATATAGGACAAAGGCACACAAGTGCACAGCACCATGTAATTGGAAGCCGCGTGGACAGCAGCAGCAGCAATCGGAAAACCAGTAGAAGTACAGTCGACGGCGGGAACCTGTACAGTTTTGGGTAACAACCGCCTCAGCGTGACGGAGCAGGAGACAGGATATAGGTACTTGATTGACACAGGATCTGCGGTAAGCGTTATTCCTTATCAGTGCAAATTAGTGAAAAAAAGTGATTTGAAACTGTCTGACTATAGATTGTTTGCAGCAAATGGTTCGGAAATTAAAACGTATGGTACAAAGACATTAGTGTTAAATTTAAAATTAAGACGACCGTACCGATGGACATTTATTGTTGCAGACGTAAAGCAACCTATTATTGGTGCTGATTTTATTAGACATCATAAATTATTAGTTGATTTAGCAGGTCATAGATTAATAGATCAGGTTACGGAATTATGTATTATAGTGTGGTGACACAGATTGCGTCATTACATACAGAGTGGAGCGACGCTAGTCGTCCCCTCGCCTCGCCCGCGAATCCACGCATCAGTGGTATTTCTTAACCGTAGAATAAATACCTATATAATCACCGCCGTTGTACTATAACCATAATATATTGTGAAGAGAAATTATAAGTGAATATCTGAACTGTTTATCTTTCAATTACACCCCCCCTACTACTCTCTATAGCTGATCAGAAGAACACCACCAAACTGGTGACCCCGACGTGCAGAGAGTGTAGGGGTGCAGTGATTTTTATTTTTTATTTTCTTCTTTCCATTGGGGCGGCTCAAACTTTTTGTGTGGACTTCGCGGCGAGATTCATCATGGAAGAAGAAACCGGAGTGTTGATCACCGAAGGAAATGCTGTCAGCACTATTGCAGTATCAGCACGCATTCCAGAGTTTTGGCAGGATGTACCAAGGCTATGGTTTATTCAAGCAGAAGCAGTACTACAACCGCAGCATATTTCGGACGATGCGAAATATCATATAGTGATTGCGAAGTTAGGAAAAGAGGTAATAACACAGGTCACCGACATCCTTACGGACCCGCCCAGATCCGGAAAATACGACGCGTTGAAAACCCGTTTATTGGCTATATATGAGGAGTCAGAAGGCAGACAAGTACAGAAACTTATCGGCGAAATGGAGCTGGGAGACCAGAAGCCATCACAGCTACTGCGACGGATGCGCGACCTCGCTCGCGGCAAGGTAACTGATGACACACTTACTATATTATGGCAAAATCATCTACCGAATTCAGTTCGAGGAGTATTGGCGGTCGCCGACAGCAAGGACCTTAATACGCTTGCATCGATAGCTGATAAGGTCTTAGAAACGGCGAGACCGGTCCACGTCATCGATCGTTTAGATAAAGCCGAGGCAGTACCAAGCTGCAGTAACGATTTAGTCGCAGAAATAAGGAATCTGGGTGAGCGGATTAAAAGTTTGGAGACCAACCGTTCAAGGCCTACCAATCGCCAAAATTTTCGGCGATTTAATCATCGTTTCTCGTCGAGTGGGCGTAGTACTAGCAGACGGCGTAACCCATCAAGCCCAGATTGGCTATGCACTTACCATTTTCGCTATAAGCACCGAGCTGAAAAATGCATTGAACCGTGCAACTGGAATAAGCGGAACGGTAATAATAATAACAAGCCACAGGAAAACTAGGAGCGGTACAGTCAGCGGCGGATGGCTGTACACCACAAATTAATCACCGCCTCAGTGTTATGGATATGAAAACCGGAATATATTTTTTAATTGACAGTGGCGCTTGCGTTTCCGTTTTTCCTAAATCGTTAGTTAATAAAAAAAGTGTAATTACAGTGAAAGTGGACACTATAAACTATACGCAGCCAACGGCACGGAAATTAAAACTTACGGATTACACCTTTTAGATTTGGACTTTAAGCTAAGACGTTGTTTTCGGTGGATGTTCGTCATCGCGGATGTTAAGCAGCCCATTATAGGAGCAGACTTTTTAGTGAAATATAAACTATTAATAGATTTAAGCGGACGTAGGTTAATCGATCAGATAACAAACTTAAATGTGGTAGCCAGTGTTTCTGATTCTAGTGAGCCTACTTTAAAAACTATTGACAGTGCTCATCCATTTTATGATATTTTAGCTAAGTATCCGGACGTGACCAAACCTTTCTGTTTTAAGGAATCGCCTAAACATAATGTATGTCACCATATAGAGACGACGGGGCCGCCGGTGCATGCTCGAGCGCGCCCGCTTCCACCTGACAGGTATGTTAAGGCTAAGGCTGAATTTCAAATTATGCAGGAATTAGGAATTTGCAGACCTAGTAAGAGTGCGTGGTCAAGTCCATTACACATAGTGCCAAAAAAGGATGGTGGCATCAGACCTTGTGGTGATTATAGGAAATTGAATGCTATGACTAAACCAGACAGATATCCAGTACCTAGGTTACAAGATTTCACATATTTATTAGCTGGAAAGAAGGTATTTAGTAAAATTGACATAAATAGAGCCTACAATTGTATTCCCGTAGCTGAAGCCGATATTGAGAAAACTAGCGTGATTACAAGTTTTGGTTTATTTGAATGGCTTCGCTTACCATTTGGCCTGAGGTCTGCAGGTCAAACTTTTCAAAGATTTATGGACCACAGCGTTCTCCAGAACCTAGATTTTCTATTTACGTATATAGATGACGTCATAATTGCTAGTTACGACATAATTACGCATAGGCAGCACCTAGAGGAAGTTTTCCGACGATTTGACGAATTTGGTATCACTATAAATATCTCTAAATGTGTTTTTGGACAGGAAAAACTAGACTTTTTAGGTTACGAAGTTTCGACGGAAGGCATCAAACCACTGGACCATAAAGTTAAAGCCATCGTGGAGTACCCGAGACCTACCACTGTAGAGGAATTAAGAAGATATTTAGGTATGTTAAATTTTTATAGATCTCATATACCACATGCAGCTGATCAACAAGCTGAAATGAATCGGTATTTGCACAATTCGAAGCGCAGAGATAAGACAAAGATTGAATGGACACAGAACGCGATACAAGAATTCGAGAAAAGCAAGGTAAATCTCAAAAATGCTGTCTTATTGTCACATCCATCACCTGACACGCAGTTGGCGTTGATGACCGATGCCTCGGACACATTGGTTGGTGGCGTATTGCAACAAAAGCAAGGTAATTCATGGAAACCTTTAGGATTTTTCTCGAGAAGGTTATCAGACTCTCAGAAAAAATATAGTACGTACGATAGAGAGCTATTAGCTATATATCTAGCAATAGTTCATTTTCGTTATTTAATAGAAGGTCGTGACGTAGTTGTTTATACGGATCATAAGCCACTGGTATACGCATTTAGTAAAATCGGTAGTGACAAAGAGACACCGCGTAGGACTAGACAGATAATGTTATTAGTGAATTTACCACACAGATAGTACATATTTCGGGAGATTTAAATAAAGTCGCAGATTGCTTAAGTCGCATAGAAACGATATCGTGTCCCACGGCTATAGACTTTGCAGAGTTAGCACACGTGCAGGAAACCGATGAACAGCTTGCAAAGTTGTTGCGCGAATCAAACGGTTCAAATAACACACTGCAATTCAAGCATATCGTTTTACCGGGTAGCGAGAAGTCCGTTGTTTGTGAAACGTCAACAGATAAAGCCAGACCGTACCTACCGGAAAAATACCGCCGTGTAGCTGTTGATACGGTACATAACTTAAGTCATCCCGGAATCCGAACAACTAAACGATTAGTGTGTGATAGATATTTCTGGATAGGCATGAATCGTGACGTCGGCAGTTGGACAAAATCATGTGTACATTGTCAGAAATCTTAAGTCTTGAGACATACTGTGTCGAATTTAGGTCAGTTTCAGACAGCAGATAAATTAAGGCACGTACACATCGATATTATAGGCCCTTTGCCTATTTCGTCAGATGGTTATAGATACTGCGTTACTATGATAGATAGGTACAGTGGATGGACCGAAGTCATCCCAACGAAAGATATTTTGGCAGAAACCATCGCAAAAGCATTTTATGATAACTGGATAGCACGTTTTGGATGTCCAGAGATATTGACTAGCGATCAAGGCAGGCAGTTCGAAAGTAATTTGTTTAGACAGTTATTGATTATTATGGGCATTCATAGGATAAGATCTAGCCCATACCATCCTCAAAGTAACGGAAAGATCGAGCGCAGTCATCGTATTTTAAAACAAAGTTTAATGGCTCGTATTAACTCCAATTCCACGTCATGGGTAGACGAACTGGCAACCGTAATGTTAGGCCTACGTGCAGCATCACGAGTTGATACCGGAGTTAGCGCAGCCGAGGTAATGTATGGTACAACTATCAGGTTACCAGGAGACTTTTACGACGTCAAAAGCAAGGATGTACCAGCCGACTTGTCATAGTCATAGTCATAGTCATAGTAATTTATTAATAAACATTAGTTTACAAGTCAAATCTTATGATAAATAAAAAAATTATATACAGCTACACAACACAATTACTTTACTCTACTTGGAGAGTTACGTGAGTAAATTAAGACAAATAATACGTAGTTATAAGCCAGTCAGTCGCGTTAATAAAGATTCACGAAAGCCTTTCGTGCATAGAGATCTTACAGACTGCGAATTTGTTTTTGTAAGAAACGACACAGTGCGGAGATCTTTGCAGCCTCCGTACGATGGTCCATATCGCGTAATAAGCAGACGTGATAAAGTATTTTGTATTAAAATTAACGATCGCGAAAGTAACGTGTCAATAGACAGATTGAAACCGGCATACGTTTTACAGGAGGGAGAATTAAGTAAGGAAGCAATAACTCAAAAAGCTCTTACTTTAATACCTCAAGATATATCGGTCAAAAGTAGTTCAAGAAATTTGCACTTAACTGTACCAAGTAACGATAACAAAGCGAGCGGTACATCGTCACCTCGGACGACACGGAGCGGCCGAGTCATCAGAATGCCAGTACGTTTCAACATTTAGGTCGCGATACGTAGATTAAACAATAGTTAGTATGAATTATTATTTTTCTATCACAGCACTAGTTAAAATCCCGCGAATTTACCTTAAATTTTGATTAGCAATTAATTTGACGAGTACATACGTAGTTTTCATTGCAAAATTAGTATTTCATGAAGCATTTGCATTTTATCATAGCATATAATAGGCATGATTTTAAATATTTCTTATCATTTTTCGTTTAGAGATCATAAATAAATGATCATAATGGGAAAAACACAGAGCAAAGAACAAGTTATTATTGCCCAATCCGGTGCAAGCGTATCCGGATTAGAAGCACAGGTCAACCAATTTACGATCATAATGGGAGTCGTGTTGTTGCTCATTGTGTGCATTGTGGGTTATTGTATTTACAAGAGGTGTTATGCAAAGACAAAGAAATGGCTTTTCCGCCAGGTGATAGCTGCAGTACCTGCTACTGCTCAACAAGCGACCCAAGCGGGAACAGCCATTCCACCTAAAGTGATTATAAAGTAATCGATTTCCAGTGTCATGTCAATAGATGTTCAGTAGAAATATGTGTGACGTAATAATTCTTTCACCTATATGTACTGTGAAATAACTATCAAAGGCGAGTAAATAAGATTGATATCCTGTAAGTTCGTTATTTTTTATTTTTTTTCCATAATTATTTGTTTTGATTGGCGTTGTTATGGAGGTACTGTAGGCGTTTTATTGAATATTTCAGAGTATGACTCCATAGCAGCCACCCTTAGAGATTTTTTATATGTTTTGGGATTCATAGAATTCTTTTACGACGACCCTTGAAAAATAGGTGTTCGCATTTTTTTTTTTTTAACTTTTTGCTCGTATGTAATTTAATTAGTAAATTAATTGTTCATCAATTAGAAGAAGATTTTATTAAGAATAATGTAAAAGAATTAAAGAAATTTTGTTTTGTTTTTTATTGTGCGATATTTTTGAATTTTTAATATTTTTTTAATTTTTACGTTCCAATGAAATATTGGTTATATAATTTCGATATGTTAGTCAACGGCATATTGTAATTTTTTTGGGATGTTTATATGAATAAGTCAATATAAACAGGTTTTAATGTAATAATTTTGAAATTAAATGTGTGTTATAAAATGTTAGTAACTACTACCTAATATGTGTCTACATTGTAAAGTTGGTTCAAGCGCTCAGACTGTAGCACAGAACACGTGTACATGCAGTATCGTGTTACAGTTCGAAGTACGGCGACTGAAGAATGTCTGCGTTAGCGTTTTAGCCAACTCGCCACGGCTTGGTGACCGGTAATAAGCCATGTTTTATTTTAGAGTTATAACCTTGAGTATGTTTGATTTTTTGGTAGTTTAAAGTTATTTTTTTCTAAAAAGGGGAGGATTGATGTGGTGACACAGATTGCGTCATTACATACAGAGTGGAGCGACGCTAGTCGTCCCCTCGCCTCGCCCGCGAATCCACGCATCAGTGGTATTTCTTAACCGTAGAATAAATACCTATATAATCACCGCCGTTGTACTATAACCATAATATATTGTGTAGAGACATTATAAGTGAATATCTGAACTGTTTATCTTTCAATTACACCCCCCCTACTACTCTCTATAGCTGATCAGTAGAACACCACCAAAATAGGTTCAATTGTAGATTGTAATGACTCTTCTTTGAAAACCATCGATATAAATCACCCATATGTGGACTTGTTGTTGAGATATCCTGATATTAGCAAACCTATTAATTTTAAAGAAAATCCTCGTCATTCAGTGGTGCATTATATTGAAACAAACGGCCCACCGGTGTCAGCACGAGCTGGCCGCTGCCACCGGATCGGTATAAAAAAGTTAAGGAAGAATTTAGTTTAATGCAAGAATAGGGTATTTGTCGCCCATCTAAAAGTCCTTGGTCTAGCCCTTTACATGTTGTCCCTAAAAAGGATGGACAAATAAGGCCTTGTGGTGACTATAGAGCTCTTAATGCTATAACTAAACCGGATCGGTACCCGATACCTAGAGTACAGGACTTTACATATATATTAGCTGGTAAAACAATATTTACACGACTTGACATTTGTAGAGCATATCATAATATCCCGATTAATCCCGAGGACGTGGAGAAGACCGCAATCGCAACTTCAGTAGGCCTATGGGAATTTCTCCGCCTAGGTTTTGGACTCAGGAATGCTGCACAAACCTTCCAACGATTTATGACCAACTCAGTGCTACAGGACTTGCAGGTACGTAACTCTGAAGGACAAGTTACTCCAGGTACTGACTTCGTCTTTTGTTTCATAGATGACGTAATCATAGCCAGTAGGTCAAATATTGAACATAAAGAGCACTTGGAAGCTGTTTTAAAAAGATTTAATGACTTTGGTATTACTATTAACACATCTAAATGTATTTTTGGTCAGAAAAAAATAGAATTTTTAGGCTTTGAAGTCACAAGCGAAGGTATTTTACCCCTACAAGAGAAAGTAAAGGCCATTGTGAACTATCCCATGCCAGACACTATTGATAAATTACGAAAATTTCTAGATATGATAAATTTTTATAGGGCCCATTTGCCAAGGGCGGCTGAACATCAAGCCAAACTCAACAATTTTTTGTGTGGTTCCAAAAAGAAGGATAAGTCACCTGTGCCCTGGGACGAGCAGTCGAAAGAAGCGTTTTTGCAATGTAAAGAGGACTTAAAAGAGGCGGCGTTGTTAACTTATCCGAGTGAAAACGCCCCTCTATCGTTAATGACGGATGCGTCGAATGATTGCGTAGGAGCGGTTCTACAGACTAAAGTTGAAGGGACTTGGAAACCGTTAGGTTATTTTTCAAAACGTATGTCTGAAACTGAACGGAAATACAGCACATATGATCGTGAATTATTGGCGATATATCAGGCTATTCAGCATTTTAGATATTTATTAGAAGGACGTGAATTTACGGTGTTAACGGATCATAAACCGTTAACACACGCCTTCCATAAGAGACCAAGTGAAAAAGACACGCCAAGGCGTATTCGACAACTTATGTTCGTGAGTGAGTTTACCACAGATATACGATTCGTTAGCGGAAGCGAAAATAATTTTGCAGATGGCCTATCACGTATAGAAACTATCACGTGTCCCATCAGTATAGATTACTCGGAAATCGCCAAAGCTCAACAAAGTGATGACGAGTTATTGCAATACGTACAGTCACCATCAGAGAACATTAAATTTAAAAAAGTATTTTTACCCGATTGTGACGGTATGATATATTGCGAAACTTAATTAGATAGAATTAGACCATATGTACCTGAGAAGTTTAGGAGAACCGTTTTTAATGTTTTGCATAATTTAAGTCACCCAGGAATTAGGTCATCGCGACATATAGTTAGAGAACGTTTTTTTTGGCCGAGTATGAATAAAGATGTAGGTCTATGGGCCAAAACCTGTATTCATTGTCAAAAAACTAAAGTAATTCGACACACAGTTTCGCGATTTGGTGAATATCCTAATGCTGATAGATTTTCACACATACATATGGACTTAGTCGGTCCTTTGACGACGTCACCGGACGGGCATAGGTATCTTTTAACGGTTATTGATCGAACTACTAAGTGGCCTGAAGCTTTTCCTTTAAAGGACATTTCGGCTAATTTAGTAGCAAAAACTTTTTATGAAGGATGGATCGTACGTTTTGGGTGTCCTATTAAAGCTACGACTGACCAGGGCACACAATTTGAAAGTCGATTATTTAGTTCTTTATTGAAGTACTTAGGTGTTACGAAGCTTAGAAGCTCACCTTATCTTATGATAGAACGTTGGCATAAATCACTCAAGATGGCATTACGTGCAAGGCTAGATTGTTCAGGAAGCACATGGGTTGAACAGCTACCAACTGTCATGTTAGGATTACGCACCATGCCACGCAGCGACAACGGGTTAAGTGCAGCGGAGATGGTATACGGTGAAAACATCCGACTTCCAGGTGAGTTTTGTGGCTCTAAAACGTCTCAGCAGTCAAGTGACACGGAATTCATGGTGAAGCTGAAGGAGACCATAGGTAAGCTGAAGCCGATGTCTATCACCAACAGACATCAAAAAGCCATATTCGTACATCCTGATTTGGAAAAATGTAATTATGTTTTTGTTCGAAATATAGCCGGTAAAATATCATTAGATCCTTCGTACTCAGGACCTTTCAAGGTATTAAATAGAACACCTAAAGTTTTTAAAATTCAACTGACAGACAGACAGACAAACATTTCTATCGATCGGTTAAAGCCTGCACATATACTAAATGACGAGGATATCTCTAGAAGTGTAAGTTACTCAAATATTAGAAACAATGAAGTTATTGTGCACCCGACGGTACCGGAGTGCCGTGATGACACAGTAGTTGATAATGACGACAGCAAGAATGCAACGCGGACCACCCGTTCTGGCCGCATAAGCAAAATGCCTGTTCGCTTTAGGTTATAAGTATATTAGTTAGCTACTTATAGTATATAATATATGTACCTATGCATTATTTGGTATTTAAAGTGTTATTTTTCCGTAGACCGTAATTGTTTGTCAATAAGGTACTTAGCTGTAATTTCGCTGGTATGCATTAATGTAAGTATATGTATGTCAAAAATTTAGCTTATACAGCTTTTATTTTTTTCATAAAAGGTTGTATTTACCACTTAATAATGATTTTTAGAAATTTTTGTTTTGTTTTCATAAATATGTGTGTGAATTCTACTTATTTTATTTTATTGTTTTTACATAAACGTGTTAAGTTTAGATAGCATACCAGTGTATTTAACAAATAATTATATGACATTTTATTTTTTATTTTGAAGTTACTTAGTTACATTCATACTGTATTTGTATTATCAAGGTTATACTATAAGTACATGATATTAAAAATAATATGAATTTTCAAATATATTAAATGTTAGTAAAATTTATTATTGTCTAGTTCTGTATCAACGTAGTCATACTATATCAGTATACACTGTGTTTAATATTTTTCAAAGAATTTCTGAAAATAGTTTGAAAATTAATTAATGTATTTCGGCCACGTGCTAATAAAATAATTATTACGTTCGAGTGCATCCCACTATGGAATGCATACCAGCAGGTATCAGTTTACTGCACCGGCACGGCTAAAGTGCTGACAGGGTAAACATGTAGCGATGCACGTAGCCTTGGTTACTTTTTAAGCCACTTTAACATGTACTTGCAGTTGGAATGATTTTATATAGATGTAAGATTTTAATTTGGTTTATATTCATTTTTTTTCGTTTTAAAGGGGGGGCTACTGTAGGGACACAGATTACATACTATTTGTTAAGTCAGTCGTCGCCCGCCCCGCTAGTTGTCTATAGCCTAATAAACGTGTGAACATTTATATTGTGTTTTACCTGGGCACCACCACCGTGCGCACACCTACTTACCCCTATAGGAAAGTAGATAGTAAAGCGTACAGGTATCAAAGATGTTGTTTATTACCATAAACATAAAGCAGTATAATCGTAATAAGGTACAAAACCTTATTGTTAAAAATACAAAACAGTACCTATATGCCAAATTGAGTATTACGGCAATCCCCAGAAGCACTTTATTTTAATTACAAACACAAACACTTAAATTATAAACACAATACTAATAACTTTTTTAAAAGTCATGTGAATTAACTAAAACTCAAATTGAGTTCAATCGGAGTTTAACTGAAAAAGCGGCCTAATGTAATATGTAAGTTTAAAAGTTTTAATTGATAGTTAATTAAATAATCATCTTTCTTGACTTAATATTGCTGGCGTACTTTTGTGTGATTTAATGTATTCCTAATATTTATAGGAGAATAATGTCATTCAAAGGCTGTATTGAAACAAGCCCACGGATAAATGTTTCATTTATTACCACATATCATTGGGTTTCTTCGTGTTCCTATTTTAGGACAATGTGGAAACACAAGGAATAAATTCATAAAACGGTCGTATTTTACGGGGCTTACTATAAAATACACCCGAAGAAATATTTTAAGAATTAAAACACGAAATTCGAGAAAATATTACTTTTTGCAGTTTGTTTGGTTTGTTTGCCATATAAACAGAATGTGATTTTCCCCATATTCTTAAAATTAAGGCGCTGATATACTATACTGGATTTTCCACTGATGAACACCTCCATTAAGGGGGCGCTGTTCCATAATCCTCACGCTTGGCAGGCGTCTTAGGGATCACAGTGTGAGATAGCAGTTCCTCAGAAAGCGCTGCTGCAAACCTTCTGGTGTGTTACCCTTAGTCGCCCCTTACGACACCCTCGGGAAGCAAATACGAGTATAAACCTGCTGAAATCTTGGAGCGTTGTAAGGAATTTAAATATGCATGTTAATAGTTTTTTTTTTCCTTTCATTGTAATTTTATAAGCGTATTCACTTAGTAGGCGTTAGAGCAAAAATTACAATTAAAGAAATTGAGGGGTTCTGTCGTCGTAAATAAGTTTTTAAGGCCAATTCAAAAATTTGTCTTCAATTCAGTATGGCTACAGATTTAGCTTGAGACGGCTAAAAATAGAAACGAAAGGAAAAATTCAAGCTATCACTCACTCACTACGATAGATCAATTGGCAGAGTATGTCTTGTCTATAAGGACGGACGGTCACCGGACCGAATCCCGCTCGTAGGTTAAAACAATCCTATTGTAATACTCCAAATAAGTATTTCTTTCAGAATGGCTATGAAGATATGTAGAAATAAATAAAACACTAATATTTGTTAATTTTGACGACTAATTTTGAAAAATTCGAACATACATATTTTTTTTATACCGGCGGTATGCCTTTCTTTACAAAATACTAAGTACTATAAACAATACTACGGCTACTACAATGAAAAGACATTGACAACCTATAAGCCAAACATTTATAAAAAATAATTTCTACAAAATGTAGTTACACTACCTGAACTCGACGCAATTTGTAGAAGTATGTAGGTATACTACGGACGAATCCATTACATTTTACGGAAAATTATTTTTACCTACAGTTATAATAACTTCTAAAACATTCGGCAAATAATGTGTGGATTCACAGAATTGTACTCATATGTATAATTTCAGATGCTAAATTAAAGCTGTTGTCTAACTCAATATAAATTACAACGTTACCTACCTATATATTAAAACTCCCTACTCAAACCTAAACTACTTCATTGGCACAGCTCGTCCAGAGTTCTCTACATGATATCCTCCCATCTTCTATCCGCCGTCCAACTACCCTTAAAAGTTATTTTTATTTATTTTTATTTTATATATTTTTATTTATTTATAGTAGTTAGCCTTTGACCACTATCTCACCTGATGGTAAGTGATGATGCGGTCGAAGATGTTGTTCAGGCTTACCTAGAATAACTGGCTCACAAGGACAGCTGTCGGAACACACTGTTAGGTGCTTGGCGTCAGATTTTCCACTTGAGGGTGGTAGCTAGCCAGGCATTCGCAAAATGCCCTACCACCATGCTATTTCGACTGCCATCCTAAGACAACAACCGGGACCGAAGGCTTAACGTGCCCTCCGAAGCACGGAAGCGCTCAGCAGTAATGTCACCAGCGGTCACCCATCCAACTACTGACCGAGGCGGACGTTGCTTAACTTTGCTGATCGTTACAGAATGGATAATCAAACTTCGCTACGAGCGCTTCTAAAATGTCTATTATTTTTAACTTTTTCAAAACAAATCATACTTATAATATGTAAATTTATAAAAAAAATAATAAGATAAAATTGTAAATATGTACATACCTATTATTAACATATTATCCTTTTATAAGTTTGTGCAATGTAACTTCAACCATGCATGCTACTAACAATGTTATTGTCTTAGTTGTGATGTTTTTTGTTTTAAGATAAAATAATCTACATGGTTGAAAAGCATCTGGTTGATTCTCCCTTATAAACACCAACCCTTCTCATGATATTAAGCACTTCCAACATGATTTATAACACTAGCATGTGCGGACATTGGCAGAATTGTGGCAAATAGAAGTCATAATCAATCTTGTCCAGAAGTTTAGCTATAGTTTAAAAAGCAAACAAAACTGAAAACCATACCTGAATATTTAAACTCGTAACTCTGATGTTTACGAAAGGCTCCTTAATACAAGCAATCGAAAATACCTTCGATCCTATTGACTTACGGTGGTTGTTTTGTACACAGTGAGGTAAAGGGGGTCAAAAATAAATTTGAATTGTAATTAAAAAGATCCTAAACACGCAAAAACGTAATGACCTTTCGTAAGCTAATATTAATTTATTTAACTCACTATACTTAGATAATTGAAGAGTATTATAACAAAATAAAGGTACAACATATGAAATTACTATTAAAATATATATAAAACGGACTTTCTCTCGACAAAAAAGTGCTTAATAGAACATAATTTATATCCCCAGACTAACGAAAAGATTTAGAAAGATTCTAGACCCTAGAATCCTGAGGACAGAGAGGATTTATTAGCTCGCTGTGAACAACAACAATTTTGAACACGAATTTTACTTCTACAAAATTCTAATGCGATGAACAGCATATTTTTTCCTTAAAAATTAAATAATGTTATAAATAATAACTGTATTTGATGCATATTGACCTTGCCCATCAACTTGAGTTTTTGCAGATGATGAATTCTATAAAAACAGATTGAAGCATTAATTTAGACAAGGACTTGACGCTTTTTGTGATGGTTTTCCATAATTGAAAATCACCGTGACCTGAAATTTCAAAATTCTCCTTAACGTGTTTACAAAGAATGCATGCCTTATACATTTTTGCAAAGAGCAAACGCTGGCTATATAAACCTTGTTTTTTATGAGGAGAACAGCAAGGAGAACGAGAAGAATCCTAAATATGACACGTATAGCGAGCGGCGAACCAGCTGGAAATTTTGCCTTTTACTCATTGTTGGATGCCCACAGTTCGTTGTAGACGCAGCTCTTAATTGCAATCTTCGGCTATTTCATGAGCTGATTTTAATAATTCCTCATTCTCTTTTCGGAAGACGAAGAATTTCACTAAAACGAAGGTGGATATCAGCACTAGGCAATATGCGTACAAATTCCAGGGGGGTAGCTGCCCTCCCCTGCCCCTCCTGGTTACGCCCATGGACGTCACATGTTGATGATCATGACACGACGTGCTATTTGAAGCGAATGCTGCTATAGATCAACCGGCCAAGTGCAAGTCAAACTTGTAGGTACAACAATTTTGTAGTCGTACACTACAAACTTATTGTACCGTTATGTATAAACATATCACCATTATTTTATTAAGTTCAGAGTCATTACCGTGAGTCCAATGCGCACTTGGCTATTTGTTGTAGTTTTTTTTGTACAATGGAACAAAATCATAAGACCTTAATAACACTTCTCGTGTTACACCTCACTACTACTTCTATGTGATAATATGGATAAATCTATCGCTTGATGGAAAACTTCACAAGTGTCCATTTCTCAGTATACTCGACACTGCACTGCACTCGTCACTCCAATACGTTTATTTGGCAAAGTATTTTCATTTCCTTCAGAGCACTTCACACTTAAATACTGTAGTATTTGAACACTGCTGCTTCGGCGTAGAATATGTTACATAACAGTGGTACCCACCAAAACAAGCGCTCGTAGCAAAGTCTGCTTAACCGTTCTGATACGATCAGCAAACTTAAACAACGTTGGCCTCGACATGACCGAGGCCAACTTTGTTTAACTTTGCTGATCGTATCAGAACGGCTGTCGACATTACTACTGAGCGCTTCCGTGCTTCGGTGGGCACGTTAAGCCGTCGGTCCCGGTTGTTGTCTTAGGATAGCAGTCGTTATAGCATAGTGGTAGGGCATTTTGCGAATGCTCGCCTAGTTAGCTACCACCCTCAAGTATAAAATCTGTCGTCAAGCACTTAATAGTGTGTTCCGGCAGCTGTTCTTGAGAGCCAGTAATTCTAAGTTAACCTGAACCAACGGGATATTGGACTCGAGCTTATTTAGGTTATATCGCGGGAGCACAAAACTAACCAAAAACACGGTAAATATGCCGTTGGTAGTAATAATTATAATCTTCGACCACATCAACAATCAGGTGAGATAGTGGTCAAAGGCTAAACTATCAGTAATGAAAAAAAAAACATTCTCTCGCTGCGATCTACCACGTGGTTGGGTTACCTTTATTAATATGAAATTTTTTGATCATATTTCGTATGCTTTGTTCTGTTAAATAATAAACAAAGTAATTTGGCCCCTGATAGCTAACTGAGGTGAGCGTACCTAGTCTTTGTAATTTGGTCTTGCATTTTCGTACGAAGCTTTAAAAAGGTATTCAAGTGAATTATAGCATATATAACCCTAATGATAGGTTTGTACACAGACTTCTGTATATATATTTTTTTCTATATTCTCTCTTTGGTCACTGTGTTAAAATCAAAGTGACTTAGGCCTAGTTTCACCATACTCTGTTATTTATTTGACGCCTTGTTAATCCTTTTAACGGACTGTTAACTGAACCGAGTGTCCCACCAACTGTTAATGGATGATTAATTCAGTTAACTTCATAGAACGTAGACTGATTTAACAGCTCTGTTATTTTTAAAGACCCATTAGCTAATGCCTGATTTATAGCGTAAACAAACATGGTATGGTGAAATTAAGCCTTATTCTTCTAAATATTTAACTAAAAGTCAAACGCCAACATCAATCGTAAACACAGACAGTTACAACCATAGGTGTCACGCACAACATAGAGAATTATAACAAACCATTGCCAATCCAACAATTTCTGGCTTGTATATTATAACACTCTCTAAACACAAAGTCAAATGATTTTTTTCTCTCTAGTTGTTTGGATTGTACTACACTTAAAACAGGATATTTTGTTTAATTGGTTAATAACAGCAATTTCTGCCTGTCCTGTCATTAAATTATACATATAAGATGACCTGCTACCATTTCGATACGTTCTATTTCCAATATAATGTTGTTGTTTACGTGCAAACCTTTCTATATATAAGTATTTATCAAAAGGTCTTGGAATACCATTTAGGACAGACACATTAATTGATACTTGACAAGATTGAATCATTTATATACAAAGCTCTTGATACTTAGAATAGGAAAAAGGCCATTTAGGAGTATTCATAGAAAAAAATAACTCGTTAACCTCCTGAATAGTAGGATCTGTGTATTTTTTATGTCAGTAATTTACGTCATATCGTTAACAATAATAAACAAAAAAAATATTAACATTTGATAATCAAAATATGACCAAAGTACGTTTGCACGTAAAGGGCTACCAAGACACTAAACTTAAAGTCTTTAACCCAATAACATCAATAACATGCTTTATTATTGGAATTGAATTGCAACTACCAGCGGCTTAAATATAAATAGAGTGACACAGTTCAAGTACCTCGGACATATTCTTACCGTAGACATTGAACGGGAACGTAGGGCATTGGCGGTTAGGAGTAATATGTTGATTCGTAGATTTTCCCGGTGTAGTGACGAAGCTAAGATCACAATGTTCAAGGCATACTGTCAGAGTTTTTACACCGGCAATCTATGGGTCAAATATACTCAAAAATCGTTAAATGCCTTACGAGTCCAATATAATAATGCGTTCAGAATGCTGTTGGGTCTGCCACGTTTCTGTAGTGCGTCAGAGATGTTTGCTGAGGCTCGGATGGCTTCCACGCTATCCTCAGGAAGAAGACGGCTTCTCTGTTGAGGCGAGTGCGAGACAGTCCCAACAGTTTTCTTCGTACAGTGGCTGAACACTACAACTCGCCCGTCGTGCGGCATTTTGTGTGTTTACTTGTGGATAAAACTTGACAGGTATATACGCATAGGGTTCCGTGCGATGTGGTGCATTTTTTTATATCGGTTTTATTAATATGTGATAGGTTAGTACCTTTAGAAATAAGTTTTGCACTATACCTACTAACCAATGGATTTTATAATTATCCGAAATAAAAACATTTTGATTTGATTTGATTTGATGAGTCAAAGAAAAAAAAAACTTTTTCTCAAATATTCATGGAAATATTGTCATTATTTTCGAAAAATACCTGAGGGTGGCTAGCGACCACCCTCAAGTAGAAAATCTGTCGCCAAGCACCTAACGGTGTGTTCCGGCAGCTATCCTTGAGAGCCAGTCATTCTATGTTAAGCCTGTTAACACCTTCGAGCACATCATCACTTACCATCAGGTGAGATTGTGGTCAAAGGCTTACCTATCAGCAATAAAAAAATAACTGCTGGACAGCGTGTCCAGCAGTTATTTTTTTATGACAAATGATAGTGGTCTAAAGCGTTATACTATATGTAATAGGTCTATATGTAAGCCTACAATTCCCTTTAGGTTACCTAAATGTTTCAAGTATGTAATGGAAACATTTGGGTTACCTATATGTAGCTGAAGTGTTGTATAGTTTGTAATGTTTTGTTAATAAAAACATTTCACTGTAAAACAATAAATCGTTATGAAATTATATTTTTTGTAAGCTAACAGAATAAACGTTTTCAGCACACAGAAGTCCCTACTTACAGAAAACACAGGTATAAAAAAAAGTTTTAATCCAACGTGCTGGATGTAAATAAAATAAAGTTATTTAAAAGGAGTTGATTTTATTTTGGTCAAAAAATATTTTTAACATTGTCCTATTTACATTATGAATCAGTAATTAATTACTAATGATATAACCTAACAATAAGCTCTATTTTAGTGTAGGTACAAACATCAAATTTGTTAATTACAAACATGATTTTATATAATAAAATTAATGACTAGTTTTTGTAAAACAACAACAAGATCAAAATCAAAACTTAATTGAAAAATATAGCAACTAAAAATGGACGTATCTTTAAAATGGCTTTGAAAACTTAAATGCTTACCTGCTGACATATCAGTTGAAATCATTGACCTGTATAACGTATATATCGATGGTTGATATGTACAAAATGAAACTATTTCTATATATTTGTTTTCTTTTTCTTTGGATAACTAGTCTGGCAGATACGGCATGGCTAGATACAGGCAAAGTCAAAACTAGGTAAATTTTTGTTTTTATCATATGTGCGTGATACATTTTATGACATACTGGTACTGTAACGATACATTTACTAGAACAACGAACCTTCACGAAATATGTTTAATAATCGTACTTTTGATCATCTTAAAATGTTTAAATAAAACTAACTCTACGTAGCTTTATAGAAAAAAAAGTCATCAAATAATACTGATCTACCATTCACATATTTGCAGTTTTTAAGCGAGACTTTTGTATCAAAATAAAATAAATATTACGACGACAGTAACTTAAACAATAATATGTAATGCAAGATGGTTACACACAGTACAATTAATTAACTTAACACTTCCATATATTAATACTTACTTATTTCAATGACTTTTTCTTTGATCGATAGTGTGCATAATATCTTTTGAGGTTTATATGACAGATTTATAAAAAATCAACCTTGGCTGTTGAAGATTATCCTAATTTCTTAGTTTGGGAACTAAGGACAGAAATTATGATAATGACTAGGTATACAAAATATGTACTCGTATTTGTATGAACGTTGATAAAACGATATTATAAAATGATTTTTCTGTGATAGAAAATTAAAATGTTCTTAACAAAACGTTGAAAAAACATCCGTGAGTAAATTTGTATAAATAGTATTTCTTAAGCTTTCGATTATATAAATTACACTTTCGTGTCTGTCCGCGCACGAATTATGACAAATAACAAAATTATTAGGAAAAAAAATCCCTCGTGTTTCAATTTACTCTGGCGTTTTTTTTGATAACGATTAGGCTAAGGTATTGATATTAAATTGTGATCAAAATGAAAACTACAGAGTAATTTAGAATAAATTATTATATGTAATTAATTACCTACCATTTTAATAAACAACAACTTATTGTATTAAATTTTACATATAAATTAATATATTACGTCACGTATGATGGCGCACTATAGTTCAAAAATAATTAATATATAAAAATATACTTACAGCTATACACTTAACTCATTCTTCATAATTAATTAATTCATTTTATTTCTATTTTTACGTAATCTATTAACTTAGAAACATTTCGTATTTTTGAAAACTATAATATCACATCAAAATACAAAATCTACATTTCACAATCGGAGGTTTACACCCAAGATGATAATATTTTAAGACGTGAATACTTAATTTACTTATAACAAATGAGATAATGTTCTCGTTACAAAAACAATAAATTTATTGAAATATTTTAACCACAACGAGAATCTGATCAATATGTATATAATATATTATAATTATTTACTTTAAAGCCAAAATATAGAATATCCAGTCTAATTTATCATAACTGGTCCATATTTTTCAATCCTGATTTATACGTTCCAATTATATTCTTTTATACTTGCCGTCAAAGTTAACATTGGTATATATGTAGACTTGTAAATAAGTAGATATTTAATACTTACTTTGTAAGTATATGATATTTATATTGACAATTTTATAATTAGCTTCACATTTTAATTGCATTCACATACACCTTTACTTACACTTAACTAAAATAAATTTCATAAATAGGACACATACTAAAAGTATGTGTTCTTAAAAGCGATGGTGGTCTACAGGTCTAAAGGGGTGGGCACCATCGCGGCCAAACTCGACTGTAGCAGAGATCGTTTTTGTTCAACCGGTTCAGTTGAAGCGATCGTCCGAACTAAGTTTTGACACGGAAATATTAATATTACCGCGGTTTTGATTCGTGGGGTGATTGTGAGGCTTTACATTCTATTGGTAATTAACGACGATCTAACTTAATTTAATTATTAGACTTAATTTTTCCAAATGCAAAGTTTTGTTTACGATACCTGTCTGGCTAGTATTGATTATTGAAAGATTTTCTTTCCAATACGCCTCTTCTACATCAATAAAAAAAATGCTTCGTCTTTTGGGTTCACTCTTTCAAATCCTTGTCACCATGAAAATGGCTTACAGGTACCCTCTGCGCATCCACACTCTAGCAGATCATTTAAAACTGACGTCAGTTATAGCTTTAACTATTATGCGATTTTGCTTTTAGGTTCCTAAATTTATAATTAATTTGAGATGTCTCAGCTGTGATCAGCTGTTATACAGCTAACTTCTTTATAGATTTGACAAGCTTTTTTTCCAAAGCTTATGAGAGCGTTTATCCGATGCAACTCCTGATATAAATACTGGCAGTTATTTGGCTCAACGAATAAGCATTGTTATCTAACGGGCTGCCAGCATGATCGGCTCGTTTTCAACTGGTAGTGAGCATTGATCTGCCTGTGGGCCTGCAATGATCCTTAGGTTTCCTAAATGCTTCGTTATATTAACTGAAGTTTGTAGTAATGTCAAAAGAAGCTTACCGCAGGTAAAAAGAATCGAATTACATATTTGTGTATTATATTATCCAGCAAAAACTGTAGGATTACACACAAACACTGAACCTAAAAATGATTTATTATTCGAAAAAAATACAAGATAACATAAAAAAATAAATTCACAAATAACTTTAATCAATTCAATTCAATTAATAATCGTTAAAATTCTGTACATTAAGAAAATTCTTTAACCCATTGAAATTTTAACCATGTGCTTTTTACATAAACTATCCATTGTGAGACCTATATCATTAATTGAATTTATTATTGAATATTTATTATTTTCAATTATTATATAATCAATGAGCAACGATTTTCAATTAATAATAAGTACCCAAAATCTATATAACTACATACTTATGATATAGGAAATTGTTTAAAACTATCAATTAATAGAGAATATTAAGACAAATATAGAGATCCAATTTTAGTTTATACATTCATGACATTATCACGGCTACGTCTGCTGTCGGTTGAGTCGTTGAAAAAGTCTTCTTTTATAAACATAATTTACACTTTCCTTCCGTGAATGTATGCTGAAACAAAGGAAAGGTATCTAAATTAACATATAACATTAAATATTTGCACGTCTGCATGCAGGCTGTAAACAGTGACCTAAATATACTATATACCAACTTGAAATAGTATTTGTATTAATTTCGTATAGTGTGGTACCTAGGGCGTTTTGCGAATGCCCGCCTGGCTAGCTACCGCCCTCAAGTAGAAAATCTATCACCAAGCACCTAACGGTGTTCCGGCAACTGTCCTTGACATCCTGTAATTCTAGGTAAGCCTGAACATCATATTCGACCACATCATCACTTACCATCAGGTGAGATAATGGTCAAAGGCTAAAGTTACAAGGATAAAAATCACTAGTTGAAAGTCGTTTTTAATAGCAAAAATTGAATTATCGTGAAACATTTTAGGGCGATAATTCTCTATTAATCTTAGCAAGGCTACGCTGCTCGTCTTCAAAATCTTTTTGGATTGAAGCAGCTCAATGATCTCCGTCAAGCATTGGTAAGCAGAATTTGATCGTATCCATGTTTCTCTTCAACATGAAATCCGTGGAGTTCTTAGCTGTGATCACTGAGGAATAGGTATGTATTGACGTCAGGAAACAAAAGAAAACTGACATATCGTAGGTATCACATTTTGGACACTTGTATGAGTCAGGATCAAAAGTAAAAGTTACAATTTAAAAGTTAAAAATCTTTGTTGCTGGATTCCTCATGGATGATTCGTGTAATATTTTTGTATAGAGGTACTATAACATCACAAACAAAATACACGAATCAACTCCAGCCCGTCATTGTTCCAGAGTGGATTCACGGGTGTTCAAATGCTGTGTATGACGTTGCGACAGAAGATGAGACATGGATATCCATATTGTTTCATGCCAGAAAAAACAGACTAAAATAGTGATAGGCGACATAGCTACTGGCGTGCCGGAAGTCCATGGTTCGGGCGGCCAAGGGGCTTTTTGGAAATAAATGACAGGAAATATGTCGCCAAGCAGCTAAACCTGTTCCGGCAGCAGAACTGGAGAGTCAGTAAGTAATTATAAAATTACAGGCACATGAGACTTAACAACTGTATGGGAGCAGTGCACTTGTGACGACATGCGTCTGTTATACTTGAGACCACCGCTTGACGCCAAATGAGCCTCGTGCAAGCTATGGAGCATACTTTGGAAATAAGTAAATATATTTCTTTCATAATTTAGACGGAAATCGTTTTATATATGAGTTTATAAAACTTTCACAGTCAACCCCACGTATTGTAAATTTAAGTGTAGATGTTTGTAGTTATACAGCAATTTCCAAGGAACTCCTTCACGCTGAAATTGCTGAAATTATTTCATAGTACTTTTAATAAAGACATTTTGAGTACGGCGCGCACCTAATTTTGCATAAAAATTACTATTCCCAGTTTATTTCAATGATGGAAAATAACAGCTCGGTCAGAAGAGTGTTGTAAAACGTCGTGAATCAGAATCTTGGGTTCTTGGGTTCGATCGACGACCGGGTAGTTAAGAGGTTATTCTGAAAATGATATATGAAGCAGAAGTCTAGAACATTTTATTTAATTGAAACCTACAGTCCTACTGTTTCTTCAGAAATGTCAAATATACAATATGTATCAAATCACTTAAGTGTATGTACGTATAGAAAAACTTCCATGTCGATTCGATTAGAAGACCTAAGCACGAAACCAACCCAACTGTAGCGAGGCCTGAGACAGAGAGAATTATTTCTAGGAAACTATTCACAAACTAATTCGTGGACGTTTCAAGCTCTTGAACTGGAATGCATATGGCAAATATATATACGACAATTAAATTAATCGGCTTAATTTTTTTCGGTAACACGAACAAAAAATGTTGTAATAAGGTAAATATTTAACGCACAATATTCAACGTCATGAGTTAACTGCCCCAGCAAGTAAATGAAATGAAATCGAACAAGTCAAACGGTATTTCGTAGATGTCAAGGTAGATCCATCTTGGACAAAGAGGTCTCTTGAGTAATCCAATTTAAAGGAGTAAAATTTTGAAAATGAGACATACCTATTCTCATTCTGAGAGAGTACTGCAGAGTGTTACTGCATATAATTACTAATAGCACTGAGTCAAGGTTCTCAAACTGAGAAATATGACGCTAAATAAAAAAACTATTCCTGAGTTAAGTTACTGTCGCATCTTTTGAGTGAACTCAAAGTTGCAGAAATTAGCAATTAGCAAATTGTCGTTAATTATGGCGTTCAATATTTAACATAGAGGATGTCATTTGGTTTAAAATGATGATGATGATCATAAACAAGTATAAACTACTTATTTGAGAGTGGATGGTTGAAAAAATATTCAGAGAATAATGAATAAACACTAACACTCCTCATGGAAAATGTTGGCCGAGTAGATCAAAAATTGGATTTTAAACTATGTTAATCAACTTATTAGCTCTTGTACAAACATTCTTATAGACAGCTTTTGATATATATAGTATCCATGGGACTGTGTCTTGCTCTGATTATGTTATGAAGTCTATTCATATTTGTTACTACTGGGGTTATTGAGAGATCAAAACTCGAGTTTTTCGTGTTCAGAAACATGCCTGGTGTGACAGTTTTTAAATGATAAAGGCTAGTGTCTTCGTAGCTCAATCTATATAAGTGTAGTTTTGACATACCAATTGTTCAATCTAGATAAAATTTACATAAAAATATTATGATGAAACTACTTTTGTATTGAAAGCACTTCAAAGGCTTAACCTCAGAGAAATGAATATTTTGTCAGAGGGCTTACGGCACAAAAATTGTTAACTTATAAAAATATTCTGATCGTAAAGATCATCCAAAAGTGAGATGCTTGACGGGGCCTACAGTTCTGAACTAAATGCGAGTAGCTCTCTTGGAAGTCACTCCAGCGGAGTGACACTCCATCTATATAAACGAGGCTGCCATATAATGATAGACGTTGACATGTATCGTCAACAACGCCACGGGATGACACCACTATTATGGTGTCGTTTACAATGTTTTTTGGTAACTAAGTACAACATTGCCAAGGAATCTTGTTACGTTGAATAAAAATAAAATTATCTATTATATGTATTTATTAATAAAATACCTATAAATTTTACGTGCTGAGGCCCGCGCTCGACGCTGTGCACAATCGCGACTCCCAGACGAAGAATTTCAAATAAGTTCGAAACTGGCCGGAGCAATATCCGGTAAATATTACGCGTATCCTAGCCGGTTACTAAATATTAACTATAAATTATAAGTTGCAAAAACTAAAATTAAACGAGCTGGTATTCCAACAACATATTGAATTGTTCTTACTAAATTAAAATTAATAATTAAGTAAAACTCGACCCAATGTTGCACAACAACTTTAATTTTAGCAATTCATTTTCAACCCGTACCTTTGTTTAATCTTATATACCTTGTCATCTTCACAGTTTTAAATTTGCGTAACAAGAACTACGATGTTAATATCTATGTATTTGTTGGTGTTAAGCTGATATCCAGTTAATAGACATTTTGGCATCTTATAAAGTGTTAAAAATCCATTATTAATGGTTATATTTTTTTATCTATTATTTAGTTAGTGCTATGCTTTAAAGTCTCATTTAATGTGGGCATGAGCAAAGTGAACCATTCGAGTCAAGAATCAATTTCTACGATATAAATTTTTGTTTTATTTAATAGAGTTCGTGTAATTAAGATAGTCAAGTGACTCACCATCGTAATAAGATTGATGCGGGCACTTAGGGCAGGAAATAAACGTGGACTCCCTCAGCGTGCCCCTACCTGATAACAATTGGAATTTGCTATTAGTTGATCATGACTTTTCATGCCAAGAGAGAAGAAACAATATAAGTTTGATGATCTCATCCTTTTTTTGATAAAAGTCAAAGTAAATATTATTTGTACTCAGTTAAAAGGCTGAAGGCTGTTTTTAATCCCAAAAATATAGTCACTTGGTTTACAATACCATATAGTTAATGCTGTCTAACTGTATTTAATGTAATCATAAAGCAATATGTTTTCTTATATATATCATTCTCAGTTTTTTACTTTATAAATGTCGTTCTGAAATTATTAAAACAAAGGTACAGTGTGTCATTGTTTGTCATTTCCCTTAAAAATAATAAATACATTATGAAATGAAGGCACAAAGACCAAAATATTAGAAAAGTTTGCCAAGACCAAAGCTAACGAATTTTTACTACTGGTGTTGGGAGCACTTATTATGCGGTTCACATGTTATCGGAAGACTGTATCAGGGATTTTGTTATAGAGACAAAGCATTTTTAACAAGAGGTGTTTATGACGTCGCGTACGTCGGCTTAACAGGAAAATCAGGCGGAATTGTCACTAGATATATTTTTTTAAGTGTTTTATTAAATTATTTATAAAATATTTGTTATTATTAAATATGGATTTCCGCGAAGTAAAAAAATTTGACATCGCAAATGGTGGAAAGATATACAAAATCAATCATACAATGTTTTCGTATTGTTTGTGTCTTTTGCGTTGTTAATATATTATATTATAAAGATGTTCAATTAAACGTGACAGGGATACGATGAAGGAATGAAAGCAAAAGTCAAATGGAACATGAATTAGAGACAGTCAATATTATTACCATTTAAGCTGTGGTCAATTTTTTACCGACTTCCAAAAAAATTAGGAGGTTCTCAACTAGTCTGTTTTTTTATGTTTGGTACCTCAGAACTTTAGACTGGGTGAACCGATTTTGAAAATTCTTTTTTTGTTTGAAAGCTGAAGCTTGTCGTTTGGTCTCATTTAAATTTTATCAAAATTGGTCAAACGTTTTTGAGTTACACTCCAATAACTAAAAATTTTTTACCAGCCTTGATGATATAGTCGTTGACAATTAATGACAATCGATCCCGTAAGTAGAAAGAGTCACTAAAAAGAGTTATATCACACTTTTGGGTGTTGAAGTCAGTTCGATTTTTTGTTCAATATTTTCTTGGATATTTTTGTATAAATTTGGTTTGTGTTTGTGTCAGTTTGTCAAAAAATATATTCATCTCAAAATGTTTGTTAGAACTAACAGAAGTCAACTCTGAGAGGGTGATATCATTTTTTCAATAACTCTGTATTCCGTGCAATTCAGTAGCGAATTATAATTTCACAAGTAATGTATTAACAAAGTTTATTTTGCATAAACTAGTGCTCTTACAATGATCCAAATCCAAACAACCATTTGAAAAGCAGCCATTTTGAAAATTATATTAATGGCAACTTTTTACAGGGAGAAAAACAATGTTACACAAATAATTAATTTTACCATAATAGCACAATATTTAATCACTTTTTCAATCAACTAATATATCTGGCGCTTTGCCGGGCGGCTCGCGCGTTTCTTTGTCTCTGAATAGATATTTCGGGTAATGTTAAGGATAAAATCATGTACCTTCATAAAATACAAATCGATATTTTATACTCGCTACTCCGTAGCTCTGAAGGCAGCTGAGACAATTTTGAAGAACAATGCAAAAGTTGAATAAAAATGTCATAGGTCAGGTAATTCTGGGTTGGCCTGAACAACATCTTCGACTATATCCTACTTTCAGGTGAAATCGCGGACAAAAGTTAGCCTATATAAATATATTTTATATGTATATTTATATTACTCGGTATTTATATTGTTATAAAGTATATATTTTGTGTGAGTTTATTTTGTATTTATTATATGTATTGTTTGTATCGTCTATATTTATTAATTTATTTATTTTGATGCACAATACAAATGACAATCATTACATCAACTAAGTGTACAATATGTATATTATATAAATATATTTAGTTTTGAACTAGATTGTAATTTAAACAGATGTGCATTCAGCAAAAACAAAAAGTACCGAACGGGCACTTTTTCACGATATGTTAAATTTAATTAAATAAAAATTACAATTCATAATATTTAAATGAAATGTATTTTTGCCTATTTATAATTAATTTTACGTACACAGTGGAAACCTACAATGAAAATTTCTCTCTGCGTTAAGGTTTGCTGGAAGATAACTCTTTTAGGGTTAAGCTCGCTTTTGTACACATTTTATAAATATAATTATTTTTTGTCCGTACTGTTTGTGTGCAATAAATAATCTAAATAAAAATTAAAACTTTCATAAATTAAAATGAATTACCATCATAGTAGGTCTGATGCGGACACTTGGAACAGCTAGCAAGCGAAAGCGGTCTCAGCGGGCGGCTGCCGTAGGGCGGCACCGGCGCCGGCGGCGGAGCCTGCGCCCGCGTCCGACACGACGAGCGCTGCCACTCGCCCCGGCACAGGGCACTTCTTCTTGAGTCTCTGAGTTCCTCGATACCTGTACAGACGTATACTACAAGGGGAGTTATTTTAATACTCTAGCTCTAACGTCTGGTTATTACAACGGTAGTCCAAGCTATCAAATGGGGCAATGCTGCCAGCACGCTGCGTGCGCACGCTGCCAACCGTTACTGGGCTGGAGGATTGGAACTACCTAAGAAGGGCTGCAATAGCTTTTGGGGTGGATATTTTACTATCATAAATATTGTCAGTGTAGTAGCTGTAAAGTTGTATATAGTTTGTAGAGCTCTGTTAATATAGGCATACCGCCAGTAAAAAAAGATTATCAAAATAAATTTAAATGTCTCATGTTTTACGTTATCTACTAGACTCTAATAATCTCTAACCATGACCTATGATTGCACTCGTAAGCGACCCAAGTGTAAATTGATATCGATTCAAAAAGTTTTCAATTCATATCGCATGTAATGAAACTTTAGCGGTTGGCCCTAAACTTATTCCCAATATTTATGATCCTCTTACTATTGAAGATCAATTTTCTTCTAAATTATTTTATAATAATTTCTCTTCTGTGTTGGAAATACCCTTCAAATTTGTTTTGCTAACTGATTTATTGACAGATGACTTCTACGTAAGCTTAGTTTTAAACTACTAAGTTTAGGTAGACATAGTGTGGGGTTCCTCGCACATGAAGAGGCCCAGGATTACTTATGGTAGAAATGTTTCTTAGTTTGTCTGAACTATTTCTTCAACCACATCATCACGTTCCATCAGCTTATCTAGAGATAGTGGTCAAATGTAAACCTATCAGCTATAAAAAAACAGAAGGCTACAATTACCAACTCGGAAACAAGCCATAAGGTTACATTGTGATCAAAGGCTAAGCCATCGACAATAAAAACCTACGTAAAATAATATTAATATACTTATGTATAATTTCTTAGTTCATCTTATTTAATTTAATCTAACTAAGAAATTCTTATGACGATGAAATGTAAATTGTCTTAGAGTTTTCATTTTAAAGATAATATTTATTTTACCAACTAGCAGTGCCAAATGGATTATGAATATATCTTAAAGTACGGGTCTCTAACAACAATTATGATAAGCTCATTATGACATGGGCATCTAGAATTTAATATTTGACTAGAATATACGCCTTACCTTTGCAAATGGACAAATCTGTATACAAGATATTTATTTTTGTGAATTAATAAAGAACCATGTCTAAATATGTAATATTTTACAGTCCAAGGCGCTACCAAACAGTTATATCGAACACTTATTATAAAACGACTCGCGTTAGTCCATTTTACTATACTATTTTATGGATTTCACAGAACAATGATTGAATCATTTGAAACATACACAAATACAGAACTCATCTTTTACTTTTATTTACTAATTTTATTACTGCTATGATTTTCTAGATGATAACGCGAAATACAACATTAAGAATTCTTATATATTTTGAGGCACGCGTTACGTTTTAATTGGTATTGAATGAATGGCTTGAGACACTTATATAAATTATGATACAAGAAGAACAATGACGGCGTTTTGAAATAAGAAAAAAACCAATCAAGCTTAACGTAAACGGAATAGCTTTATTAACGGAAAGTTTCGAATTCAAGGAAAAGTTTTTCTCTACTAGTTAAATTGAAGTCAATGAACTCAATAACGCATCAAATTGCCAAGGCTTAAAGATGGTTAAGAACTTCAGTTTCTAATTTTTGATATCAATTCTAGACTGAAATCCAAAGTATTAGCTATTTTATTGCTTCACTTCTAAACTCAACAGAGCTCTGCGTATGTTCATCAATAAAGGTGGACATTAAGTTTATAGCGACTAATTGCGGATCCAATTTCATATTTTACAATTAAGACCTAAATATATGTATTTATTTTCTTTTAGGTATTATATACTATGCCCGTACTTTAATTTAATCGCAATGAAGTGGTAAATTAAATATGTGCTTTAATAATACCAAATATCGTTTTAATAATTACGTTAACGAGTAAAAACCTGATCGGGATCGACTGCCCGACTGGGATATGTCGGGGGGTGAATCCGGGAGGGGTCGTTTCCGCCGGAAGCATGAGTCGCGCCATCGACACAGGATCGCTGTCCTAAAGTATGTTCTGAATCTGTGAACAAAATATTCGTATAAATTTTTTGACTGCCCACTTTAAAACCTATCCTTGACAGGAATGAAAATTATCCTTTGTCGTTTGCATTTTTACTAATTACGTATTCTTTTTCAGGTTGACGGGTACAGTTTAAATTGTAGCACCTGCATCATCAACCTCATTTGATTGATTTGCTGTCATGTATGGGCATAGGTTCTTGGTGGTATGGGTATTGTAAAAGTATAAACCGCAATGCATGGTAGTTGGGTATTTTGCAAATGTCCACCTTACAAGATCCCAAGATCAAGAAGAACATTCTGTCGTCAAATACTTCCTTAACGTTTTGATCTGCAAGTGCCCTTGATAGCCAGTTTATATTCTAGGTAACACCTGTTCGCTGCCTTAGACCGAATCATTAAAATTCAAATGAGATTATGGTCAAAGCCTTTTATACAATGTAAAAAACAATACTTTAGAACAGAGGTTCCAGTTTCAGGAATTATACACTTACTTTATAGGTGGATTAATATATTTTGTACTCAAATATAGGTTATAAAATGTTGTATCAAAATGTGAAACGTCTCTTGCTCTTGCAACTGATTATTAACGTGTAGGAAGAAACCTCAGTGTGTGACCTTTGCCTGCGTTAAACCAAGCAACAGTATGAAAACAAATACAAGTCTACAATTTGTGCATGATCATCATTACCGCAACGTAATCAGGTATGTGTTTACTCGTACAGGTACAATAGTACCATTAAGGGTAATTTTAGCTTTAGTATTACATTATGCTGACGGTATATGATATAAACAAAGGTCTTCGTTGAATCTGGTTAAACTATCTCATTAAATCTGCAGTCAAAGTCAAAATCATTTATTCAATTTAGGCGTCTACAACGTACTTTTCTTTTTCTAAATAATTCAATCATAAGTTTATTATGTTGAAATACTGTACATTGTATTCTACATTTATCATATATCTTAAAGTCATCGACAGTGAGTGACAATCGGTCCCGTAAGTAGCAAGGGTCACTAAAAAGTTTGAAAACATTTTTTTATCCAAAACTGGAACCGACTTCAACACTCAAAAGTGTGAAATAACCTGTCGAAGTCGGTACCACGCGCAAAATATTGTAATAATAGGTATATTCAAACTATTGGTGCCGACTTAAACAAGTTATTTCACACTTTTGAGTGTCCAAATCGGTCTCAATTTTAGGTAAACAAAAATGTTTGTATAAAAAATTTGGGCACCGTCAAAGTTGACAGTTTAAGGCTTTTTTTGTTACGAGATCTGTTTCAAATACCTGATGAACTAACAAAACATGAATATTGGTATATTGTGTACCAGACACGTTTTAACCACGAGATATTGAAAACCCTATTAATAATGTCGTTTTGAAGCTGGGATCACCAACAAACATTTTTCTTTTCGTGCTTTTGCAACCCTCACAGACCGAGGCCAACTTGCACCTACACATGACCGGGGAGGTTACCTACACATGCGTGTAAACATACAGAATTAGTGGAGGATCACATAGTTTTTACTAACATATTAACATTACATTAAATATAAATGTTGATTTAGGAGGTATATAGGCATCTGCACAAAAATATCACTTTAAGTTTCAACCTATAACTGTTCCGTAATGATACTAGAGTAGGGACCTGTTGGTATTGTAGCGACTAAAACAAAAACTACTTAAGGTAATGAATAGATTCAGGCGTTACTTTGCGGAAATCCATATTTAATAATAACAAATACTTTTAAAAGTATCCTAAAAAACATTAAATAATATTTAAATAAAACACTTAAAAAAGCATAAAATTATATATCTAGTGACAATTCCGCCCAATTTTCCTGTTATCTACGTGACGTCATAAACATCACGCAGCCTAACCGGAAGAATACCCGACTAGTTTCGCTTCTAAACGAAGCATCTTCAGGAGGTCTTGACTTACCGAGCGCACGATTGAGTCTCGATCGTGCGCTCGGTAAGTCAAGACCTCCTGAAGATGCTTCGTTTAGAAGCGAAACTAGTCGGGTATTCTTCCGGTTAGGCTGCGTGATGTTTATGACGTCACGTAGATAACAGGAAAATTGGGCGGAATTGTCACTAGATATATAATTTTATGCTTTTTTAAGTGTTTTATTTAAATATTATTTAATGTTTTTTAGGATACTTTTAAAAGTATTTGTTATTATTAAAAACTACTTATCGAAAAAGTAGATCTTCCGTTTAGAGTCCGCAGATTTGAATCTTGCGATAAAGTATAGCTAGCGATTCCGGAATCCTGCCATCTAGCCACAAAACACTTCAAACCCTTGCGCCAAACGGCATCCTTTGCCTAATTTATGTCATTTGGCTCCTCATAGACCGTCATAAATTCTCAAGCAGCCCGTTACAACCGATATATTCTCGACTACCGATCAAAAATAATTCAAAACTTTTTTCATATCTCGGAAAGTTGTTAAGCTAGCTGTGAGTAGGGTCAGAAAACTCTTTAGCTTTGTCAATCTTAGGCATTATTTCGGATGATGTTACATAATATGTGAATCGATAGTATTACAACATGCTACCCGACTGAGGTATTCGTACCAGCAGCGGTTATTCTGACGTAATGGAACGGATCATGGTTTGTATTATTTTATTGATATTCATGACATGTTGCTGTTCTCGGACAAAAACTAAGAAGCTTTTAGAAGAAAATTGCATTTAAATGCGTAGTTTTCAGATCTTTATGAACATTAAACGAAAACTATAGTAGGTAGCTAGTTGGAATTTCTACAGCATGTGTTTTATAGCGTACAAATAAATGGGGGATCTGTATAAGAAATATGTTTCTATACATTTTGTTTTCTATATTAAAAAAAACTAACTCATATAGGAGCCAAACTTGGGACATGAAAAGTCCAATATCTAATAAATAACAAAAAATTACAAAACCTGGTCAACTGTGGTTCGAATTCCTGCTAAGGATCTCGAATAATATGAAAAGATTTTGTTGTTATTTACATTCTATGTTGGTACGGAACAGTGAGTGAAAACTCGCACTTGGCTGGTTCTATAAGAAATATACATTTTCAAGAAAAGTTATTATTATAGTAAGAAAAAAATATTTTTTGAAAACAGTGTGTTGTATTGGTACTGGGGATAAATTTAATTTGTAGCTTTTAATGCACAAAAAACATATTATAATAATGGTAAGGTTTACTTTCAATTTCACACTAAGTTTAGGTCCTCATATGTTTCATTAATCGAGATATTATGTAAATAAAAGATAATTGAAGAAAATTAAATACCTATTCTTGTTAGTTTTACAAATGGTTATTTCAACGTTTAACTTTATTTGTTTTATAAACAAGCCAACAGACTCAAAATCGAATTATTGTATTATGTCAACATTGAATTTCACGTTGGATCCTTACTTTAGAACTTTGGTATAATTATTCATGTTTCGAGATACGAATAGAACTAAACGGTCCAATTTGACTACACGTGTAACTTATAATCCGGTGTTACGTAATTTTCGGTTTTAACATACCAAATTATTTATTTTGCTTATAAGCTAGGTGACAAATAAAAGATTGCTGGTTTTTACCTGTACTCGTTTAGTTTAACTGGAACTAAGTGACGACGATGTAAACACGGATCTTGGTTCACAATAAACTCGTTAAAGTATTTTACAATAACGACTGAATGCGTAGGGTGTCACTGGCAATTAGATGCACTACAGCTCTTATTACGGTCTCGGATACAGAATAGCTGTGAATTTTTCGTATCTGGATAAACACCCAGTAAAGTTTAATAAATACTGAAAACGAGTACTAAATATTTTATTTATTTCTATTATTACAGCAAATTATAATTTTAATTTTTATCAGTTTGACTATTTTCAAACCTTCTGGATACCTCCTACATATCGCTCAAAAGTTAACAAAATAATAGACGACCTAAGAAAATTTTATAATAACGTTTGAACCGCTTTTTTGACGCCAATCTTACCAGCTAATGTTTATAAAAAATATTTGGTATTAATATACGTATAAATTACCATTAACCCGTAAGATTAGGATTCTGGATACCTCAATGCAGTAGAGCAAAATGCAGTAAAGCATCAGAGGAATCTAAAATTGAAAAAGAATCAAATGTGAACTTACTTGGCGTTCATCCAGTAGTAGATGATGGGGTTGACCATTGCGTTTGCCATAGCGAGCCAGTAGAAGCCCAGGTAGACGTGCTGCACGTACTTCATGTACAGCACTGACGGGTGGAAGTGGGTAAAGATGAAATATGTGTGGTACGGCAGCCAACAAATGCCGAAAATCACTATGACTAGAATAAACATCTTCACCACCTGTCAACAAAATAATCTATATCACATTTGTGAACATGAATAAATAACTACAAACAGAAAATTGCTAGAAAGTAGATTTGAGTCAATATTACAAGTTACATTTTAAGACGATTTTTCACTTCAGAGCTTTTATTTCTTCGAGTGTAATAACATGGATTTAAAACAAACTGAGCACATTTCCAGTGGAAATTATTCATTATATTAAGATTCGATTCCGAATAATTAGTTTGAGATATTCTCAAATGAAATCTTGCTGTAGTCACCGCGGGCATCCCGAGCTCTCCTTGAAAAAGACTACCGGATGTGGTCGAAACTATAGTCGGAGCTTAACTGAACTTGAACTTATTGACGTGATCCCGTATTATTTACTAAAATGAGTGAATACCACGTTCATAGCCAACCGAAAAATATATACAAAATCTTTTTAGGTTTTGTATTTATTTGCATAAATGGTCACCTTATTTCGCATAATGCTAAATAATAAATAAAAGATAAGAATTGGTTAGTTATAGAATGTGTTGTGGACTTGCTCACAGAAGTAGCGGCCGGAACGCTCAGTATCACATAACAACAGGTTACAACCTATACCCCCATTTTAACTATATAGTTTAAATATTAACTTCCATGTGATGCAATGCAGATTAACTGTCATCTACATTATTATTAAGGCCGGTTTGCCAACTAATTAATGGATGCCTTCAAATATAATAAATAAACTTTAAATTAAATATAACTAATATAGTTTCCATTGAAATAAACTACAAAAACTTTATCATTAAATTCATTGGGGATGAATTGTATTTTGTAGGTGAATGGACCTTTTTGATATCCCTGGACGATAATTTAAAGTTATTAAAGTTAAACAAAGTTTAGTTTATTAAATGAGAAAGAACTGAAACATAAATTAACGGTAATTCCAAATACCTCACATTTCAAGAGCCTATAGGGATATCAGAAACCACTTTGTTCGTTCTGAAAAACACTATATTCAGTGATGCGTTATGTGTCATTTTATTACAATAATGATCGCCAAAGGCAAAAGACGTATCTAACTACTTGATCGGTTGTAGTAAAAATTACGCATATATACAAAGACCTGAATTGAGAAAAATCTACATTTTTTAGGTTGTTTAAGAAATCCGATTACTTACGAAGTGAACACAATTACCAGATTATATTGGGATAATCATTTGTCTTTTTTATAGGATTGTAACGGAACTCGTCAAGCGGTAACCTCTGTCTATAACATATGTACACCCTGAGATATACAGTTGTTGTCTTATGTGCCCCTGTTAGGTGCTTGGCGACATAAACTCCACTTGAAGGTGGTAGCACACCAGGCGAACGTTCATAAAATGCTCTTGCTCCATACTTTAAATCTCAAGTTAAGGATGGAACCGTGTACCACGGCAGTCCATAGCTCGGCCATGATTGCTTCAATATATCTGTGATATCTGACGAACGTATTTCTTCGTGTTTTCCATATGTCTTTTTGTTGGTGTCAAAGATCAGTACACTGATATGGTAACAGACAGTATAGAGTAGAAGAAGAGAAAATAAGTATTGACACGATTTGGATACAGCAGGAAGGAGATGATAATAATTTTATTATTTCCAAGTTTGTCCAAGGATGGATATTGGTCCAAGATACGACTTGTCGCGACACAGCCGTCAGTAATACAGCATGCTACAGTGGCGTCAGGTGGCGTGTTCCCACAATTAAGTGTTCGACCTTGTATCAATTTAATGTTCTCCAAATAATAGGTCTTCGCCTAGAAAATACAATTCACAGTTATGTTCACATTAATAATACAAAGAAAAACTTAAAATTACAGCTATTTGTAATTATAAAGAATTTTTAATAATAATGTACTCATAACTGTGAACATTAATATTATTTAAAAACAACAACATACTAACCCACCCTCTATTAATATAAGAGACATATGTATATGTATAGGAAAATCCAAGCTATTTTCAAAAAAGTAGTGTTGTCAATCCAAGATAAAAAGATCTAAGTATAATAATTTATTATACCATATTCCACGCCAAAAAGATATTAATAAAATATATTTATGAAATGTCTAATAAAGTTTTTAATATAATACTCAAACACTTGAAAACTTTGACCGTAAGAAGCTTCAAAACTAGACTGCACCATTGGTTATTAGACAATTGTTTTTATAGCATGACATATATAATATATTTTAATGTTTATGTAATGTTTAATGAATAAAACAATATTTTAGGAATAAATACTAATGTTTCTATGCCTGCTTGCAGGTTAAATGTATTGTTATATATTTTTTCTAGTATTTGAAACTGTAATGATTGTGTAATCTGACCAAATATAATTGATTTAACAATACGAGTATAATAACTCATATTTGTCAGGACTGTTGTGATGCGAACTCTAAAAGGGCGAGGCAACCCTTGCACCTACTGGTTTTTAAATTTAACGTTAAAAAATATGTTTCATTTTTAGGGTTCCGTAGTCCTGACAAGGAACCCTTATAGTTTCGTCATGTCCATCTGTCTGTCCGTCTGTCCGAGGTTTTGCGTGTGTGATGTGGGAATGAAATTTTTTTCGTCGTCTATCTCTTCATATGTGGTATGGTTGAATAGGTCTTTTAAAATTACTTAGGGGTGGCTAATACTGTTTTTCGATTTAATGCTCCATTTACGAAATATTAAACTTTAAAGTGCAAATTTTTGTTCCAGCAGGGCGTCCCCCCCCTCTAAAAGCTAAACTGCGGGCTTGAAAAATCTGTAAAAATTCAAGCTGATAGTGCGTTTAATGAACTTTAAAGGAAAAGTATAGCGGTTGAGATAACTTTATTAGTTTAGCAGTAATAGTCGTTGAACTTGGGTGTTGTATAATTTTGTACCGAATATAAAATCTATAGAATAAATCCTTTAAAGTGACTAAGATTAAGTAGTTGGTTGTTTATAAGGGGTAAAGTCTAGAACAATCTAAAATAAAAAATCTAAAAACTATAACAATGCCTTATGTCATACATAATAGACTAGCTTTCCAGCCGCGGCTCCACCCGTGCGTATTGCGTTTATCGCGCAAAACTATTAACCTCTTTTTGCGTAAGGATAAAAACTATCCTATGTTCTTTCCCGGGTCTCAAACTATTTCCATTAGTATAGATATAGATATGGCAGTACAAAGATTCGACTTATGTAGGTATAAAGTACTTTTTGGACCTCATCTTCGCCGTACAATAGAAGTGTTTGCTGTCTGTACCTGTCGTACCAAGGTCATCGATCACTTCATTTCACACATCATCAATTTTCTGATTGACTCTTCAATAGTATAAATTTTTTGATCCCTTCACTTGCGTTTCGCATCGGAAGGCACTCTATTTAATTTTGAGGATTGAAATAGGGCATGTACTGTATATCGACGATAAGCACCGAGCTTCAGGTCTTGTTTTATAATACGCGACATTTTCCTAGCGGGAATCTTCATTTCTCGCAATAAGATTATTGTTGAGTTATCATAATATTTTTACTTCCTAATGGCATTTCGCCCAATTTTGGCTTTAAGGCCCGGTTTTAGTCAATTAGTAGGCAAATTTAGCGTGCGAGAGTTGCGGGCTATTGACACTACGCAGCTCTAGTCACACAGCACCCGTCAGTTCGCTCGCTCGATGTCCCCAGCCGCACACTATTAGCGTCACAGTGTAACTAAAATAGTTGATCAACTTTAGGTATCTGCTACTAAATTCAGAACTGCATCTAAATAATTATTTTGTTCTTGTGATCATTTTTACTCGCTTATAGAATAAAATTATGCGTTTCACAATAAGTACATATTTTTATTTGATTTTGTTCGGATACATTGTTTTAGGGTTCTTAACCCAAAACGCAAAACGGATACGTATGTATGAGTACCCGATATCTGTCTGTATGTCCGTCCGTAAGTCATTGGTCTTTGTCTCGTAAATGAAATAAGTAACAAACCTCAAATTTTGATATATTGTGTAGAACGTTTACCGAAACAAAAGACGAATAATGGGCTAGACTTTATTTATTTTATTATTTTTACTACCAATACGTAGTAAGGTTGCTGAAAAATTGCATACTGGCATGTGGGCACCTGTAGAATAAATTAGTATCAGTTAGTATGAAATAACTTGCGGAAGTTGAAAATAGAATATTTTAGATGATCATGGTACCGACTTTAACAAGTTATTGCATACTTTTCAATGATTTTTAACTTTAGTTCGGCATAGGTATTATGAAATCCAACATACTAATCGATGCTAATATTATAAAAAGGAATTATTTTATTTTGTTATTGTATATAACTGATAAATGGGTTAAAAAAATCAACACTGTGCCCGTAGAAATACGATTCTAAAATGTAGGGTGAGCACATGTTAGCAGCCAAAGTCAAAGTTTTGAAAGGATTTCGAGTTTTTATCTCGTACTTGCTGTAGCTGATAAATGGTTTTTTTTTATTTATGTCCCTACCTATTTAATTTTTATTTGACCTAGCTATTTATACCGGACTTTGATTTTGCTTTCGAAAGGACTAGTGATGTGTGCTTTATAAAACGAACCTGGCTTAGTGAATACGGACATTGATAAAGACTTTCCACTGCAGGGATATTACGGTATGGGTATTTACAGATACAACTTCGGTAAATACTGTAATGAAATAACGGTAACAGGTATATATCTGTTAGTATAATTGCGATACGATTACTGAATTCCATTTCGGTATAAGTATTTTTTTGTCAATGAGAGCGTAGCGGGCGGGCGGGGGTGCGGTTGTGTGACGGACCGGCACGTTTGTGCATTGCTTCGAGACTCGCCGCTCGCGCTGTTTTGATAAATAGGTTCATTAGCAAGTACCTATATTATTTGATATGAATGACGGGGTGTACCTACATATATTATTTGATATGATGGAAAGTGGGAACAATAACATTATTAGTTTCAAATATGACACATGTCATGAATGTGACATGACTTTAAGTAAGTAAGTGCTCCATGTACCTATGTAGATGTATTGTGTATGGCAAGTAGGTACAGATAATATATATAACAAAAAAATATACATCATAGGTATTTCGGACCTTTTGTAAAAATACATAATATAGTTTTTTAACCGACTTCCAAAAAAGGAGGAGGTTCTCAATTTCTTCGAAAGCTGATGCTTGTCGTTTGGTCCCATTTTAATTTTCATCAAAATCGGTCAAGCCGTTTTTGAGTTACACTTAAAAGATGAAAAAAAAATTTTAACACAAAATTGAACCGACTTCCACAATCTAGATTATGAACTTCAGCCAAATCGGGGTTACTTTATCCACTTGGCAGGCGTCATCGAAAAATGAATTCCAAATTCGGAATAAAAACGTCCAGAAAAACCTAGACGTCGATTTTCAGCAAAATTGAAGTAACGTCGTTCACTTGGCAGATGTTGTCGAAAACTTAATTCCAAATATGTAATACAGACGTTCAGAAAAACCTAGATATCGATTTTCAGCCAAATTCGGAGTAACTTTATTCACTTGGCAGACGTCATCTAAAAATAAATTCCAATTTTGGCGTTAGGACTTCCAGAAAAACCAAGGTATACATTTTCAGCCAAATCGGAGTAACTTTATTCACTTGGCAGATGGTATTGAAAATATAGGTTCATATTGGGAATGATGACGCCCAGCACAACCTTGATATCAAGTTTCAGCCGAATCAGAGTAACTTTCTTCACTTGGCAGATGAAATCAAAACTAAATTACAAATTCGGAATAAAGACGTCAAGAACAACCTAGATTATGAATTTCAGGCAAATCAGAGTAATTTTCTTCATTTGGCGGACGACATCGAAAAATGAATTCCAAATTTGCCATAAGGACTTCCAGAAAAACCTAAGTATCAATTTTCAGCCAAATCAGAGTAACTTTCTTCACTTGGCAGATGACATCGAAAAATAAATTCCAAATTCGGAATAAAGACGCCAAGAACAACCTAAATTATGAATTTCAGCCAAACCAGTGTAACTTTCTTCACTTGGCAGGCGTCATCGAAAAATTAATTCCAAATTTGGAATAAAGTCATCCAGAATAACCTAGATTTTTAATTTCAGTCAAATCGGAGTAACTCTCTTCACTTGGCAGACGACATCGCAAAATAAATTCAAAATTCGGAATAAGGACGTCCAGAACAACCTAGATATTGATTTTCAGCCGAATCCGAGTAATTTTTGAAAAATCAATTCCAAATTCGGAATAAAGACGTTAAGAACAACCTAGATTATGAATTTCAGCCAAATCAGAGTAATTTTCTTCACTTAGCAGACGACATCGAAAATAAATTCCAAATACGGAATAAAAATGTCCAGAAAAACCTAGACGTCGATTTTCAGCTAAATCGAAGCAACGTTCTTCACTTGGCAGATGGTATTGAAAATATAAGTTTATATTGGGAATAATGACACCCAGCACAACCTTGATATAAAGTTTCAGCTGAATCGGAGTAACATTCTTCACTTGGCAGGCGTCATCGAAATATTAATTCCAAATTTAGAATCAAGTCATCCAGAACAACCAAGATTTTTAATTTCAATCAAATCGGAGTAACTTTATTCACTTGGCAGACGTCATCGAAAAATGAATTCCAAATTTGGCATAAGGACTTCCAGAAAAATCTAAGTATCAATTTTCAGCCAAATCAGAGTAACTTTCATCATTTGGCAGGTGACATCGAAAAATAAATTCTACATTCGGAAAAAAGACGTAAAGAACAACCTAGATTATGAATTTCAGCCAAATCGGAGTAACTTTCTTCACTTGGCAGGCGTCATCGAAAAATTATTTCAAAATTTGGAATAAAGTCGGCATAAAAACCTAGACATCGATTTTCAGCCCAATCAAAGTAACTTGCTTCACTTTGCAGACGTCATCGAGAAATAAATTCCAAATTTGGCATAAGGACTTCCAGAAAAACCTAGGTATAATTTTTCAGCCAAATTGGAGTTACTTTTTTCAGTTGGCAGATGATATCGAAACAAGTATTGTTTAATTTAAAAAGTACAAAAGCCGCCAGGGTATAAAATCCGCCAGTTTGTTTTTCAATTTTTTATTTATGTTCCTAGTGTCACTTGGGTTATCAAGAGGAATCTAACGATATCTCATACATAAAAATCGGTCAAGCCGTTTAGAAGTTACGGTGGAATAAAGAAACTCACAAACATACATAAGGGTTCGTGTATGTACACGAACCCTTATAACATAACTCTCCTTTTTTGGGCAGTCGTGTAGAAGTAAGTCCATATTGGAAATAATGACGCCCAGCACCAACCTTGATATAAATTTTCAGCCAAATCAGAGTAACTTTCTTCACAAAATAAATGGTTCCAAAGGGCACATAGCGGTACACACCGATAAGTGCTTGGGGGCAGATTTTTTTCTCGAGGGTGATATCTAACCAGGCCAAGTTTTATATTAGATATTATAATAGGATATTTTGATTGAAATAATATTTCAAATTACAAAAATATTTCATATTAAAAAATACTTCAAATTACTAAAAACTTATCGGTAGTTGCATCGGTTAATTTTATTATATGGGTAACCAAGCGGTTACCTTTATCAAGCGGCCTTCTAATGCTCTCGTGATCTCCCGATTCAGACAGCTATAATCTGTTTCCAAAACCATACTATACTTTTTTACTATGGCGCGTTAAAACAATGCACTTGAGAAAGTTTTTTTTTTATTTAAGGAACATACATGTTGACTGCCGTTGCTGGCTGTTCATCTCCATCACACTTTGCATTTTTAATTATGTTTTTAACTTATTTCTAGCACGTAATTGATCGGCAGAATTTTGTTGGAGAAAACGACACGCGTCCTACCTCGATGGCGCCTAGGCGGGCACTAAACGGAGTGCGTGAGAGCTTGAATCGTTAGATTTGTAGTTTTTTTTTTCTTATTAAAAAACTATAGCTGAATTAGAAAATGTGGATTCATACGTTCCTAATAAATAACAAGCTCTATCTATTGGTATAACTTCCACAAGGTTTGATGATAGTATCTTTTAGTTCTAGTCATTTAAAAACCAAAATGGTGTCATGTTTGATAATTTTTTTTATCGAAGAAATTATTCAAAATCACGTTTTCGGCTTCATACGTTCCTGGAGAGTTTGTTCAACTTTATGTAAATAATTTTATTTATTCTAAATATTCAGTGTTATTTGAGTTATAGATTTTAAAAAATGTTTAAAATAACTACAACAGGGCCTATTCATTTGTAGTTCTAACAGCACGCGGCTGCCTTGATCTTTTATGGTCTTCGACAGAGGAAGTGTTGTTGTATCTGTTGATATTTTGATATACGAACATACCTACGGCTGATACCAAGCTTTTAAAGTGTCTGGAATATGACCGACGCGACGGCTCAATACCTACTTTGTACAAGGCGAATACTGCTATCCTATTTCCTTTAACACCTCGAAGTAATTTCATATTGTTATTTGATAATGAACACGAAATAATATATGACATGGCGCGAAATCGAACGAAAATTTTAAAGTAATAAACGCGTTCCAAATTCTAAATAATTCTAAAGCTGAAAAGTTTTTATGTTACAGTATTTATTTAGCCAGACTAGTTATATAGTACGAGTATATTAGCCCATTTATAAGCTGACTTGCATATATCGGTGTATACTTTTTATTTTTCTTTCATATATATCAACTATTTTATAATAGAATAATTATTTATGCTACATACAGCAAATAAATTAAATGATATTCAAATTCTTACGATGTAGGTACCAACGGATTCTGAATCGCGCTATCGTTACGTTTTCATTTGAGTATCTACCTATAGAATTCATAAACGAATTTTGTTTAATTTTCGAATTACAATTGAAATAATAACGTGGCGGCAATCGTACTCTTATTTTTTAGATTTAGCAGGAAGAAAGTGGAGGAGAATAAAGAACTACAGAATCGTTCTATATGATGATAACGGGCTTCTACGGAACCCTACATTGTGCGTGGCTCGACACGCATTTGACGGTTTATAATAGAACGAGTTTACTTATTTATAAAGTAAATAGTCGCTATGGTACTAAAATATCTAGCTAACAGTGATCTATGAAAAACAAACGTGCACGATCTACAGCAGGAACACAGAAAGTCAGCATTAAAGTTGAACTCTCGGTATAATTTCCCACTACATGAAGCCACGACAAGAACAAACAAAAGCTAAATAAAATACGCTTCGTTTAAAACTTTTGCCTTGAAATTGTAGTGGGCAACCAGTAGTTTGTTACGCTTCCAGCAGGTAGTAATTCTTTACCGAATACTAACTAAACGACGATATAATTTGTACGTTTACCGAACTTTTAATTGGCTGTTAGCAGGAACTAAACATATTGTACAAGCATAAACTCCAAGTTTAAATTGAATAGTAACATAATCCAAATATTATCTAAATGTGTTTACACATAAATACCTGTATATATTACATGCGGGACTGAATATCACCCACGTCTTATGGTTCTATCATCAATACCCTTAATTATTGTGTTAAATTTTATGAATACTGATGGTTAGCCTTTGACTGCATGGTGACTGATGATGTTGTAAACGAAGGTAAACGGGCTTAACGTAGAACGGAAACTAGCCATCAAGGACTGCTACTGATAACAGACACACATAATAAAGTGTTTGGCGAAAAGTTTCTACTTGAGGTAAGAAGGTTCGTCGATTCCTCTTACCTTCAAGACCTATATCACGCTCTGAACATGCTGGATGAACCCGGGATTCCAGCTAACAGGCGGGGCCGGCCACATGATCTGTTTCACGTAGACTACACTCACGACTGTCGCACTGTGGCGCGGTCTATGTCACTGCTTATACGAGTCTATAGCCACCTCAATGCACTTTTCGTTGCCATATCTCAATTAAGATCAACGCCTATACTATTTTAAGATGGATTCACTTTTCACAAGACGCACTGTCATGGATGTGATTAATTTCTTTAAAATTATAAATGGATTTTTGTATTTTTCTGATTTATTATCTGATATATCTATAAAAGTGCCACGTCCTAATGTTAGATTAAAAACTTGGCAAATCTTTACTCCGAGACAAAGTAATACAAATTTAGGACATTACTCACCGATGATGAGAACTTATAATGATTTATTGCATATTGATACAATCCTAGATATATTTGGTCTCAGTTTATCTCATTACATAAATGAGTGTCACAAAGCTGTTTCCAAATCTTAATATTTTGGTATAGAAATGAGTGGAAAATGATGTTATTTTTATAATTTTAGTTAATATTTCTTCTTATTGTGTTAAATTTTATGTAATATCAAGATTCACCTACCCAATAATAACCTGTGTGTCAATGTTTAGAGAATAAGTCGTTGGTACGTCTTAAAATAGATAAATAAACTTTGAATGTGATTTAATGTTTGGAACTCTGTTATGACTTAATTTATGACATATTTTGTATGTTTATTAGATCAATGGGATGTATATGCAAAAGCCGCGACCGCTCCATTAATTTTGACCCTATTATGACTTCAAAATTTCGTATTCAATACTTACAAAACCAAATTTTTCCTTTCGTTCTTTTTACAAAGATGGATTCTTTTTATCAAGGGACTTAGCGATATTTAAACACTTTCAAAAATTTCCATATGTAAGAAATGGTTTAGTTTATGCTATATCGCAAATAAAGAATTTTTTTTTATACGTTGCTGTTAGGCTAGCCTTTGACCACTATCTCACCTGATGGTAAGTGATGATGTGATTGAAGATGTTGTTCAGGCTAGCCTAAAATTACTGGCTCTCAAGGACAGCTGCCGGAACACACCGTTAGGTGCGGCGACAGATTTTCTACTGGAGGGTGGTAGCTAGCCAGGCGGGCATTCGAAAAATGCCCTACCACCATGCTGTAACGACTGCCATCGTAAGACAACAACCGGGACCGTCGGCTTAACGTGCGCGTAAAAGCGCTCAGTAGTAACGTTACTAGCGTTCACCCATCCAACTCCTGACCGCGGCGGACGTTGCAGCTGATCGATTAAAAACGGCTAAGCAAACTGCGCTACGAGAGATTCAATAAGATTTGAAATGCTCACTTTATTTTTAAATCAACGCCGACTTTAGAGTCGGCGTTGATATAAAGAGACCTTTAGTAAATTCGACCTAGTGAACCCTTTAGTAAATTCAAGAAAATATCTATCTCACACAAGTCATAACCAGAAACGATCTGTCATAACCAAAACATAAAAGGAACGAGGGTTAGAATGGTTTTCATCACTAAGCCGTGACTCTCTCATGAATGAGAAGTGATTACGATAAGGTTTGTATAAAAGGTATAAGAAGGTTTGTAATATAGCTGCCTTTGAATTCTTACCACATTATGTTTGTGCGTCACTGAACCCAGTGATTTTGGAGAAGCCGTTATTGTAAGAAACGTGAAGGGTAAACGTTTATTTTGTCGGTCGCTAGTCGCTACAGTGATAGACATAATACCATAAACATATGGCGCCTTTACATCGTTGCTGTGGAAAATACGACGTTATATGTAACAGCTGTAGGCTATATATATATACAACACCTAACAAAAGCCGTCGAATGCGTGGGAGAGGTGGTGATAAAATATGGAATTATATTAAAGGCCCACGTAAAATCTTCAAATGGGGGTGTAATCGATAAACAGACACCTTATAAAGACAATCTAACAATTACCTTACAAAGACCTAACAATGATCGATCGATACAGTTCATTCATTAAGGCGCGCAAATAAATAAAATGCAAAATATGAACGTTTAGGTATGCACCATTAATTGCAGGTACACCCAATAAAAATGCGGGGTGTACTTTCGTCGTTGGAAGGGTCTTTACATAATATTATACCCGATATATTCCTCATATATGGCAATGCGACACCAAACTGTCAAAATTGACCTACCATAATAACGGAATATTACTTATTTTCTTTAGGACGACAACATCCTCTGAGTCCAGCTATCTTCAATAATTTAACGTTTCCAATCAAAACTTCACGTTTGGTGTGATGGAACCTAAGGAGACGTTTATATGTACTACCACTATATTAAACGACTGGTGTGTACTTGTAGACCATTCAATGGTATCTAACAAAAATAAACTTTTCCAGATGCCATTTTATTTGCGATAATTATGCGGATAGTTTCTATTAGGTATTGAAAATCTCAATTCTCTTAAACCTAATAATTTCAACATATAAAATTGTTACAAAAAATCCAGTGTGTCTTTGGAGTTTACCGATTCTTGTCGCATAATTGTCACTTTTAAAAGATGAACTAATTGAAAAGTTTGCCTTTAGCAGATTAGGTAAGGTTAGCATTCAAATTTTTAATATTATTAGATTTTATTCTTTCGTTCCTAAATTTACAAATAAAATGAGATGTTGTCAGCTGTGGAAACATGGTTACCTTCTTATAAGCTTTAACAACTTATTAATTAATTTGGACAACAACTTATATATGTTAGTATCAGATTTTAACGTTGAATAGGCCTTCGAAGCAAGCCTGAGTTTAGGAGGCATAGGGGTATGTAATATTTCTAGTTCGCTATTGAGTTTTTTTGTATTCTGTATATTGTATATACAAATTAGCACTGGCATCATCTTAAAACTTTTTGAGATGGCATATCTGGCCAAGATGCTAAAAACACATGGGGATTGGCTTGTCTCATATTCTTGCATTCGATTCTCCCACTTTTATTCTGAGGACTTTGAGTGGGATCACAATTCCAATTATCAAGTATACTGCTCGAATACAGTCCAAGGACTCAGAAAAACTAAACTTTGTGCCGTGTAACAGTTGCTCAACTCAAAAACATATTTAACCAATCCTTTCTTTCATAAAACGGTCCTAATAAAAAACTGATTTATTTTCTATTTCAAAATCTTTCACCAACAAAATAATGATCTCTTTGCAGTGTCTTTGAAGGGGCTTATGTATAGACGATGTTTACTTTACTGAAATTAAATTAAGTTGACGCCGTTTTACTTTAAGATTTTCCTGTCCAATACTTTTATAATAGAATAATTCAATGAACAGATACAAAGCTATTATTGAAAAGAATTTTGCCTTGATTGGACAAATATTTTCATCTCTGAGTAATGTTCATCCGTTTTTAGTGTTACTAGTAGATAACAGAGGGTCCTTTTACTAAGCCTCGGCTGTCCGTCCGTCCGTCCGTTTGACATTAAAGGGCTCTATCTTTCGAATGGTAATAAATAGCCAGGTCAAATTTCGTTAAAACAAAATACAAATACAAAATATTTATTTCAGTAAATTTAATCTATCTCTTCTTAAAATAATGATAATAACAAAGAGACATAAATAAAAGAGGCTATAGAAAAAAACCTGTATTTTAAAACGTTTATACAATTTGCTATGTCACAAAACCCTATTACGTACAAGTGTCAAGTAGGATTATAGTCAAAATTTAACGCACAATAACATATATTAAAAAACTGATAGGTTTGACTCTCGCTATGGATCTCGAACTGTTTTTGTCAACTTGATTTTTTTAAAAGGTAGCCTTTTGGCCGTCATTAATTCTAGATTTTCAATGTTGCATGCCCTAGCAGGCAGGCACTGTCATGTTTGGTGTCTCTCGCAGGGACTGCAATTCTAAAGATAGGTCTTCTTTAGTGGCCAGAACGTAGCTCTAATATACACAGCGTGCAACAACTCCAAACACGAAGCTAGCAGTGCTCTGTGGGCCCTCCCGAAGCCCGTGGACCAGCTCGCAAACAGCGAACTGTATCCCTTGTAGTGTGTTATACAAATACAAATAATTTATTAATAGTTCCTTTGCTTTAATTGTTGACGTGTGCGAGCACTTGTCTAATACTTAGCAGTTAGCAACTCATAATTAGCAGAGTTAATCCGGCGGCTTTCCTCAGCTTTATACTTGCAATTCTTTTTATTTTAATTTTTTTATTACTTACATCCTAACCTTACTGGTAACCTTACCCCCAATCTTACCCCTACCACATCCCCAACCTTACAGCTATTCTTACCCCTTCTCTCAACTCTACCTAACTTGTTCATGAACTCTGCCCTGTGCCCATACATTCTGTGTTCGTTCATAATGCAAGCATTAGACATATGTAATATATTATTATAATGGACACCATTCTGAATCAGATATAACGCTTAATATTTTGTTGATAGACCCGCCCGAAATCGACATCCAGAAAGTATTTTATGCGTTTCAATGCTGGAAGTTGGAATTTCCAGGGGACAAACAGTGATTAAAATATAACGGACAAAACGTAATTTGAATTTAGAATGTGGATATTTAAGTAAAAGTCTTCTTTAGTGGCCACCATAGAAATCAATCACAAACATTGTATGAACTGAACTGAAATATGAAAATAACTTACAGGCTGGTTTTTTTGTCCTTTGTTTTTTTTTATTAAATATATTTTTTACAACCATAAAAAGTAAATATACTTTCTCAAATACTATATCCTGAGTCGACATTTTCTGAGACTATTTCTAATTCTCAAGCTGTAAATTCACTGCTGGACAACTGCTAAGGATGGTAGGTACTGGTAAAATTGTTACGATGCTCTTACATAATTGTTCAAATATAAACAGCTTCTTACTATTTCTATGCTATGTATTTTTTTTCTAGTGATATTAGTAATTAAGTAAACTACTATTCTTATTCGTCAGTTGCACTTACTTATTCTCTCATAAAGGGTGTTTTGTTTTGAAGCGCTTGTAGCGAAGTTTGCTATTCTTAACCGATCAGCAAAGTTAAGCAACGTCCGCCTCGGTCATGACTTGGATGGGTGACCACAGGTGACATTGTTACGAGCGCTTCCGTGCTTCGGAGAGCACGTTAAGCTGTCTGTCCCGGTTGTTGTCTTAGGATAGCAGTCGTTATAGCATGGTGCTAGGGCATTTTGCGAATGCCCGCCTGGCTAGCTACCACCCTCTAGTTGAAAATCTGTCGCCAAGCACTTAACGGTGTGTTTATTTATTTATTTATCATCACTTACCATCAGGTGAGATAGTGGTCAAAGGCTAACTAATCATGCATAAAAAAAAGAACAGGTGATAAAAAGTAGTGTGTCCACCTATAGAGCCAACAACAATTTTAGGTCGAGTAACTTTGAAGGTTCTCGAGTGGTTACCACACTACGCCGGAAGACGTAGAGTTAGTAGGCCCCCCACTAGGTGGACTGACGAGATCGTGAAAGTCGCCGGTAGCCTACAAGTAACTAATAGCCGTTCTTTGTAGTGATTCTTTAGGTAGGAGGCCTTTGTTAAGCAGTGGACGTCTTCCGGATGACAATGATGAACTTTGAACGCCTCCCTGCACTCAGGATTTTACTTTAGAATCCCTTGCTACGCTCGTGATTTTACTCTAGACTCCTTCATTCTGCTCTGGATTCAAAGAAACAATCTCGCATTTAAAATGGTTGATTGCTCCCTTGGTAAACAATCTACTATTTTTTGCGAGCCAATGCAACAATATAGTTTCAAAATATTTTTATTTTTACAAAAAGTCTCACTAGTATAAGTACTAGTTTACATTACGACGAATTTACGTCTGCAAAAATGTTGAGGTCACGACAATTTTACGACATATCAATACTTAGTTACTGAAATAATATACCGAGACCGTAAGTATAGTTACAATATTAGTTGTCATACTTTTTCTTGTCAAATTTTTGACATCCCAATTTTAGACATGACGACATCACCTGAAGAAATGTAATTAAAAGTCGACAAGTTTAAATAAATATCAATATTGACACAACATTTTCGAAGTACCGACATTATCACGACAAGTCATCTGATTATTGCCTACCTTTATAACACAATTATGACGTTTAAACTATTCGGAATGGACAAGTAAGATACAGGAAAACTGACCTACAGCACAATAGATACATGGAGCTGCTTAAGCAGTAGCTACGAAGAAATTACCCGAATACAGTCACGTGATCAACCGTGCGGCCTTCCCTACATCGAGGAGGTACAAAAAGATACAACTAGACTGATGATCATATGCTTTAGTGCGGTGTTTACTTACAGTTTAGTTTTAATAAACTGTCAGCAGATTGACACTATAGAGGTTGTAAGCTTTTCATCATTTTAATAGAAAAAAGAACCCAAGGAGTTTAAAGGCAAATAATCATACAATAACCTCTTTACTAGTGGCCTTACTATGTTACCAAAAACAATGGGGTTTTTTTAATCAATTCTGCGCGCGCTTGTGTTCTCTCAAATAATATATATATATATATATATATATATAGTTATATTTTTACCTAGTCACAACAAAATGTATTTATAAAAAAAACAATTATTATAAAAAAAAATATTTATATCAAACAACAACACTCAAAATTTCGATAGTGATTTCCGCTAGTGCTCTGATCGTCATTTGTCATTGAATTCCAGGATACCGCGTCGTCGAACTACTGTATATATGTCTATTATGCCTATAACCTAAGCTGAGTAATAAAAAAGTTGAAACTTGGTTGATTCAATAATACAAGTATAATATACTATCTAGTTATGCAATATATATCATACATTTTTCTCAGGCTGCAGATCATCAAAACTCATATTTATTCAACTAGACATATGCTATAAATATGTAATGATAAAAAACAAAAAAAAATATGTAAATCAAAGATTTACATATTTTTTTTTGTTTTTTATTTCTAATATGTTAGCTTTTGACCACAATCTCACCTGATGGTAAGTGATGATGTGGCCGAAGGTGTAAACCTAGAATTACTGGCGCTCTCAAAGACAGCTGCCGAAACACACCATTAGGTGCTTGGCCACGAATTTTCAACTTGAAGGTGGTATATATTTCTGTTCAAACATAACATAAAAAAGCTAAGTGGAAATCGGACTCGCACTTAGGATTCCGAATTTGACGTATTATAGCATATTATTTTGTATAGCAACATAGCATTTTAAAAAATCGCGTAAACACACGAGATCCTCAGTGCGCGATTGTGACTCGCACTTGGCCAGTTTTCCGTGTAGATCATGAAAAATTAACTACGGAATAAAATATATGTGATTGGAAACGCTGTGGATAATAGCTAACATAATCATAAGTTCTTCATATTAGATACAATAGGCTAGTAGTCCGTCTGACAGTCGCTTTGATCCAAATAAGTCAGAGCTAAACTAAATATTACGTTAACTAAATTAAATAACTTTGCAGCACAATAAAGTAACATAAGAACAAACTTCTTAGTAATATTCGTATGTTCTAAAAATCCGTGAGAAATAATACCGTAGTACGTGGCAATAAGGTGTAAAATCAAAAGGTAAGTTTATACTTGAAACACTAAATACTTCCTAGGCGAGCTAGACTCAGCTGGGCATGAGGGTTAGGTATATGGTATTTTGAAATAAGTCTGATAACGTTTGTTGAAATTGGAACCGGAATTTCATTACAACTCAACTGTTTCAACGATATCACGAGAAAATTGCGCTCTTCGTTTGTTACTTTATAGAAATATAAAACATAGATATTTTTACTTCAGATTACCTATAGTAACAGTCGTCAGTATTAAAAGAGAATTATATCTCGGACTCTATTGATTCTACTATTCTCTATTGACTACTACATTCCATTCACAGTTGTTTCACATGCATATTAAAAAATAGTTACCAATACAATAAAAATACTGAAGCTTTAGAACATGACTCAATTATTTGACCGGAAGTAATGCTAAGAACATACAATTTGATATAACAAAATTATAACGAGACGATAAATGATAGTCATGTGTTGGATTCACGTTTGCCTTATTGCAAAATTATAAATATTAAGAAAGTTGTGTACTGTTGTGTGGGTACTGTTTGAACAGAAGCGACAGAACTCATAGAAATCCTGAATTCAGATGGCAGCAAAAAAACAGAAGAAGAAAAAAAAAGTAAAAGAGATACAATTTTATATCGAAAACTTTTGATCCTAGACTTGATCCTAGTGTCTGTGACACTTTCCGTTTACTAGCTAACATAATGTGCGGATGGACAGCAGACAGCTGTCACATTGATAAGGCTTCGAGAAAATGAACAGAAATGGATTTCATACAATATTTCTGCACATCGTTTTACCAGTACCTCTACAAATTATATAGTCAGTATTTTGTGACAATCTAGATAAACCTGTGATATGCATACAAATCATATCATTTTATAAGCATAGATAAACCCTATCCAGATTGCCTATCTAATCTGCAACGCTAAGAGCAGATTGAATAAGAACTCTGGATTTTACTAATATGATGACTCTGGGTTTTGCTATTTTATAAATAAATATTTGGTTGTGTATTTTTATGAGAGATTTCCTCCCGGCCGCCACTCGCACTGATGATGAGCATCTGATATGTTCGAGACCCGGGTCGACGTATTCGATCCCTAACGTGAGTGTTACAGTCCCTAACGTATTGTATAACATATTAATAACATTTTATTTATTATAACATTTAACTTTTAATAAATTTAAGCGAGGATTATACCTGCTGCTGTAAAAGGAAAAGATGTCTTTAAAAGCATAAATATATAAGTACTGGACTAAGTTCTTTATATTTCCGAACTCTATAGCCTTCCGTTATTTTGCTACAATATACCTGATTTGTAATGAAAATTACTTTATAGGAAAAACCCTTTATGAATGGTGGTAGGGCCTTTTGCGACGGCCCCCCGACGGTAGCTACCACCCTCAAGTAGAAAATCTGTCGCCAAGCAGCTAAAGGTGACCAACATTTGCGACCTCATCATGACTTACATTCAGGTGAGATAGTAAAGGCTAGCTTATCAGCTATAGATAAAAAAATACCTCTGGAATATCCGACCTAAAAACCAATGCTGGGAGCACCTCGAGCTTCAAAACATTTTTTTACGTCACTCGACCAACTTCCCTGTAGTATAATTGGCACTTTGTTATGCGAAGACTAAGTTACGCCATCTCTGATGCCGTTTATTCTTTAATTTTATTATTTCGTTGCGATAAAGTTGAATAAAATAACTAGATTTATTCAAATATGGTTCAATCCAGCCTATAATGATGGAGTTGTACCACGCACGCCAGTTTAGTAAAGTGTATTCTTCAATACGTATTGAATAATACATTATACTAAACTGGCGTATGCCTTACAGTTGATGGTAGATCTACGCATAAACATCGAGATAGATGAGCCTTAATATATAGGTACTTGAGTATACGTTCTGTGGTATGGGTAGATTGATTTGATTTTAGAATTCTTGAAGGCACTGAGCTCCCTTTGAACTTTTTTATGAATATACCTAGCTATGAAAGTAAACATAGTATATTTGATAGGAACGGAGCTTCTGCAGACAAAACGAAATTGAAATTCTGTGAGGGCTAGGTATATACCTCACAGAATTTCAATTTAAGCTGTCTATATAGACAGGAATGCTAATTTCAATCTAGACAAAAGTTTTGTTTATGTTTTACCTAAGTTTCGCCGCGTTACGTTACCACAAATTGGCATCGTCTTATGGTCCTTGGTAATTGTAATTTTTGTTATATTCAGATGCTCACGTAAAGGTATTTTATCATCAATACTCATAACGCCCACCGTTGAACCAAACGCTCATTAAATCAAAATCACAGTTTTGTGGGAAAACGCTTTCAAAGTTTGACATGGTCACAGATTCAACTTTAATTTATCATAAAAAAATAAATAAATGTATTAAGTCCATTTGAAAAACAGATATAGGTAATTCAATTAATGGACTATCAGGCGTCATGGAAAATTGGCAATCTGTAAGACATTTGAATACATATTTAAAAAAGAGTTCGTATTTATTTCACTTTTTCATAAAATAAATATCAAAACACTTAGACACGTACGGAGTAACAGTAAATGATGCTGTTTTTAATTAACATTATATTTTAAGTAAGTGGAATATTTCTATTTTTTGCAATTTTAAACTAATATATATGAATTGGTAGAGAAATATTCATAGTTGTTGCTATGTAACCTGCTTTTCAAGAGCAAATCGTAAAGTATACAAGGTAACTGTTTACTTGTATATAGCAAAAACCATATTTTTATTCACCATATTTTTTACTCTTAGTTTACCTTCTATTTAGTGAAATTAATAACATTAATACGATACTAAATTAAATGAAACAACTATCATTCCACATAAGATACACTTTAATAAAATCAGAACAAAAACCAAAATTACCATATAATTATCTAGCGGATCAAAATTAAATATTTACTAAAAGTTATGAAGCGTTTGAGACACGCATAATCAGTCTTAAGTATTTTGGATTTACTATTATCTTCTTCCCTATCACTGAAAATCAACAGTGATTACAACAAAAAAAAATTAACTTACTCCCCTTAAAATCCTAGTATTAAAAACGTTTATAATTTTAAAACTTTGCACATGTTTGTGCAAGGTTTTAAGGGGATCATTCCTTTTGTCATAAGCTCTTTTAAATTCTTCTTCTTGTTTTCACTTTTTGATTTTGTTTGTTGATATAAGTTGCCCTGAAGTGTTATTTCATTTGTTGATTTCCTTTTTAGTGGATGGTAACGACGTCATATTAGAAGAGGACGAGCTTGAAGTTCAAGTTGTTGATAATGAACTTCTTGAAAAAAATTGTGGGATTTTGTGTTTATCACTTTTGCTTTCTATAATAGCTTCATAGTTTTGCAATCTTGACCTGATTACTATGAATTATCAAACGTGGTAATGATACTATCGCAACCATGACAATATCAAACCAGACTTTGCAAATTATTGGAGTACAAAATTTTATGCCCAAGGCGGGATGGGATAAAAACATTATACTCCAATAATTTGTTTGATATCATTTTCGCTTAGCACGCGATAGTGCTTGTAATCATATTTAGAATTATCAGACCAGACTTTTATAAGATTAACTGGTTTCAATCTGAGGTTCCTGTAATTACCACACAACAAAATATAGTGTATAGAAACGTAATATTCGTAGTCATGAAATCTTTATCATGATTTTTTTTCTTACTGGTATTCATTGTCATTTTACTCTCTATTGCAATATCTTCTTCCATATCAATCGGAAAAAATATCTTAATATCAATTTTGTAGCTAAAAAAATTATTAAAGTTATAGACAGATATATTTACAAATAACTTCAGATTAAATTCGTGACATGTTAAAACCTAAATAGAAAATCACCAACCGATTATGGTGCACAATTTTGGAAAGATACTGGGCTCGTACTCAGAATTGCAGAAGCCAGGTGTATGGTTCGCGGCCAAATGTGCTTTGTGAGTCACAACGTGTAAACATAGCCAACTGTATGAATGTATGGACTATCCAGTATTTATCAATAGAAAAAGCAAATTAATAATTTTGTCTGACCCGGGCACGCAAATTTAGATGGTCCAAAATTGTATGGCCTAACCATAATAAGCAAAGCAGTCAATTAAGAATAAAATAATCTACGGTAAGCACACATAATTGTTATTACTCTGATTCTGATTTAAATTATAATCCTGTCGTATTGGTCGTATTAATTAAAATCGTGGCGTATTGTCATTATCGGGTGCCGTGTTATCCACAATATTTTTCGTGACCTTGAACACGTTCTGAAACCAGGTATAATTATATATTATCCCATATAAAATAGCTTTTAGAAAAAATCCTTATTTACTTATTTGAGTTAAATATCCGGAATTATTCCGTAAATTATTCTAAAATTTTAAAGTAATTTTCAATAATCTAAAATATTAGATAACAAATTAAATAGTAAACAGAAACAAAACAAAAAAATATACTTTTCTGATAAAATTTTAGTTCAATAGTGAAATTAAATCTATTCACTCGAGTTCCCCTTACAAATTTTACTTAAAAACTGCAACAACTTCAAAGATGTCGTTATTAAGTAGGTATGTATTTATAGTAAACTGAAGTAAGTCACAATCTTATCGAAAAAACTGCGTATGATTTTCTAAGAAAGTGAATTAAGTCTGAAAAAATACATTTTATGAGTACGTTTGAGAATACAAATTAGTTACCTAATAGTAATCACATTATTTTTATTTACTCCGCTTTCTGGACTATCTGCTGAGGTCGTCTGTTCGATGGACCGTAAGATGTTTTTACCTGTAGATGAGTTGTATGCCCTCCATATTTACTAGACGAATTCAGGGTAATTACCTGAGTCGCTACCAGTCTAGCACTTCCGAGCGTCCGGTAAATACATCACCGCCTTACGTCGTAGTTCGTCTTTAGACTCTGCACCAATTATACCGGCACTGTGAGAGATAAGAAAACCGTTTCATTTCACGCGTAATTATTGCTTTTATTGTTGAAATAGAAAATATCGTATTTTGTTTTATCTTAGGAATGAAACTCAATGAAATGGATGAGCGAGATATGTGTATCGTTTGGTGTGAGAGAATGAAAGAGATCGCAGCATAATGGTGATCGGAACGTCTCGTGGCGGTTCGGTGGTAACACGAATTGCTTATTTATCTCTTTTTAACAACAGATATGACGCATAATATTTGTACGTTCTTTCCTTGTCATTACAAACTGCATATACATGTGCGTAGGTGTGTACATAGGTAAATTCTAGTAAGCTTTTAGAGCAGTGGTGTTCGGATATAACTACTCTAAGTATTTCAACTCTTTGGATGGAACGTATTCTTTTGATGAAGTTAATGCACTTTATGGTGCAAACTCGAAAAATTTAAATTTTGAGTTATTTCGTATAATGTATGTTGACTCGGGATAGGATGTACCTACCTAAAAAGTACAAAAATTTAATTGCTACTTTGGTAGCTTATAATATTGAGTCGGTTATAGGAAATATAACCAAGTCTTTTATTGACGCTACAGATTTTAGTACATGTACTAATAAATATAATAGTTTATGTACTAACTAAATAAATGTTCCGTTAAACTTTTAGAGCAGACAACAGGGAAGTGTTCTGACATAGCACTGTACTATCAAAATATAAATCGCTTCCCTGGCAAAATACTTGAAATTGAAATGTTCTTAGATAAATATCCTTTTGATATATTATGTTTCACTGAAACATGGCTAATAGCAGATAAAATGTTATTTAATGTTAAGAATTTGAGTGTAGGCAGTGCGTTTAACAGATCATCTGCAGAAGGAGGATGGTGTATTATTCTTGTAAAAAATAACTTAAAATTTAAAGAACGCCGTGACATAGTCAGATGTTCTGTCGAACGTGTCTGTGAGGTTGCTTGTGTGGAGGTGGACAGGCATCTTGTGTTGTGTGTATATCGACCACCTACAGATACAACGGTTTAAGTCCGTTTGCTTGTGTGCTAAATCTCTTTTTATTAGAGACGAAATTCGCAAGTCTAAAAATAAAATAAAAACCATTTCGAAAACTATAAATACTGGGACTGGTAAAAATAAACCTAGAGATTCAACATATGTCTTAACTATTAATACGAGTAAACATCAAATATCTGATTCAATAAAAGTGGCGAGAATATGTTTGAAAATTTTTTTCTAACTTATAAGTCACTAAATCATTGAATTCTTGTCCCAATGTAGCAGAAGCCCTGTTAAAACATAATTTTCCCTGCAAAACTCCGGACTTTTCTTTCAGATACACGTCAAACTTTGGAATCATAAAGACATTCAAAAGTTTATACATAAAGAGTACTGAAGACTTGTGGGGTATGTCAGTTAAAGTGGCAGAGTCTATAATTTGCACTATTGCACCATACCTAGTAACAATATTTAATCTATGTGTAGATAGAGGAAATTTCCCCGATTTAATGAAGCAATGAAAAATTACTCTGATTTTGAAGTCGGGAGCTGCATCTGGCCCTTGCAATTACGGACCTATTTCCATCTTACCTGTTCTGAGTATTCGAAAAAATTATGATCAAACAACTTTTATCCCATTTTAATGAGCACAATATATTGAATGAGAATCAGTTTGGTTTCACAAAGAGCAGATCCACAACAGATGCAGGTGTTCAATTGATATCACATATACTCGAAGCCTGGGAGAGTTCACATGATGCTATTGGCGTATTTTGTGATCTTTCCAAGGCATTCGACTGGGTAGAGCACCGCACTCTGATTCGTAAGCTTTCACACTATGGTATTCGTGGAAAAACTTTGAATCCTATAGAGTCTGACAGATCATATCTGTCACAGGTTACAGAAGGTTGGAATAAATGGCAATACTTCTTCCGGGTCGTTGGTCAAAATAGGTGTACCGCAGGGATAAATTTTGGGACCTTTCCTGTTCCTAGCGTATATTAATGATCTGCCTTGCATGGTCAAAGATTTCTGCTATATTGTTTTATTCGCAGATGATACCTCTCTGATTTTTAAAGTAGATAGGAAAGATAGTGAACTCATTCATGTAAATAATGTGTTATCTATGATCTCTGAATGGTTCGCCGCTAATAATCTTCTCTTAAATTCAAAAAAGACAAAATGTTTAAAGTTTTCCTAACTAAATGTTCCTTATGTTGTACCAAACATTAAGCTTGGCCCAGATAAACTCTCTATTGACAATGCAACAGTCTTCCTGGGAATAAAAATGGATTCAACTTTACAGTGGGATCCACATATACATGATTGAGCCGGAAGATTTAGTTCTGGTGTATATGCAGTTTTTTAGATAAGACTAAATTTTACTAATTTTTTTCCGAACATACATAATATTTTCAAATATATACAGACTCGGTAAAGTTAATATATCAATTTCTTTAAAAAGATCCTTTAGAGATTCCATAGGATCCATTTCATATATGGCTCGAATTGCACGCTTTTGTAAGATAAAGATTGTTTCCATCTCAGCAGCAGCTCCCTACAGCAATACACCATACGACATAATACTGTGGAAGTATGCGAAATAAACTAGCCGTGCAGTAGCTACGTCTGTTAACTGTCTTATCTTACAAACTGCATATGCAGCAGAACTAAGTCTTCCGGCTAGATCATGTATATGTGGATCCCACTGTAAAGTTGAGTCCACTTTGTATGTTAGTCATTAAGGTATTCCTTTTGTCGGCCTGTATTATTTTTAATACCATGTTGCCCGCATTAAATGGATTAGTTCAATAATATTATTTTAAAATATTGATGAAGATTTTACTGACCTTTCGTTTAGATCGTATCGAATCGACTTGTCGTTGCGTCAGCTCACCAATCGACCTCGAGCCCCACAGCACCTTGCCCATCGCTGAGTAGAAGAACGTCATGCCCAACATTGGGACTGCGTACGTCACCACGAAGAATAATACTTGATATCTGTGAATAATCAAAATAAATATGAACATATTTAACCGAATTCCAAAAAGGAGGAGTGGTTCTTTTTTCTGGTTACTATTTGTATGTCAAAGCATGCATAGTTTTTTCATACTACCCGCAACGAGCCGCGAATGATGTTTCGCTTCGCCGCGGCTGACCAGTACCACTGAGAGTCGTCGTTGGACCGCGCCCCGCGCCACACACCACGACGGTGTCGCATTCTTAATATAAATAAGTGCAAATATTGCCTCATCACCGCACCGTGTTATCATTAATTACTTATTAGAACTGTTTTACTTGTTGCTACGTGAAATTTTGTGACGTGCGTGGAAAGTGACCGCACCGCGGCCTCTGCAAGGGAGACTCCGACTACGGGAGATGGTGGAGAAAACTATGGTATGTACATATATTTTAGTAGCCTCAATTAAGAACCTCCTTTGCGTTTGGGAATCTCTTTTGTATAGGACCCCCTTCTCTAGGCTTCAATTAACCTACACTTACCTACTATAAACAATTATCGAACCAGCCCCTACCCCGCGCGGTGGGAGTTCCTTATTTTTGAGGACAATTCTTTTCTAAGAAAACCCACCATTTAATGGTCCTTCAAAGCACGGATATTGTTTATTTTAGGTTTAATCTAGCCTACATATTTTCTACGCAGCAATCGCCGCCATATTTTTCTGCGCATTCTCACAGCTTTAACAATTCGCATCATTTTGTCTTTTATTATTCATTCCTTGAATTATCCAGGGATATACCTAATGGTGTAATATATTTATTATTAGTTAACTTCGCATCGCATATTGGTATTTACACCAATCCGCATTCCATCGCATTTCGTCATCTCTTCACGAATTATTAGGTAGCCATTTTGCAATTATTTACCGCGTCGTGCTCGCCACTGTAGTTTATCATGGCGAACGAACAAAAACTTAGAATTTTTGAAAAACAGCGTGAATTATATTTCGAGCGTATTCAACTTATTTACAATAGCTCACGCAAGGATTTAAACGATCCGGTTGAACTTGAGAATTTTCTTTGTTTAATTGAGACATTAGATGAACTCCGCTCTAACTATCAACAGGCTGTGAATGAAATAAACAGCATTTCATTAAAAATAAATAAAGATGCAACGCCTAACTTTGATACTTGGCTTGCTTTCGAAGATCTTTATTGCCGCATCAAACGCAAAATATCACTATGTAAACAAGCGCACTCTGATGCCAAATCAGAATCAAACCACGGAGTTTCTTTGCAAGGAATTAAATTAGAAAGAATTCAGTTATGTGAATTCAACGGCGACCGCCAAAATTGGCCTTTATTTTACGCAACATTTAATAATGCAGTTCATCTGAACGCGTCACTCACAGATACAGAGCGAATGTATTACTTGGTGGGTAAATTAACCGGAAAAGCAAAGTCAATCTGCACCGGAATCATTCCATGTGGCGAAAACTATATGTCAATATATACCGCGCTTATAGATAAGTACGAAGATAAGCGTAGTTTAGCCGGCTCTTATCTAGATCAGATGTTTACATTGAAGCCGATTGTATCGGCTACCGCCAAAAGCCTAGAAAACTTCGTTGATAAATTCGCGAACGCATATTTAGCTTTAAATAATTTAAAAATTCAAAATCTATACGACTTTGTATTAACATACGTGGCTTTGCAGCGATTAGACAAAGAAACCGCGCGTCTTTTTGAAATGGATAACCGAGACAACGGATTACCGAATCTACAAAACTTGTTTACTTTTATACGCGACCGTGTCAAGATATTGACTCATACTGGTGATAATTCTTTAGATTCAGACTTTACATCGAAACCCAAATTACCCGCTAACTCCGCGCCAAAAAATAATGTACGATCTTTTGTTGTTAACAACAATAATAGCTCCTGTATGTTATGTAGCAAATCAGATCATGATCAGCTATATTCCTGCCCTAAATTTCAATCATTAACACCCCGCGAACGTTATAATGTTATTAAGAATCAAAATCGCTGTGTAAATTGCTTAAGTAATAAACATACTACGCCCGCATGTAAGTCAGAAGTCACATGTAAACAATGTCACGGAAGACATCACACCATGTTGCACTTCTCTGACACAAATAAAATTAATAGGATAGCTGATCGGCCGCCTGGGGTCCGACCGGTCTGTTATCAGCCCGCAACTGATTCTAGTCGAGGCAGCGCTGAAACAAATATTCACTCGTCATCTGCTATCGCATCGTCGATTTCTACTTTGAATAAGCCCCAAGATAATATCGTTTCTCTTTGTAGTATGACTGATAATTCCCGCCCGCGAAAATCCCAAAACGTTTTATTGGGTACCGCCCTCGCTGATGTTAAGCGTCGAGATGGGTCGATTTGTCAAGTGAGAATATTAATCGACAATGGTTCTCAAAATCACTTAATTAGTCAAAATGCCTGCAAAAGATTAGGGCTTCGCATATTTAATGACTGTTCTGAAAAATCCGTAATGGGGATCGGTAACAGCTCCCAGACTATATACGGCATAACTAACTTAACTTTATTTTCTCGGCATGATCCGAACTATTGTTTGCATATCCAACCGCTCATTACCATTTTCGCTACCTACTACAAAATTAGGGAACTCACTAGAAATCGCATCGCGTCGATATGCCTGTTTAGATCGCAGATTTCAAACAAATTCTGCCTTAAAGGAAGAATACGACAGCATTATAAAAGATTATCTTAAAAATAAAATTATTTCACCCGCACCCGCTACGACCACAGCAGAAGATCATTACGTCATACCGCATCACGGCGTAAGCCGACCGGACAAAGGCATACGCATTGTTTTAAACGCGAGCGAAAAAACTGATACTAACATATCATTGAATGATTGTTTACATTCTGGGCCAAATTTACAGGCCGATTTAACAGCGATAATTTTGAAATTTCGTCTGTTTCCTGTCGCTTTGACCGCAGATATTAAACAAATGTTTTTAAATATTCGAATTCGAGAACAAGATCGTCGTTACTTAAATATTTTATATAAATTCAACGACGATGACACCGCTAAATTATATTGTTACGAACGTTTGTGTTTTGGCCTACGCTGTTCGCCATTTATCGCAATGCGAACAGTCAAACAACTCGCTCAAGACGAAACGGACTTTCCGCTCGCTTCCGAGGTAGCTTCTAATGATTTGTATATGGACGATTTGGGAACTTCCGTATACGGAACTGCCGAAGGAATCAAACTTGCCCGCGACTTAATCAATTTATTTAAACGTGGCCATTTCGACTTGATAAAATTTATGAGTAATTCCGCTGACGTCATAAACGCGATCCCGCCTGAAAACCGGTTATGCTCGACTTTGGAATTTGACAAGGAAGACAATATGAAACTTCTAGGTCTCATATGGTCTCCCATTGATGACAATTTTTCGATTGCGCTTAAATTTAACCCACAGTCGAAATGTACCAAACGCTTAATGCTTTCAACGATTGCTAAATTATGGGACATCAACGGATATTGTGCGCCTGTAATTTTATACGCCAAACTTTTGATTAAAGCGCTTTGGATCGCCAAGATCGATTGGGACGAACAACCACCGCGTGATATTTGTGTAGCTTGGAGTCGTTTCCTATCTGAACTTCCCGCCTTAGAAAAGTTTAAAAATCCCGCGTTACTTAGGGGTCACCGCCAAATCCCGTGTTATCTTGCTATCATTTGCTGATGCAAGCGAGCGTGGGCTAGGATGTGCAGTATACCTTTGTATACAAACCGCATCGCAACCGAACGAGGTTAATTTAATCTGTGCTAAAAGTAAAGTCGCGCCTCTTAAGGTCGTATCATTGGCTCGCTTAGAGCTCTGCGCTCTTTTGTTATTATCAAAGCTATGTCGATTCGTAATCGAAACGATTTCTCCCCGCTTTCACATTGATGACATTTTTGCATTTAGTGACTCAACCGTAGCCCTTCACTGGGTTCACTCCGCGCCGCACCGCTTTGATACATTCGTCGGAAATCGCATCACACATATACAGGATAATTTAGATCCTAAACATTTTTTCCATGTGGCGTCATCGCAGAATCCTAGCGATATCCTTAGTAGGGGAGCTACCCCACAACAACTGCTGGAACATCCACTTTGGCTCCACGGCCCTTCTTGGGCTCGTGATGACGTAAGCACTTGGCCAATTTGTAGGTTCACTTTCGAACACGCAGCTGATGAGAAGCTACTGGAAGTTAAAAAACAACCGAAGGTTTTCATAAGCACTGACGAACCGCCACCCTTACTTAGCACCATGGCCCAGAGAGTTTCTTCCTGGTCTAAAGTACTTCGCATCGTGGCGTATTTATATCGCTTCTTAGGAAAAATCCCGCGTTCTAATAGAATGGAACTTTCGCATTTACAATTTGCAGAAGTTGCTATAATAAAGGCTCTCCAGCAACAGTACTTTAAAGACGATATAAACGCTCTCTCTAATAACCGCAAGGTTTCAAAATCGTTATTACCGCTATCACCGTTTTTAGAAAATGGTTTGCTTCGCACTGGTGGGCGACTCACAAAAACTACACTTGACTTCGACAGCAAACACCCAATATTGTTACCAAAAAAACATCATATTGTGAATCTCATAATAGATTATTATCATCGCAAGTACCTTCATGCTGGCCCGCATTTACTTTTGTCACTTATAAGACAAAAGTACTGGATTATCGCCGGCCGTAGTACGGTTAAACAACGCTTTCGCCTCTGCAACAGCTGTTTCAAGGCTAGTCCGCGTTCTGATGCGCCGTTCATGGCAGACCTGCCCGCATCCCGCGTTAACGTTGCCTTTCCGTTTTCAAAATGTGGAACAGACTACGCAGGACCCGTTAATATATTATTAAGCAGATACCGCGGAGCCCGTAAGGTGAAGGCATACATCTGTGTGTTCACATGTCTCGTTTCTCGCGCAACACACCTGGAATTAACTGTAGATTTGACTACCGAGTCTTTCCTTCGCGCTTTTCGCCGCTTCATATCGCGTCGTGGAAATTGTACCGAATTATTTTCCGATAACGGTACCAATTTTGTCGGCGCCAAGGCTAAACTCGACGAATTGAACGGGTTTCTCAAGTCCAAGGCCTTCTGCGATTCCTTCGCCGAGGAAACGCTAGCTCAAGGCGTATCTTGGAAGATGATACCACCTAGCTCACCACACTTTGGTTCTGCCTGGGAGACGTGCGTTAGAAGCGTAAAAATTTTATTAAAACGTTCTCTACGTGACATATTACTGACTTACGAAGAATTACTCACCGTCCTTACTCAGGTCGAGGCTGTGCTAAACTCCCGTCCTCTGACTGTGTTGAGTTCAGACCCAGCCGAACCTGAGGTTCTAACACCCGCGCATTTCTTGACTTTCGGTCCGCTTAAATCATTCCATTCAGAAACACATTTTCAACCTACACCGGAAAATCTTATACGTAATAAACATTTATTAGACCAAATCGTTCAGAGATATTGGAATCGATGGAGGCGAGAATACCTTAATACATTACAAACCCGCGTTAAATGGAATACACCCTCTAATCCGATAGTGAAAGGAATGGTAGTACTTATCAAAACTGACAATTCACCGCCGCTGCAATGGCCTCTAGGCATTATAGAAGATATCCATGCTTCTTCAGACGGAATTGTTAGAGTTGTGACGGTCCGCACTAAGAATGGTGTCTACGTTAGACCCGTAGTAAAACTCTGCGTTTTACCTTCTCAATAAATAATTTTACTTATCTCGCGCACCATTCACGGTGTACCTCTATTGTTTAAGATATTATACTTAGTTAATTTCTATAGTTTAATTTTCCTAGCACTGTACTAGTCGCACATAATCCGCATCACATCCGCAATCTTATATTAGATAGCAAAAATTTCTCTTTTATGAGCTTATCAATGTTCTCTATTACATGGAGCAGACCCGCATCCGCATAGCTTACATGAGGAACGTCTAGTTTCTCCAATTTCTTATTGATTCAGGAGACATCTTCATTTCCTGAAGGCCGGGGGGATGGTTCTTTTTTCTGGTTACTATTTGTATGTCAAAGCATGCATAGTTTTTTCATACTACCCGCAACGAGCCGCGAATGATGTTTCGCTTCGCCGCGGCTGACCAGTACCACTGAGAGTCGTCGTTGGACCGCGCCCCGCGCCACACACCACGACGGTGTCGCATTCTTAATATAAATAAGTGCAAATATTGCCTCATCACCGCACCGTGTTATCATTAATTACTTATTAGAACTGTTTTACTTGTTGCTACGTGAAATTTTGTGACGTGCGTGGAAAGTGACCGCACCGCGGCCTCTGCAAGGGAGACTCCGACTACGGGAGATGGTGGAGAAAACTATGGTATGTACATATATTTTAGTAGCCTCAATTAAGAACCTCCTTTGCGTTTGGGAATCTCTTTTGTATAGGACCCCCTTCTCTAGGCTTCAATTAACCTACACTTACCTACTATAAACAATTATCGAACCAGCCCCTACCCCGCGCGGTGGGAGTTCCTTATTTTTGAGGACAATTCTTTTCTAAGAAAACCCACCATTTTCAATTTTTCAATTCGTCTGTTTTTTTATGTTTACCTAAGAATTTTTGACTGGGTGAACAGATTATGAAAATTCTTTTTTTGTTTAAAAGCTGATGCTTGTCGTTTGGGCTTATTTAAATTTTATCAAAATCGGTCAAGCCGTTTTTGAGTCACACTCCAATAACTGAAAAGTATTTACCAATCTTGATGATAAAGATTGACAAAGAATGATAATCGATCCCGTAAGAAGCGAGTGTCACTAAAATAAGATTTTTTTTTTACCAAAATAAAGAGCCGACTTCCAAAAGTGTGAAATAACTTGTTGAAGTCGGTACCATGATAGTTCACAATATTGTGCGCATGGTACCGACTTCGACAAGTTATTTCACACTTGTGGGTGTTGAAGTCGGTTCCATTATTAACCGTCTTCCAAAATTCGAGGAGATTCTCAATTCGTCTTTATTTTTTTGGGTAATTGTATTTTATTCAAGTGATCACATTGTACTTTTCAAAAAAAAACGAAACAGAGAAACACTAAAATAGCAGTAAAAATGAAAAGTTTGGAACTAGAATAAGCATAACAAAACTTAGCATTCGATCTGCTACCTTGGTAGTTCATTTTCACCCATACCTATAGCTTTAAAAGGTGTTACTTACAAATCTGTTCTGATTTTCGATATCTTGGTTCAATGATCCACAACTAGGACGTGCGTGAGGAACAGGATAAATGTAGAATAGTTGGAAAAGCGACAGGTATCTGGAACTATATTCAACTCACGAATTCTTATAACGCATAAAAGGAAAAAGTATTATAACAATCTGAGACGTTAATAATGTCATTAGAATGTTTGTTATCGAAAGAGGCAGATGAAAATAGAGTGTATGTGGCTGAGCGATGAAAGTGTGGTGTAACTAGAATGCACAATTTAAACTAATAATAATTATATCAGGTTTAGTAACAAAACCGGCCAAATGTCAGTTTGACTGCCACACCGGGTTCCGTACCAACACAGAATGTACCAAAACATATTTTTATTTTCATAGATTTGTTGTTATACGTTACATATCTAGACTATTATTACCTATGTTTGTACAATAGTACATAATACGATTTTTACAATATGTACAATTTAAAAAAAAAGATAGGTAAATTTTATGTAGACCCCCTTTTACTTGTAACTTTTTAACATTAAAATATGTTTATTAAAATATGTTAAGGAATTCAACAAACTATCACACAATGTAATTAGAACCTGTTTGGTGCCGAAGGTGGGACGGCTGGACGGACTGACGGACCTTTGTAGAGCGAGGGTTTTAGTAATAGGGTTCTGTTTTAATGTACGGAACGGTTAAAAGAAGCACCAGTAACAAAAATATACAGCTTATAATAAATTAGCATGAGATGGGTATGTCACGAAAAGGGGTGGAAAATTGTGTGGAATATGAATTTGTATTATAGAATGTGTATAGGGAATAGAAGGCCCATAGAAAGCGCTGATGGGCTACGTGAATAATGATGTTCATTTGAACCACAAGCAAAGAATTAGCTTAATTGAAGTCATCATTTGTGTATTTATAGAAAATGCGCTATTATCCATACCGTCGTCCCTTGTCAAAACTTGCTCCTCTCCAAAGGTTGTCTGGAAGAGATCGCTTTGAGCGATAAGGCCGCCTATTGTTCACTATTATAAGCTAAATATTTTTAATTTTGGTATAGTTTAAGGTGTTCAATAAAGAGTTTATCTGTCTATCTATTATCATACAAACAAAATATTAAAGAATACAATTACTCGTGTCGCAGGATGAAAAAATATTACACAAAACAAAATATTCCACACTTTTGAGTGTTGAAGTCGGTTCCATTTCCTTAGCCACAATTTTTTTTTCCCTTTTTAGTGTCCCTTGCTACTTACGGGATCGGTTGGCATTCACTGGCAATGCCAATCGATGTTGATCGAATATGACTAGGTATATCATCAATATAGGAAAAACTTTACAGGTATTGGAGTGTAGCTTAAAAACGGCTGGACCAATTTTTATGAAATTTAAATGGGACTATGCGGCAAGTTGACCTTTTAAATTAAAAAGAAACCTCAAAATTGGTTCATTCAGTAAAAAGTTCTGAGTTCTGAGGAGGACAAACATAAAAAAAAACAGACGATGTGAGAACCTACTCCTCTTAAAAAAATTTAAGTCGGTATATAAAAACTGCTGCTGTTAATCAAATACGTTATATCAAAACCAGCACCAAACGATACTTCGGCTTCACAGACGGCCGAATAGATCAATACACGCACGTATTAAAAGTCAAATGGTATTAAATTGGCTAAATTTTGTAACAAAATGATTCACGTATAAGGGCAGCAATATATAATGGCTGGCATTATGCGCACGACAAGGGTCATTTTTCTAGCTGATGCCTGACATTAGCATAAAATAGCCTTTGTATTAAGACTAGCCGCAACTTTTCTTGTACTCCGTACCTCTCTCTCAAAGTGTACGTACCACAATTTACGACCGATTAAATATTTGAAGCACGCTTAGATACTACCGATCAACTAACTTAAGCAATGGTCGCAAATCAGTTGACACCAATCTATCTAAAATTTAGTAAATTAGATTTAGAAACGTCATATGAACATTCCTTATTTCGATTACGTCACCAGTCTTGTAGTTAATCGTCAGTTTTGTAGCTAAGTTATAATGCTACGGATTTGAAAAAATAAAATTGAAGTGTAATTTTTGTTTGTAATCTTATTGACCGAACGAGCACATAGCGCTAGCGAAGCGTCTCCGTTTAATCTTGGATCCAAATGTCTGTCCGGGTGCCAGATTTTGAGTTGTTATTGTTGTTGTTGTACAGGTCGCGTTTTCACCACCACCCACCCATTCTCGTGAAATTTGGTGAAATATTTTTATAATATTTTTATAGTTGCAATAACGCATGCTCTGCGGATTACATTACAAAATTACAAATTTACGAGGGGATAAATTTCCGTACATGATTTAATTTTTTCCTGTAATAAATTTGTAATATTGTTTTGTGAGAAAGTTCGATGTAATATTTTTGTCGATTCAGTTTTTTTATTTTATTTTTGTAATTTGTTTTTTATAGATACCTACCTATCTATGTACTTTACTTTTATCATTACTTGTTTCTTTCTGAATTTTAACGCGTTATTATTTAAATGAAAAGTAAATGAGTGACATTTACTTTATTGACGAATATAATTGGGACATTCTGTTAAGTAATATCAATTAATACTAACGACTGCAGCTGTATGTTGGTAACAGCTTCGATTATAAAAGAAAGGTTGTATGGAACGGAATGTACATTAATTTTCAGCCGGTCAACGAACTTAGAAAATAGTCTGTTGTTCTGTTAATATGCTGGCACTTATTTGGCATATAAGCATTGCAATCCAACGGGGCGATGCTATGGTGGCTTGCTAAGAACGTTCCATTACTGGTAGTATGCCGTACATAAAATAACAGAATCATTTATAAAGATAAGCACAATGTCATTGTGTGTTCAAATGAACTTAGCTGTTGGTACTTTATATTATATTTAAGAACTAAATATGTAACACAGTCTAACAATTTTCACAACAGTTTTCATTAAACTTACGAATCGTTTTATATTTTTAATGTAACCAAAACTCATATAGTTAAAAAAAAATTGAAACGCTCCTGGCGTAACTTGTTTAGTCGTAGTGAGTTAGGCAACGTCCGCTGCGTTCATGACTTGGATGGGCGACCGCTAGTGGCTTTACTACTGAACGCTTCCGTGCTTCGTATGGCATGTTAAGCCGTGGGTGCTGGTCATTGTCTTAGGATGGCAGTCGTTATAGCATAGGTAGGTCATTTAGCGAATTCGTGCCTGGTCAACTGCTACCCTCAACAAGAAAATCTGTCGAGATGCACCTAACGGTATGTTCCAGTACCTAGCTACCCTTGATAGCCAGTAATTCTAGATTATCCTGAACGACACCTTCGACAAAATCATCACTTACCATCAGGAAGATAGTGGTCAAACGCTAGCTAATGAGCCAAACAAAAAGTATACAAATATGTAAAGTATATAAAAGACCAATAGCACGTGATTATTTGAAAAGGGAAGTGAAAACATCAACTAAATTGAGGCTTTGGTGCACTCGGCCGCTCGGCGCACCACGATGACGAGAAACTCTTGGCGCGTTTCCAAACGATGCAGCAAATTGGAAGGTAGCGTACCTACATGTCTATAAATATATGCATAGGTAAGTTGTGTAACACAGTTTTTGAGAGTTCTGAAACTATAAAGTGAACGTTAAATGGTTTTTAACTGTGATAATAACAAATTTTTCGATATTGTGGGAATAAAAATTCAAATTTGCTTACGGAAACACTAACTGAGAGAGTTCAGATTTCTTACCTGTTTGGTTATTGAGGTGAATTTTTTTTTAAAGTTGCCAACCTTAACACTAGTATTATTTTTAGATATTAAATATAAGGATAAATGTATACTGCACTCAATAAGTTCTAGAAGGCAACACCATATATGCTAGGGTACAAAATAAATACATAATTTTCAGCTACCTTCTCATGTATCAAGCAGAGAATGAAGCAGAGATAGCAGACAAATCTATATTTAAGACCATTACTTGTAATATACGTGTTTTCGCAAGACTATGTCTGCATAAATAAATGTATTGGGTTCCCAATATTCATCTTTGAGTCAATAAAATATACAAAAAAAAAATTAGGTTGGTAACTCTTTTCGCTAACGAGCCGGAGACCCGTGGCATATTATTCAGACATACAGACTCATATTGAATAGATAAACATGGCTCGATATTGCCCTTTGGCTACGAAACCTTTAAAACCAGCATAAATAAATGACTGCTTTAGCTAAAAACAGTAACTTAGTCATATCGTAACTCATGAACAGTTGCCGGGTAGGCTAAGGTCTCACAAATATATACTATACCACAGACACCCAAAACCTCGCAGTTCAAACGTTTTAAGGCCGCCAATATCGACTCTAATTATCGAGACTCTTAAATAATATCATGTTTATATGTGTGCATAGTGGCGTTTAATAAATAATGAAAACATTTCCAATTCTAAGCTTAGTCTGAACAACATTTTCAACTACATTAACACAGTCATGAAATGGCAGTCAAAGGCCTATCAGCAACTAAAACAAAGTGATTTATTCAGTGTAGCAGCTTACCATGTACCCTATAACAATAGTATTTAAATTTGTGTAACTCCCAAGGACATCTGCTAGAACACACCGTTAGGTGCTTGGTGACAGAGTTTCTACTTGAGGCTTGGTTGTTGTCCAGGCAAGCATTCTCAAAATGTCCTACTACTATGCCTTGTCGACTGCCATCGTAAGAACCTGCTCTCCGAAGCACGTGCACGCCCAGTAGTAATGCCACAGGCGCTCACCCATCCATGTCATGAGCGCGGCGGATATTGCTTAACTTAAATGTTCGGTAAAGAACGGCTAAGCAAACTTCGCTTCAAAATCATTTCAAATTAGGTAAACTGGGAACCTGCTTGCATACACACACTATAGTGTCCTTCTATGTAGAACTAATTATAATGAGAGTAAGTAGATTATTCTGGCTGAACAAACACTAGTTATGCATGGCTTCAATAAACATCTAGTTAATTGGATATTATATTAATTTAAGTAGTCAATTTGATTACATGCTTACAGAAACAATACAGTATTATATTGGTATGCTCGTAATTTGTACCCATTGAAAACGCTGCATATTTTAAAAATGTTAAAAGTGTCATGCTTACTGTCCGCGGTTCCGCCCGCGCGTATGTCGGTTATCGCGCACAACTAATAACCTCTTTTAGCGCAGTTGGATTTAAACTATCCTAGTCCTAGTCCTTTCCCGGGTCTCACACTATTTCTATATCAAATTTCATCCAAATCGGTCTAGTAGTTTTTAAGTTTATTCGGTGCACACAAAAATATAAAATACAAAACTCTCCTATTTATAACAGTGTATATTAACGAACTCAACTCGCCTTTTTCTGGATAAACATATTAGTTCATTAGACTATATCAATTCTCGATAAAACTAACTCTAAAAAGTATTTTTTGATTATTCGGACTAACATTTTCCATTCTTCATGGCTTAAATTAATAATTTAGTCTTTAAAAATGTACCACGTTAATCACCGGATATTAGTTTTATATTTGTATGTATTGTCCGAGCCACCTCGTGAGGAACGTTGTGCTCAGTCAAAATCAAAATCAAATCATATTTGCAAAATTTAGAGGTCATTTTTATTGTAGATAATGGCTGCAATTCTGTTGTACACTCACTAACTATACTAACTAATTAAAAATAACTAATTAAATATATCTAATTTTAGAGTAATAGGTACAGACATGATTTTGCAAATTCAAGTTTGTTGTTACCTGCCTACAAAGCTTTATCTCTAGTTATGCTCTAATTAAAAGAATAATCTCGAAGATAGAGATATTGAGAGAAGCAAACACGTAGCCATTTCACACTACTTCATACATCTGAGAAAGCCGTAATAAAGATAATTGCAGAACATTACAGTTTTAGTCAACACCAATTTCGATGAAGATTAGTTTTAGGTTAAATGGGCTATGATTCCACCTAATCTGATTAAATTATGGTACAACTGAATAGCAAAACTAGTTTAGTAACATTGATAATTTTAGAGCTAATTGACTATACTATGACGACAACAGAATAAGGCATGTTAATTTGACATTTCTAAATCTAATTTTACTAAATTTTAGTTAGTTTGGTGTCAAGAGAATTGCGACCAGAGTTAAAATTATATAACATAATAACCCTTATCTGGTGTAGCAATGTCGGTGTAGATCAGGCCGGTGTTTGGGATGGTTAAAAATACTTTTATTATTCAATATTTTAGAATAACTAACGTGAATTTACATAATTATTAACTACATATACCGACCAGAGCTCACGGTGTTTAATCGTTATCTCCGACCGGTGTTCGAGCAGGTCTAATGTATAAGTCTAAACAGATATTTGCAAAAACAGGTTCGGATTTTTTGGTCTACCCTAAATAAACATGGCTTGCCATGTGGTAAGGCATTTAGCGAATGTCTGCCTGACTAGCTACCAACCTCAAGTAAATAAATTTTCGCCAAGCACCTAACGGTGTGTTCCAACAGCTATCCTCGAGAGCCAGTAATTCTAGGTTTGCTTGAACAACATCTTCGACCTCATCCTACCATGATCATAGCGTAACTACGCTTTTGGAATGAAACTTAAACTGACCAAAAACAAGTATATATGTCTGCCTAAACTACTAATATATACAAGTTCTTGGTCAGTCTGAGTTTCGTTTATAAAATAGGACAAACAGCATCTCTCCGTTAACTGTATTTCCGCTAAAACAAACAATTTTCACAATATATCCGTACAAACTATCACAGTGAGCGAAGCAAACAACTTCCGAATGGATTCGAAATCGAAAATGTATTAATACATTTCCAATTTTTTTTATAAGCGCTCAGTATATCCATCGAAACAAGTGTCAAAAAAGCTTTCCATTTATGTTATACATGAAACATAAGCAAAGTAGGTCTTTTGTCCGAGCAAAGTAGGTTTTTGTATAGCAGGTCTTTTGTCCGAGCAAAGTAGGCATTGCATAGAGGACAATATTGACTTGAGTTTGGAACTTGAATAATGATCCTTGGTGATACGGAAGGCTATATATTATTCTTGCAGGAAAATTGTCACCCAATGGTATTTTTCTTCCTATCATATAGCAATAACTAAGATAGTCGAAAGCAAACCATTACCTTGAATAGTAGGTACATTGAGAAAAATGGTAATCATAAATTAATGATGTGAATTCAGCTTCAAGTCATCATCATCATCATCAGCCGGAAGGCGTTCACTGTTGAGCAAAGGCCTTCCTCATTGAGCGCCACAAAGAACGGCTATTAGCCGCTTGTTACCACTGGCTACCAGCGACTTTCACGAGGTCGTCAGTCCACCTAGCTTCAAGTATGGTAAATTAATTCAAAATGGTGATATCACCAAACTCTCTGTGGGTTTCTGCCTTGTCTTGCCGGGCATTATAGTAACCGTGGGACTGTGGGTGGGTCACCACGGTGAAGCAAAGTGAATCCGAGGCGTGGCCGCTTCTGTGGGTTTTTTCTCAGAAAATCCATGTTGAAGCGACTGTAAATTGCAGAATTATGACACCGTCACTGAGGCGGGCATATGTGGCAGGCCACACCACAGCAGAAGGATGGAGGCCGCGATGGGAGAGGAGAGCTGTTATTTCGGTGCACAGTCTCCTTACTTTGCGCGGTCTTAAAAGAGCCACCACCGTTTGATGTTGGACGCGATAAAAAACGAAAAGAAAAAAGAAAACTATTGGTATGGCGTAAACCGCTCTCTTTGTCCTCTGCAGCCGAATTAGACTGAGTGGCTACTCATCTGACCGCAAGGGGAACTAGCGTGCCAGGCACGGGGTCATTTCACGCCCATTTGCAGGCTTAGTGCCAAGGTGGTTGCGGCACCCCATTCCTGGCGTCTTAGAATTGGGGATATGTCTGTTGATGGACAGCCGCGGTGGGTTTGCAGTCATGTGCTAAAGCATTCCCGTATAATGACATCGATATGTCTTTCAAACGAATATATTTTTCTATTCATATCTTTAAATTTATATTAAAATAAAATAGGAAGTGCTTAATGAAAGGCTATAATAGTTATATAATGTCTGTAAGTGCAAAAAACTTATATGTTTATGAAATTTCGCTTAATTTGTATCTGCACTTAAATGACAGTTTACGATTTTTGCTAACTGTGTGTTCCGGTAGTAGTTCTTGAGAGTCAATAATTATGAAGTTCAGGCACATGAGCCTTAAAACTGTATTTATTAGGGTGATGAGGGGCGCAGTGCCATTCATCTGACGAAATGCATCTATTATAGGCGGAGGTTACCGTTTAGTATCAGGTATTGGCTTCGTTCATGTTCTATCACAATCGCAATAAAAAAGCAGTTTATACCTTTTTTTTAGTCACGGGTCACATCAAATAAGATTTCAGGTAAATTTAATATCAGCGGAGAATATTGGAAGCTGTGGCTACCATTATTTGGTTTTAATATTTCAACATATCTTATCAGACAACTCTTAGTCAAAAAAAGGTAGTTGAGCCGAAATGTATTGACAACTGAAGTGAACTTTTGCGTTCCGGTGATAATGATTACTATTACTATGTTATCATGTTATATTCGTTATATTCGTGAAGTAAAATAAAGTTCTTTTTTGGTTCCCTTGTTGATCTTCAGGGCTAGTATGAATAAAAGTTCAGGACGCTGCCTACACAAGCTCAATCATCTATGGTGACGCCAACAAACGTCTCTGAATAATTAAAGTCATGGCGTTCGTAGTATGTATAGCTAATAATTTCACTTAGTTAATGCAAGCTTTAAAATTACAATAAAAACTGCTGGAACTAAAATTACGGTTAACTCTTTTAACCGTAATTTTAGTTCCAGTTCTGTTCTTGTTGCACCAATGCTTTTCCAAAGATTTTCTTTCAATGTGTATATATATTCAACTATGAGAAGATGTTTTTCGGTTTAGGTTTAAAGTTTGCAGCTATTTTTTTTAAACTTTTGATAGGTTATCCTTTGACCACTATTTCATCTGATGATACCTAATGACTTGTTGAAGATGTTGTTCAGGATAACCCAGAATTACTGGCTTCTCGACAGATTTTCTACTTGAAGGTGGTAGCTAGCCAAGCGGGCATTCGCAAAATGCCCTACCACCATGGTATAACGACTACCATCCTAAGACAACAACCGGGATCTATACGGATTGCGCTCAGTAGTAATGTCTCTAGCGCTGATGTCTTAAGTAACGTCCACCGCGGTCATGAGATAGATGGGTATCTGCCGCGGAGGAAGTTGCTTAACTTTTAAAGCGCTTGTAGCGAAGTTTGCTTACCTATTCTGAACCGATCAGCAAAGTTAAGCAACGTCCGCCTCGGTTAAGTATCAAAGTTAAGCAATGACTTGGATGGGTGACCGCTGGTGACATTACTACTGAGCTTGATAGCATAGGTAAATATTGTGTCGTTAGATTAACGTTTTAGGTAATGTCCTTTGTTCTAATTTTAAGATGTTGAATAAAATAGGACTTGCAAGGAACTATTAATAAGTATTTGTATCATGTTGAACCATTGTACATTCATGAGATAGAGTTCAAATGCTAATCTATAAGGCAAAAAAAACTGTGCTGATCGGTTAAGAACAGCTAAGCAAACGTCAATACAAGTGCTTCAAAGCTTCAAGCTATTTATGCTTAGCTTGAAGGTTTGCTAAATGATTATTTTCGACCCGAATTTTTTTTACTTAATTAATGATGAAAATCTAACGCCAGTAACAATTCCCTTAAAAATAACATAAAGAATATAATAATTGCTTCGCTACGTTTCTTTGTATGAAATACAAACAAGAATAAGTTTCTGTCGAAGCGTCGACTCGAAGTTAAATAGCCGAATTTAATTTCCTTTATTAGAGCAAACTCAACCAAAAAGTTAATCAAGGTAATTAATAAAAGCTTGTTATAGCATTTATTCTTGGAATTTTGAGCCAAGCAACATACACACCTCCTTTAATTATCAGATAATATGTATTTAGGTTCATATTTACACTTAAAGTCAATATACTTGGGTAATACAAAATTTAAATAATTTTATTTTATAAGCATCACTAAAATAAGTTAGGCATCAGAGTTCTAATTTTGCTGTGGTATTATTGTTTGGCATTTATAAAATGTAACAATAGGCTAATCTAGCAAAGCAAAAAACCTTAGTACTTAAAAATGTATAATAATGATGCCAAACAATAGCATAAGTTGTACATGTAAAAACAGAAATTGGTGAAAAATAATAACATTCCCAATGAGAAATCCACACACAAGTTTTAAACTGTTCGGTAGCTTTTTATACATATATCGCTAAACCGGATATACCTACAATATTTTTTTTTTTAATTGCTGATAGGTAAGCCTTTGACCACAATCTCACGTGATGGTAAGTGATGATGTGGTCAAAGGTGTTAACAGGCTTAACCCAGAATGACTGGCTCTCAAAGGACAGCTGCCGGAACACACCGTTAGGTGCTTGGCGACAGATTTGCAACTTGAGGGTGGTCGCAAGCCAGGCGGGCATTCGCAAAAATGCCCTTCCACCATGCGGTGAAGCTCAAGCCCGCGGCGGGATTCGAACCATGGACCTGCTGCGCGGCAGTCCATAGCCAAAGCCACTGAGCTATCACTGATTCAAAACGTCAAACTAAGTGTGATGACTGTATAAACACAGAGGTATGTCACCCTAAGGGGCAAAGCAAGGAGGCAGGTAATCATTCCTAAAAAATCATAACTGAGCCAAACTCGTGTTGAGGATCCTAAGCGGAATGAAAAATATCGAATATTTGTTCTAGCAATTCTTAACACATCTTAGCAATTCTTATCCTAGGTGTCAGTTGGAATTCACAGGTTTGATTTTTTTTATTTGATCTAACCACACAGTTCTTGTATGACATTAGAAACATGGGTTCTTGTATGACTCTTAAAAGAAACAAAACCAAGTAAAATTTCTCATATAATATAGCGCACAGTAATCCACGTTGGCTAGATAAGCCTTCTAATTAAAGTACTGTTGAGGCTCACAGAAAGGCACATATACCTACAAAGCTCGCACACTGAACTAATCTCGTAGGAAAATAAAATGAACCTAGACTAATTCGGTGGTGGAGAACACACTAGCTGTAAGCAATGAGCTACTATATGTACGGTCGCGGTCTGAAAATGTTTACCAGTTTTGAAATTAGATTCTATGTCACACTTTTCGCTCTAAAGTCTAAGATGCCATATCAAGTTACTTATTACCTTTCAAAAGTTATTATGAAAAATGACGCATAACAAAGACAATAATTATTAATCACTTTTTGATGATGAAACTCATTTCTTTATTTGTTGAAATGACATTTATCAGAAATTATTGTTTGAACGTCGTTTGGACAAGAGAAAATTTTTACAAAAGATTTTTTCATAACGAAATAAAATGGCAAGTTTAACCTTGGAGCAAAGGGCTGAAATAATATTTCTCTTTGAAGATGGACATAGCATAAGTGCTATATCACGAGAACTCAACATTTCGCGATTAATATAGCATGGTGGTCGGAGAACGGAAACTTTTGTTTGAGAGTGAGACTCGGCCTGTTTTTTCAAAGAAGGTTTTCTATACCTATATCAAACCTTGATAGTAGTCAGTCCATCTATAGAGCGATTGATTGTCATGTCATTAGAAAAAACATAATATATGAAATAGACTTTTTCAAACATAATTTAGAACTTGTGACCTAAATGTGTGCATGCAATTGTAATCCTTATGGTGGTAAACATTTTCTGACCGCGACTGTACATAATTCTTTTTAATATTTTTTTTATTGGTAACTTAATAATAACAAATATTTTTTTATTATTTAATATGGATTTCCGTAAAGTAACGCCTGAATCAATTCATGATTGATAACTTGTTTTTATTTATGACTTCTGAAACTAAATATCGCTAATAGGTTGGTGATGGTTTAAAAAAATCACTACATTGAAATTAGTTCCTACCTATTATTAATTTATTATTAGTAATAGGTAATAACTTTTTCATTTATTATTAGTCTATATAAGTTATTTGTTTTAAAAAATATTATTTGGTATACAATATAGCAAAACATACAATTTTTCACCTCACTAAAGCTAGGAAAATGCTGTGCAAGAAAAGCAGCTCTACTAAGAAACAATAAATTAATACTTTGATAAGTCAATTTATTGTTTCTCTAGCGTTAATCTTATCTAGCGGTATTTAATAAAAATTTCATACATCACAAATTTAAACACATAAAAAGTATTTATTGTGACATAACTGTAATAGTTAGATATTGATTTCCTCTATAAAATTGTAATACCTACATCACTTTACTGTATTATACGTCTGCCAAGTGAAACAACTTGGCAGACGTCATCAAAAAGTAAATTCCAAATTTGGAATATGGACATCCTGAACAACCTAGATATCGATTTTCAGTCAAATCGGAGTAACTTCTTTATCACAAAAGTTCAAAACTCAGTGGCGGGCGCAGTGCAATTCGTGACTTGTGACGAAATGTATCTATTATAGGCAGAGGTTAGTCCGCTTAACATCAGGTGGGCCTCGAGCTTGTTCCGTCACAATAACACAAAAAAGTAACAAAAACTACTTGTCTGGTTCTATTATGGTTTAACAATACAATATTAATACTGTGATAAATCATACTACATAATCGTCTGCGTCGTATTGCTTTGTGGCACCCCTTAACTTCGTTCCCTGGCTGAGCCGGTTCAATCTGGTTTTGTACCCGAGCGGATGCCCCTGTAACCCCCGCGCGGCTTGTCGAGACAAGGTGCACACATATAGCTGTGCGTCTCTGTGCGTGTAGTAGTGAAGCTTTCCTTCTGTGCGGTTATTTATTCATGTGTTGCAGGTGCAACACAATCTGTCGTAATGGGTTGTCAGAGTATTAGTAATTACATTAAAATTAAAACAAAAAGTTTGGTAAGGCCCCATGCTACACGTAGGTTCTCTAGCTGGGTGGGATTATGTAAGTACTACAATGGGGACCCCAATATCTAGTTTTGTAAAAGGATAATTTGCACGGAACTATTTGTGTATATTATTTTTAATTTGATAAGAATTTAAGAAAAAAAAAATCTGTGTAGCCCCTGAATGTCGTGATACAAGATTTTACAAATTAATCTTGTTAGAGTAAGTGGGGTAACATAATAAAATATATTCAAGGATATTTCCTTAAACATATCCACGGTTTAAAAAAAAAAAAAAAAATGTTACTTATTGAAATGAAGTGAATTTTCTTTTTTTAATTTTTAACCTACAAAGAATACGAACTTTATATATATACATATATATAGAGATGATTTGCCAAGATATATAGCAAGTTTAATCTAACTATAATATAGTAATGCCCAAAAACCTTTTTAATTTGATAAGAATTTAAGAAAAAAAAAATCTGTGTAGCCCCTGAATGTCGTGATACAAGATTTTACAAATTAATCTTGTTAGAGTAAGTGGGGTAACATAATAAAATATATTCAAGGATATTTCCTTAAACATATCCACGGTTTAAAAAAAAAAAAAAAAAATGTTACTTATTGAAATGAAGTGAATTTTCTTTTTTTAATTTTTAACCTACAAAGAATACGAACTTTATATATATACATATATATAGAGATGATTTGCCAAGATATATAGCAAGTTTAATCTAACTATAATATAGTAATGCCCAAAAACCAATAAAAAGTCATTAAAACTGGGTAAAAATAGTTCCATTATTAAAAATATAAAAATTTCCTGCCTAAAAAAATGTTTACCAGTAATTTAAGCCAGATAACAAACACAGCAACATCTGCGAAATAGTTTTCAGTAATCAACTAAGTACCTAGTTTCTTAATACATGCCATAGTGTGTTTGAAATTTTAAAATCTTTCCACGGTAGTGTAATAAAAATTTTTGCACGCAGACTTCGACAACAAACAAAAGATTTACCAGTATATGAGGTGACAAATAAATCAAATCAATTCAATAAGTTCTCTAAGTAAGGCTATATTATGAACATACACATTAAAAACAAATTCGCAACGATGTTTTGGATATACTTATCGAGAACCTTAAGTCTCATTTTTTTTATGGGATAGGAAGGCAAACGAGCAGGCGGCTCACCTGATGGTAAGTGATCACCGTCGCCCACAAACATCCGCAACACCAGAGGTCTCGAGGATTCGTTGCCGGCCTTTAAGGAAGGAATATGCTCTCTTCTTGAAGGTTCCTAAGTCGTAACTGTTCGGAAATACTTCACCAGGCAGCTGGTTCCATAATGTGGCAGTGCGAGGTAGAAAATGCCGTGAAAATCGCAAGGTTGTGGACTTCCAGACGTCGACATGAAATTGATGGAACATCATGCTTTGTCGGGAAGTCCGGTGGCGAAATTGAGCTGCAGGTAGTAAATCGAACAGTTCCTCAGAAGACTCCCCGTGATATATACGGTAAAAGATGCAGAGTGATCCAACATCTCTACGCAAACCCAAAGGGTCGAGCCGACCGGAGAAAACTTGATCGTCGACGATTCGAGTCGCTCTGCGTTGTATGCGGTCAAATGGAGTGCGCTGGTACTGCGGAGCTCCCGCCCAGAGGTGAGAGCAGTACTCCATGTGAGGTCGAACCTGAGCCTTATAAAGTTGCAGGCGATGGGCCGACGTGAAGTACCGCCTCGCCTTTCCGAGCACACCAAGCTTCTTAGAGGCTAACTTAGCCTTATCTTCCAAGTGACAGATACATCGGTGATATAACATATTATTTACGAATACTTACATAAAATCCATATAAGACACGTCAGGCAATCCATCTGGCCACGACAGTAGGCAGGCGGTTTTCAACGTCCCTTTTGACCTGGTGGCAGAAAAAATACCATTTAACATTTTGTGATTCAAAAGTTTTATGGACATCGAATTATCATTTGAGAAAGTTATATGAAATCATGAAATACAGTCAACACATTTGTGCAAAATCATTAATAACGCAATATTATATGACAAGAAGGTATTGTGTCACTTTGTGCAGTTTTTGAAGCAACGATGACCGAGCCGTAATAGCAATGGACTGCCGTGCAGCAGGTCCATGGTTCTATCCCTACCGCTGGCATGAGCTCCACCGCATGCTGGAAGGGTATTTTGCGAATGCTCGCCTGGCTAGCTACCCCACGACAGATTTTCTACTTGAGGGTGCTCAAGTAGAAAATCTGACGCCAAGCTTCTAGCAGTATGTTTCGTCAGCAGTCCTTGAGAGACAGTAAAATTACAGGCACATGAGACTTAACAACTATGTCTCAGGGTTACGGGCGCAGTGCGATACGTGACTTGTGACGAAATGCATCTGTTTTAGGCAGATGTTAGTCTGTTTAACATCAGGTGGACCCCGTGCTTGTTTCTTCATAATAACATAAAAAATAGTTACATAAACATATTTTTAATTACGTCCTTTACTAATCTTTGTCATAGTCTAATGCTGTGACAATTTTTCTTACAAGATGTTCTACACTGAAAGAAACTCTTCTTTTTTATAGCTGCTAGGCTAGCTTTCCTATTCGTTGATGATTATTTGGTTTAAGTTGTAATTCAAACTTAGCCTAGAACACAAACTGGCACTGAAGGACAGCCATCGGATACGTTGTTACATGTGACAGGATTTTAGTACTTTTCTGTTGAACATTTTCTTAAATGGGTATAGTGAATATGTATTCTCCGTTGGAATTAAAACCATATAGGGATGATGCAAAATAATGTTGAGCATTTCTCCTCACAATAAAAAGTGTTATTATTGCAGTGAGTTAAATTTACAATTTTGTCGGATGTCCTCTCTACTAGGTTTTGCTGTCTACGTTCGTGATACCGTTGAAGAGGAGATAGGTGGGTCCAGTAAAGTCGCTAATTAGAATAATGGCCGCGTTTGTCATAAAGGGAAATTAAACTCGGTTGCGGGAATTAGCTTTGGTTGAATTTTTTGTTCCGTTTCCGTCGAATACCAATCTTTTTAGGATTTAACAAACGGATAAATGACTTCGGGCGAAATGAACGATTAATTATTTTCGTTAATCTCTTTTTAGGTTACGTCCTTTTCGTGGATGTAAGTCACATTGATGTACGTAATGTTGAATGAAATATTGTTTTACTATTGAATATAATTGAATAATTGAATATACAAGTTATATATACATTAAATTAGTCAAAGTCAAATCTCGCGTAAATTTGTTGAAACGTCAGTCATGTCAAACTTTAGTCATATTTCAGTACAGTATGTACGCAGTGGTAGATATCCATTTTTAAATCGTCGTCTAGAATTTAGTTGAGAAAATAAAGAGTAACTTGTTCTTGTTTTTGTATAGTAGCCTACAATTGTGCATGTCGGCGGCGAGGCGCCAGGTTGAGGATTTTCGTCCATAAAAACGTTGTATATTCGAATCAGATATATTTATTAAAATAAATGGTCTATTCCAGTCGACAGTCGAGACTAAAGTGAGTCTTATCCATCCTTACATTGACTTAAACACTAAACGACTCCCGCCATATTGACTATACAATAAAACATCTTAATTATTATCAACTAATCATAAAAACACTCCTAAAATTATATAATGCTAATATTAAATCATTACTCCATTTTATATTAATTATGACATAAATAAACTTATCGAAATAATTTGTTATTAACTTATTACATAACGGATGTGATATTTCATCTGCTATATTAAAATAGTTCTTATCATTTTTTAAATTACAAACAAGTTGCTTATAAATCCTAAAATAATATTTAAATAATTTAGACTATACAGAATTGATAGATATATCTGTATTTTGATAATAAGATGTGGCGTTGACGTCACTTCCATAATGACTACTAATAATCTGATATTTGAGTTTAAATTCAATTTAAGTGTTTCATAAATCATAAAAAAGGCTTGAATTAATTTACATGCATGTAAATTTATAAATATAATTAAATTAACAAACTGGATATGACACAGCGCCATATTCATAACATTAAATTAAAATCTAAAATTATCATTGAAATACAAGCACTAATTTTAAAATTAATAACATTTCAAAATAAATTAAAGAAACAATAGAAAACATCAATAATTAATAACGTCATAACATAACATCAAATGCTATACTAAAAAGGTTGGCGCCCATACGGCCATTCTGATCCAGCACGTTCCCTGCGCTGTAATTGCAAAACTCACTAAAAGGAATCACTACAAGAGATCTAGCCAACGGCATCACCCGCCTAGGATCTAGTCGTTACGTGACATCACCCGCCTTGGATCTAGCTAATGGCATCACCCGCCTTGGATCTAGTCGTTACACGACATCACCCGCCTAGGATCTAGCCAATAGCATCACCCGCCTTGGATCTAGTCATTACACGACATCACCCGCCTTGGATCTAGCCAACAAGACCATGAATAAGGATACGCATGGTGGCCAGCCAGCGTTTAAGGAAGGACAGTTGGATAGGTTTAAATAAATTTACACATCAATGTTGAATCATTGTCTTTTGTCACCTCACCCGCCCATACGGTATCATCATCACTTTCTTCCATCATAAATGGATCGTTTTGAGCTATAGGAGAACATCCTCGCAAGTTAACATGTTTGAATTTATAACGACGGTTTAGTAAAATTTCTAATATTTCCATTGGACCTTCAAATTGAAATTTGAGAACAAAATCACCCACTTTAAATGGTTGAACTTTAGCCTTTATCAAACATTATTTTGTCCTAAAAAGATCGCTCGTCCATCCTTTATTTGCACAGAGATCTTATTGTATCAATATTTTCAACAACTTCATCTTGATCGATCTGTAGGAGCTAAATAGCTGGAGCAGAGCATTTTATACAAAGTAAAAATTCAAGTGGGCTTATATCCAAACTTTTGGACACAGTTACAGAATTTATAGTAAGCTGTAAATCTGGAATGGCAGAATGCCATAGCTTATTAAGCTCCGCAACAGGCATACTCGTATAATCCTTAACTTGTGATGGAACAAGCTCGAGTCCCACCCGATGTTAAGCGGACTAACCTCCGCCCACAGATGCATTTCATCACAAGTCACGAATCGCACTGCGCCCGTCACCTTGAGACAAAGCAGCCAAGTTCTGATGCACCTGTAGATTCACTGGCTCTCAAGGACCGCTGCCGGAACACACCGTTAGGGACCCGGCGGCAGATTTTCTACCCGAGGCCTGGCGGGCATTCGCAAAATGCCCTTCTAGCATGTGGTGAACCTCAAGCCCACCGCGGGACCCGAACCACGGATCCGCTACGCGGCAGTCCACAACTAATGCCACTGAGCCATCATTGCTTCAAAACTTCCACTTGACCATTTATTTATCCGATATAGCATAAACCAAATAATAATAATATAAAACTGTCTAGTCTTTCCAATCTTCCTCTACGGTGCTGAAACCTGGTCCTTAACACTACTGGACCGCCGAAAATTTCGACGCTCTGGACATGTGGTGTTGGAGGCGCCTATTGAGGATCACGTGGACTGCCTTCCGCACAAACGTGTCTATCCTTAATGAACTTAAAATCAAGACTAGGCTATCGTCGATTGTTCAATTACAAATTTTGAAGTTCTTCGGGCACATCTCCAGGAATGAAGACTCGATGGAACGATTAGTGGTCCAGGGTCAGATAGCAGGAAAGAGAGTTATAGGTAGATCTCCCACTCGCTGGACTGATTTGTTCAAAACGGCTACACAATCATCCATATCTGAGTGCACGCGCAACGCTACCAACCGGAAAAAATGGAGAAGCATTGCCAGATCAGTGATCACCAACAAGAAGACTAATGACGTTGAAGACCCACCATGTACCACCATCTTATCAACCACGACCACTCTGTCAAGAGTGCCCGACTGAGAAGATAAACCAAATAAACATTTTTGCAGAACCATCTAGGTAAACGAAAGCGTATTCTGATTGATCTCATTTAACATTACCGGCCCAATAGAATGACGGGCAAAATGTCACCATAGCTACCTGTGGGTGTCGTACGGGGCGACTAAAGTAATCAGCATGAGAAAGTCTGTCACTTTTACGGCACTCCACCTTGAACTGAAAGTTCTGAAGGAAAGCCAACGATGGACTCTTGGAGTAAGTTGAGCATTACAGTATGACACAAGGGTTTCTATCTTGACGTTGTATCAGAACAGCACCGTGGTCATCGGAGTGAAGCTCCGTTTGCAAATCAGGATCAAATATTGTCAAGAGTTGGGAAGATGTAAGTCTAGTTTTAATCTATTTTCTGGCATTTTCTTGTATTGCCATGGTATTCCAGTGTTTATAAGTTCATATAAAGGAGACATGATTTTCAAAAAAACTGGGTACAGACTTATTAAAGTAGTGCCTGCCAGATCATTAAATTGACGCAATTGCTTAAGATTTGTGGGCATAGGTAATTTAGTTAATACCTAAATTTCTCCAGGACTAGGTTTTAGAGTTCCCTTCTCAATTACGTTACTCAAGTATTTGACAGTTTTTAAAACAGGAACATTTGGAGATATTTTTGAAAATACAGTATCTGTTAGTCTATTTAAAAAAAAAGAAGTTTTTCAAACCTTCCTCGGCTGAAGTAAAACTGTTTCTGTGTTTGCAAAATATCATTTAGATTTATAAGCAAATTAGCATCTGTAAGATCGATATATAATTCCGATGGAGAATCTGTTACATACATATGTTAGTGATATAATCACGGATTACAGAACCGCCATTTTTACCAAGAGTGACATTAAGTCCAGACTGAGTCCCATCATCATCAACTACAATTCTAGTTCAACACAAACTTAGTCTATTTCAAACACAGTTGTGACAGTTTACTAGGAAGTTACAGGGCAATCGCCTATTAGCGAAAATTTTGCAGTACATAATGGATTTTCTCTTACCAGGCATAGCACCCGAAAAGTTTTTCCTGATCAAAGAGCAAACCGCATCCACATCAACTAAACAAGGGTCGCTAGTGTTACCAATTTTAACAGTTGTCATTCAATGATTTGTATTACCAGAGAAATTAATGGATTTGCTATTTATTGTCACTTTAATCCTCTCATCATTTTGATAACAAGTATTCTCTTCATGTATTTTTTTTATGGCAATAACTACATTCATCTTAATATGCGCATCTGCCTAAGGCTTAGAAGGCACGGATTACTCAACAACAGACTCACCACAGTCACGAAATACATGACCTGGCTTGTGACATTTAAAACATACTCGATTGGATGAGTCCCTATTAACTGGGCCATCAGAAAAAAGCGGCTTTTTATTTAACACATTCGTATTATGCATCACTATTATCGAATTTACGTTTACCGGTCAGAGTGAGTTTAGACCTACCGTTCTTCAAAACGGAAACTAGTTTAGGTAAAGAGTCAGGCGTATTTTTTAACAACTCCGATCTAATTTGCTCGGGATAAATTCTAGTAAATCAAAGCATATATTACCTCAAAATCAGACGCTTCCGGAAGAACTCTCTTGAACAATGTCCATCCCGTAGTTGCGTAGTCAGCGTAGCGAAACTCCTTACCAAAGGTCCGGATAAGGTCTTCTTTTACTTGCTCCCATGTTGTTGACTGCAGGAACCAGGTGTCGGCCCAAGTCTTCGCTCTTCCTTTCAGCTGAAGCCTTCATCCTTGCTTCATGTGGTGGTTTATTAAAAGCCGTAATAGTTTCATCGATGTTTGCACACCACTCTCGAACATCATGTGATCGCACATCAGGGTCAAATCGGGGAAAATAAAAGTTTCCACGATCTCTTGATGGGGCTGGGCTATTAGACAGCGCAGCCGGTACTGCACTTGACGGGGCTTGTTTTGTGATGGAGGTCACAAGGCTCATCACTTGATCCATTGTGAACGTAGACTCCGCCAGATTACTTGGTCCAGGTTGATTGGCTGTTGGAGAAGCGTATCCCACCGCTGCTGTCGGCGGCGTGGCGCCAGGTTGAGGATTTTCGTCCATAAAAACGTTGTATATTCGAATCAGATATATTTATTAAAATAAATGGTCTATTCCAGTCGACAGTCGAGACTAAAGTGAGTCTTATCCATCCTTACATTGACTTAAACACTAAACGACTCCCGCCATATTGACTATACAATAAAACATCTTAATTATTATCAACTAATCATAAAAACACTCCTAAAATTATATAATGCTAATATTAAATCATTACTCCATTTTATATTAATTATGACATAAATAAACTTATCGAAATAATTTGTTATTAACTTATTACATAACGGATGTGATATTTCATCTGCTATATTAAAATAGTTCTTATCATTTTTTAAATTACAAACAAGTTGCTTATAAATCCTAAAATAATATTTAAATAATTTAGACTATACAGAATTGATAGATATATCTGTATTTTGATAATAAGATGTGGCGTTGACGTCACTTCCATAATGACTACTAATAATCTGATATTTGAGTTTAAATTCAATTTAAGTGTTTCATAAATCATAAAAAAGGCTTGAATTAATTTACATGCATGTAAATTTATAAATATAATTAAATTAACAAACTGGATATGACACAGCGCCATATTCATAACATTAAATTAAAATCTAAAATTATCATTGAAATACAAGCACTAATTTTAAAATTAATAACATTTCAAAATAAATTAAAGAAACAATAGAAAACATCAATAATTAATAACGTCATAACATAACATCAAATGCTATACTAAAAAGGTTGGCGCCCATATGCACGTACACGAATACTGAACGATATTAATCCTACATTTTTATACTAGTACACAATACAACATCACGATACTTGACAACACATTCCATAAGTAACAATTCCGATCTTCCTGCCAAAATTCTTGTTTGAATTGTATCTTCTAGTTTGAATAAAGCTACTTTAGCTGGCCCCTACATAATTCTGAACGTGCTCAAATAAAAATTGTACGCATGTTGCTCGTGGAAGGTAGCTAAAACTGTTTATACGAGACATTAAGGTTGTTTATGATCTGCATTGTACGAGAATTTGACTTGCTTTGCGAGAATATATTCAACTGAAGATTTATGTACACATGAGATGAAGATGTAGTGCTTACATGTAGATTTTCTGGTATTATCAATATTCAACATCTTTCCTTCCCGAAATGAAGACAAAGAGGTAAGCAAGATAATAATATAGAAATAAATGTTTCATGGAAATCTGTCTGATATATAGAAAGAAAGGTAATAAATAGACTCATGCGTTACTTTGCATCAATCCATATTTAATAATATCTAATTTTTTGTATATTAACCTGTCAAAAAAAATACAATATCGTCCAATAATATTATTCATTTTGTACTTTTAAATGTTCAAAGTAATATATGTAAATAAATTTAGGTAGGGCTAAAGAAGAATTTCAAGTCAACACAGAGTTAGGCCAATAGATATGTAAAATCGGCATTATATTACATAATTACAACGAGTAAATTTATCATGTGCGAGATTCAAACCGGCACTTTATACCCCTATAGCCAGGCTATGCTCTGACCGCTAAACCAACCTATAATACTCGAATGTATACGAGTGTGGGTTGCTGAAATCGAAAATGGCATTCGTTTTTCAAGCTGGCGGAATTTATTATGTTTAATAAAGTTTTCTATAGGCCGGTAGTCACGAACATAACATCTATTTTTAAATCTTAATCAATTTTTTTTTTAAATATTATAATATGGGTGTCACATTCAAAATTTTTTGGGGTGCTGATTACAAAAATGAAATCCGTATAAAAATCCAAAACGGACTGTAAAATAATTGTATATAATGTAATTTGTTGATAAGTTCTATTTATTTCAAATAAGTATTATATATTTTTAAGTAGGTACGTAGACAATACTACTTAAAGAGTTTCTTATTTTTTAATATTGGTTTAACATAAAGTGTTACTAATACAGAATTTATTGCATCTGTTTTTGACAAAGTTCGTTTCTTTTATGTTTAAGACAGGACATAAATAATATTCTAAGAATTTATCTTATAATAAATACTAAAATGCACAGTACTTTTTAAGGCGAGCAAAAAAAAATCCTCTTAGTCTTTGCAGATATCTCAAAACGAATACATTCATAATAATCTATCAACTAAATAAATAGAAAACATCCAAGAGCGGCCGCTTTCCTTTTTGATTTATGGTCTGATTTAAGCAACTGAATGAATCTGTTATCGGCCGGATTATTGTGAACCATTATATTCTCAATACTTCTCTTGACTTCGCTGTTAACATAACTTGCCCATACAAAGTGGAGTCAGCATATTTTCCTACACCGTGTTCTGTTATTCGTAATGTTACTACTCACAAACTTTGTACGTTTACCAATCTCGACGCAGCTTATTTTTTAACAGTTTTGAAACTGTGATGGCTCATTGACATTAGCTATGGACTCCCGCGCAGCAAGGCCATGGTTTGAATCCCGCTGCGGGTTTGAGCTTCACCGAATGGTGAAGGGGCATTTTGCGAATGCCCGTTTGGCTAGCGACCACCCTGAAGTAGAAAATCTATCGCCAAGCAATTAACTTATGTTTCAGTGTGACGGGCGCAGTGCAATTCGTGATTTGTGACGAAATGCATGTGCAGAGGTTAGTCCGCTTAGCATCAGGTGGGCCTCGAGTTTATACCGATTACATACAAAAAAGTAAGTATAATTTTTTTCCTTTATCTCCGTCTCCGTCTATTTCTTTATGCAACACTCTGTTTGTTGAATGTATTCATCTTTTCTAACGATATTACTCTTCTACTTTTCTGTACTCTTCTGACTACAATAAAACTTATATCTTATAATATTAATTTCTTAACCTGCCTATTCTAGGGAGTTTTTTTTTATTTATAATAATATTTCTAAATAATTACCTAGTTAATATTTTATGACGTAGAATAATTTTGCATCAAGAGTAACTAAGAGTACTTGTTTACTATAAGTGTTTCAGTATAAAGCCCTCTTCCACCTGAATACGTTGGACCTATACAAGCAGATTGAAACACTTTCAACAGTTTTTATCACATATTTAATACAATTACATTTGGACATTTATATATAGAAAATACTGAATGCATCACTGAAGTTGCAGATCATTTCACCCGCCATTTTCTAGTCGGTTGTATTGTATCTGAACCTTGGTTGCATATTGTTTGTATGAAATGTTGTCGGTGTACGTGGACCAGGGTGCCTCCTCCTGTATATCTCATGTCACAGTAAGGAAGAAAACAAGGATTTACATTGAACGTGCCACTAACTCAAACACAAACTTGTACTGTTTCACTAATTAAAAAGTTAAAGGCAAGAAAATAAACAATAGCTATAAGTAAAATAGGAATAGAAAATAATCTTGAATTATACCTATTAGAATCGTTCAAACTCCTTATTGTTCTTTATATTTTATCTGCCTAGTAACAAGAGATAGCTGGTTGTGCTCAATAAGGAAAACGTTATCTTTGGGATGAACAATCGCGCCAATTTCATTGTTTCCTTTTCACCCAGGAAGCTTTTCTGTACAAAACTTTTGTACCTACTTTTCCCTGCCATTGAGTGTCAATCGATTTGCACAAAGCGTTTTGTTAAATAGAGCGAGCTGTATAGTGTGCGGAAGTTTTATCAACGATCGGATTTTGACGAAGGTTTTTCTTTGACTCGGGTAACAAGGCTATAGCACGAGACAATACACCGGAATACGATGTACCTAATATAAACCTGAGAAGATATTTCTTACTCGTATATACGCACAGGCGCAACACATATTTGATATCTGTTTATATATTCTGAACAGGGCAAAAGTCTTTTACATTGATAAATCATACAATAAGTGTATTTTTACATGTTTTACAATTCTTGGCTTATGTTATGACTATAAGGACTGTTTCTTAGAGAAACATCTTGATCGATGTCGTTAAAGCGACTACAGATAAGCCTGAACCAATAATGAATTAAATCTACGTCCAAGCTCGAGTGCAAATAGGCGTCATTCGTGCGTGTTACATGCAGTCGTTCACGCCACTAGGCGTGCTAATAGCGCCCGCCCTCATATTTAGACATAAATGTTTTTCTTTTAAGCGCTGTTGTCCACATCTGATTTTCCCTTGGTTGCCTCTTCCAACTTTGACGGGAAGATATAATAAAGAAGATATATTCTACGGGCAGGGGCATGCAATTCTAGCTTGGCACTCCACGGGCAAGTCAATGACATAATATGAGGTTACAAACCTCATGGCTAACAAACTAAATGTGTGTAAACATAATGGGTAAAGTTTCGAAGTGATCACTGAGCTATATGTTAAACGTTCAACAACAATCTTTAATGCAGAGCTTTAACGGCCCGTTTAATTGGTCTAGAGTAGTAGGTAAGTGCTATAAATTCAATGGAAACGGTGCAGTATACATATAGAAGGCTAACTTCAATGGTTTGGTTTAACCAAACGCATTCATATATGGACATTAAGGTTATTAATGTTCGCTGCAAACTGAGACATCACGTTGACCTTAATATTAACATTTTTGCTAATACTAAAAGGTATGTAAAACCTTATGAAAACCAGTGTATGGTTCATAAATCGTACTTATATGTTACTTATATGACAGTACACGAAGCGCAGGGTTTGACTTACGAGACGGTGATCATAGTACAGATAAGAGAAACAGTCACCAAGCTCCGAGAGAGTGTATCACACGCATTAGTAGCAGTGTCACGACACTCAAAGCACTGCACTTATTACACGGACGACAGCTCGGACGCCATTGGCAGATTCATGAGGCGGGCAACGGAGGCAAAAGGAAAAGCAATAAGCGAGTACAACCTAAAAATTGCCATAAAAACCGGGATGAAGGGGTTGTAGAGGCTCACATACAAACATCAAGGGCAACGCCGCCGGAACCAGTGGCCGGCCCTTCAACCTAGGATGTAGACTGATTTACTGTAAATATAAATTTAATGTAAATATCGGCTGCTAATAAACTAGATATAAGAAATATATATATAACAAAACATGTACAATATAAAAAAAAAGGACTCACCCTACTAGTGTTAAGATTGTTACATACTAACACCCTTCCCTTCAAGAAGACGATGTATTGGAGACGACAAATAACTTATAAATTGTATTAAATTGATAACAAAAAGGAAAATTACGGACGTAGAGTACGGAACCAGAGGCTGTAGTGCAAAAAATTGAATAAAAAAAAAACATACTTATAATCTTACCAGGTTATTCAATACTTCAATCAGATTTATTTCCAACGGAAATAAAGTACTTTTGTGAGTGTACCCGTCGTTTTATTGTGATCACCGGCACGTATGTTTGAAATGTTGTTAGATTGGTCCACATTTTACATATAATAATCACAATGGCAACGGCATATCAATAAGATGTATAAAAAAATGGAAAGTTGCCATTACGGGATTCAGTATTTCAGAATAGATGGAAAACTGCCAAAAGTTGGCATAATATCCATAATAACCATAATTCGTTGAAATAATGTCACAAGTAGACACGTGAGTACCTAATATAAACGTAACATGTGAATAATTAATCTCAGTATATAATTCAAACTCCATTTCTAGGCGCGTTTGATTCGAGCGTAGAAAATAAGCTTTCCTGATTAATGACATTGTTCTAGGGTTGACACATAGAGCTGTATGTTGTGTACTTACCTAACTATCTGGAGGGTAGATCTCGACGAGTCCTAGTCTATACCATAATAATTGGTTTTGGTCTAGTGAAAGTACAATTTGTCATAAGAAAAAAGAAACTAAATAAATAAATAGAACAGATTTATGAAATAATGTGTTGATTTCAACAAGTTACATATTGATCATATTTTGGTGTACGAGGTCTATTTTTTATTTTGTACCCATTTAAGTGATGCATTAGTATTGTGAGTAAAGAGTTAAGTACAACGTTGTATAAAATTACATCGGCTTGAGAACCTTCGTTGTTTGAAAGTTGTTTAACAGAGTTTGTTGCGGGTTTTTTTTTTTTTTTTTTGCCTTATAGGTTAGTCTTTGACCACTATCTCACCTGATGGTAAGTGATGATGTGGTCGAGGATGTTGTTCAGACTAACCTAGAGTTACTGGCTCTCAAGGACAGCTGCCGAAACACACCGTTAGGTGCTTGGCGACAGATTTTCAACTTGAGGGTGGTAGCTAGCCAGGCGGGCATTTGCAAAGTGCCCTACCACCATGCTGTAACGACTGCTATCCTAAGACAACAACCGGGACCGACGGCTTAACGTGCCCTCCGAAGCACGGAAGCGCTCAGTAGTAATGTCACCAGCGGTCACCCATCCAGTCATGACCGCGGCGGACGTTGCTTAACTTTGCTGATCGAATCAGAATGGCTAAGCAAACTTGGCTACGAGCGCTTCAAGTAAACATTTAAGTAGAATTACACATAAATTTAAGGAAGTAAACAGAGAGTAATACAAGAAGGTATTTATCGTTCAATGACAATTTATAATGTTCACTAGAGAGAAGAGGGGGATTCAGGTTTAGAGACGAGTTTCATAATAAAAGTTCTTCCCGCCACAGTTTTTGTATGATATACTTCTATTTTTTTTGTATTCATTTCATTTTATTTCTTTGCGTACTTTTATTACGTTGTCTATGTAAAAGAAATCATCGGAACCGGATTATAACTATGTTTAATATAATATCATCACGAGCTTCCGCCTACGGCTTTATCGTGCTTCTTCCGGAGATAATTAGCAAATCAGAATAAACAGGTAATTATGTCCTAAATACCTACGAAATTTTATCAAAATCATCTGAGCCGTTAAGAGGCTGCGCCGAGTGATAATAGCTACGGACTGTCGTGCAGCAGTTCAATGATTTGATCCCTACCGCCGACTTCTCCTTCACCGCAAGGAAGAAGGAGATATTGCGAATGCTCGCCTGACTAGCTATACCTTCGACTGACTATACCACCATCAAGTAAAAAAATGGACACCAAGCACCTAATAGTGTTTTCCGGCAACACTCCTTGAGAGCCAGTAAGTAATTATAAAAAAATAAAGGCACATGAAAATTGACTGTATGTCTCAGGGTAGTCGGCACTGCGCAGTTCGTTTGTGACAAATACAATCTCATTGTAAAAATGCATCTATAAAAGGCGACGAAACCAACTAAAAAAAATTCTATTAAGAAATTTTACATTGTTACAACATGCAAACGGAGTAGGTAGGTTGTCGTTAAGTGGTCAAATTACCGGCACGTCCAGAATAACCACGGCTTAACCAAAGCAAGCTAATTTGGTGTTAACTTAGTTACCGACTAATCGCTGGCCTAATTTGTAGGTAACATATGTAGCCACAGTTGAATTAGTTTCAAGATTTGCTTGTACCATTTATCTAGAACACGTATTGATTCATTCACGAGAGCAAATTAGACATAACGAAGATATTTTATATTTCTTATAAAATTTTTATTCAATGAAAACAAGTTTATAAGGTCTATAACTGAAAAAAAATAGTGTGTATCACTACTGACACATTGTCCGCCTGATAGCTTAACGAAGCAGTGTGTAATTCCAGCGTGCTGCTGCACTGCACAATATGTCACTCCAAGATATCAGTAGCCCTAGCACGAATAACTTGCGAAAACGTAACTGTTTCGTTAACGTATCGAAATGTCATCATTTTGTATAGGATTTGATCAGCGCCCCTACAGTGCGTAAAAGGCACTAAATTTTGGCAGATTGAAAGGTTTTGACATCTAACGTGTCGAAATTTTAACGTGAACGTTTTGTCACGTAAGAAGAAATAAAACGCCAAAATTGACAAATACCAAAAATAGAGGACTTCGTATAGGCAGAAAAAGAATTCAAACCTCTTTTGGCATGAATCTCTTTAAAAAAAGGTACAATAAATTTGATTTACGCCGGATGACATCACTTTTGTAATCCTATCGAGTTCACGTCAGCCAACAAAGGAAGCGTCGTGCTGTCAACCATCGTATCCTGCGTAAACGTACTCGATACGTTTACGTTACGGACTATCGAAATGTTCGTGCTTGGGCTACTGATCTTGTTTCGTTCACTACTTGCTACCTTTGCGCCGTTCACGTGTTGTTATAATTATTATAATCGTTTTGTATTAGTACCGCTTTGAGGCACTTTACAGAATGCGGTTGTGCTCGAAAGGGACTCTTACTGAAGAGGCCTACTATTTGGTTGGAACTAAGTTGGTACTAAGGTATAGGTCACTTACTTTAAATCACCAGACAAGCTACTATTATCAAGACAAAAACTGTCACCAAGTACGATGTGTATTGGCAGTTTCGTGTCCAGTTTTGATTGGCTCCTTTTTTGAATTATTACTTCACTTTAGTACTAAGGGGTGGATATTTGTAAATAATTAGCACACAGTTATTAAAAAGTTACCTGTATTCTTTTGTGGTGGAGTAGAGAAGACAAGGTATGGCCAGTAACATCCCGCTCACCCAGATCCCAGCAATCATGATGAGGGAACAAGTCTTCGACATCCTCGGCCTCATCGGCCTCACAATTGCTTGATACCTGATAAAATAAATAAAATATTACTTCATTAACTTATTAGGAATCGACGGACCCGCGTTATATTTACATGAATGAATGACTCCGACCAGTTATTGTATATTGCCTGCCAATATTATAATAAGTATTTTATTATTAGGTATATATTATAATATTAATATTTTTAAGCGATAACAACCAAAAAGTAATAGTTAAGAACTGCCATGCCGTGCCGCAGGTTTGATCCCCATCACTGGCTCGAGTTTCACCCCACGGTGGAAAGGCATTTTGTCTCATTTCATTTTATTTTGGCACCCCACGGGGTGTTCACTTGCTATATTGTTCACTTACTATTTTTCACGCTGGTGGGATCACGGGGCAAGCTATTGCAAATAAAAACATATCAAAAAATGTATTGGGGGGTAGGAAGAGCAACGCATCTCTTGTTTTACTAAATTTCATCGCATCTTGAAGATCAAAATTGAAGTGTAGTCCGAGAATATGTTTCTTTGTTCTAAAATATTTAAGACATAAATAGGATTAACTGAGGTCGGTGCCATCATTTAAATAGTCATGGCATCGACTCTAAAACACGAGTCAAGCTGCTGTAGACTTTAATGGCTCTGATGTCAAAAATACTTTCACTTTAAAATACACGTCTCTATAAAATATTGAATGTCAAGAACTATCCAACGGAAGCAAAAAAACGACACCAGCGCGTGCGCTCAAAATGCGCTAATACAAGAGCTGAATACTAGGAATGGTGCATCTAACAACAAAGTTTTGTGGCGCTCGTAGCAGAGCTTCCCTAGTACATTTTAGTCAAAAGCATTACAAGTAACTAAAATTTTCATTCAAACTTTAGAAAGACAGAAAAATCGTAATGACTACTGGGTATTGAATCCACACACGTTCGATTTGCTTTAACCTAAGGGGCCGTAGTAACATTTCAATTTATTGGCCTATACACAAGATAAATTTTCCAATACGCTTTAAACTTGTTTCACAATAATGTTGTTTGTGGGGATCTTTGTTGTGTTTTTTCAAAGTGCACATAAAAATTATTAATAAAATACGTGACTAAGACCAAAAGAGAAAGCAATAACTTTTTAAAATATATGTTCATGTAAAAAAAGACAATCATGTAATGTACATGTGACATACTAATGAAACAAGGGTAAGCAAATGAAACAAATCGTAATTATTCATCTTTCTGGAAATTAAAACAAAGCACAAGTAAGTAATACATAGAGGTCCAACATTGAATATTAAAATTGTACTCGAGAATATAATGATATTTGAACCTCGATAAATATTCTCCTACGTACACGGCTTAACAAAACATGAGAATTCTTCTAATGAAACATTTTCACCGAGAAGGATCGCAATATTTAATAAACTGTAGGCAATAAAACTTTCCGAGCTCAAACTAATATTCGTGTAAAGCAAGCCCACGAAAATATAACTATAGTATCCTAAAATATTCCGCTCTGGTGTAAACATCCAAACAAAATTCTGTTCTTATTACCTAATATTAAAGCAGCCATCTGTCGCCTTTATTATTGCTCAGAGAGCCACCAAGCTGTGCTTGAGAGTATTTTAGAACGCAAATAAAGCTTCTTTAAGACGCGCCGTTTCTTTGTCGAGGCCTGAAAACGAGCCTGGAACTGTGGTCTTAAAAAAGTGGAAGTTACAATCATTTATTTAATATGTAGGTGTCTACGGAGCACTTCGGAACGTTAAAGATTTTAACGCGTGTTCTACAAAAAAGTACACTGAGAAGTAACAAGTTGTCAACTTTACTGACCTAGTTTTAGGGTTTCGAGAAAATGAAGCCTTATTAGATTCAGATAATTTATTGGGAAACATTCGCATCCCAAGTCATCAAATTGCATTAAATGTGTAATTCATTGCAAGTAAAAAAATATCACTGTAAGTACAACGATAACCTATAATTCTAGAATAGCTATAAGAATTATTTTTTCTGGAACTTTTATATATGTTAAAACTTTGAAAACCTTTTCTACGCTGGCGGATAAACATCCCTTTTCAAGCAGGATTCGAATAATTAAGAATACCATTTTTGAAGCGCTCGTAGCAAAGTTTATTTAGCCAAACCTAAGTTTCTGAACCGATCAGCAAAGTTAAGCAACATCCACCGCGGTCATGACTTGGATGGGTGACCGCTGGTGACATTACTACTGAGCGCTTCCATGCTTCGGAGGGCACGTTAAGCCGGTCCCGGTTGTTTTCTTAGGATGGCAGTCGTTATAGCATGGTGGTAGGGTATTTTGTGAATACCCGCCTGGCTAGCTACCACCTTCAAGTAGATAATCTATCGCCAATGCGTTATGCGTTGCCTGCTTAGAGAGGAATAATTTATAGATGGTTAATAATTTACCTAGGTTGTTTTTAAATAAACTGATGGAAACCACGATCTTAATAGACAATTACTGATGGTATAGTTATGTGCCTTTTACGGATACTGACTTTAAGCTGTCACTAGTTTGTTTAATTTGGGGTTGTAAGTTTATCCCTGTTCCGAGTTTTGTACTTCAGTGAGCCTGAACGAGAAAGGATACAAATACACATACCTGATATTATTAGTATTCTGGCACTAAAAATTGTGCCTATTTCTTTAAAACAAGGACGAGCTAATACTTTTCAAGGAGCTCTGCAATACTAAGCCGATACATTGTATTATTATCATAACTGTGAAAACTTAAGACGTTCAAAAAACACTTCATATCAAAAGGCATTTTTTTTTTTAATATTCGAAGTTATTCTATAAATATTTCAATTTGTTATAGATTCCAATTCAAAAGATACAGCCCGCGAAAGGTAGTCGAGATTTCTTTACATCTGTTTTACCTATTAATGCCTCTTGACACGAAACGTGTTCTAAAAACGTCTCAAGTTAAAATATGTTTTTAAATTGTGAAGGCTACTTGCACTATGTATACGTAATGATAAATTCATTAGGCATGGGATATTTAGCGTAATGTCATTGTTTTTTGTGTTCTGGTCATTTTAATTTTTCTGTGGCTGATGAGCTAGCCTTCGACCATTATCTCACTTGAAGGTAAGTGATGGTGTGGTCGAACATGTTGTTCAGGCCGAATTGCTGGCTCTCTAGGACAGCTGCCGGACCACACCGTTAGGTGATTGGCGACAAATTTTCTACTTGGTGGTGGTAGCTAGCCAGGTGAACATTCGCAAAATGCCCTACCACCATGCTATAACGGACTGCCATCCTAAAATAAAAACCGGGACCGACGGCGGCATAACGTGCCCTGCGAAGCCCGAAAGCGCTTAGTTGTAAAACATTTGCGGTCTCCCTTCCAACTCATGACCGTTGCGGACGTTGTTTAACTTGGCTGATCAGTTAAGAACAGCTAAGCAAACTAAGCTACAAGCTCTTCAAAAATATGAGCATAAGTTTATATGCCGTTATTGAAATATCGAGAACTTAAAACCACTGAAACACATGGTAGATACCCTGTTTCTAATGACAACTGTCCCTAGCCACATGACTTACACCCTGGTAAAATATGTAATATGATACAAGTTTCAAACTTTGTTTGTTTCAAATTACGATTTCTTAACTTAAACTAGCAAAAAGCTGAGCTTTTGATGGCTCGCGTTTATATTACAACTTGATTCTAGTGGTGTCATGTAGTATTAAGTAGATTAACTACGATGTATTTGAATATTGAGTTTAGTTCTGTTGCAGCGATGTTAACTCCTTGGTTTTCTAACAGATGTCGTTAGTAGTACAATAACATTGTATCCAATTAAAACAAAATTGTTAATGTTAATTATTTTTAATGGTTGTTTTTTTTAAAGATAACACACATCTAGATATGAAGTTAAATTACTATGTTAAAGCACAAATATATAGACATGATATTTTTTCAATAAAGCGTGCCACAAAATGTTCAAGTTCTAGGGTGATAGGAGAGTGCTATAGATAACAACAAATAATAAAAAGTGGTAGGAAACTAACAAGCGCTAATAATACAGAATGAATGAAAAGACACCTATATTATCTATTTTTTTAATATCTCAACGAGTCGCGGTCTCGGTTCGCTAATGAAAGCTATTTACAGTACCGCGTATAAGTAAGATTGCATGAAGTATTGTGTACTCGATGTGTAAAGTAAGTGTACTCGATGTGTACAGTAAGTGTACTCGATGTGTAAAGTAAGTGTACTCGATGTGTACAGTATGTGTACTCGATGCGTAAGTAATAAGAATATCTCATTCGTCCGCTGTAAGCGTCACGCCTCTCACTCACAAAAGTAGAGTCACCTCGTTCCACTTGACGCTACACTGCGTTCATCAGAGGCTGTAGTTTCTCGTTTGCCTCAAGATAATTTTATTTTCTACTGTGCCCTTCACCACAGCATACTTCATAGGCAGTAGTCTTTGCAGACTACTGCTTGAGTCAGAATATCTGACACTGTAGCGGTTCCTACCAAATCGTACTCTTACTGAAAAGACCACCTCGTGACTAATACAGTATACTAAAATGCACAGTATACCATTTAACGGTGAATATAACGTTTATACCTAATTCAACAACAAAATCACCAATTTTCAAGTATTTGAGTTGTATTTTATTATTTTCTTACGACATTTCCAAAGCACTTTCCCACAGGAAAGCTATTAAGCGTCAACTTAACGACGTTATGAGACTAAAAGCAAGACTCGAGTTATTACGTCTTTTTATATCTAGATTGCCTAAGTTTAGTTATTTATGATCTCCTCCGTGAATTATTGTTCACTTATAATTATAATACCTATTATTACAGTATAACTTGAAAGCCTTTTGTACATTTTAAGCTGCTTCATGTGTTCGTTGTTGTGTAGGTATTTATTTGAAACTCTTTCTCGTTTAATTGATTTTTGATATATTACAGGTAGTACTTCTAAAGGGTGTAACACAAGGCACCATAGTGCTAAAAACACATATAAGTAAGACGTTTTATATCATAGAAGAACACTGACACAACGGCACTAATAAGCCAGATTTATATTTATTTTATACAAAAAAAAACATAACGCCGCCACCGCTACGTACCTACATTTGTTAAATATTCAAATGATGTCACAATGCACTTAATGGAATTGGCCAGACCATAATAGCATCGCAGGCTCTAAAATTTATTAAATAATTTCGATTTTTGACTTTGACCAGAGTCAATGGACATGAATTACGGTGCAGAGTTACTGTGGACCCTACCAGTTGCCACGGGTTTGCCCTTAAGCACACGAAAGTAGGGCATTTTGCGAATGCTTACCATGCCGATATATATATATATAATGCTTACCAGGAGATCCTACGACCAATTAGTTATGATGTGCAAGATACTACGAGGCAAGGTGGATGCTCCGGATCTCAGTGAGCGGTTGTGTCGTATATATGTTCCTGATCACTACATGCGGGGCAGAGGCCACAAACTGTTCGCAGTCCCGCATTGCAGAACGGTTGCTTATAGAGTCTCACCAATACCGCGCTCCCTTGCCGCACTCAATGCACTTCTTGACGCGAATCCAGAGACTGACATATTTGACGGTTGTTGGAGAAACCTTCTAACAGAATGTTTACGATATTGTGAGATAACATTTACAAGGGCTTCGACAATACAATAATGTTGTACATTTTTTAACATTAAAATTTTGACCAGATTCATTTTATTAATTTAGAGACATAGTAATTTTTATTTTTGATTTTGACATCTAATATTTTGACATGCTTTATTTTATTATAGTAATTTGTGGACATATTAATTTTATTTTAATTGACTGTTTGTAATATTTATGCGATTATTTTATTGTTAAAAAGCTATTTTGCTTGTTTCTATGTGTTTGCTATCATTAGTGTAACTCGCTATGTAGCGGTACTAATTATGAATTAAATAAATAAATAAATTAATGCCAGCTACAATAATTGTCTGTTGCCAAGCATCCTGTTGTGTGTTACACATACTTTCTTGAGAACCATTTCTCATTCAAGAATTAGTCTGATTTATAAACAAATCAAAAACAGGTCAGTGAGTGCTAAAAGACTAGCATATTAGCAACGAAATGCAGCATTAAATGTCATGAAAGTATACAGAATCGCTAACATTATGTAACCACTATTACAAACAAATTTTACACCGGCCTTTTTTAAATACCAAAACGCATTAGATATCCGTCTAAATATTACAACCAAACAAAATTAAAAATAACATTTAGCGACCACATAACTCAAGTCCTTAATGGTTGAAACAACACCTTTTCGCACCATAAAGTGTCAAAATGAAAACGATGGCGTTTTATTATCGCCATAAAACTGCGCTGAGGAAGGCGATTACCCAAGTTCGTGTCAGGAATAAAATGCATCATTTTTCAGATGCTTAGAATAAATAAGTACCTAGTTCAAAATAATCATCCGTCATCTGTCCTTCTGGGACGTGGGCGGAGAGATTAAGATATAATTACACGCGGTCCCAGTGCAGCTTAAAGTCTGGTTGATGATTGACACTTCACTGCCCGAAGGCCTCTGACATAGCCTAAAGACTGTCTTCTTAGGACAACAATAACAAGTCCTAAGCATGTAAGCCTTCAATTGGAAGTGCCATTAGCAATCACCATACAAATGGCGTCCATAGAGAACATTGATTAAACTAGTTGATCGGTTAAGAATGATAACGAAAGCTGCTTGACAAACATTAAAAACAAACATGCCGCACGCAATCAATCTGCGATCGGCCACGATGCACGGAAATGAACCTTCAGTTTAGCAATATCATATAACTACCTTATCTGTTCAATCCACTGTTCGATATTCAACAACTGGCGCAATTAATAAGAGGATAATAGTATCCTGTAACTGTAACAGTTGTCAGTGGCAATACTGCCGTTGCGCAACTGAACAAATAAACAAAGCAGTGGTTACTTTATTATGTTTTAGACCTCCCCAGTTATCTTACCTCTTAGTACGTCGATGGATGTTTCATTTTGCTCGAACTATTCATTTTAGTACATTTGAAAACACAAAATGAAGCAAAGTAAAACTTTAATTACCTGTCAAAGGAGATGCCTGTGAGAGTGAACACGCTGGCGGCGACCGTCACGTTAGCTATAAAGTTGCTCAGCTTGCAGTACCGCACGCCGAACACCCAGTCACTGCGAACAACAAGAAAGATCTTTGTATATTTATATATCACTAGTTTTTCTCCCGCTGCTTCGCTGGTGAAGATTTTGAGTTTTGTATTTTTTTCATATTAATCTATAAGTTTGCTAAATCGATATGTAAATTACATTTATATTGATTAATTATATAAATAATTATTATAAGTACGATAATAATGATAAAAATGTAAATTTTACTATTATATTTTTTTTTCTCTACCCCTAAACTTACCCCTACCGCTGCTCTTACCCCTACCCTTGTATATGTAAACAAAAACTTTTCTCAAAAGTGTGGATTTTCTTAGGTAGCCGCCTCTGTGACTACTTATTTTTGTCACAGTTTGCCTTCTTTTTTGGTTTAACTAATTTCAAGGTTCTATTCCAAACGACGCTGCTGACTACAACAGCAAGTAGGATGTGCCGTGGCTGCACGCAGCCGGCTGCAGCGGGACTACGGAGTATGCGGCTGCCGCGGCGCGGCGGCGTTCGGATGTCATCAGTACTATATCAGTACTGATATTATAAATGCGAAAGTAACTCTGTCTGTCTGTCTGTTACGCTTTCACGCCAAAACTACTGGACCGATTTGAATGAAATTTAGTATGGATATAGTTTGAGACCCGGGAAAAAACTTAGGATAGTTTTTATCCAATTGCGCAGAAAGAGGTTAATGTTTTTGCGCGATAACCGACATTACGCCCGGGCGGAGCCGCGCCCGGAAAGCTAGTTATATATAATTTCATAAAAACCAATCATAATGCTGCGGCCGACTGCAGTCTGAGGTGAATATAAAAACTTTTGTGCAAAGTATCATATTATTAATAACAAATATTTTTAAAATATATTAAGAAAACTTAAAATTTATATTTTAATAAAACACTTAACAAATATTAAAAAAATATCTAGTGACAATTCCGCTTAATTTTCCTGCTAAGCCGACGTGACGTCACAAATACCACGCAGCTTAAGTCCAGGCAGTCAAAAATAATTCCCACGCTAGCTGTCGATTGCATATTTAAGTTGGTTAAAAAAACTAGTCGAATGAGAGTATTTTTTCCGCAGCCTCGTCTTAATCGGAGGAATTGTCGACGCGTTTAAATTATACCCGAAGAATCCTAAGGAGATCTTGACTCTACGAGCGCACGATCGATAAAAAAAGTAAAATCATGTTTGTAGACCCACAGGACGTGCGTTGTTGTCTGCCAGTCCGTGAAGGTTTTATGAAGTATGCTCGATATCGATCAAAATACTCTAGTGCAGGGGTCTGATAATAGATTTGTCTTATTGTCTTTGCAGACGACTTGAAAAAGATGTAAAACTATCGATTTTTTAATCTTTTATCGAATCTTTTATATAGACTTAATATAAAAGATACCACATGCGTATGTAGAATGAAAATAACAAGTTACCTCATTTCATTAGATTATATTAGCACGGAAAAACTGCTAAGAATAAACATATGAACGTAATTAATTAATAAATAAATCTTAACAACTCCTATATTATATCATCTAATAATCGACGAAATGGAAATAAAGAAATTGGATAAGGTTTTTCTTTTCTGTACGTACTGCCTGATGTCAATTTATTATAAAATTCAAAACTATGGTAAATTTAAAATACAGCTACATCATCGGACGATGAAAAAGGCTATCATATTTTGTTGGATAATTAAAGTTATTCTCAAATAAATTTATCCTAGTTTGGTGAAATTAGCCCTTAAGGTTGAACTAGCCGGTCATTTCTCCATACAAACGTCGTAGGGATACATACACTGCTTTATTGGAGATTTTAGGTCAAGAATTAAACTAAATACCGATTGATCTCGCCATTATCTAGGCTTGTATGATGACAAAATTTTAAAAAGGTGATTAATTTGAAAGTTTTGATGAACTTTATATGAAAATGTTTCGAGGCTGAATACTCTCAAGTTAACTATCTTATTAAAAAAATGTTACGGTTTAAGCCTAGATAATAAAGATATCATTCGATATCACGCTTTGTTTTGGACCTAAGTCCTCAAATAAGGGAGTGTTCGCCCTACGACGTTTGCATGGAGAACTGACCGGCCAGTCCACCCCTAATCTATCCTCGTTAGTTCACCGTCTGCTTCTTACTTAAATAAAGGAAATAACGGAGACAAAATGGAATGATGCGAAAACTGATCACTGTTCAAACGAGCACTAAGTACTTACTACTATATGATCCGGTCGCGGGTTGGGGATAAAAAATGATTTATGAATCCAACGGCGGCTTTAGATTGTTCGAGAAACCTTATACGATGTTCAGTAACTTTTATGTCAACCTAATCGCAATAAACATTTTATGGAGCATCCTTTAGATGACATAAAGTTTTATATATAATATCAACACGGTACTCAACTGTCACATATGTTTGTTTTGTAATAATATAGCTTTAGGGTTGTTGACGCTGTGGCCGGGTAATATGTGACCCGAGTCTTGATACACACAACGATGTACACGAACAATGCCGTCTTTTGAAACATAATGACGCGGTGACCGGATGTTTGTTTTTAATTAGAAATAGGAATGACGTAAACCTAAAAACTTAAACAGTTATATAGCATTTCAATATAAAATTTCCGTATAAACTTTTGAATAAAGACTTGGACAAAACCCCACCCTTACTAGGTAGGTATGAGGATAGATTTTTTCTTTAAAAAAATTAACAAAAAGTTATTAGGTAACAATTCAGAAAGCCGAACAGATGCTGAGCCGCAGCCTAGTCCATCGAAAACACTGAGGACGGAGTAGTTCAAATTTAGAAAATCACCGTGGATTAGGCCTATTGGGGATACAACGTAAAAACAACCTCCAGACTCACATCGTGGGTGGTGGGGAAAAGAGTCAATAATTAATTATTAATAATATTGCAAAATTACTACTTAAAAGAATTATAATACCAAAAATAAAAACTGATGACACATTCTTAGTACCCACGTAAAATATATGTATAGTTAAGAGTACTGAAAAATAGTACTCACTTCAGAGCGCTGTAAAACCTTAGCTATTGACTTAATGAAAAAATGTTGCATGTAAAAGTTGTTCCTTAAAAAACTACAAAAATTGATTGTGATCATTTTTTCGTAAAATGATAAAACAAAAAGTTATATCGAAAAGTATAAACTTTTTTCTCGAATTTCTGAACATTTTCACTTATAACTTTTTTATTTATAGTTAGTTCTACGACAAAAAGTTAGTGGACCAAAGTTATAGATAATTTAATTTGCAACAAAAAATGCTTACATTTTTTCATCACATAAATAGTTTAAGAGATATATCGTAACAACCGTTTCATTCCCTATTTTCAAGATGGCGGCCGTGGGACAAGGGTGGCGACCCCACAAACTTGATTTTAGCTTTACGCTGACCCCCCCCTACACATTAAAAAAATAAAATTGCGTCCTCTAAAAAACGCAAGGTAAGGCCTAAAAAATTTAACATTTCAATGGACTAATAGTACCTAGTAAGAGTAAAAACAAACCCAAGAAAAGCTGAATTGATTTCGAACACATCAAATAGTTTTTTTGTGTTTGAAATAAATTAAGTCCATTTTTCTCTTATCAAACCGTGCTCTATTTGGCTTACACTCACCTGGTTTATAGTGGTGGGACATTTGATTGTTATCGATTTGTTTCAAATGATCAATCAACAGTTTATCGGTATGTAAACAATATTTGAAATAATCACAACATTAAGCATCTTATGCATTAATTATAAATACTATATATACTTGGCTGTAAGAAGGTAGCGCTAGAAGCTACTGTCTGTATGTAACATTATGTGTTTGTAAGCATTGACCAAAGGTAAAGATAAAAGGTAGGTACTTAATTTATTAATTCTCAATTTATTAATGAGTGATTTCAGAAATGTGCCACATAATTTTATTGGACTAAAAGTAACTCCAATCACAATATTAAATATGCCATTATTTATCGTTTGTTTAGTATGTCATAATTATATCATGCGTAGTTTTAGTAAATAAGTATATATATAAGGAAAAAAAGAAGATTAAAACAACGTAAATTATTACAATATGCTAAAGCTTGGTAAAAAATAAATTAAACTTAAGTAAACGTGGTGCACTGATTTTATAAATAACCTACGTTATGCAGAATGTATTTTTATAAAACATGAAGAACTAAGAGAAAATTGTATCACACTCGAAACTACGACAGTAAAAAAAATGTAGATTGGAAAGTATTTATTAAAAACCATAACATCCAAATAACCTACCTCCTAACAATGAGATCTATTATTTTTTGGTAAAATATAAGTATCTGAAGTCTTTATAGAATTTAGACATTTTTGTTTTGTAAAATACATTTAACTTATTTAATAATAACTAAATGTAAATTGTGTAGGTATAGCTTAATAATTTTACTAACTTTGAGCGGTATAACTACGTGTAAGAATAAATATGTGGGACTAATTATGTTGTACGATATCTTATTTAGTTTTGTTAATCCAAATACAAATTTATTAAATTTTCCACTTGTATCAATATGTTAACTATATGACAGATGTCACTGAAACTTAAAATTATTTACTTAATAAGTTGTATTAATGTTATATGTTATGCTTAGATTTAGAAATTATCTTTTTCGATTAAGAAGTTATTTTGAGGAACTCCACAGTAATTAAACTTACGACAAGAGTGAAACCGTTTTAGACTATCTGAACATGTATCAAGTTTCGTTATCTGTTTTCTATTATCCCGATACGAACCACTTGTTTGCTTCTCTGGCATCGTATTTATTGATACTTAATTAATTGATGTCTGCACAAGATACAATAGGACCTAATTTTTTTTTGCTTTTTCAGAAAAAGCTGAAAATTTAGTTTAGATTGTATTGTCGTTTATCTAGATATTTTTCACAACCATAACATCATGTTTATTCGCTTAAAAAAATTCGAGAAGCAAATTTATCAACTTCTATTTCACAATTTTGTGTAACCGGCAGTGGTGCTTTATTAACAAAATACTACAAACTAGTTAATTTAATTAATTGACTTAACTAAGGCTTGTTGTAATTTTTGGGGTTTACCAATAACACCAGCAATCTTTTGGTGAAACAATAAATTTAGAAGGCTTTTTGTTAAATTACAAAAAAAATATTGTGTAATCGTTAATTCCAACACAGTATATTAGAGCATTACGTGGCTTGATTGCCTTATCATTATTTTTTTAAATATCTGTTAATAATTTTAACTTTGTAATTGGGAATTATTTGTACATCGTAATTTTTTTATATACTAATATATTAATAATATAATATAGATTCATGCCTTTCCTTGGATTTTGAAATAATGTCTCATTTATTATCTTTACATTTAAAAAACGTGCTTCTTGGTACTTTAGCTGCACTCTGATTTTTTTACTGAAGTGGAAAAAAAAAAATGCACAGAGTTGTGATAATAGTGCACGAGTTTGTTTTTTCTATGTCATCGAAAAATATGTTTTGATAAAGACACCGTTCGCGTCGCTGTATTCTTTAACAAGAAGTTTTATATATTGATTGAGTTTATTTTCTTTCAAATGTACATTGTAGAAATCGTTTATTATACAGGTTTTAAAAGCATTAATTTTTTTTAGCAACTTTAAGGCTGTATTATATTTTCATGCAGTTTTATAGTCCACCATCGTCCATGGCATCAGACATTAGTCTGAGATAATAGCTATACTACATATTACAACTAGATAATACGTCACTAGAAGTTGCGGCTGTTTTTATATATTCTAGTTACACTATGAACATATATAAAGAGTTTATTACTTTGTATGTTGCAATTTATTTGTGCTATTCCTGTTTGTTTGTTAATAATACTATATTTTGCTATAGTAGGTTATAATGATATTTATAATATTATAGCAGGTTTTGCTGTGTTTTTTTATTGTGTAATCTATTTATTTTCTGTTCCTGCGAGAGGTTAGTCAGGCAAAAAGTCACATGTGTTATGCTCTAATAATGTTATCAATGATCTTTGAGTCAGCTGTCATATCAAAGGACATGCATGCCAAAAGTCACAGAGTCTGAATACTTTGTATATAAAATACGACAATACTAGTTTATTTTTGGAAAGCGCTACGTGAGCGCTAATCTGAATATGTAACTATTTCATGAGCACAGAGTTACTAGATCAAGGCTATAAAGCTATTAAATTCATAATCTTGATTTATGTTTCCCGAATAGAGAAATATTTGTTTGTGTTTATGAAACCCATCTAATATTTACGACTCTTGGGGCTGAGTTATTTGTGTGAAAAAAAATTTTAAGCAAAAAAATGGAACCGACTTCAACACCCAAAAGTGTGAAATAACTTGTCGAAATCGGTACAATACTCAAAGTTTTGTGATGGTAGGTACTTTTTAACTATCATGGTACCGACTTCAACAAGTTATTTCACACTTTTGGGTGTTGAAGTTGGTTCCATTTTTTTGTTTAATTTTTTTTTATTATAATTATTATTATAATAAGTGGGGTTCCTCAGGAACAGTGACTAAGAACCCCGGTACGATTCTTCCCGTATAACTTTTAATGGCAGCAGTCGAATGAGACTTGTCAAAAACCGAAATGACGGATTCAAGATGGCAGCCAAAATTCAAGATGCCCTAATCCGGCTGAAAATAAACTATTATTCGGAATTGAGAAATTATTTGTTATGATGTAATTTTTCAAGATGGCCACCATACATAGATGTTTTGAAACCATTGGCTTAAATTATTCAATAGGAAGGAGTCATGGAGAAAGAAAGTATTCTAAACCGAAAATAACAAAGTGATTTTCATGATATAGAAATAATGGGTAATCATAAAATGACGTCTGCCAAGTGAGGATAGATGACGTATCTCGTAAACAGTTACAGATAAGTAAAGAAGTTTTGAACTAATGTCATAGGGAATCGAGAGAGCACTCAAATGACACGCAACAAAAATCCAAAATAGCAGAATTCATACAAAGTGCTGAAGTGCGATCCCGCTGAAGTAAGGTTGAGCTTCAGTGTGGTTGGAGTACGTTATGGTGGCTATCATGAATTACATCATTCTGGATTTGCCAGTTTGCTCTTCTTATTTATCATATTGCATTTAGAGCACGGATGGTGCGTGAGTTCGAAGGGCGAGTGCAAGGCCGAAGGCTGAGAAGTTGGGAGTATTTTCCGTATCTCCAAATGTCAAAATCCAATCTCCAAATTTCCAATGTCTCCATGATGAATGGCCGCGATAACCGAAGCACCTACGAGTGGGGTTCTTTAACCAATGTGACTCAGAAACTTGGTACGATTCTGCCTGTACCACTTTTAGTAGCGGTAGGGTGAATCTTATATGGCGGTTTCATTACGGTTATCTTTTGTATTGAGCATTGCATTGGGATAATACTTCTATAAAAATATTGAACTTTTATTATATTATTATTTGTACCTATGTTATTTCATACTGCATAAAAATAAATGACACACTGCCTGATAAACTTGTTAGCATATAAGTACATAACAAATAATTAAAAAGTTATGGTTACATAAGAAACGTAATTGTAATATTTTTTTAGATTTGTAATACAATGTGAAATAAACGAAGGTGTAAAGTGCTCCATTAACGTCTTGTAGTAACACAAACTGTGAACGAGTTCTTGAGTACAGTGAGTTATAAATCTCGTAAACTTTATAAACTTAAAATAAACTTTAAAATTGCATAATGACTTTCTATAACTGAAATTATACCTATACATTACATTTATTCACCTATAGATTTATATAAATATGATAAGGTAAAATTGTAAGTTTCTGTTTTGGAGTTGGTTAGTATATTACAGTAAGCCCAAACACAAATTATTTGACAGGTTTTTGTAAACAAGGTTATTTAAAATTAAATACACATTCTCACCATTTTCCCTTCAGTCTACACATTTTTTTCTGCTTACCAAAACACTGACACACTTTTTTCGCTTTTTCTACATGAGCGTTATCATACATAATAATAATAATGAATAATAATAATTTTATTTCAAAAAAACGTTTAACATGTTGGAGCAGTAAGGAAAACATAATGTATACATAGAACTATGAATAAGAATAACAAAACACATGTTTAGGTACAATGTAAGTCCTACAGGCACAAATATGCTCCAGGACGTTATCCGCACCAACCCGGTGGTTGGTTGAATGTCTTTACAGTAGTAGTACTGTTTTATGTGTAGTTTCTACACATACAAGCTACGTTTTGTACCGCTTCATGAAATCTAACTACTTTTTTGAGCACAATACTGACTTTTGAACTAACACGGTACCAACTTTGACAAGTAATTTCACACTTATCAGGAATATAAGCCGGTTCCATTTTTGTTTTTAAAATATTATCTACATTTTTAAATTATAAGCTTGTTTTATGGATCTTATAATTTCTGCTAACCACCGAACAATTAAGACTTTTACTTGCAAATTATGTTGATATGGAAGATAGGCACCTCTCTAAAAAAATTTCAAGAAGATCGGATCAGGCAATCGAGATAATGACTGGGAAATATACACTGCTCAGACCTCCACCGAGACCACGCTTCGCTTAGTTTATTAAATATTTCTATACTTACAAGCGATGATATTTTTTACCGTATAGGTTCCCAGTAACTGCAGATAAAATGTTGTTATGTACACTTCTGTTCTGCCGCTTCTAATAGCACACGAAACTCTACAATTTTAGCGATGCTATCCGTGGTACGGCGACTAGTGCCGCCGTGCGACTGAATATTTTTACGAGTTAAAAGTTAACGCCTATTTCTTTTAGCTCCGCCCGAATTAGAAATTATTTTGACTACTGTCTTGCCCTTAAGGCACCACCCTAGCTAGACAGGCGGGCATTCGCAAAATGCCCTACCATCATGCTATAACGACTGCCATCCTTAGATAACAACCGGGCCAACGGCTTAACGTGCCCACCGAAGCACGTTGTTTGATAGACAAACCACATAAATGGACTAAGTACATTGAATTTAAGTATATTGGTATACTATATTGGTATATTCTTATGATAGCAACCACAATATCTGATTATATTTGTTTTTAGAAAACAACTTTGATCTCATCGCTAATGTGGTAATACTAATGAATTTCTTTTGTTGTTTTATTTAATGCCAGTTGATAAAGATTTTTTCTCTGAATAAACAACAGTAGTTTGATTTATGTGGAAGTTTTTCTCCTTCCCTCCGAAAAAACACTGTAATAAATTGATGGAAACATACATTTGAAATAACACAAACAAAATAACCATTTCAAAATAAGTTTGGGCAACACTTTCTGTAGTTATGATAATTGTATTTTTTTTGTTATTTTGGTATCGCAATTGTTATTAAATTTAAAAAAAAAATGATTTTCGAATTGATACCACGCAGTGATTAAGGGGAGGTCAAAATTTACTTATTTTTGCTGTAGGACGCACCATTTCCGAGATATTTTGAATTATTAAACTACCCTCATAAAAATTAATCTACATTCTATATTCAACTTGTTTCTAATGCACACAATTTTATGATACGAGTTTCAGATGATGGAGCCAGGAGATAATAAAGCACGGAGTGTGGAAACTCCTCGACGCAACCGTTCGCGCTCCGAACGCAGTCTCAGCCGCAGCCAGAGCCGCAGGTTGCTGGAGCGTGAAGTGGTGCTGAGACAGGAACAGGAGCGAGTTCGTCTGCTGGAGCTCGAGCTACAACGGGAACGAGACGCCGGGCAGCGCCGTCAACGGAGCGAGCGACGTGGGTCACGCCATGGGTCAAGGCGCCGCAGTCGCAGTCGCAGCCGCAGTCGCAGCCACAGCCGCAGTCATAGCCGCCTGCCTGACGTGGACAACGGGAGACATCCCACCAGACACCACACAAAAAGGTCACGTAGTCCATCATTTTCCACTAAAGATGTTACCCAAATCATTCAGTCTATTAAGGACATCCTTCCATCCCAGCCATAGACCTTTGCACACTCGTTAACCTTTTTTAACCAAATATCCATACGTTGGTTTTTCTCAGAAGGATTAAACTCTGGGATAATGTTTTTAGTATCTCTATTGGAAGGCTGTGTGCTCTGGCCTGGCTGCGATGGAAGGATGTCCTTAATAGACAATAGAATATAGCTACTCTTCGTTTTGATAACCATTTGCAGTAAAATGTATCTATGAAATAAAAAAGTTCAGTTGTTTGTTTACGTTTTGCGAAACCGGCGGGCTACCGGTATTGTTAAATATGTTTTTTCATGAATTATTAAATGACATTTTGTGATATGCTTGACATGTGTCTTTTCTATATAATTCAATAATAAAACAGTAGTATTTTTCTGAAAAATCAATAGAATTTAGTAGTTTCGTAGTACAGGTGTATATTTATTCATAATGATACCGAACGAGAAGGTATCATTATGAATAAATCATAAATGTAAATTTTTCGTATTAATCGTTTATTTAGCTATCTTGTACAAAAATATTTATCCTTCGAAGGTAAATACTTGAGTCACAAGAGACAATTGTTTACATTATGCTGCGCTTAACGTACGGCCGGCAAATGCTAATACACAAAAAAGTTCGTCCGGTTAAAAGTAGTGAGTGCCGCTTGCAACCACAGTTGCAAGTGGCTTCGCAGCGGTTATGTTTTAAAGAACAATCGATTATTTAGGTGTATTGGGGGCGACAAAGAATGCCTTAGATGGGTAGTACCAAAGGGTGCAAGGTGGCAGCTATGCAAGATGAATCACGACGATATAGGACACGTCGGTTTCGAGAAAACCTTGGAGCGTATAAAGAAAACCTACTGGTTTGGAAAAATGAAGCGATTAAAAAATATGTTAGTGCATGTATCGATTGTGCGTATGCTAAGAAAACGACAAATGGTCGAGAGGGGCTACTACACCCAATAGAAAAAGCCGCAATACCTTTTCACACCTTGCACATCGACCACCTTTGGGGGACTATACTGCTCGCGTCCGTAGGATTTAGCCCCCGATGTCCTACACGTGTCCCCTGGGTGGCGCTAAAAGAGCAGTACTGGCAGGTGGTAGGCTAAGGCCGCGGCGTGTTACCACCCACCAGACAAAGCCATGCCGCCAAGCGGTCGCGTTACGGCATGATGTTTGGTGAAGCCATCATGGGGAACGGGTCGGAAACAGTTGCGCTTATTACTATAACTAGTCGTGACACATCGAAGGTCAATATGCCTGGCAGCCAATCTTGGAGAGCAGCGGGATCCGAGGCACGGTTCTCCGCTGGCCGACCGCAGATAGTTAGGGGCCCAAGTAGTGAGCCAGCCACTCATGAAAGGCTGCCCCGCCATCTCGCGAAAAATCCCGGAGGTGCTTCATCGTGCTGGTTGGCGACCAGATTAGAGGACCCGATGTACACCTCTGGGGGGGGCTCGGGCGTCCCCGCGGTCTCCAGGATTGGTTCCCTTTGGGTGGGAAGGCCTAATTTGTGTCACGGGTTGGTAATTTGTGCCTCGTTTCCACTTCCGTTTCCCTTTACCTATCTTCACTCCCCATAAAATGAAAGGCAAAAGAAATAGAATAACGGTCCAACAGTGGAAGCACGTCCTCTCTCTCCAAGTGCACCTCTCAAACATTCGAGGCTTGCACTCAAATATCGACCCGGTCCACCACCATCTTGAGACCGCCAGACCGCATATTCTATTCCTCACGGAGACGCAGATCAAATGTCCAGCTGACGCTGCATACCTTGCCTACCCTGGCTACGTTCTAGAACATAGCTTCAGGGCCAGAGCGGGAGTTTGTATGTATGCCCGCGATGACATTTGTTATCGGCATCTCCGCAACCTTGAAGACCCCAAATTTTCCATCATGTGGGTTCTGGTGGACAATGGCATGGAGAAGATACTTTATGCTTGTGTCTACCGTTCGCACAGCGGAGATGAGGAGACAACCAGGCTCACAAACTACCTCAGTGAGGCGGCCGATGTGGCCCAACAGAGGTATCCTTCTGCTCAATTAGTGCTTCTGGGGGATTTCAACGCCCACCATCAAGACTGGCTATACCCATACCAGAGCACAGACCACGCTGGTCGAGAGATGCGCTAGCTTGCTTTGACGCTAAACCTCACTCAGCTGGTCCAAGGAGCCACAAGGATACCGGATGTTGATGGCCACACAGAACTTCTGCTAAAAACAGATCCAGACCGCTACTCGGTGTCGGTTTCATCACCTTTAGGTAGCTCCGACCACTGTCTGGTGAAGTCTGTATCAGTGTACTCCCGGCCCGATCCCAGTCCAAGGGGCACTCGGCGGGTGTGGCGATACAGGTCAGCAGATTGGGATGTGATGCGTAATTTTTTCGCGTCTTACCCTTGGCGGCAGGTTTGTTTTTCTTCGAGTGATCCCACAACTTGCGCGGATGCTGTGACTGAGGTGTTACGTCAGGGTATGGAATACTTCATACCATTTTCTGACGTCCCGATGTGCAGCAAACCTCGCCCATGGTTTAATGCCAAATGTGGAGATGCAGAAGCGTCAAAACATGAGGCCTACTTAGCCTGGGCTGTTGCTCGAACCCGCAAATCCAGAGATGTACGTGAAAAGAAGAAAGCATTTAACCTAGCCACCAAGTCCTGCAAAAAGGCTCTCAAGAAGGCTCGCTTCGACCACATACGCCGAACAGGGAACAAACTTGCTTCTTACCCTTCGAGCAGGAAAGCATTCTGGTCCCTGGCGAAGTCGATCGAAGAGAACTTCTGCCGTCCCTCACTGCCCCCATTGCTGAAACCTGACGGCTCACTAGCGCACTCTGCTGAAGAGAAAGCAAATTTATTTGCAACTCAATTTGCGGAGTCTTCGCGTTTAGATGCTGGCAATGCTGTACCTTCTAACCTGCCAAATAGCGGGACGTTAATGTCAGAAATCCGCATTCGACAGTCTGAAGTACGCAAAGCGTTGCGCGATCTGGACGTGAACAAAGCTAGTGGTCCAGACGGTATACCAGCTGTAGTCTTGAGGATGTGTGCGCCAGAGTTGACTCCTGTATTGACTCGCCTCTTTCGCTTGTCTATGACGACTGGTCAAGTGCCCAAGTCCTGGAAGCTTGCAAACGTGCAGCCCGTGCCCAAAAAAGGTAGTCGCGCAGACCCTGCCAATTACAGGCCTATTTCAGTCACTTCCATACTCTGTAAGACGTTGGAACGTGTACTGAACCACAGGCTCCTGGCATACCTAGAAGTAAACGATCTCCTCAGTGATCGACAATACGGATTTCGCCGAAACCGGTCTACTGGGGATCTTCTAGCGTATGCCACTCACATCTGGAGCGCGGCCATCGAGAACCACGGAGAGTCACTTGCTGTCTCTCTCGACATCTGAAGGCTTTCGACAGGGTTTGGCATGATAGCCTTATTAGCAAGCTTCCATCTTACGGCCTTCCCACTGGTTTGTGTGTTTGGATATCAGATTTCTTGAGGGATCGGTGGTAGTCATCGATGGCTGTTCTTCCGACCAATTGGCCATAAATGCCGGAGTCCCTCAAGGATCAGTACTCTCTGCAACGCTGTTTCTGCTGCATATTAATGATCTGCTTAAACCCGGTATCTTTGGGTACGCAGACGACAGCACCGTTGTGGAGAGTTACACATCTAACGCACGAAACAGTGCATTACAAATCCAGTCTCATAGGGAAGCGATGGTTCAGCGCTTGAACTTTTCTTTGAATCTCCGATTGGGGCGATGCCAATCTGGTTAAGTTCAATGCAGCTCAAACCCAGGCGTGTCTTTTCTCCGCCAAACGGAGCCCTTTCCAGCTGGCTCCTACTTTCAGGGATGTGTCCGTGCCGATATGTAACCATCTAGAGCTTCTTGGCATCTCTTTAATATCAACTCTCAATTTCGGCTCCTATATTGAGTCCAAGGCCCAGCTTGCCTCAAAAAAGCTTGGTGTGTTGGCTAAGGTGAGACAATACTTCACGCCGGGACAGTTGCTTAATCTGTATCAAGCCCAAGTCCGGACGTGTATGGAGTACAGTTCTCACCTTTGGGATGGTTCTGCCAAATACCAGCTGGATACACTGGAAGCTATTGAGAGGAGAGCCAAGAGACTCATTAACGACGACCAACTAGTAAGCAAAAGACTCCAGAGTCTCGAGCATCGCCGCAAAGTCGCTAGTTTATCGGTTTTTTATCGGATACATTTCGGTGAGTGTGCAACGGATCTTCACAATTTGATTCCGCCATCCCCATTCTTTAACCGGACATCCAGGGATACTCCGAAGCGCCATCGCTATATGGTGGAAATCCCTTTTACCCGAACAAAGCGATTTGCTTCTTCGTTCATTATACGAACCGCCAGGGAATGGAATACCCTGCCTGAGTCTGTGTTTCCGGTTAAGTACAATATGGGGGTCTTCAAAACGCGAGTGAATAGGTATCTTCTGGGTAAGCGCGCTCCATCGTCGATCGCATCATCACTTAACATCAGGTGAGATAGTGGTCAAGTGTTACCCAGTTAGGTATAAAAAAAAAAAAAAAAAACCTTGGCCCCTTTGTGAAATCAAAAAAGGGGTTCACACACATATTAACTGTTGTATATTTGTGCACCAAGTTTTTGTTAATCAAACCTGTTCGGAACATTAATACGCAAAACGTCATGAAGGCGCTACAAGATATTTTTGACATATTTCGCGCCCCTGATAGGCTAGTGAGTGATCGAGGTTCTTGCTTCACTGCGAATGCGTTCAGAAGATTCTGCCTTGACCGAGGTATTAAACACATATTAAACGCAGTAGCAAGTCCGAGATCGAACGGCCAGGTAGAGCGATACAACCAGACTATACTTGACTCTTTAACAGCGCAAATCGTAAGGGACGACGAGAAAGAATGGGACAGCAAATTAGGAAAAATACAATGGGTCTGAATAACACCGTACAGAAAACTATTGGTAAGACACCAGCTGAGGTTTGTTTGGTACTGCAATGCATAGTGAAGTCAAGCCTGCATTTAATGTGGTTGTGGAAGACATTCGTGAATTTTCTGATGTACCTACCCTTCGCGCTGAGGTCAAACGAAAAATCGATGAAGCCCAAGCAAAGCAAAAGGAGTATTATGATCGCTGCAGGCATCCTGCACGTGCCTACAATAAGGGCGATCTGGTTAAAATAACGAAAGTGGCGTTTCAAAATAAAGGTCAAAGTACGAAACTAATGCCATCTTACGAAGGCCCCTTCAGGGTTATCAAGGTGTTAGGGAATGACCGTTACAAAATTGCTCCAATAGCGGGTTTTGAAGGAATGAAAAACAAACGCAAAACAACAGTTGCTGCGGACAGGATGCAACCGTGGATTCATGTGGCCTCACTGAGTTTGGATGATACGGATAATGAAGAAAGCACCAACGAATAAATTAAATCATCATTATTACCTCAAAATAATAAATATGCTAGTCTTGTCTGGTTCGGGTCAAGTACGAGGCACCAACATGCTCGTGCCTGGACCTGATACCACATAAAGCGCGGGTTACAACGTTAACGGCTCTGTCGCAAAGGGTACTCACTAAATGTTGACATGTCCTCAACTCACAGCTCACTAAGATCACATAATAGATACTGTAAAAAGGGTAAAGTTATTAAGACAGATGATTACACATACAGTCATTCTTAAAACTATATACTGTACAATATATTATAGAATGTCATATGTAATTTTGTTTGGTTAAAAGTAATTAAAAATAGTTAATCTGTAATAAGGATTTTGTATGTGGAAGGTTATTTGGTTACAAGGTTATTATTATAGATGTATATTGTTATTTGGTTACGAGGATAGATAAAAGTTGTTATTTGTTTACAGGGTTACAAGAGGCTACAAGGTTACATGGTTAAATGGTTACATGGTTAAATGGTTACATGGTTAAATGGTTACATGGTTAAATGGTTACATGGATACATGGTTACAAGGATACATGGTTACAAGGTTACAAGGATACATGGTTACAAGGTTACAAGGATACAAGGATTGATGTTGTTATTTGGTTACAAGGATATATAAAAGTTGTTATTTGGTTACGAGAATATACATAAGTTTTTGCAAGTAAAAATTATAAAATTTGATATCTGTTAAAATCGTTACTCATTATTTGGTTAAATTCACCTTTCATTTAGCTTTCTTTTACATGATAAAATAAAAAAAAACATACTGATTATATGCTTTACATTGTACATACAAAGATATCAATTAATTCTCGTTATTGTCTGGATAATTTGCTTGTTTATACATTACTACTTGAATTGTTTTAATGTCACTACTAGTATGGTATTTATTTTGATCATAAGTTTGATTGTACAAGAATAGTTACAAGTAGCTCGTTCTGCCAAGTGTAAGGTTTTATCTGGTTCCACCTGGTGCATGTCTGAGGTCATACATGTCATCAGGATGGTCGAGTGTAAGGTTTTAATAATTTTCTTTCATTTTCATAGCAACACTAGCCATTTTTACGATGGCAAGCTTATTCTGTAACGTTCAGTGGTTGTTACTGCTGAACTACTGGCAACACAGCTAGAAAGGTGGCTTGGCAGAGCGAGGGCAGTGTGATTTTTTTCTTTGTTGGACGACCGAATCGTGCGGACGTATTCAGTATAAAAATCATTGTAATTGGAAGATACTGATTATAAGGAATTATTCTGGATCATCGTGTTTAATTTTAAATCACCGTTGGTACTGCAGCGATACTGAGATCGTTTACAGAAGTTTGTCACCTCACGGCAGATGGACAATATACTAAAGCTATTTATATTAGCTAGATTCATGCAAAAAATAGTTTTGGTTTGTTACAGACGTATTTGGACATATTCGTGGTAAACCACATGACGATATTTGTCACAATAATGGTGGGTTTTCATATAGTTCTGTTCCAATGATATTTATAAAGATATTTTGAAAACCGTATACCTACTAATGACGATGCTAATTTAATTAAGTTGTAACAGTGTATCAGCGATTCTAATAAGATTTTTTTTGCAGTAGTTACAAAACACAACTAAGTGCGAGCAGGACCTCTCTCTCTCGCTTTAGGGACGCACTGAACAGCCCGAAATTAAATATTTGTCTCTATAGATATAAAAAGAACGTGAATATAGCTCAAACTTTGCATCAAGTTTTGTGTCTATATAGTAAAACGTATCATCCAATTATGTGGTACAGAGCCTGAATTATGTTTTCCGTTTTTAAAATAATAACTCATAATTATATGAATTTATTGAAATAACCGATAACAGTAGTGACAACAAAATAAAACCAATGCAGACATTTTAACCTACGCTTACGATAATGCCATAATATTTCACGCTGAAACGTGGGACAGGGTGTTTAGTCTGGCAGAACACGGCCTCTCAACTCTAGCGAATGTTTTAAACAAGGTTCATCTCACTCTCATTGAAGAAAAGATCGCTCATGCTATTGAAATATTGCGTCGTTCTGTTTCGCCCATTCGCATGCAATATGAGGTCTCTACGTCCTATTCCCTCAGTCTGACATTTTTCAAAGACCACTTCGTCTTATGTGTATAAACTCTATCCACGTACAAAATAAGTATAATCAGTAACAAAATTAAATATTTGTTTACAGCGTCACTACGCTAGTGTGTGAGGTATGAGCATCAAACAAAGAGGTTGGACAAAATCTATTGAATACTTTCTATCTTTTCTATCTTTGTGAAGCGCTCGTAGCCAAGTTTGCTTAGCCATTCTGAATCGATCAGCGAAGTTAAGCAACGTTCGCCGCGATCATAACTTGGATGGGTGACCGCTGGTTGGGCAATACTACTGAGTGCTTCCGTGCTTCGGAGGGCACGTTAAGCCGTCGGTCCCGGTTGTTGTCTTAGGATAGCAGTCGTTACAGCATGGTGGTAGGGCACTTTGCAAATGCCCGCCTGGCTAGCTACCACCCTCAAGTTGAAAATCTGTCGCCAAGCACCTAACGGTGTGTTCCGGCAGCTGTCCTTGAGAGCCAGTAACTCTAGGTTAGTCTGAACAACAACCTCGACCACATCATCACTTACCATCAGGTGAGATAGTGGTCAAAGGCTAACCTATAAGGCATAAAAAAAAATCTTATCTTATTATATGACGTCACTTTGTATTAATATACTAGAGCTTTGTTTGTTTGTGAAACATCATATTATGGAATATGATACACTTATGGCAGAATTACGTAATAACTTACGTAGTAGATACATAAACAATATATTTTAACAAAAAATTAACTACAATATTATATGATAAAAATACATATGTAACTAGCATCAAAATGTATAATCATTTAACGCTGTTCATCAAAGAACCGAATTAAAATCGTGGCTAGTGCTTGTGTTTTATGATGTTAAGGAGTTTTTAAAACATTAACCTGCATTTTCTTATTGAAATAATTTGTTGTCTAGTTTTATATAAACTCTTTGTTAATTAAATCTTTTTGCATGCTCAGTAAGAGTTAATAACTAACTCCATTTCAAACTTATATTGTTTATCTTTAAGTATTGTACTGACAGTTTTGCAATAAATATTACTTTACTTACCTATGCAGCATGTAGATGAAGTTGAAGAGGCAGTTGAGCGAGGCCATCATGAGGTCAGCAAACGACAGGTTTACCAGGAAGTAGTTGGTGACGGTTCTCATTCTTCTGTGAGCTGTTAAGAAATAAATAATTAAATATGAATATCATCTGAACGACATATTCTTTATTTTTTTTCTATCCTGAGACACCATCTTCCTACTCTTAGGCTACTCGTATGGGATCGATATAAAATATATACTCTAAGAACACAGCAACAATTGTAGGTAACTAATTTCTTAAATACAGATTGTAAATGGTTTTGCAATTGGTTTTATGGCCAGTCTCTTTAGTGTCGTCAACTCTCTTTGAGAATTCTTGGTGGCAGCATGGACTTAAACGTGCCTTAAACTCCTTGTACGTAAGCAGCGGCTGGTACATATTCTGCAGCGCCAAGGTTCAAGTATTTGTTATCTTGTTGTGTGTTCATGGATTTTTTCAGACAACATGAAACTGAAAGTACATCATTGATTCTGTTTTTGATTGTTTTATTAGCATTTTCGTAAATTATACCTCAATTTTGACTAAATTGGATAAACTGGCCTATAACCTGATCATCCATAACGTGATCGAAACAAAAACGCTATCGATAAAATATTTGGTTTCATATCTATTTTCTCCTGTTACCGCACCATCTCTTATGAAAACGGGTAAGATACCATTTAAAATTGTCATCATCATCAACAACAATGACATCCACTTGTTTGAAGAAAATATGGAGTTGTAAAACCTTTTTCGATTCGCTTACAATAATGTCTCGGGATATTTGTCCTCTGTTATTTATTTCTAACTCGAAGTACACGGCACGCGTATAAAACTGCTTTTATTATAACCTTTAGAACAAAGTCAATTGTCTAGATCATTTGCCAAATTATTACCTAAATTGCTTCGCAAAACCAGTGCCAGTCGGAGCGAATACTAAAAAAGGTCAATGTATTTTACAAGGCTTTCTTTCTGATACAACTTTTACGTGTATAAATACAAGCCTGTAATTTCACTTACTACAATGACATTAAGCTTTATTACAGGTTTTTCACCTCACTTAACGACTTTAAAATTTGCGAAGATTATAAACTTCGTTATTTTATAAAACGTGTCGGCTGTATCACGAGCACAAAATTGTTTCGACTTTTAAGGACTTTATAGTCTTCGAATTAGTAGCTTGTTATCCACAAGTTCAAAAACTAAACAAAATTATTAAAATAATGCTTACAACGTTACTGTTATTGCAATCGGTCCGTGCGATGTACGACACAATTAAAGACAATATGTAATTTTATACAGATGCCGTTTCATTTTTCTATATCGGTAAAACGAATTGGAGATAATAAATTTTCCTTATCGTTTGCCAAATCGGCAAGTGGCGTATCAGGGGTTAAAAAGCTCGTATATGTCGCTTGGAAGGTAAAAAGGTAGGAATTATACTAAATTTATTAAAAACGCGTAATTTCTTTAAAAATTAAACTTTTTATTCTAAGCACATCCTCATCATCACATCAACCGGAACGCACAACAAAGGTTTCATTTCCCATGATCTCTCCGCACTAAAGGCGTCGTAAGATCATTTTACAAGATGGGTGTTTTTCAGAAGGCACTGCTGTCCATCTCTTGGTATTACATCCGTAGCCTCTTACGACTCTCACAGAAAGATATGAGGTACAATTCTAACCCAGAGCTTCACGGGGCAGTTTAACTAAGCACAAAAATAAAAATATATTTTCAATAAGTCGTAGTGTTATAGAAATAAATCCATTTAAAAGTCAAGTCCAAGTGTTATTTGTGTGTCATAACGGCTCAATAGCATTGTGATACAGACAGCAAACTGAACGTGTTGTGAAGCTAGGCTTGACAGTTATCTAGTAAGTGATGATATGGTTCAGGCTAACCTAGAATTAACGGCGATCGAAGACAGCTGCCGGAACACATAGGGGTTTGGCGATATATTTTTAACTTAGATGTGATAGCTTCCCGCTTGGCTAAGCGGGCAGTCTCTTGAATCACAGAAGTGCGATAGCTAACAGGTGGTTCGTTTTCGAATTTCTACTGTATTAAACGTATAAACATTCTGAAGGATTCAGATATTGTGGCTAAGCCGTGCCCGGTTTGATGTATGTTTGACTAAGCCTTAATGGAAGCCTGCTTCATATCTTTTATTACACTTTTAATGAAATAGAAGATACACAAAGCCCTACATTGTAACTGTACATATGTTCAATAATAGATAAGACGTGATTCTATATTTCCGCGAACGGTGGGCCAATTTGAAAAGACAACATGGTTCTGATTTACTATCAAATGCATAAATCAATAATAATTTAGTGACCTCAATGATATTATTTTATAAAAATATACTGAACAACAACCGCGGGATGAGATTAAATTATATTTTGAAAATAAACGCTCATTATTATATTTTAAGTTTGAAAAACACGGCTTTTAGAGTATTTTCCATACATTAGTAAGCAGATCCGCACTTTTATGGAGCAAATGGAGTTGTCTAAGCCTTGCGGACAACTCCATTCCTCTTAGTTTCTAGAATGTTGCATTTACCACAATCACATGCAATTATGTAGACACCGGGGTTCCATGAGAGTTCTTATCCTACGGAGATCGCAGTAATTACCTAATTCATGAGATGATACATGCGATTGTATCCGTCACCACTAGGTAAATGTTGCCCTTTATGTTGTGAACGCTTCTGATAAAAGCCGAAACATTGTCACGACATCATAGAAAGTTGTTTACGCTATAATTAACACACGTGTATTTCAATCTTAAAATGAGATTAAGTCAATTATTACATAGCCTACGATAAATATTATGTTTAATAATTTCGCAATGCTTACCCGTCACAATCCAGATAACAATGGCATTTCCCCCAATAGCAATAGCCAGCATGGCCGCGAACAGGCACACCCAGGAGTTGTGCGCCCAGAGCGGCATAGAGCTGGTCACTGGCGCTGACGTGGGAGTCTTCGGAACCAGGAGCGTGGCTGCACTCAGCAGGCTGCGGTTGAAGTCCATCTTCCATGTGTATATCACCTGAGAACATACGTGTTTGTTAATAGTTTGCAAACATACATCGGAAAATAAAAATTTTAACACAAGCGAGAAGTTCGATTTCGTTCCATTTGTCCCGAGTGGCCATAACACGGTTATCAGTACTAATCAGTACTAATATTATAAATGCGAAAGTAACTCTGTCTGTCTGTCTGTCTGTTACGCTTTCACGCCAAAACTACTGGACCGATTTGAATGAAATTTGGTATGGAGACAGTTTGAGACCCGTGAAAAAACATAGGGTAGATTTATCCGACTGCGCAAAAAGAGGTTAATGTTTTCGCGCGATAACCGACATACGCGCGGGCGGAGCCGCGCCCGGAAAGCTAGTATTATATATATAATATTACCTTGGCCATAATGCGTAAATGCAAAAGCAGGTGCTACATAGACACAGTTTACGCTGCATTATCTTGCGAATGCCTTTTTTACACGACTGCCAAAAAAAGGACGAACCACTCCTGTGCCAATTGTGAGGATAATCGCAAGCCTCTTCTTATTTAGCAGTGGACGATCCGGCTGATACAGTATAATACTGTTATACTATTCTTAAACATAGCGTATATGTTAATTGTTATAAAAGATTTTTTTTACGGTTTATTTTTCTAAATAGCTAAAAAATAACATCACCTTAAAATAAGTGAGAAAGTGATCCCAACGCTGGCCTATCAGTACTAATATTATAAAAGGGAAAGTAACTCTGTCTGTCTGTCGTCACGCTTTCACGCCAAAACTACTCGACCGATTTGAATGAAATTTGGTATAGAAATAGTTTGAGACCCGGGAAAAAACATAGGATAGTTTTAATCCCACTGCGCAAAAAGAGGTTAATGGTTTTGCGCGATAACCGACATACGCGCGGGCGGACCCGCGTCCGGACTATGCTTCCCACCTGAAAAGAGAACGCTGTATAGTTACATTAAATGTTCATTTTAATTAAATTCATAATATGCTCGGGCGAGACGGTGTGTTCGGGCTAACCTACTCGCTTCAACAGAATTTAAAATAAAAGATTCATAAAATTATGGAATTTCTTTAACGTGAAAATGTTGTTTTTGTAAAGAAAAAAAAGAGATCCTTTATATCAGCCGCAAGCAAAAGACAAGCGGGCGTGCCGAGAATTTTCATATCACCATATAATTTTTGTAGGTAAAAATATATTTAGCATAACATTGGATAAGATTTTAGGGTCTGGTAATGTCAAACATCGCTCTCACCGTGATTTTATAATAGGAATATATTATTTTCAAATTCCCATCACTCTTTTGTACTCATACCTGTCTTGTATTAGCTAATACAACACTGGTAGTACCTCAAAAATCCTTTATAAAGTCAAACAATATTTTCTAGGTAGCATCCGCCCACGGTGTTTTCGGTGTAGTGTATATTTCTACGCCACCCTTTAACCGCGCTTTATTTAGAACTTTGTTTCCAAAAATATTATCTTGGCCACATATGTAGATAATTGTATGATCTGCTTATGTATTATGCAAAGAAATATGATAGTTACGAGAAAAATATGTTTGAGATTTTGAGATAGAATATCTCATGACGGGCACAAGATTATGTGACTAAGAACCATTGAAACAAGTAGTTATTTACAAAATGATGATGTTGTTTTTATCTTATGTTCTATTTAATACCGAGGTTGGATCTACATTTGACTGAATTATCTTACTAATGACATAAATGTGAGTTTGTGTTTGTGTGTTGCCACGCACCTCTGAAATGGCTGAAAGAGTTTTATGAAATTGTTCATATACTATTTTCCTGAATTAGGACAAAGGATAGTTTTTATCCCGGTTTACTGAATAGTCCCCGATGGAGCGCAATATAGCATATTGCAAAGCAGTGATGGCTCAGTGGCATTGGCTATGGACTGCCACGCAGCAGGTCCATGTTTTTTTTTTATGTTTTTGTGACGGAACAAGCTCGAAGCCCACCTGATGTTAAGCGGACTAACCTGTGCCTATGTAACAGATGCATTTCGTCACAAGTCACGAATAGCACTGCGTCCGTCACCTTGAGACATAGTTTTTAAGTCTCATGTGCCTGTAATTTCACTGGCTCTCAAGGACTGTTGTCGAAACACACCGTTAGGTGCTTGGCGACAGATTTTCTACTTGAGGGTGGTCGCTAGCCAGGCGGGCATTCGCAAAATGCCCTTCCACCATGCGGTGAAGCTCAAGATCGCGGCGGGATTCGAACCATGGACCTGCTGCGCGGTAGTCCATAGCCAATGCCACTGAGCCATCACTGCTTCAAAACCCGCCGCAAGCTTGAGCTTCAACGCATGGTGGGCATTTCGCGAATATCAGCCTGGCGAGTGACTACCCTCAAGCATAAAATCTGTCGCCAAGCACGAAACAGCATGTTCCGGCAAGGGTCATTGAGAGCCAGTGAAATTACAGGCACATGAGACTTAGTTGTTAAGTCTCATGTGCCTGTAATTTCACTGGCTCTCAAGGTGATGGGCGCAGTGCAATTCATGACTTGTGACGAAATGCATCTGTTAGAGACAGAGGTAAGTCCGCCTAACATCAGGTGGACCTCGAGTTTGTTCCGTCACAATAATATAAAAATATATAGCCAATTTCACGAACGGAACCCTAAAAAGTACGTTATATCAACCGCGGCGAAGACAAAACTCAGTTAACTTCTAATTTGTACAATATCCTTGCATTTGACTCATTAATTACATTTCATTTTGTTTCTGTACGATAAAAGGATCAACATGCGGGGCTAATTGGAAAAAAGAACTGGTTGTTAACTTTATTTATGTCGTCGAGTTGTTCATTACGGGCTCGCAATTATTTGCTAACGAGTTGTTCATCTCTGGAAAGTTTAATGTTAAAAAGGATGATGTCATTTTTTCATAATTTACTCATGGTTTTGCCCAACAATGCATTAATAAATTCCATGCAAGGTGAATTTTTCTAAAACATCAGCAAGCTAACCTGGCCTAGAAAATCTGTTGCCAAACACTAGCAGTTCGGTTCAGCAACAGTCCTTGAGAGCCTGTTCCTACAACAGGTGTTTGGCACCTTTGATTTAACATCCTCGAACAAATTAATGTTTTTATTTCGTCTATGGTCTGTTGTGTATTGCCTATTGTCCATTGTTTTTTGCATGAAAGTAATAAGTACTCGTAGTACTTATTACTTCCATGGTTTTTGTCTACCATTTACTGTCTTATGTGTACTGTCTATTGTATATCTGTCTACTGTCCATTAAGTGCCACGAACTCGGCAACTGTTTATTTTGAGTGCAAAAGAACATAAGAATCATATAAGATTTTCTGCAATCTTAATGATTACGATGCCTTGGTTTATAGACGCATTTTTATACACGTGACTTCTTGTTCCACAAGCTATGTTCCTTATTCACGAAAAAAGGTCCAGAATTCTCTTATCCTGATGAATGCTTGCAAACTCTGCTACATTAAAAACTGTTAAACTTACTTAAGACTGAAAAACACAGTAAAAGAATTACTGCTTAAACTATCGTCTAATGATACAGAGGATTTCATTTTAATCCATTACTGGCATAGATACAAATACATAAATCATACACACACACACCCTACACCACATACAACTTCACTTACACACAAACATATCATTAGTCTTACTAGTAGTCACTTCTCAGTGCTCCTTACAAAACTGAATACACTGAAGTTTTACGTATGCTAAACAAAACTGCATTCAAGGAGAAAAAAGTAGCGAAACATGTTACTTATTTCTCTTTTAAGCTTTTGGTACTTAATATAATGAGCAATAATCGAATTATATTAAATAAGAATAAATATAAAAAGGTAAACAAATGCATATTATACGCTCCTTGGTCATTGGCCGTAATAGCCAATAAAGCCTTTGACCACAATCTCACGAGATGGTAAGTGATGATGTGGTCGAAGGTGTTAACAGGCTTAACCTAGAATGACTGGCTCTCAAGGACAGCTGCCGGAACACACCGTTAGATGCTTGGCGACAGTTTTTCAACTTGAGGGTGGTCGCTAGCCAGGCGGGCATTCGCAAAAATGCCCTTCCACCATGCGGTGAAGCTCAAACCCGCGGCGGGATTCAAACCATGGACCTGCTGCGCGGCAGTCCATACCCAAAGCCACTGAGCTATCACTGCTTCAAAAAAATCTTCAAAAAAAACCCAAATTATCTGTGTCACTTCTAGTTAATTTCATCAGTTTTAGGAATATCCGCAGAGAACATTTGTTCAATTGTAAGCTATGCTAGGGCAGACTCGGGAGGTTTACAGTTTGGAGAGTCACAAGTTCAATTTGGGCGTTTACGATGCTCTCATGAAGATCAATTACAAATTTTAAAATTGTAATATTCTACATTATAATGCCACGTTATTATTATTTTCAAATAATTTATCAGACTCGGTAAAGTTAAAATATCAATTTCATAAAAATATCCCTCTGAGATTTCCTAGGATCCATCATCCAGGAAATGTTTGATTCCCATACATGAATCGTTTTAGGAGTTTTCACAGATGTAACATCTGTCAAATTTCCATAAATAGAAGGCATTTTATTTATTATTGTTGGTCAAACCCTTTTAAAAGTAATAGCAGTATTGTGAACTTTATTCTCAAGAAAGGTTTCTGATATTTATATAACGCAAAGTTACGATTACTGTCAACTCAGTGCTGTCCGTGGGGAAATCTAAACTTAGATAAAGATCAGGAATACGGTATCGTGGTCCTAGCAACTTGTGTGGGAGTCAACAGCAAATAATTTCCAAATTTTATTATTGTTAATCTATTATGTTGCCGAAAGAGTTCTTACTTGATTGCTGACAAATCTTAAACAAACATTAAACGTGATTCAAAAACGTTCTAAGGAAATTCCAAAAATAGAAATATTCTATACATATAATTATTGAACTTGCTTACAACAATTTACAAAAACCAGTAAAAAAAATGCCGGAATCTGGACAGACATAGTATTTTATTCAATATAAGTATTTTTATCCAAGCTGAAACGGAGACGCTTCGGTTGCTTTTCGCGCTCGCGCAGTCTATTAGTTTCTTATTATCTTGCAACTAAATGATCGTAAATAGCAGGTAAAAATATGACTGCACACTAGGTGCTTACTGTGCTGCTTTTATTCTAACATATCAGTGTTCACAACATGTATCTGGTTTGAAGGTATTATTTTAAAACTTACTTTTATAATGATTAATGCCACATTTAGATTTGACCGCGCACAAATTAAGTTCTAAATACACATTTTGTGACGTTAATCGCACTTGGCTACGAGCAGACTGAAAAAGCGGGTGTCGTGATCTTGATCTTGCGAGCGCGTGCTATTATCTAGCATAAAAAGGATAATTTAGGTCCTTTGAAAATCTTTAACCTAGCAATGAAACTAACTGGTTTCTTAATGTGTGTTATCTATGTGTTTTTTTTTATCAAAGGGAAAATCGGAGCTCTATTTATCAGACTCTACTGCTCATCTGTCTGTACGTCCGCGAGTCCGTCCGTTTGTCACGGAGGGGAGTTTATAAACGGAATAAGTTCCAAATCTAAAGTTTTGCTATTTTATTTAGAACGTTGACCCAAAGCTAAATATTGGGCTCAAACCAGAGAACAAAAAGGATCACTCCTCAAAGCCATTCCAATATATAAGTTACTCTGGCTACGAAGCAATAAAGTGCCTCAGCTCGCAAAGCACAGAGTACCTAATATTTTTAAACCACACCTACTCAGAAAGTGTCTCATTGTTCGTTCAACAACGTGTTATAAAGTTTGTAATTTCTCCCTTATAAATATATGGCGAGAAAAGTTATATGGAATTTCATTCCTTCCCTCCGTAGCAGTAAAGGAATGTTGTATGAAAATCCATATCTACCCTGCTAGCGCTATTTTGCTTTTTTAGCTGTCAACAAAAAAAAATACAATCGTCGAATCTCAAAAAGGTATTATATCAAATAATTAGAAAAATGAGTTGGAATTTTTTTCGTACTCAATTTTCAATAAGAGGAGGTTGGCATCCTTTCTCCGCACTACGAAAACAATTTAATTTGTTAAATTTAGGTTTTTACTAAATAAATAATTTAACAATAGGTACGCGCTTTTAATTATTCCAAAAAATTTTCCAAAATGTCAGCTGGAAGTGAAAGTGAAGATTTTATAGAGACGGAGCCACCAGATATAAAAAATACAGCTCAAGTCGTAAAGAACTTACTTCCTGAGATGTCTCGGGACAAATACGAGAAAACTTATAACTAGGTAGGTACCTAATGATTTTATTTTCCTCGTATGTGTAGTATGAAAGATCTATTTCTGTTCTCGAGTTTACTTTAAGCCCTCCGCTGCGCGACGGGCTGATACATAAGTACTCTCGGACTGAAATAGATCGTTTTCTCCCTTCGATCTACAATGTAATAATATTCACCTACAAGGCGTCTCTTCCTATCGCATCTGCTGCGGCACGTATAACAATCCCGTCCGGACGGATACTTCAGGTACGCACAAAGCAACAGGTACCTTGACTCGGATTTGACTAGATTTTTCAATAATATTGTCAATTGAAACCATTATTAACTAATATCTCTTAACTTCCGCTCACTCAGCACTGATGACTTCTCACCGCACTCTATTCTCCAAGCTGGCATTCTAACCTTGGATATTAAATGTTGATGTTACTTCCCACATACCGACATTTCGTACATTAGCTTACATTAGCGTCGGCACGAGCACCCTGTAGTGCTGTACCCCAGCTAATGAAAATTTTCACATTAAACAATTGTTTCACACATACTATTTGATTGTGTTAGTATACCTAATGATCATATTATTAAAACCAGAAAATTATATGATGTAATCTATTACACAATAATTTTGTTACAATATATTTGAAACCAGCTTTAAAACAACTGTGTTGTGAGAGTGGCGTTTATGGCATTGATACGGAACACGCACGAGGCTCACCTGATGTTAAGCGGTATATCTCTGACTATAACAGAGGCATTGCACTACACTGCACCCATCACTCTGAGACAAACAGCTATTACTTAATAGCTAAACGATCCTTGAGTGCCTGTAATTTTACTGGCTCTCAAGGACCGCTGCTGGAACACACTGCTCGGTGCATGGCAGACATTCTACTTGAGGGTGGTAGCTAGCTAAGCGAGCCCTCGCAAACTGCCCTTCCGACATGCTATGAAGTTCAAGCTGGCAGTTGGGATCGAAGTAGGACCTGCGGCATGGCAGTCCATCGTTATTAACTCTCGGCTATTATCACTTCAAAAGTACGACCAAAGTGTTACTAAAGTAACTCCGAGAAAAACCGTTTTTTATTTATTTTTTAATAATTATGATGACGGAGTACTCATTGAATAACAAAATGTGCTAACTTATTAACATTTTCCTCTCCACTCTAATGTCAATCTATTTATTTCAACATTATTGAAACCTTCCTTGTCAGTGTAACATTGTTATTCGGGAAAATTGTTAGAGTCACGTGCTTTTGTCAACGAGTTTCAGAAAGTGACATCGACGTAACGAGCCTTTGTGTATGCGATGGGCGCAATCACCTAATGGGTGAGGGTGTAGGGGATATTCACGTGCGGCAAGCGTATTGCGTACATGTTGTATTCTCTATTGTGATATTTAATGATCAGGGAAGTCTACGTCGTTTGATATTGATACTGTTTTGATAAGCATAAAATATGATGAAACTTTGTCTTTTAGATGTTTGTGTTTGATTTTACTGGGAACTACATTACTGCGTTTGTCACCTCAAACAAAGAAGGCTTATCTCAGGTTACCCATATGTGTCTAATGTGACTTCGGACCAACATAATTATTTTTTTCATCATTCAACACCAAAATTTTATTTAAATACAATTTTAAAACATTTTTAAAGCAATCAGCTTAAATCATGCGCATAGTATATGCAATTTGCTAATCTTAGTTTGTTTTGCATGCCGGGTTTTTTTTTTAAATGTGCTTTGATTATTTAACTCCCCAGAGGTTAGAAGTGACTAAAAACTTAAAAATAATAATAATAATAAACTTAAACTACCACATTTTTACACAATTCTTCAGAAGGCTAGGCCCTTTCTAGATATAAAACGTCAAAATTAATTTCAAACCCCATTACCATTCTAAACATTAAAGCAGTTCAATGTTATCATTATAACGTTTATCATAATAATTTCACTTTCAGTACCAAGTTTGCGCAACAAAATGCCGTCACCAAACATATTCCACCTGTAGCACCAAACGATATAGCAAACTTTGGTGCTGACAGAGGAACAACATTACAGCTAAGACTGGAATGTTTCAGCCGTTTTCTCGTAGTCTTAATAATTTGATCTACTAGCAAGACCACGAGTGAAATTTTCTTTTAACTCAGTTCTATTGTATTGAAGCAATTATGTTACCCTTGTATATAGCAGATGACGCTGAAAATCGATTCAGATGTAAAATTTATTTGTGTTACTTGTAGTAAGCAGTAACTATTATAATAATAATAATTTATTTTTTCCAATGACACTGTTTTACAATGATTAATGTATACCAATAGGCTTCCCACTAGGATTTCCTATTTTGGGAAGTCTATTTACTTCCTAGTATACAAATGTAAATGATTGAGATTTAATTTATACATGACAAATATTGAAATAAAATCATCTTAAAACATTCTAAACTATTAATTACATTCAATTTACATTATAAATTACAATTTTATAATAATAATTAAATTTAATAATTGTGTAAATAATATTTCACAATAATAATATTTAAAATTGAATAGTATAGAATTATTATATATTAATCTTAATAATGTTGCATTATTTAGGTGTGCTGTGTTGTGAGAGGGTGTGTATGTGTGTGGTGTCGGGAGGGGGTGTTCATGGTATGTTTGTTGGCGTTTGTGTTTGTATAGCATTTATATAATATGTTGCATTTAGTTTATTATGCAGTTACTGGCTTCCCTCCACCGCAACTCAAATAATTTAAATCAAAAATTTTACAGTTGATTTCTTTATACGCACAAACACATCACATTCAGTTCTGTGTAAGGTTCAATGTAGTATGTATGCAAGGTATAAGCGAACCTCGGCGAACAGTGTTATTACCCGAGACAGTGAACAGTTTATGTTTTCTGGCTCATAAGTAATTCTTAGGTGTGTAAAGGCGTTTAAATTTGTAACTGAAGTCGAGTGCCTTTATTTGTCTTCGTAGAATTTTGCACATCGTCATAAGCTTGACGTATGCCTTCTAACATATAGGGAGTTATACTCTAAGCAACTGAACAGGAGCTTAGTGGGACACAGGTACGGTACGGATAATACCCGTGCATTTGCTTATGAAAGAACGACAGGAAAGCTCTCTGAACTTTTCTCGTGACAGTGTATCTGAACTTACCCTTGGATACATAAAGTGAGTTGTGCCTTCCCAAAAATATGCAAATGTATACTTGAAGTTTAACCAATACTCTTTCTTTTTTTAAATGCGATGTCTAAAAAATATTTATTCACTCTGTACTTTAAGAAACGATGTTATCAATAAAAAAAACAACGTAAGTACCTACTTTACGACGACGGAAATATAGACCATGAGTGTATATCGTGTTTATACGCGTCATTATCTCGTGAGAGAAATGAGATGGAGGATTATAATCACGCAAATCAATCGTGCACTCTCCGGAATGAGGCCGGTAAATTACTTAATGGTTAATTCTCACGAAAATCAAAAAAGATAAGATAATTATGGCACAATAATGTGTGAATACCGATTGCGATGGTTATTTTCGGTGCCAACAGAAAAACAATATTCTCTGGCAAGCGTTAATAATTCATCGCTTACACGTCGCCGCGCCGCCTTCAATTAAATAACGTCAGGGAAAGCAACCAAGATGTTCTTAATCTACTGGGACACAATTGGGTCAGATATGCCTTTTGTGAAATTCCGTTGTTATATTCCAAATTTGGTTCTGTTCTATAATGTGTTGCAGTATCGCAACTTGTGATAAGTTCCACATACGTAGTTTATAAATTATTGTCAAACTAGCTACTGCCTTCAAATATCTGCCACCAAGCACATTAAATAATAATCTTTTCTATTTATATTTTATTTTCTCATATAATAGTAAGTACTGAAATAAGTTTAAATGAAGATTAATTAAAATATCTAATATAAAATATGTGATAAAACATGCCCTGTTTGGATTTTGGAAAAAAGCATAAAATGAACATGTCTGAGATAAATAAATATGTGCCCATTTCACCTACACTACATTCACTATTTCATTTCTGTTCACATCACACTAATATTATAAATGTGAGAGTTTGTGAGTGAGGGTGTTAGTTTGTTACCACTCGATGCTCGCGCAGGTGAATCGATTTAAATAAAATTAGGTATATAAATTGTTTAGGTCTGGCATTAATACAACAGATGATATATTAATTATCATCGTCACTTTTCATCATTGATTATGCAGATCAAACCGCGAAACGCACCCAATATACATACTCGTATCAAATTTCATATTGTGAAATGTGATGTCCACCTTCTGGAAGTGTCTCGCGGAGGTCTATAGGACACGGTTTGCCACTTGCGTCTTCTTCTTTAATTATATCCCTCAAACCTCAAAACTTTTTTCCAGCATGATACAAATCTTCCCCTTGTAGATCTTTTCACGTGGCATGAACTACACTATCCCCCACAAACTTCACTTCATTTTCATTAACTCAACAGTACTTCATTAACACGCTGTTACAAATGCTATTCATGAAATTCACGCCACAAGTAGGTACTTCGCAAAGCTCTCATCCAAACCGGGTTCATACGATTTGTATTCTACATCAGCCACTAAACTTCTACTGACATACTATTAGTGTGGGCACTCGTACTAACTACTTCATGCACGGATAAAACTTTCGCCACTGGATACGAAACATAATGACAGTTGGGTAATTCAATGCCTTGATTAAAGGCATACATATTATTATATTTTACCTTCAATAACGTACTAAATATATCTATTGACCTATTTATAATCGTATATTTTTTTTTATTTCATCACGGTTGTGGCGGTAGGGGGGATTTGAGGGACTTGAACCCATTAAAACCCTCCTGCGAGCAGTCCTCTGCCGGGACGGACCAAGATTGGGTCGTGTTTTTCTAACATGCCCCGGCAGCGATAGGTTTGGGCCTTACTACGGTATCTGTGCTTGTGAAGGAGTGAACAGGACAGGTGAGGTGGTGAGTTGATTAAATCACTGTAGAGGTGGAAGCTGATGCCCGTGGGAGATATTCAAAATATGGGAAGTAAATTTCTATCGCTTGCGATACATTTTTTTTTTTTTTTTTTTATGCCTGATAGGTTAGCCTTTGACCACTATCTCACCTGATGGTAAGTGATGATGTGGTCGAGGATGTTGTTCAGACTAACCTAGAGTTCGAAGCACATACTGTTATGGTCTGCGGTTGCGCTTCGGTCAATCACATAACTGTATGTTCCGGCAGCAGTCCTTGAGAGCCAGTACAATTACAGGCGCATGAGACACATATGTCTCAAGGTGACGGTTTTTCCTCATTTTAAATACCAATCGTTCAAACTCGGAGAAATTTTAGACGCATGTGTAATAGCGTAATATATATGTTTCTGTTTTGTCAGTTTTTCATTTAATTATTTCCAAATGTGAAAATAAGGACACCCACATAAAACTGACAAACCAGAAGCACCGGTGTAATGTATTAGAGACTCAAGGACATGCATACAAAATTCAGCTAGTTTCGACAAATATTAAATTCACTTGGTGTTTAATGTATGACAAAACTATGTTTGTAAGGAAACGTATTCCCATAACGTCGCGCTTGTGGTATGTATGGTTTGGTAACCACTCTTAAAGATCATGGTGTTCGCGAGGACTAATAATATAGCTCGTATCATCATAAAAAGTTTGAGTTAAGTAATATTAGTTTTCGCCAGAAATATTCTCCAAATATCGCGCATCACAATAACTAATACAATAGTTAGACGACCTAGCAACAAAACCTACTTTTTTATTACACATAGACAACAGCGTTCACTTTAAGTTTCAGTTTATAAAAATGGACTTATATTATATATCCGTTAACTAACTATCAAAATATGTCAGTAGATATTTTTAATCATGACTTTATGTGTACGTTTACCTCAGTAGCGACGTTAATAATACTTGCTTGTTTATTTATTAAAAGACTCACTTGAGTCTTAAAAGGCAAATTTTATGTAGAAAAATTTGCCTTTTAAATCGTGTTATCTAGAAAAAGTGTACGCTTAACATAAATAAATATTATTTTGGGAATATGACGATTATACTATGCCTAATTGATAAACGCAATTCCATATTTTTCTCTCCATAGAATTTTTTTTATGAATACTGCTCTAAAATTTCGCACGAGCGAGCAAGAGCGAGCAATCACGAGGCCCATCTGCCCGGCTAGCATGCGTGCCGCGAGTAAATTTTGTCTACCCTTTATCTCCTGTAAAATAGACATGTTGACATATGACTACGAATGCTAACATGGCAGAGCAAAGAACTCGTCCGTGTTTACATACATTTTGTGCTACCAGGGGCCCAACTCCCACCTTTTGTAAACTATTATGGAAAGCAAACGTCATTGTTTCAAGTTTAAATTATTGATACTAAGGTTGGTACCGTGGCCGTCACGAAACAATAATGTTCATATAGTGCTACCTCTGTCGCACAAATGACTTGATTAATGTAAGTATACTATAGTGATATGTGGTGGTGCGAATTAAAATTGTAGATGTAATGTTAAAATAAGACTGAATTAAGAGATGGGAGTTGGCCCCCTGTGCCAACTTGTCCACCAACACTAACATGCGCGCCCTCCGTTTAATCGATTTTTGACACTTATCTGCGAGTATTTGCGTGTATTTTCTCTACCTCAGTTTTGAGGGCGAGATAAATCGAGTGTTTCTCGCGTGTCTAAGTATAATGGGGGCGATCGACGATTTAGTACAAATTTACTTTCCGTCCAGTATTATCAGACCCTTGATATATGTGTGTGTGTGTAATCTATACAATAACGTAATTTGAACACAACTCGCGAACTCTGTGTGCTAGCTTAAATACAATATCATTGAATATTGTTGTAGTTTTTCATCTATTTTTAATGTAATTACATTATAGGTACTTAGCTGATAACTCAAAATAACATGTAAGTATCAAAAATTTATAATTTTTTTATGAAATCACAACAGTAAATATTTAAGGTAATCTAAATGAATAATAATAACAAATACTTTTAAAAGTATCCTAAAAAACATTAAATAATATTTAAATAAAACACTTAAAAAAGCATAAAATTATATATCTAGTGACAATTCCGCCTAATTTTCCTGTTATCTACGTGACGTCATAAACATCACGCAGCCTAACCGGAAGAATACCCGACTAGTTTCGCTTCTAAACGAAGCATCTTCAGGAGGTCTTGACTTACCGAGCGCACGATCGAGTCGTGTATTCTTCCGGTTAGGCTGCGTGATGTTTATGACGTCACGTAGATAACAGGAAAATTAGGCGGAATTGTCACTAGATATATAATTTTATGCTTTTTTAAGTGTTTTATTTAAATATTATTTAATGTTTTTTAGGATACTTTTAAAAGTATTTGTTATTATTAAATATGGATTTCCGCAAAGTAACGCCTGAATCTATTCATTACCTAAATGAATAAGTTCGGTTTAGGGTTCCGTACTCAATACATTGCTATAAAATATTATTATATTGTTTAATAAATAAAAAAATAAATGGGGCACTGAAATTTAGTTAAGTACCTAGCTGTGATAAAAACTTTCTTTCGTTACTTAACATTCAACAAAAAAAAACAGATATCAACCATCGTCAAAACAGATAAATATGAAATAGTTACTTTATGCAGAAAAATCACCAATTCTATTTATACTTTTATCATTCGTTTGAAAGTTACATCAACGGGAACAGTTTTAATCATTAAACCATTTTATTAGTACAAAGCCCATTACTGCTTATTTCCTAAAACTGTTCGTAATTCAACCAACAAATAGCGCAATGGAGAATCGTCCATTGATAATCTCAATTAACGAATCTTAGCGTGGTGCGGCCGCTGCTATCGTCCACCGCTCTCTACGCGCGAGCAAAATACTCTTCTCGTATCATGCGTGACATAATAATATGTATATTGCGCATTCCATTGCGCTAACCAGGCTGATCTTACGTTGTAGTTCCTTATTTGACTAGTATCTATTAATATAACTATTAGGAGATTTTAATTCATAATTCCTCATTAAATTGCATTCTTATTGCACTAAAGTGATGATATGTTATCAATATTCATAATCCTTTGTTCCCTGATCTGATTTTATTGCAAGAAACATTAAAGGACATATAAACGAAAAAATTGAACGTTGAACACGGTCCTATTTAACAAGTTTTTAGTATCGGAGATAAAAAAATACAAAAATACTCATGATATATTTCTAAGTATATATTTAACGTTTATGAAATATTGCCTATCGCTGAGATATCTGGTTACATAAGTTCCATATTTTTTGTATATATATTTAAGTACCTACCTGTTTTGCGCTTTGTTTACAGTGTTGGGTACATATGTACGTTAGCCATTTTGCCCTTGTACGAAAATTCTAAAAATCTGTAGTGAAAAACAACAACATAACTGCAAACATTCTAATTTTACGAGAGAAATTTTGGGTACCATGACTACGGAACACTAGGTACCCATATTAATGGCCCAACACTCACTGGGCTCAAATAATATGAATTAAAGCACTTGAATCATATTTTAATTATATAATTGTAAGTTCTGAACTAACTATACCGTGAGTATATAAAGAAAACTTGAATTAGAATAGAATAAATTTATTTATAACAGAAAATATAACATAATATATACAATATGTAACCAATACATGATCACCTAAATGATCTAGTTTCTGCCACAAATCGGTTCCAACTCAGCATAAAGCTAGTTGTAATCAACTGGCGCTGATCTTCTGTTAGAACCGGCGGCGGTGACGTCACGCACAATCTGCAGTGTACTCTCACAATATCATATTATTATACACATTACAAAAAATCTAATTTTCCTCTATATTGAGTATTGACCCACTTTCTAAGTTAGGCTCAAAATACATATAACAAAAATAGGCTTCTAGCTGCTATCTGTGATTTATCTCCCAATCTTTAATCACGTCGGCAACGAAGTACACTCTAATCGGAAATCGCAGAAATGGAAAAAGTTCGATTAGTTGGAAAGGTTCATTGTAATTGGAAATAACTCTACCCTTGTATCTCTTCGCGCCTCTATAAACTCAATCATTTACTCGCTATATGTGGTACCGTAGTAACCGGAACATCTAAAAAGCTTCCCGCTATGGGACTGAGAGTCCACAGAATTGTTGCGAATAGCAATTTAGTTGAATTTGAGCGTAGACAGCTTCGCAGGAGACGCTGATTATCGTCTTTTGATTTCCTGTCTAATCGGTTTAACGACTTCGGAAATGATGTTCAAGTTACCTGGCGGTGCCGAGCTAGTGTTGCACCTCCATATTGTACCTCCATCCCGTGGGATTCTTAAGTGATGACAAAAGGAAAAATTCCAGATGGTAGGTAGTACCTTCTGAAAGTTATGTTATATTTGATCCCCAATACGCCTGCCAAGCGTGTGGTTTACGGCAAACCCCCCTGATGGGAAGGCCTTTGTTCAACGGTAGACACTATAAGCTGTTGATCGATGGTTAACAAAATCAAATAAACAACTAAAAATTACATATTTCCCACCATAACGTGTGAATCCTCGAGAAAACTCTCGAATCCTCGCGCATTTTAGCATACAGAAATGGACAGACGCTTCCTTTCTATTTGGTTTGGTTACACACGCTCGGGAATTGCAAGAACCGTACCTAAATCTATCTCAGCTGGATTATATATTGCCAATTTAATTGCTATTTCGGCTGAACGCTTACGTCTATGCTATGGCGGGAAATTCGACATAAATATTTTATGGTTTTGTTGCTAGTCAGTCTATTGGTTACGGGTAAACATATAATTTTTGATAGACGTAGACAATACTGAAATTTTATCACTATCGGACTGCGTAGAAGTGAAAGAGAGGCAACGATAGTGAAATATTTCATCAGTTTGATCGCAAAACGAAAGTAAGCTTATTCACACAAAACTACTAACTTAAAAAGTAAATGTGATTTAACTTGTACGTCTTGATAAAGATTTGCTATGTCATTATTATATTTGAATACACATTAGGTACATACATAAATACTAAAGATATTTTCATAACAAGGTAATAATTTAGAGTCTTCTCGAATCTTTTTTCTTCAACGTGTTTTGGAATTCATTTGGCCTTATATATGATAAATATTACATTTAATTTTCTTACATATTTTGTTTCTGGGCACTTTTTACCTTCATTATAAGCGCTGGAGTTCAGTAAGTTTTCAAGATAATACGATACGATCAATATTATTTTAAAATCGCGAATGTCATGATAATATAAAATCTTAACTTAAGGTAGATATGCTTTTGAAGCGCTCGTAGCGAAGTTTACTTAACCATTCTGAATCGATCAGCAAAGTTAAGCAACATCCGCCGCGGTCATGACTTGGATGGGTGACCGCTGGTGACATTACTACTGAGTGCTTCCGTGCTTCGGAAGCACGTTAAGCCGTCGGTCCCGGTTGTTGTCTTAGGATGGCAGTCGTTACAGCATGGTGGTAGGGCACTTTGCGAATGCCCGCATGGCTAGCTACCACCCTCAAGTTGAAAATCTGTCACTAAGCACCTAACGGTGTGTTCCGGCAGCTGTCCTTGAGAGCCAGTAATTCTAGGTTAGCCTGAACAACATCTTCGACCACATTTTCACTTACCATTAGGTGAGATAATAAAAAACGAGTGCGATAAAGCTATTAAAATTTTGTATTTTCTGCCAGAGACGTGAGTTTCTACCTAAACTTTTTTAATAAATGTAAGTGGACTGCGTAGAATATGACGGTGCTTGAGCATAGGAATTAAGGCTTACCTCCTGTACTCTTGTGCGAGCCATATACCTATTCAGCAACGAATGTTCCCACTGGTGGATTAAGCTGATAGCTTTGAGCAGCGCGGACCTCCGTTGCCAGGACGGGGAGGTCCGCTGTGTGGAATATTCCCGAATGCTATGATAGCACAGTTCATATAGTAGTTTAATAATAAGAGCTATAGAACCTTTTGAATAGGGACTATATTCTTGTTAACTTAGATTTTGTAGAAAATAAGTTTTATCTATCGCGTTAAATCATTAATAACTTCGTATATAATCTCTGGGATATTAACGAGTATTTCTATTAATGTTGATACTACAAGTGGCAAACGCCTTGTACTTAAGTTATTTAATTAAATTTGGTAAAGCGTCGTTGGGTGAAGTACCTGATATAGAAAAAGATTATTTTAGAGAAAAAAATCTCGTTGTAAGAAACGCCTGAATCATTAGAATTAAGTCTTGAAGCACTCGTAGCGTAGCTTATTTAGGCGTTAACTAAGTTTAGTAACGCCCGCTGCGGTGATGACTTGGATGGGTGACCGCTAAAGGCATTAGTACTAAGCTTTTCCAAACTTCGGAGGACACGTTGAGCCACGTCGGTTCCGGTTGTGGTCTTAGGATGGCAGTCGTTATAATATAATGGTTTTAGGGCATTTTGCGAATGCCCGCCTATTTAGCTATATACGACTTTCAAGTAGAACATTTTATGTGGATTAAATGGAGGCCAAAATTGAAATACATTAAAGTAAAAAGTACGTTTTCAACTGTTGATTTGACAGCTGCTGTTTCACAGACTTAACACACCATCAACTGTCACGTGGAAAGCTGTCACATTTGCCAGTGAATTCATCGTTCGTTATTGGCCCTTAAGGCCCTTGGGTACGTCAAATTCGTACTTTCTAAAGCGAACTCCTCCGTAACCGCTGAAGTTGAAGATTTGAAAAAAATATATTTTATAGATGAATTCAAGTACAACATTTGCAACATATGATTTTACGGTATTACTATTACTTTTGCCTTAAAAAAAATTCAAACTACATACTATTTCTTGACTTATATGGCGAACTCCTTCTAAACGGCTACGATTTTTGAAAAATAAATTGTACCATTAAATTTCTAGATTATTATACTACAATTATAACATAGCTTTTGTAAATCCATTGATATTTTCCTAAGAAAATGTCGAATTATTCAGATTCAGAACGCTTGCGGTTCCGAGGTGCTCTGCGCGGACGCGGGCGGCAGTGTTGCGCAAGCGTTGGCACGGGGAGGCTGTGTCGCTCGTAGCTCCGCTCGCGCTTTCGACTGATAACGATCTTGTCTTTGTATTAGTGCATTGACACGCGAGATTCGTAGCTGTGTGCGTGCAATGATTCGCTCGCTGCAGAGGGCCAACTTGATTGCGACGTGAAGTATGCGCGGTGACGCTTTATTATTGGTATTTTGTAGACAAATTTTATTCGAATTGTCTCACATATGAAAAGAATCAAAACTTGAAATTGACAATGTTGTGGGGAAATTACAATGGGCGGCCTTATCAATAAGATCAATGAAAAGTTTTATAATATATGTACAAAATTAATTAGTAATGTCTATAACGCTCTCATGTTATAACTGGTTAACTAAAGATAATATATTCTTTTATATTATGGTAAATAGTTTCCGGCTTTAGTAGTTTGTAGGGTACAAAATGGTTCTCTACTACATTTAGAGTTTGTATGGGGCTACATACATCTTTTGGAGTTCTAAGCTTTTCTTGATAATTGTATTAGGTGTTTTGATATAGGTTAATTAATACTACATAAAGATAACATCTGCCAAGTGAAGATGGATAACGTATCTCGAAAATAGTGAGAGATAGGTAAGGGAGATTAGCACCGTGGGGTGCCGGGTTAGAATTGCACCTCCCCATATCATCCCGTGGGTGTCGTCAGAAGCGTCTAAGGGAAAACTACTTAAAGGGGGGCAACAGCGCCTTCTAAAGAACTGCCAACTTACATTGCGATCCCCAAGACGCCTGCCAAGTGTGGGGATTATGGCAATTACCCCCTTTAAAAGTGAGGCTGTGTTCAGCAGTGGACGAACTGACTGTTACAGTTACAGTACTGAAAATCGATATATAGGTTTTTCTGGACGTCCTTATTCCAAATTTGGAATTTATTTTTCGATGACATCTGCCAAGTGAAAAAAGTTAGTCTGATATGGCTGAAAATCGATATCTTGGTTGTGCTGTGCGTCATTATTCCGAATTTGGAATGTATATTCCGATGACGTCTGCCAAGTGAAAAAAGTTACCTAGATTTGGCTGAAATTTAAAATCTAGGTAGTTCTAGACGTCTTTATTCCGAATTTGGAATTTATTTTTCTATGACGTCTGCCAAGTGAAGAAAGTTACTCCGATTTGGCTGAAATTCAAAATCTAGGTAGTTCTAGACGTCTTTATTCCGAATTTGGTATTTATTTTTCGATGACGTCTGCCAATTGAAGAAAGTTACTCCGATTTGGCTGAAATTCAAAATCTAGGTAGTTCTAGACGTCTTTATTCCGAATTTGGTATTTATTTTTCATTGACGTCTGCCAAGTGAAGAAAGTTACTCCGATTTGGCTGAAATTCAAACTCTAAGTAGTTCTGGACGTCTTTATTCCGAATTTTGAACGTATTTTTCTATGACGTCTGCCAAGTTTGGAAAGTTACTCCAATTTGGATGAAATTCAAAATCTAGGTAGTTCTGGACGTCTTTATTCCGAATTTGGAATGTATTTTACGATTTGGCTAATAATCGAAATGAAGGTTTTTCTGGACATCTTTTTTCCAAATTTGAAATTATTTTTTCGACGACATCTGCCAAGTGAAGAAAGTAACTCTGATTTAGCTGAAATTGAAAATCTAGGTTGTTCTGGACATCGTCATTCTGAATATATATCTAGGGTTTTCTGGACGTTTTTGTTCAATATTTGGCATACATTTTTCGACATCTGCTAGGTGAGGAAAGTCACTCCAATTTGGCTAACATTCAAAATCTAGGTAGTTCTGGACGTTTTTATTCCGAATTTGGAATTTATTTTTCGATGACGTCTGCCATAGGAAGTAAGTTACTCTGAATTGGCTGAAAATCAATATCTAAGTTTTTCTGGACGTCCTTATTCCAAATTAGGAATTTATATTCCGATGACGTCTGCCAAGTGAAAAAGTTCCTCCGATTTTGCTGAAAATCGATATCTAGGTTGTGCTGTGCGTCATTATTCCGAATTTGGAATAATTTTATCTATGTCGTCTGCCAAGTGAAGAAAAATACTCAGAATTGACTAAAAATGGATATCTAGGTTGTTTTAGACGTTATTATTCCAAATTTAGAATTTGTTTACGATGACGTATGCCCAGTAGATAAAGTAACTTCGATTTAGCTGAAAAGATCGATCGTCTAGAACAACCTAGATATCGATCTAGGTTGTTCTAGACGTCTTAATTCCAAATCTAGAATTTATTTAACAATGACGTCGGCCAAGTGGAAAAAGTTACTTTGATTTGGCTACAAATCGATACTTATCTTGGTTTTCCTGGACGATTCGTACTATCGATCTTAATTGTTATTAACTTGTTGTGAAGTGCGTGAATCCCTCTGGGGTGAGTTCCTTATTTATTATTGTTATTTCATAGTGCTGACTAAAACCTATGTAACGTAAACAGCTGTGCTGCCCTACCGCGCTAGACTGTGAGTTTTAAAATGTTAGTCGCTGGTAATAGTACCACGATCATGTCGGCACGGCTTGGCAACAGTTGGCTGAGGAATATCAGCTACTAAGCCGGTGTCTTCCTTCCCGGATTCCACTTCACTGATTTAATCCGAGGACGGGTGTTTCGAGCACTCACTACCGAGATCCAGAACTATCAGCTGACGCCAAGACCGCCACATCTGGGACCTGGATCACGTGTACTATCAGGCCAGTGTCTCCCTCCGGTCTATGTAACTTCAGTAGAACTGTGCGGCTGTGCAACCTGATAAGGCTTGGCCTAATAAACTTTTCAAACCTACTCCCTGAGTTTACCTACCTACCTGCTGGCCGTGGGATGATTAGCAGTTCCCTATCGCCGCAGCACGATAAGAGTAGGAAAATTATGATTACTTATCAAAGACGCACGAATTAACATCAAAATAATATTTTGACTAACCTCGACGTTTCGATCAAGTTGCATTGACCGTGGTCACGAGTAGACTGAAGAAGCGGGTGTCATCGTCTTGAGGAGCGGCGGGAGCGATTTAAATCTACCCCGCTTGGTTTTCGTTAATGTAATTTAGAAACATGAGTTTAGTTCACGAAAGTTTAAAGAAAAGTACTTATAAATCAATTATTCAAATCTCCTAATAAATGAGAAAGTATATCGGTTACCTTTTCACGATGGAACCAATCTTTACAATATAGCTGTAGATAAATTGCCCATATTATTATTTCCTAGACAAGAAATTATTCATCTCATATCTCGTACCCGGAAAGTAGTGTTTGTTTGATGCGAGTAGCGGGTGGAAGACTGCTTCCCACCTATGGGCGGGAAAATCTAAAGGTAAATACTTCCTTCTCAAGGGCCGACATGTCCAATAGCACAAACGTTGGCCATTTTGTATTTTTGCGTACGACACAGTCGTCCCTATTCTTATTTTTCAATGTATTTTCGCCATTATACAAATCTTCCTTTTATATCGTCGTTTTTAAACGAGTAAACCCGCGTCAGCTATAATCTCATTTATAAGGAGATTTGAATAAACGATTGATTATTATAATGTTCTTACTCTTATCCGATATATCTTAGCGTTTTAAAGATACGTCATCTATCTTTACTTAGCAAACGTCATTGAAAAATGAAATCCAAATGTAGAATAATGACGCCCAGCACAACCTAGATATCGGAGTAACTTTCTTCCCTTGACAGACGCCATTAAAAAAATAAATCTTAATTCGGAATAATGACGCCCAGCACAACATAGATATCGATTTTCAGCCAAATTGAAGTAGATTTTCACTTGGCAGACGTCATCGAAAAATAAATTCCAAATTTGGAATAAAAACGTCCAGAATAATAATAATAATATAAACAATAATATATATCTTTATTTAAGCCAATAACACTTTTTCCAAATCTTGTATTGCTGGTGGTCTTCACACTTCGACGTTGAAGTTTGTATCGTTAAGACCTTAATTGATAGCTGTACAGTGCACAGTTGACTTCAGTACAATTTTTCACGCAAAATAGTTATAAACATAAAATTTAACTTACAAATTATCCATAAAATAACATCTTGTTCAGTTTCATACATTTTTTTTTATAAATTATCCACACAGGTGGTATTTATATTTTAACTAAATTTGTGTTATTTACGTGTTTGTATGTATGATGCTATATGGTGATATATAAACTGAAAAATTCAGGACTTGATTATATAAATATGTTTTAATAAAAGGGCTAAATCTTCTTGCAAAAGTTGTACGAATGACAGGTTATTTTAATTGGAAAACTCGTTTATGTAGCATATTACTAAAATTTGCAGATTTTTTAAAGAGTCTGTGTGCGAACTGAAAACAACCTAGATATCGATTTTCAGCCAAATCGAAGTACATTTTTCACTTGGCAGACGTCAACGTAAAACAAATTCTTAACATGGAATAATAACGTCTACAACAACCTAGATATCAATTTTCAGTCAAACCGTAGCATTTTTCTTCACTTGGCAGATGACATTGAAAAAATAATTCCAAATTCGGAATAATGACTCTCAGCACAGCCTAAATATCGAGTATCAGACAAATCTGAGTAACTTTCTTCACTCGGCAGATGACATTGAAAAATAAAGAAAAGGAACAAAGACGTCCAGAACAACCTAGGTAGGTACACTATACGTTTTCATTTGACGACTGATCTCAGTCGCAGTTGCAATTGCGGATACTCACTAGAATCGTACGGTTGGAATATAAAGTGCCATGTTACCGGAGCGCATCGCGCATCTGCATATTCTTTGACCGTTATACCTATTTGTGCAGCGAGCGCGGAACGTATGCGGCGATGCGCGAGTAAAGTAAGCTCGATTAGGTCCAGATGCTCAAGGCCATTGGCGACTCTAATCGCCTTAAAGATTGCTGCGGAATACACTATTAGGTGCTTGGCAACAGATTGTCTACTAGAGGGTGGTAGCTAGCCAGGTGAGCATTCCTAAAATGCCCTGCCACCATAGGGTGAAACTCGAGCCGGCAGTGGGGATCGAACCCTGCACCTTCGGCACGGCAGTCCTTCGATATTAACGCTCGGCTATCACTGCTACTATAGGAGCGTCGATCTGTATAATTTGACAACCACCTCACATGCAGATGGCTCATTTGATAAAGTCATTTACTCGCGTGTTAGTGGGTTCATCGTGCGTCTGTGGACGCCTTGATTAGTTTCCACAGCCTGAGTCTCAGCATACCTATGCTCACATGTCCTTATTCAGCAAACATTCTTAACTACTTCTCAATTGATTCAAAGCTGAACGCGAAAAAGGAAGGCATACCTATTATTCGTGGCTAGGAAATTAAGCTATCTTCTTGCCATACCCACATTATGCCAGTGTAGCTCCGTATGTCTAAACAAATTCTGAAGGTGTTGGTAACTTTAATTGTTGCTCATTTCAACTGTTGATCTTATAAAGTGTTGGTATTTTGAACCATTGCTCTTTTAATCTGTTGCTCTTTTCGTGTTGGTATTTTGAATGTTGACAAATTGAGTGTTGACATTGCGTATGTATCCCGTAGCGGTACGTAGAAGTGCTTCATTACCAACGGCGAACCTAGTGCCATCTAACGGGAACAGTGCCAAAACTCAGGACTGCTACCGATTTTTTTGACCATTACGCTGTTTATCAAAAAATAATAACATAATTGTATTTATTATTTTACTCTACCAAGTTCGAATTAAGTGCAGTCCAAGCGCATTACAGGAAAAAATATTTTTTTATATTTGAAATGAGTTTTCCTTTGTTCGGAAAATGCAGAGGAATCTTCAAGATATCCGTATTTTCAATAAAGTCGTAAGAGAAAATTTCACGAAGTCTGTGGTAATGTTTGCACTGCACTTGTCTATGTGCAGACGGTTCATCCGATGGGAAGATTCCTTTCCGTTGCAATCAAGGCAGGTACAATATTTCATTTATTTTTAAAGATATAATATCTTCAACTAGATTTTCAAACGACAGTAACTTTAGGTATTTTAACGTTTCCGCAAACGTGATTCTTAAGCATTATAGAAGATGTTCCCAGTGCGTTATTGCTTTTCATATACGCGTATTATTAAGCGGTCCAACCGTTATATGAACTATGGTACTCTACAATCTATGGTGATATTTTTTTCGTCCCAATACGAATTACGAAGTCCATAAATGAAAAAACAGGACATTACTTTTTCAACGTTTAATCTTAATTAATGAACCGACCAGTCGCTTACAGTCGGTGATCTCTCCACGGAGATCTCTTTTGACAAACGATATGGCCAAAACCTAATATAGAGGCACAAATTAATTTAAGCACATTGAAATTGATAGAATATATACATGCGTTACTTCGTTACTTTGCAAAATGAATGTTTTAATGGCTTGAGAACATTACGTCGCCACGGTACGTCGGAGACAACACATAATAATTGAGAACAGTTTTGGGCAAGTTGGTGAGTGTGTTCACAAACTATCATCTTGGGTTGTTGGCTCTCCGAACATTTGATTACAAATTTAAAAACAAATAAATAGGCTTATCTTACAATATCCTAGAATTATGAGAAGAAAAATTATAGTCCCGTGCGGGATTCAAACCCGCGCCATCCACCCTTATAGCTCAGACCGCTGAGCCAACATGACCAATGACTCACAACTCAAATTTTTCCTCTAGTTCCTAACCGTCTTATGCGGATAGAGCGGCACCTATAGTTCAACTTACTACAAACAAGAACAATTTTTGAAATTGTAACCCGTGGAGCATGCGTTATTGCAATAATAGAAATATTAAACAATAGGCTCGTCTCTTTGCAGTAGTATCTAAACATACATTTTGAACTACACAGAGTAGAGATTTCGTAGCTGAGCTTGCCTAGTCGTTCTTCACCGATCGACTAACTAGGGTTAATCAACGGTGATTAGGCTTCGGGCCCACAGTGAGCGGTCTATAGTTCTTAGTACCCAGTTCTGCGGTCTGAGTTCAATGTGAAATATGCAATCGCTTGGATGATCGCACTCTTCGTTCTCTTTGACTACCCCAGTTTGACAGCTGTTGTGTAGCTGTCAAACTGGGGTAGTCAAAGAGAACGCACATCCTATCGAAGTTCTAATTGAGGCTGTTGTAGTAGAATCTTTTAGTGGAAGGACATAACCATTATTATTGACAATAATTTTACTTAGCAACGATTTGGTATTCGTGTCTCCTGTTTTATCAATGCAAGAGAAACTAATTGGTCTGCAAACCGCTCGCTGCGTGTACCGTCGTGTAGCACAGTAAACGCGAAAAGCGCAGAACTCTATTCTCAGAAAGATTGACCGCTCCATGTAGTTATGCGCCTTTAGCCACGTCTCCACGAGTCAAAGTAGTTAACTTTTATGTTGACAGCAAATACATTTAGGCTTTAACCTGTAATGCCTAAATGTATTTGTTGTAGTGTTGCATGTAGTTATTGTAGTGCTTTGTTAATGAAGGCATACCGCCAGTAACAACTAAAGAAACACAACTAACTAGCGACGTAGCTATTAAATACGTATGCTGTTTCTTAGATCTTAAGTTTCACATCAATCATCTATTTGAATCATCACCATCATCATCCTTAAAAATCATACATGATGTCCACCGTTGAACAAAAGCCTCTCCTAGTAGGTATAATCCTGACGCCTGGCAGGCTTCCTGGACACCGCAGTGTACGGTGGCAGTTCTTCAGAAGGACCTGCTGCCCACCTCCTCGTATTTTTCCCTTCGTCGCCTCACGCTGTGACAGATAGATGGAGGAGTGCGATTCTACTTCACGGGGAGTATTTTTAAATGTTAATATAACAGTAGTTGAGGTTTTGGTTTTTCTCTTAATTCATAAAAAGTCTTATGTCTCAAGGTGACGAGCGCAGTGCAGTTCGTGACTTGTGACGAAATTCATTTGTCACAGGCAGAGGTTAGTTTGCTTAAAATCAGGTGGGCCTCGAGCTTTTTCCGTCAAAATAACATTTAAAAAAATACCTACACGTCGCCATTTTCAGTAACATACTGACGTACAAGATTAGAGCCGCCAACACTTGTGGCAAATCAATTGCTACCAACGTGACGTCAACGTTGATACCTAATGACTTTGCACTCTGTTACTTTAAACTTGTCATCCATTATTTGGACTTTTAAATAATTTTTCATACGTGAAAGGTGATTTAATAAAAAAAAAATTGTGTTTGGAAAGGCGACTAATTCACGTCGGCCCATCGTCGCCTGCAACTGTGATAACATGTGAGCATAAGATCACAACCCTAACCCACGTACCGCGTCTGAGGAGCTAAGAACTACGCGATAGAAAGATAGGCTCCTTTTTTGTTATAAAAACTAACGTGGTTTTCACTCATTTTAGTAAATAATATGGGATAACTCACGTGAATCAGAAAGCTCGGCCTATAGTTTCAACCATATTCGGTAGTCTTTTTCAAGGAGAGCTCGCGACGCGCGCGTTGACGCTTCACTTAGCACGAGGCACCTTGTAGGTGAAAAGAAATGTTAGGTACTGAACGGCTAGGTTAAGGCGCAGGTTCAGTCCCACATGGAGTACTCCAAGTGGGACTAAACCTGCGCACTCACCTGTGGGCGGGAGCTACCCAGATCGAAATCCTTTTATTTGAGCGCATTCAATGCAGTGCAGCTCGAGCTTTTTGCACTGCGTAGAGATGTTGGATCACTGCATCACGGAAAATGTTCCGAGGAACTGCTCAGTTCAATATCTCCAACGTGGATATCCGTGGGCGATGATAATCACTTACCACCATCAGCTGCGCTGCCTGCTCGTTTGCTCTCCTATCTCACACAAAAAAGATAATTCTATAAATATATCTCTTACCTCAACGTTATCCGACTTGTCTTGATTTTTAAAATCGTGAGTTGCGTAAAACTTTTCTCGTTCCAAGCTTATGTTATGCATAACATCCATTTTGGATACAATTTTTAAACTCCATAATTATACAACTTTCACAGTAATTTCATTTCAAGCTCTTTCTACGTTGAATTTCGCGTCGTTCCATTACACGTGTCGCGTAATCACAATAGTTTTTGGGGTGAATACAGATATTGGTTTGTCCAGAGACCATGTTATTAGAAAATATTTCATCAGAACTTTACAACACAAAATTCTATCTCACTATAAACTCTTTGGTTCAAACAACTTTGTCAATTTCACTCAAACTCATTACCACCCACTAGTTTTTGTTCGGCGCATTACAACATAATGTTTTTAACTATTTTAACAGTAAACGACAGGACTATATGTACCAATTAGTTATTCTAGTTGAAAACACAAGTGGTTCCATGTATCTGAAACAATAAAAAAAAATAAGTTAGATGACATTGTTAATATTATTTTCTAGTAGTTACTAGCTCCCATTGTCGGTTTCACTCACGTTAAAATATTTAAGGGAAGTGTTTACATAGCCCTTTCCATACAAACATTGTTTCTCACAAATGTACTTCAAACCAGAAGCATAGCAATATCTAGCGCATGGGGCGATTTCAATCAATTAAGAGCTTTTTTTTTTTTTTTTTTTTTTTTTTTTATGTTATTGTGACGGAACAAGCTCGAGGTCCACTTGATGTTAAGCGGTTACCTCTGCCTATAACAGATGCAGTTCATCGTTCAAGTGACGAATTGCACTGCGCCCGTCACCTTGAGACATAGTTGTTAAGTCTCATGTGCCTGTAATTTCACTGGCTCTCAAGGACTGCTGCCGGAACACACCGTTAGGTGCTTGGCGACAGATTTTCAACTTGAGGGTGGTCGCTAGCCAGGCGGGCATTCGCAAAAAGCCCTTCCACCATGCGGTGAAGCTCAAGCCCGCGGCGGGATTCGAACCATGGACCTGCTGCGCGGCAGTCCATAGCCAATGCCACTGAGCCATCACTGTTATGGAAAATAAAACAAAACATTAATTAAATACAGTTTAATCTCGATGGAGGCTATGCGTGGCAGCTACCAACTTTCGATTTTCCAACTGCCCGATTCCATTATTTTCAACACGGGTTTGTTAAGGATATAATTGGTCACATTATCTTTTATATTTTATATTATATATAGATGCGAAAATTCATTATCGTTGGGGAAGAGTTCAAAAAATTTTTCTTATATCAGTTTTTTTTTTACCTCCACTCTGTCGCCAAAACGTTAGTACACAACAAATATTTCTTCTGAATAACGGTCTAGGACCAACTTGAAAGTGATCAAAAGAATATACGAACAAAGTTTTATCAAAATCCGTGCAGCCATACCCTTTCGCATTAAGTCCTCTTGTATGTATATTAACTAAAGTGCTGGGCTTCGGTGTTGTCCAACAGTGGGCGTTATGGCTGTTGATGACACTAGTATATCAAATAATTAATTATGTATGAACACACGCACAACGCAACTACTGACCTTGACTCTTTTATAACTATTTAATCATACGACATTTTTAACAATTTTAGAAAAGGGATGAATAATTAAAACCGGCGCCGAAATATTGCGAACTCATTTGAGTTGACATGAAGTGAATGCGGCGTTAGGCGTATATAATAAGTATTCTTGGTATTCTTACCATCCGAAAGTTCTCACCGAAAAATAGCGGTAATACTTCAAAGAGCATTCTGAGGAAGGATCGGCTTCAGAAGGCGGCCGGACTTTCTACAATATGTTCTTGCGTTATCCCTTGTGTTGTTACAGAAAACATATAGTTCGGACCACACCAACGTAACGGTAAGAAGATTATAGAATGTCATATCTTCTTCGTATACGAATCATGACATATTTTGTTGCCACTTAGCTGAATTTCAGTTTTTTCTGACACTTAACAATAAGTGCAAATAAATTTCGACGTTAACAGGGATTCCTTATATAAATGTATTCTCCTATATTTTATACGGATAATGCCTGTAAAGAAATTTTTCTTTCTGCATAATTTCTGTGCCCTCTGTAGACACGCCCCTGACATCCTTGTTTATTTTCAGCAACTAATTATTACTAAGGAAAATATAACAAAAAATGCCCCGTATTACCGGCATAATTGGAGAAGCACCAAAAAAATTAAAAGGTTAATAACATAAAAGAAAATAATAAGAGCTCAGGAATACTCTTTATAGGTTTCCGTACCCAAAGGGTAAAAACGGGACCCTATTACTGAGACTTCGCTGTCCGTCCGTCCGTCTGTCATCAGGCTGTATCTCAAGAACGGCGATAGCTAGAACAGTTAAAATTTTCACAGATGAAGTATTTCTGTTGCCGCTATAACAACAAATACAAAAAATTGGCCAAGTGAGAGTCGGACTCGCGCACGTTTACGTAAAATATGAAGTCTATTGTTATGTATAGCTAATGGTACGGAACCCTTCGTACGCGAGTCCGACTCGCACTTGGCCGATTTTTAAGTTTTAAAACAAATACAATTAATCGGTTCAGTTTTGGAAAAAACAACATGGGGAACATCAATCTCGTAATTAATGTTCTTCTTATTTCTCAGCCTAGTTCTCGTAGTAGCATTCTAGGTTAAGCCTGTTAACACCTTCGATCACATCATCACTTACCATCACGTGAGATTCTGGTCAAAGGCTTACCTATCAGCAATAAAAAAAAAATAAAAAAAAAGTACTTGCTACTTGTATTGCAAGCTATGTGCTGTGTCAGAGCATTCCTGTTCTCTTAAGATACCGTAATCTGGAACTAATCAAATGCTTTTATTAAAAAGTTTTGAATAATATCAAGCATTTACATTAAATAAATAAAAAACATTAGGTATATTACTTAAACTTACCTACAATTTTTTTTTTAAATATATTAAATATGAATAGTGACAATTCCATCTCAATTTCTCGCTAAGCCAACGTGATGTCAATAACGTAGCCCAAACAGAAGAATTTTCAACGCATTTCGCATCTGCACGAAGCAACATCAGGAATATCTTCGAGCGCGCGATCAAGATTTCTCGATTATAATTCAATTATTAGAAATGATGTGTTGCAACTGTAATTTGAACATCTTTCTTATATTGTTACTTATATGTAAGCCCAGATAATTTCGTACAAATATGAGCCCGTCGAGAACGAAGGATAAACAAAAGAGATTTTGTTAGTCTCTAATGATCGCGTATCAATAACTCCCTAATATCCGATAGTATTAATGACCGGCATTTGGTGGCTATCCCACCGCTCAGGTGAGGATCGCAATTATACGGAAACTAAGGATTATTGTTCCTTATTGGTGTTATTAAGGATCGGTAGTCAACTCAACCCACACCTAATGGTAATCTTAGTAATAATTATTTTTAAATCCACTCTAGTCTATTACTGTATTTACTTACTTTAATGATGTCAATTATATGACAAATAAGACATTTCGGACTAATAGAATGGCTTAAGACCACGTCTGACTAGAATTGTATATATTTCTTCATAGCCCATTTAGCCTTCAGCCCCTAGCTAACTTGATGGTAAGTCACGGTACCCTCGACTCAACTAGATTATTGGATCTAGTAGGTGGTAGGTAGTAATATGCCCTACCACCATGCTATAGCCACTGCCATCCCAATACAACTACCAGGACCGACGGCAACCTTATAATTTTAAAACATTATAAGGTTGCGTCATCATTAACAAGTTTAAAACCAATTGCAAAATTGGTCTTGTTTGTAGTACAACGCAAGTTGAACTATAGGTGTCGCTACATCCCAATACGATGGTTGAAGAACGAGAGCAAGAATTCATGTTATGAATCATTGTGTCATGTTAACTCAATTGGTTAGAGCATACCCCGGCTAAAGGGGTGGATGGACCCGGGTTTGAATCCCGCACATGACTATAATTTTTTCTCTCATAAATTTGTAATTTTGTAATGTAATTCGCCTAGCAGGCGTTATTGCAAACTTAACAATATTAGAATTGTTTAACAAGTTGATCGGTTTTGAAACAAATAAATAAGCTCGGCTACGTATGGTTCGATTCCGTAACTGATCGTCGCTTAAGGGAAGTGTACACATAGTGCTCTCCATATAAACATAATTTCATCATATTTTAAATACCAAGTATTCAAACTCGGTAAAATTGTGCGTGTATGTAATAAAGCCTTATATATCTATGCTTCTGGTTTGCCAGTTTTCAATTTTTTTTTTTGTTTTTATGCATGATATGTTGCCTATATGTGCCTTTGACCACTATCTCACCTGATGGTAAGTGATGATGTGGTCGAAGATGTTGTTCAGGCTAGCCTAGAATGACTGACTCTCAAGGATAGCTGCCGGAATGCCGGAACACACCGTTAGGTGCTTGGCGACAGATTTTCAACTTGAGGGTGGTAGCTAGCCAGGCGGGCATTCGCAAAATGCCCTACCATCATACTATAACGACTGCCATCCTAAGACAACAACCGGGACCGTGCCCTCCGAAGCAAGGAAGCACTCAGTAGTACTATGTCACCACCGGTCACCCATCCAAGTCATGACCGTGGCGGACGTCGCTTAACTTTGCTGATCGATTCAGAACGGCCAAGCTTACTTCGCTACTAGCGCTTCGAATTTTTTTTTATTGTTTTATCTCTTACTGTGGAAATAATAATTCCCATACAGAAGGAATTATATAATCATATTATATTTGTGAATAATTTCGAAAATATTACTAAAAATTAGTGCATGCACAATTTTAGCGAGATTACACGCTTGGTATTTAAAATATGTCAAATTACGTTTTGAATGTAAATTAATACAAATCCTTTAATAAAAAAAAAATATTCTCAGTTAGACAACGTACTACCATGTTTTACTGTGTACTACCATAGAACAACGCGGACCGCTGCGCCGGACTTCCGTTGCTTCCGTACCGGAGAAACAGGACGGTGGTCCGCGTGCTCGAAGTGTACCACTGAGATACCTACTAGTGAATTTGACTGTGAAGCTTAGGTTTGATTTGTGATGAACATTAAGTTATCGGTTTCAAATGTCAGTGTTGTGTTGCTGTTTAAAATAAGAACGTGATTTTAAACAAACTTGGGGAGGCTAAAATCGTAATTATTTGTGTCCATCGAGAAACTAACCTCGAGAGTTGGATTGACGGTGCGGCTAATCTGGCAATTAATGAGTGATATTGCACTCATTTGAAAATTAAAATATTACTTTTCCTAGTGAGGTGCTTACAGTATCGTAATGTGTTGATATTTTTTATAACTGATAAGTTTTATTATAAACTAGCTTTCTTCGCGTATGTCGGTTATCGCGGAAAAACATTAACCTCTTTTTGCGCAGTTAGATAAAAACCAACCTATGTTTTTTCCCGGGCCTCAAACTATTTTCATACCAAATTTCATTCAAATCGGTCCAGTAGTTTTGGCGTGAAAGCGTAACAGACAGACAGACAGACAGACAGACAGACAGTCAGTCACACAGACAGACAGACAGACAGAGTTACTTTCGCATTTATAATATTAGTACTGATCATATTTAGGAACACAGGTTATTTATGGAGTCATTGTACCATATTCACTTAATTTTAGTGATGTGAGACATAGTCCTTATTTCTTTATAATATATTTAAAAAAAAAAACGATATTTGTTAAGCACTTATTTTAAATTTTTGTTATGCCTGATAGGTTACCCTTTGACCACTATCTCACCTGATGGTAAGTGATGATGTGGTCGAAGGTGTTGTTCAGGCTAACTTAGAATTACTGGGTCTCAAGGACAGCTGTCGGAACATACCGTTAGGCGCTTGGCGACAAATTTTCTACTTGAGGGTGGTAGCTAGCCAGGCGTGCATTTGCAAATTCTCTACCACCATGCTATAACGACTGCCATCCTAAGACAAAAACCGGGACCGACGACTTATCGTGCCCTTCAAACCGCTAGTGACATTAAGTTATTACATTATTAAAGTCTTATTGCTTAACTTTGCTGATCGGTTAAGAACAGCTAAGCAAACTTTACTACGAGCGCTTCAAAACTATACATATATTATTTTATAGTGTTTTAATATTCTGTATTTATTTATTGCATCTATATAAAAATAACCTTAAAAGCGGTGAATGGGTCATTTGAATTTAATAATATATATATATATATATATATACTTACTTTAAGTCTACAAAAATCAAATCACAAAATTCTGAAAGTACTTATTAATGAATAGATAATATTATATTGAATTTGCCAATAATTCCTACCCTAGCTTGTGATAAGAAACTTATTTTTAATGTTGTTATAAACTAGCAATTATAATAGGTAAAGCTATGTACATTTGGTAAATTCTTCCAAGGGTGAACAATTAATGTTACACATAGAAAGTAGTTTCTACTATCTACCTACTTCTTATAGCCAAGTACAGAATAACATAGTATTCACACTCAACGCTCAAGACAGAATTGAGACGCATACGTTGTATTTCATCAAAATATTGATTTTATCGATATCTATTAAATTAGCACATTATTTACGTCCCATGACTATCAAACACGTGGTGTTGGCTTAGCTAATTAGAAAGCGTTTAGATAAGAGAAAAATTGACTGAATTTACTTCGAACAAATCAACTAGAATGGCTTCTCAATGGGTTACTTTCTCGAAGTTTGTGTCAGTAATAAAATTATACAAATAGTTGCGGCATTGTTTTATGTAGCCAGACATCGTTTTTTATTGGATCATTCTGATTAATATTAAAACCCTTAAACTAAAGTAACACCCTTATATGCGAGTATGTATGTAAAATTCGAGCATTTTATAACCCATGTACAATTCAAAAGTTGCCAAAAATACAATTGAAACGTTGGAAACAGGTGCTCCATCATAAAAATAACTTACTTACTTTTAATATAATTTATGGGTACATGTTGGCGACAGTACACTCTTTTTTGGATTGGTTAACTAGGTTGTTGGCCACCGCGGTGACTGATCCGCCCTCGACGCTTTGAAATTTTCATGAATGTGTATATTCATAAGCGGTAATAACCTGAGTGCGTGACGTACACCAAGGGGTCGAATCGAGACAAATTATTTTTATGCATGGATATGCAATTCAACGTAATTTTTTCGTTTACTACTTGTACAGGTGTCCAACTTGCTCTTGCGGGGTTTTATTATTTGATTTTTTAAACTTCATAATTAAGTATAATCACTCCAAGTTTTACCCTTGTTTGTAAAACAATTGTTAATAAAGAGAAAAAACGTGAAATAAAATATATGTTACTGGTTTAGGGCCCCACACTATTTATATCATATATAGATAAAATATAATATAAATTATATTATAACATCTTGTTATTATTAGCGCCATCTAACCTGCCACATATATTCTATGAAAATGTCAACTATACGGTTTCAAATATAGTGGAGGCTAAGTAACAGTGACCAGTTTTGACCATTAAACAACTAAATTATCCTGCGGCATTTTCAACAATAGGAGGGCATGGTTTTTTTATGTTATTATGACGGAACAAGCTCAAGGCCCACCTGATGCTAAGCGGACTAATCTCTGCCTATAACAGATGCATTTCGTCACAAGTCACGAATTGCACTGCGCCCGTCACCTTGACACATAGTTGTTTAGTCTCATGTGCCTTTAATTTCACTGGCTCTCAAGAACTGCTGCCGGAACACACCGTTAGGTGCTTGGCGACAGACTTTTTACTTGAGGGTGGTCGCTAGCATGCATGCAAGCATGCGCAAAATGCCCTTCCACCATGCGCTCAATGCGTTCGCGCTTCTTTCATGAAGCTCAAGCCCGTGGCGGGATTCGTGAACGAACTATTGACCTGCTGCGCGGCAGTCCATAGCCAACGCTGCTGAGCCATTACTGCTTCAAAAAAATTATACGGACAGACTAATGTTTTGATAGTTATATTCAAAGTTAAAATCATTTGCATTACGCAATTTTGGCAACGACGCTTCTATGAAGGTGAATTTAAATTTGCGGTTTAGCAATAGATAAAAGCCTTTTACTCGCTCCTAATAGATACATTGTGATCCAAAAATAAGTATTAACTTCAAAACTTCTGAATCTTTAAATTTTTGAAACTACATTCATTTACATAACATAAACAGTGCAACTAGCTTGCCAGACAAGTAATTATTCAAGTATCATTGCCGTTTGTGCCTTACCTAATCACTTTGTGGAGTCGGCATCTCTATCTTTTATCACGCGCAACTTTAACTTTCCCTCTGTGAACACTGTAATATCTTTAGGAATTATACTGTAGAACTCATTTTTCGAGGTAAGGCTTTTGTTTGTTTATAAATGCTTATCAGTAACCTGGCACCGCTATCTAATTTTTGTTCCTAGAACTGTATGAATCTCATTATATAATCTCAAAAAATTATAAACAAATCAAACATTTTTATGGTTAAAGGGGATACAAACATTTGTAGCTAACGACTTGCCACCATTTTTTTAAATCTAAGATTTGCGCACGATAAAAGTAGGACATCACTACTGAGTAGTGGACACTCATACAATAAAAAATGTTATGTATTATGTACCCTAAGGTGTCACGTTTCCGAAATACTTGGAGGTAAAGACAAACAACGAAAATCATTAAAAATGCATTCATACGTTTGCTTATGAATTCCATTGATTTTTTTTTATGCATGATATGTTAGCCTTTGACCACTATCTCACATGATGGTAAGTGATGATGTGGTCGAAGATGTTGTCATGCTAACCTAAAATTACTGGCTCTCAAGAACAGCTGCCGGAACACACCGTTAGGTGCTTGGCGTCAGATTTTCCACTTTAGGATGGACGCTAGCCAGGCGGGCATTCGCAAAATGCCCTACCACCATGCAGAACAAGAATTCTACGGTCTCTTCTCGATACTAACTCTACAATTGCTAAAATTTAAAGGGAATGCAGAACAAGAATTCTACGGTCTCTTCTCGATACTAACTCTACAATTGCTAAAATTTAAAGGGACTGTACTTTCCCGGACGAAATTCCACAAGAGTCCTACTGCTACTAAAATGCTATACAAACTTACGAGGGACCAGTACATGAACATAAAGTGATTAAAAATAATAAGACTGACATAGAAAAGAAATTAACCCAAAATTAGGAAAAAATATTTATTGTATCAGCCGGATTGTCCACTGCCAAACACAACCTATCTCTTCAAGGGAGAATTTGCCATAAAACCTACGCTTGGCAGGCGTCTTTATGCTTTAAGATAGCAGATCCTCAGGAAATGCTGCTGTGAACGATCCGATACGTTACCCTTAGTCGCTTCTTACAATACCCACGGGAAGAAACGGAGGGATGGGAAGTTCTAGCTGACCTTCGAGCAATATACTCTCAAAAGACTCGGACCACGAAAATGTGAGCTCAGAATGTTTTGAATCAGCAAGTAGTTTCACAAATAATGTGGGTAATTTGTTATAATTTTTTTTGTCCGATAGACTAGCCTTTGACCGCTATCTCACCTGATGGTAAGTAATGATGTGGTCGAAGATGTTGTTCAGGCTAACCTAGAATTACTGGTTCTCAAGGACAGCTGCCGGAATACACCGTTAGGAGCTAGGCGACAGATTCTCTACTTGGGGGTGGTAGCTAGCCAGGCGGGCATTCGCAAAATGCCCTACTACCATGTTATAACGACTGCCATCCTAAGACAACCGGGACCGACGGCTTAACGTGTCCTCCGAAGCGCTCAGTAGTAATGGCACCAGCGGTCACCCATCCAAGTCATGACCGATCGATTCAGAACGGCTAAGGTAGCTTCGCTACGAGCGCTTTAAAATTTTTATTCAATTCGAGATTGTTATTTATTATTTTTATTCACGAATTTGTACCGTGTGGCCAGTTTGGTTTTAGCCGTATTGATTTTTTTATCTGCTCTAGAATTGGACCAATATTTTTGTGATTTTTCCTTTTGACGCCACACTCGGTAGCTTTTTCATATAAGGCAGGCTGTCACAGTATTTGAAAAGTATTGAAACTTACACTCTTCCGGAAGTAAAGTGAATATAAACTAGTAAAAAAATGATTACAATCCGATTTATACCCGTAGTTTTGGAGAAACGCCCAAATCAAATATTTATTTATTATTTTGAAAGCCATGATAGACTGCGATATTTGATTATATTGCAGTTCCAATGCATACGTATCATATTAAAAACCCCTTTTATTGAAGTATTTTAATATATACTCTAAGGACTATATTATATTGAATGATAAAGGGTTATTGGAAAAATGCTAACAACCTCTTAGGGTTGACATCTATATAATTTTTTTGTGTTTCTTTATGCGTATTTGACGGCATAAACAAAAGGACCACCTGACCTGAACTTAAAAAAATATTATTAAAATGAAATTTATCCCAAAATGTTTGCGACTATCAGAAGTCAACCCTATGAGGTTATTAGCAATTTTTTCAATAACCCTTTATAGTTCAATGAGTTGTATGTATTGTTTTCCCAACAGGATTCAAACTGGGACGTGATTTTGAAACTAGCTCTTAAACCAACAAAGTCAATCGGTGTCCACAGTGTATCACTTAACAAAAGTGCTCCACATTATTCTTTTCTCCAAGAACTAAAATTATACACTCTTCGCGGGAGTAAACATCTTTTGGCAATGTACACATGCTGAATAAAAGGATACCCAATAATATCCTTATAATAGCAAAGCAAATAGACTATTCCTGTTTCTATGTATATTTGTTTGCCATTACTCATGCTTGAAAAAGAAAATTCGGTAAATATTTCCTTTTGTATCTTTATCATTATAAATAACACCCGGAAGACGTCCATCTTTGTATAAAGACTTCACCCTTTAAAGAGGGGTATATCTTATTCCCCATACTTGGCAGGCGTTTTGGGGATTGCAATATAAAATGGCAGTTCTTTAGAAGCACTACTGCCTGCCCTCTGGTATTTTACCCTTCATTACGCCTCTTGCAACTCTCACAGAAAAATATTGATATATCATTCGGAGAACTGGGGCCACCATTTTAATGTTTCGTAGGAGAAAACTGGACTCCAATCGTAATTTAGAACAAAACAAAAGTTATAAAAACTGGTAAAAAGTGCGATGCGTTTATAATTTCATCTCACGCAAAACACGCCAGGATTAGGCCCGAGCCCGTAGAACTAATCCTTCGAGCGTATCTTTTGAGTGAGATAAGTCCTCGAGTCCCATCTTTTAGGCCTTGAGTCCTATTCGCTGTTGAATGTTGCGTATTGGCCATCCTAAGCCTCGATCCCTTGGATTAGGAAGCGCCCTTGAACTGCGTCCTTAACCGAGACCCCAAAACCACTTGGAGGTTACCATACTACGAACAAAGAGAATAAAACTACGGAACACAGTATTTTTATATATTGCATTTTGATCTCTATCGTGAGTTCTAGAAGGTTGAAAGTTTTAAGTGGGTAAATATGAGCTAGGTTCGCATTATTTTGTATGCACAGTGAGCTTTATTTTTGAACTAGGGTAATACGGAGATTGCCGAAACGTGTAATGAATTACATTAATTTATTTATTTAAGGTTCAAACCTCACGTCGCAATATGCTTATTTTCGGGTAATTAATTATCATCGTTTTTATTTTCGTGATTACTTAAGTATGGATTTACGCTGCTCTATCAATTCTCATATCCGAGGACAGTCATTAAAATTATTTAAAGTTTCGTAATTTTATGAATTAAGGAATATAGAGTTGCACTACTATACGGTGTTGAATTGAAATTGCAGATAATTATTGTTAGTACTATATTCTAATAGTGTTAGATTATTACAAAATATGTTTTGTTTCCAATAAACCAGAAGGTGGGCAGCAGACCGTCTGAAAATGACATGTGACACTGCGATCCACAAGGTACCTGTCAAGACTCTTCCCTTTTATCCCCTCCTCCAACAGTTGAGTAACCTATTGGCCATTGTTTGCTAATTTTAAATTAATACGTCAATTCAGTATCATTAAATCATTTGGTACGTTCCCAAATTCGTGCTGAAATTGCGTGTGGACAATTTTAAATGTGTACCTATTACAAAGATTATAGAATATATCTCTTTTTTTTTCGTACACAACAAATATTATTTAATCTTTTGCTTATTATTTTTGTATGTCGAATTATAACAAATAAATTTAATCTTTATAATTATATAATGTATTGTGTTTATTATTAAGCGACTCCTGATAATTGGAGATTTTCAACATCAAGTAATAAAAAAATAAACCAACTGTGATACGCGGTTTCACATCAACTATTAAGAAAAATGGGACCAATGCAAGTGAATATTGACATAAACACATTGATCATTAATCAATTTATACTAAATTCTTCATAAGTCTTATTAAAATCTCGAGACGATATAGTCGCATCTCTCCCAAAAGACAAAAGTGGCTCCGACCTTGATTCGAGGCTTCAATTCCACAAACAATTTATGATAGGTGCTCAGTCTAGCAAAGCGGGTTTTGGGTCGAAGAAGAAAGTTAAGGACAAAGACATTGTAAAATCTTTTCTACAACAAGACAAAAATGATAGCTATAAAGTACATGCAATGAGCTTAGAAATGCAAAGCGAATGGCTAACCATAGGTGAATTTTGTATCCCTCTGGCGTTAAAGTGGCGTACCTTGATATACGATTGGTCACTTGCCTTATTAAAATTTTATCTAAACGCCTTTCAGATGACCCTCCCAGACCAAAGTAACTTAAAAGATGGGGGAAAGCCACTGACAAGTCTTGCGGTATTTGTCTGGAGACAATAGGTACAGCAAGGCACTTATTGGTAGGATGCAACGTGCTCCTTGATAGGGGTCATTATTCACGTCACCATGATAGAGTCCTCGAAATCATACGAGAAGCGGCGTCTCTCAGTAGCTAGAGCAAAAAAAGGTTTGACCACGAACAAACAACACGTCGATTTTGTAAAAGAAGAATCAACAATATCTAAATCCAAGCCTTACTCCATCTTAGGCGCAGCTCCCGATTTGACTCTTTTGATGGACACGTATGAAAAACACTTACAAAATTCCTGAGGATGTTGGTGTTTCGTCTTCCAGACCAGACATATTTTTATACTCAATAAATCTAAAACGCATGGTACTTCGAGGATCTTACCAAATTTGGTTAGGTAGAGGAGGAGGCTCGAGCGGGAAGGGGAGCGTCGATGCATTGTTAAGAGGCCTCTTAACTCTACACCTGGGTAGCAAGTCCCAGGCCCCTCTAACCTCTTCCTCTGCAACGCTGTGGACCCGGCACCCGCACGGTGAATCTATGGAATGCTAAGTAATTCGTCTCTCTCTGCAATACACAACTTAAACGGACACTCTGGGGATCAAAAGTTGTTACAAAAATTCGGCCGAAATACCAGCAAGTATCAATATATTTAGGTGTTAGCATGTATTTATTACAAAGAATATTGGCGTTAGGTGCAACTTATTATAGAGGTGACGAAATTCAATTATCTCCTTTTTTGTACAGTATAGTTATTGTCTCAACATTTCTGGGTTTTGCTACCATCCATGAATTGGAATATTTAACTTTTAATTATTAACTAATTATTCAAGTTTTTTTTTTTTTTTTTATGTAATGGAGTGGCAAACAAGCAGACGGCCCACCTGATGGTAAGCGGTTACCGTCGCCTATGGACATTTGCAACACCAAGTATTATTATATATTATATACAAGTATCGTATTACTGTACGAACTTGAACTATCAACCAAGCAAAGCTTAAGTTATTTTCTGCCAACACCCGCCAACCGACCTAAACTTAGTTCCAACAGTGCTACACTTAAATAGGACAATGTAAGATGAAGGTAACCTTTCATGAAGTCAGTTAAAGCCACGGCTGGCTTCTGATGAACAACATACGATTTAGATTATAATGTTTTGTACATTATAATATAAATATATATGTGATCTCTGCCTACCCCTACGGGGGACAGGCGTGATGTTATATATGTATAATAGCTAAATATGAATAACATATATTATGTTACTGTGTAATCTCCATAATTCACGTATTCTATAAAATACCTAGGCAATTTATGAAACACTAGCTTTCCGGGCGCGGCTCCGCCCGCGCGTATGTCGGTTATCGCGCGAAAACATTAACCTCTTTTTGCGCAGTCGGATAAAAACTATCCTATGTTTTTTCCCGGGTCTCAAACTATGTCCATACCAAATTTCATTCAAATCGGTCCAGTAGTTTTGGCGTGAAAGCGTAACAGACAGACAGACAGACAGACAGACAGACAGAGTTACTTTCGCATTTATAATATTAGTACTGATTATTGTCCACTACATACTTTAGGTAATGAACGCAATTTCTAGGGATTCTCACCATTGTTGTCTGCCGCCCGCACGTCCCCTCCTTCCTTGCTCTCGTCTTTACATACAATATTACCGGTTGCATATTCGGTATTGTATAGAATACCTGGGCAAATTATAAAATAAATCATATTTCATGCAAAACCAGATATACAGATTACCGGTAACATATAAAAATAAAGAATACTGTTACTCACAGAATACAACAGTTGGTTGCTTTCAGTTGCGTTGTTTTACATCGTGTACAATTCCTGTTAATTAGGAAAAAATAATTTTAAGAGATAAATAAAAGTGAAAATTCGTAAATAAAAATCTCAAACCTGAAGGAAGGATTTTAACTCGTGTCAACCAATTGGAAAATGACACACTAGTTATGCCTAAACACACTCGTACCATGGGCTACCACCATATACAAAAAACTATACTAACTGTAAAAAAAAACTAAAACACACGATAGGAAATTATTAAGCCATAAGATGAACGACGGAAAGCAAAATAAGGAAAATTTGTCTAAACTACAATTTCAACAAAAATAAATATTTGGTATATTTGCCCTGTTTCCTTTAAACCATTGAACTTGAAGGGATTTCAAATTGAATATTTAGATTTGACCACTCAAGGGCAAGTTCTTTGTGAAAATATTTCAAGATTGGAAATAATATTTAATATGAAGTAGCTAATTCCACTTTTTTTGCTATACAGTACAAGCACAAATAATGTTATTTGATACCTAATATGGTACATTTATGATGTATTTCTAGGCTAGAGGTTTGTGTATCAGGAGCCAAGCCCTACCTTTCTTGAGTGGATTTTTTACAATATGTACTTTATGAATAATAAGATATAATAATACTATAAGAAACAAGTCATAATATATACAAAATTATGTATTCGAATATTACTAGTTATTTATCTCGATAAACACCTTCAGAACGGAAGTGTTGGAAGACCTAGACAAACAGTCCGAAATCAGATTGAAGACGTTATGAAAAATAGCCTCGTCATGTAGGTACCTTAAGCGACGCTTATGTATGAAAGGATTGATGAGTGTAGACGAAGTGAAAGAGGTATGTAAGAATCGTAGTAAGAGGAAATCTGTGGTAACTGCCTACCCCTACGGGATAAAGGCGTAATTTTATGTTGGTATTTATGTATGCAACACCTTCAGTTCGACAAATCATCCCTTTATGTAATATGTATTTTATTACTATTTATTTCAGACAACCAAATGCCCTTAATGACTATTATATTAAATAGTAAACAAACATTATTTATTAACACGTTCTGCTGACGTGTGTATTTGCAGCGGCCGCGGGGTCAGGTACCCGACAAAGAAAGCCCGGAGCTTGACACCTTACGGCCAAAATTCAGCCGCCATGAACTTTGGAAGTTCATGTGTCGGAAACCTTACCACGAACGACTTGAAGATTACGTCAGGATTAGACGCCAACTGTTGAGCTCTTAGGCTTATGTTGGTTTTAAATGCGACATACTCCACCAGATCTTCGACTTGCGTGGTGTAGTCGAAGTGAGACTCGTAAAGTCGCGTTATGAAGAACTCAATAATGGTACAACAAATTTATGTCCACCCACTTTTAACTGCTGTACTCGTATCGACCTTCAAATAAAGTTCCACATTTCAAAATGTACGACAAGAGGCAAAAATATAGTTATGTGCGGGATTCGAACCCGTGCCATTCAACCTAATCGCTAAACAAACAGGACATATCAGTACTTCAGTACTAATATTATAAATGCGAAAGTAACTCTGTCTGTCTGTCTGTCTTTCTGTCTGTCTGTCTGTCTGTTACGCTTTCACGCCAAAACTACTGGACCGATTTGAATGAAATTTGGTATGGAGATAGTTTGAGACCCGGGAAAAAACATAGGATAGTTTTTATCCGACTGCGCAAAAAGAGGTTAATGTTTTTGAGCGATAACCGACATACGCGGAAAGCTAGTAACTTATAAACGATATTTCTTGAGCGCTCTTTCTAACATAATATAATATTTTATGATGTCAATCTTCTATATTTTATTTTTTCTCATAAGTATAACATATTTTAAGCGTTGAAGTTTTAAAATATTTACGTAAATTATTTATAGTAGCGTCACTAATCAGCACTGATTTAATAAAAAAAAGACTAAAAACAGTGAATAGCTCATGATAATTTAAAAGTGTAGTTAGAATTACTTAAACTCTATAAAAACCGAATAATAACATTCTGAAAGTAGTTAATTTCTTTTTAATGAATCACTCCCCATTGTATTTCAAATCATTCCCCACCTCAGCTCGTGATAAGAAACTACTTTGGATATTGTTATTCACTAGCATAAAGGTAATGTTATTGTGCTTTTGGTATATGCTTACAATGTTTAACACATAATGTTACACAATATAAAGTAGTTTCTACTGTCTACTTTCCGCCCCATCATCATAAACCACGTGGTGCTGGCTTAGCCAACGCTTGATGCACTTTGGTTACTTTTTTAACCAAAAGCAAAAAATCCGTAGATGCACTTTGGTTACAAATGTAACCACGCAAATTGTTCGGCGCCATGCTGATAAAAACTACCTGTTTTCTTCTTACTCGTTCAAAATCTCATATCAATGAATTTTTTGTCTTGTTACCACTGAACGTAGCTTTATTGTTATGTCTGGCAACTATATGTACCATTCACACTTGACTTAAAATATTTAAAAAAATAATTTCGTCATTCATCTGTGATTCATTCTGCCTATTCCTTCGATGCTAGCAGATTAAAAATTCTTATTTTGTGATAATTTTGGTGATTTTAAGTAAAGGTTACTGATTTATGTATGTATATGATCTATTTTAGACGCTACAAAAGTGATTGTGAAGAATATTGTTTATTTCACCAAAATTCGGTAAGTTTTTCATCAACATAACGTTTTGCAAAAATGGCGCGAAAAGTTGCGATCAAATGTTGGCGTAATTAATTGTGAAATGAATTATTGATATAGAGCTACTAAAAATCAGTCACTCAAATAACAGTTTATGCCCAAATCATATAAAATAATACTAATTATGAGATATTATTAGGATTATAGAAATTAATTCTACAAAATTCACATAAAAACTCCGTCCTGCCGGGTATTCTGAAGAGATTTTCAAAATCTTGTAAATAAATATTTTGAAACGGGAAATGTGTCTTAATTTTTTTTAAAGTGCAAATTGAATACCTTATCCCATTTAAAACATAAAATATGGGGGTCATCGCTTTTGTTTAAGAATTAAAAATTCCTGAAATAAAAATTAGCGTATATTTTCTCAATGTCTATAATCGAACCGGTTTGTATAATTTTACGACCACTTAATCTAAATAAAACTAACACTGTTTGAAAGCTTAAGGCAATAACAATAACATTCAACACTCAACCTGTTGTTCATTTGAGAACCCAAGTCATAAATATCGTTTGTTTATAAAAACACTTAGCGCGCGGCCACTTGAGACCCCATCGTAGATAAGTGCGTGCATCGACGTAAATTAATAATTCAAGGTCGGGTGCGTCAAGCGGAACGCGTTTAAAGCAAATAGAATGGCTTCTTTTTGGCTTCCTTTCTAGAAGCATCTTTTTGAAACAAACGAGAGGGATGGCGCCGCGGCTACTTCAACGACTCGAGCGGTGCAAGCATGCTAATCTCGGCAATGGCAACATATACCAGCTGTTTGGTGTAGAGACATTGGATCCGTGGGAGCCTCCCGGCTTATTTTCCAAAACTTATCAGAGCGCTTGGTGGCGACGCGCGATCAAAATGCTGGCACTTATTGAGTTCAACGAATATACATTGCTACCCAATGAGGCAATGCTGATAGCACACTGGTAGCGGTGTGCACCATCTGGACAGCCTGTAAGCCTGCAATGGCATTTGGTATGCCTAAATGCTTTTCTTATGGTAGTGTGGTAGTTATATATAGTTTGTAGTATTTTGTAAAGGCACGCCAACGGAAAAAAGCAAAATCCATACTTTTCATAAAATAAGTATTTTTTAAAAATTTACGATAAAACAGAGAGATTGAAGTTCCCGCGGTTTCTAAGCGGATTGAGTGGCGAGAGGGTATCTTCTAGCTAATAAAATTGTAATATCCTATCTCGACTAGCCGGGTGTTGATTTTAATTGTGTGGCGTGCATTGTGCTCAATATTAAAATCCCTTTAAAATTCCATTAAAATACATCCACGAGAGAAAGTACATACAAAAGATTCGAACATATTGAATCTTTTTTGTTTGTTTAGCTGAAATAAAAACCCCAAAGCTCCTTTATTTATCTTCACGTTTCTACAAAGCCTAAGTGAATGATCGTTTCAGCCAAAAGACAAACTAGATCTTAACTTATTGTAAGCTCACTGAATATTTTTTGTACTTAGTGGTTTCGGTTGATAAATTATAGGATTTGTCAGTCACGTACAATCTACATACGTTGTGCGTAAGTAACATTACTAAATGTAGAAATATGCTCTTAACTAATTATCAATATTGTTTGAGCAAGAAATTTATTATTGTAATGAAGGGTGGGCAAAATACGGGTATATACTTTCCTTTTAAAATTTAAATCTATTAAATAAAAATATCTTATTATTTTATAAATAGTGTTTAGGGCTATGGAAAATAATGTCAAACAAAATTAAATGTCCACCTCTAGAAGCATTGCAGATGTAAACCTGATTCATTGCGTTTTATATTATTTTTCACACATTTACTGCGTTTTCTCAGTGACTGTCCGCTGGTTTCCGGTACGCGTGTCAAAACTCAATTCGTATAACAAGCCGTCACAATTAACAATCTACTAACTATCAACGGGTTTCTGGAAAGCATATTAACGAAAAATTACAGAACACACGATTAGCATGCTTGTTTATCAGCTTAGCATGCTTTTGTCGTAAGAGGTGAGTAAGGAAAAAATACAGAAGGTGGGAAGCAGCGCCTTCTGAACAACTGACAACTTCTACTGAGATCCCAAGAGACGCCTGCCAAGCGTGGGTATTATTGCAAATCCCCCAATGAGGGATTGGGGTTCAACGCTGGACTTTCCAGTTGATGTGATGATGATGATGATGATGACGCTGATAGAGCTCTTAGTGCGCAGCAACACTAAAATACGTCGACCTTAGTACCATATTAAATAGTAGTAATAATTGTTTTTGGAGTCATCATACTTGATATAATTCAATACTTAGTTATTAGTTATTAGAGGAAATATTTGGGTAGATACTCCTAAAACCTATTTAAAGGACATATTTTTTTATATCTTAACTGTTTCAAGACGTTTTAGAATAATTGGTAAATTTTGGGCAATTAGCACAATCCACTTTGACAAATAGTTAACAAAAAATACTTTTCGGAAACCCAAAATTGAATCAATTAGCGTTTAATTGGTGATTTGACATTAGTGTTGACAAATAGTCACATAAAGTTTTCAGAAACCCAATTGGCGTTTGACAAAGGATTAACAAGCATTTAACGTAATTTATCGCTGATTTGCGTTTCAGAAACCGGGTGTAAGTCTTGGATATTTTGTTTTAATTGTTGAATGTTTTTGGCCTGTTAGCATTTACATGTCCCTTTAGATAGCCTCACAGAAAAAAGTCAGATGCTGTTAAATCCAGGGATCTTGGGGGCCGATAAATGTCACCGTTTCTCGAAATTAATGAACCCGGAAACGTTGTTCAATATCTCTATTGTGACTCGTGCCGGATCTATTTGGTCTCGCTTTGTTGGTACCACATGGTTCCTAAGCCGTACTGATTCACTTGATCTAACGAAATAACAGACTGGTGCGAGTCGGACTCCCGCACCGAGGGTTCCGTACAAACCTGTAGGTATATAAGTAAAAGTTAAAAGTAAAGTTCGTTGCTGGTGCTATTGGATTTTTCTCGAGCATTTGACGCTATTAACATCGATTTACTCCTTTCCAAACTTCGTTATCATAGTTTCGATGCTGCTGCTCTGAAATGGTTCTATAATTACCTTAGTAATCATCAACAATATGTAGAACTGCGTCAAGATGCTGGTGTGTTATGTGCATCTCGCCATGCAGAGGTTACTAGAGGTGTTCCTCAGGGGTCCATTTTGGGTCCTATCTTGTTTACTCATTACAGTGCGGCATCGTAAAGTGCATTAAAAACTGTAGTTATCATATGTACGCAGATGACATTCAAATATACATACATTTTGACCCAGAAAATCTGGATAACGCTATCGGCTAGGTGAACGAAGACTTGAATAGACTTGCCTCTTGGTCACATGACAATTGCCTTCTGCTTAATCCACTCAAAACTAAATTTATGGTACTGTGAACCTATCAGCGACTTACAACTCTGCCTGAGAATATTAACCTATCGCTTATGGGAAAACCTATCGAAAGAGTATTTGAGGCTTGAAATCTTGGTATAGTCTTTGATGTTGACTTAAGGTATGAGAAACATGTGGCAGCTGCAGTACAAAACTGTTTTTATAGATTGAGAACTCTTTATAAGATTAGGCCATATATCACCGACGACATACGTATCCAGCTAGTCGAATCTCTCGTGCTATCCAAACAAATTATGTTATCGGATATGATAGTTGTTGTAAAAAGGATATCATATATGTAGATCACGTAAAGCATTCATTTTTTTTAAATTATTTAATTGTATCTGTTTTAGCCTGTGATATATATTGCTATGTTTAGTTTACTTTATTATCTTTCTTTAATTATTACAATGTGTTATGATGTGACCCACTTGGTGACTGTCGTATTATACAGGGTTATTGGTAATATGCTAACAACCTCTTAGGGTTGACATCTGCAAGTCCTAAAAAACATTTTGAGATAATTTTTTTGTTGTTTTTTTTTTGTATATATATAGTTTTTTTTTTAATTTTTCGTATTTTGTATGTGTTTTTGACGGAATAAGTACGAGGCCCATCTAATGGTAAAAGTACCATGAGGCTGTATTGTATTATTTCGTATTTTTTATTACTTTGCTCGATGTAAAAATTCCGTGTTGCCGCGGTGTACGCTCTGGGCTCGGTAGTAGGCATTAAAATACAAAAAAAAATATAAAAAAATATTTTTTTTCAAAACAAATAAAAAAAATATCTCAAAATGTTTGTTAGGACTAGCAGGTTCCAACCCTAAGAGGTTGTTAGCATATTACCAATAACTCTGTATAAGTCAAGACTACAAAAATTGAATCTGTTATTGGCTGTAAGATATATTTATATATATATATTATGCGTCAGTAAAAGTCGTGTCTACCTATCAAAAAAGTCCGCCCCGGTAGCACCCGGTCCAAAGATGGATCACGCTGGATGCATTACCACGCTGTTTGGCGATGCACCAGGGACGACCCAGAGCGTTGGTCGTACGTGACCACTCTCTTAGACGACGCCCAATTTGTCGTACCTTGCCTTCGCCACCAATTTTACCCACTTTACCCATTTTTTCTAAAATATAAGTTAAATTAGACAAATATTTAAATGTTTCGTTAGGTTGTATTTTTTATAATCACACTCAGTCATTTTATATTCATATATATTATATATAGCTATGTTTATAGTAAGAAAGCTGAGTAGGGAAAAAAGTTCTTGATCAATAATAAACTTGGTCACCTATGAGGCTGGAGGAAAATATTTATATGACAATCATAAGAACCGTTGAATGGTGTTAATCTGAATGTTAAACAATGAAAGAAGCAGATAATAACAGAGTGAATGTGGCAGAGACGCTAAATCGATAAAAATTGCCTTAAAACGGATGGATTTGAAGCACTCCTAGCGAAGTCCACCGCGGTCATGAGTTGGATGGGTGACCGCTAGTGACATTACTACTGAGCGCTTCCGTGCTTCGGAGTGCACGTTAAGCCGTCGGTCCCGGTTGTTTTCTTAGGAGGGCAGTCGTTATAGCATGATGGTAGGGCATTTTGCGAATTCCCGCCTGGCTAGCTACCACCCTCAAGTAGAAAATCTGTCGCCAAGCACCTAACGGAATGTTCCGGCAGCTGTCCTTGAGAGCCAGTAATTCCAGGTTAGCTTGAACAACATCAATAGATTCAACTCTTTATTTTTATTTAATGGACTAGCTGAGCCCGCGACTTCGTTCGCAATAGCCGTACCTGCAGACAAATTATTAAAATTTGAGCACTGTTCACATTTAAGCAACGCTGTGGTCTGCGGTGAAGCACTCTTACTAAAGCATAGCTCAGAAAGGAGCTTTTTACTTTGGATTTGTAAACTCCCGGGTTGTATTTTCCAGAAGACAGTAGTTAAAATACTCAGAGTTCCTACACAGTTCGCACAATAAATGTTGAAGCAAAGTACTTTGTGCGTTTCTTTTGAATTTCGATTTAAAAACGGCAGATTTTTATCTTAGCAAGCTTGCAAAACTAAATAAGGGTGCCAGGCTGCCAGTGGGGTGCCGAGCTGCCCGTGGGGTGCCGAGTGGCCCGTGGGGTGTCGGGCAGCCCATGGGGTGCCAAGCGGCACCGTGGGCCGCCGAGCCCCCCGTGGGGTGCCGAGCTTTCAGTGGGGTGACGGGCTGCCCGTGGGGTGACGGGCTGCCCGTGGGGTAGAGGGCTGCCCGTGGGGTTCCAGGCTGCCCGTGGGATGCTTAAAGCATTCTATAAAAAAAGAATGATTGAAATCAGACTACGCGTTAATGAATTACAACTAAGTTTACATTTTGACTTTCATCCCCTTTCCCCAGGGAACCGTGCTGAATCTTGGGAGCAAAAGTATACTATGTCCTTCTTCGTAGTATAAGCTCAAATCGTGCTAAGTTTCATTTAAATTCATTCAGTAGTTTTGGGCTGCCCGTGGGGTGCCGGGCTTCCCGTGGGGTACCGGGCTGCCCGTGGGGTGCTTAAAAATCCAGTATTCTAACAAAAAAAGAATGATTGAAATCGGACTACGCGTTAATGAATTACAATTAAGTGTATATTTTGACTTTAATCCCCTTTCCCAAGGGAACCGTGCTGAATTTTGGGATGAAAAGTATTATAAATATGTCCTTCTTCGTAGTATGAACTCAAATCGAGTTAAGTTTCATTTAAATCCATTCAGTAGTCTTGGAGTGATGCGCGGCCGGGATACAGACAGACAAAAATAAAAAAAATACAGTTTTGGCATCAGTATCAGCTACAGAGTGCTCTCAAAAATTATTTTCAAAATATCTGCAATGTACAGAATTGGACCTGTTACAGTTTTATTATAAGTATAGATTTGCTTTCATACTAACCTGGTCTGATATCATAATTTTATCATAATTTTGTTTATATTAAAAATGAACCGGTACTCTTGTTATTGCTATGAAGTTGTAATAACTAATGAAACACAGATTTTTGATAAACTCTTGTTACATAAAAAAGGCTTTTAAATGTATTTTGGAAGAATTTAAAAAATAGTCTATTATTTCAGACAACAAGCTTTTCTTAACTAACAAGTGCCAGGGGCGTTCACTTAGGAAGCCAATTTGTATAAATTATTATAAAATCTTAATAATTACATTCGTATCTAAAATACCTCCTAGCCACTAAAATGTTTACTAGCTTTTTTGGGGTTCCTTACAAGCCTCCGTTCTATTTTCGTAATAGAACGGAGGCTTGTAATCGGGAGAACTTGTTCCCATTACTAAGCTTCCAGTGTCCGTCCGTCATCCTGACCTTTCGTTTGAAACGTTATAGGTAGCAGGTTGGGATTCTCACTGAATATTAAAATATGTGCCATTATAATGATAGATTGCCTAACAAATGATAATGAAAATAAAAGGTTAAGATACTTGGAATTTTTTCTACCTTTTTGTTTTATCTCAGTTATAAAAATGATAAAAGTACATGAGCTTCAATCTAGTGATTTGATTAAATTGTAAAAGGAACTGATAATTAATATCAGCCAAGTGTGGGACACACGCGTGCCAAAAATTCCGAACGAAGAAATACGATCTAGCTCTCTCCGATCGGCTCAAACTTTTGGTAATGTTACGGATATAACTCATAAAGTAAACTACATAGTTACTTCAATTTTTGTAATGTTTCCTAAAAACGCCGATAATGTATTTGGTTTTTAAGCTGCAAACAAAAATAACAAGCATATTGCTGTTACGGGTATTTGGGAAACCTTAATAGGTACTGATAATAAAAAATACTGATTAATAAATATAACTGATTGCCTCTTCAAAATCGTACTTGGTCGATATATTTTTGTATTCTGCTATGGATTAAAAGGTTAGAAGCCCAAAAAGCAGAAAATAGCATAGCTTTGGGTTTTTCTTCTCTGGGAATAAATCTCCATAGTTCTACTTGTCACGGCCACGACTAACTTGAACAATCCATTAGGTATTTTTTTAAGAGTCCAGCTCAGTCCATAAATATTGACTTACTTTAGGGTGCTTTAAGTTAGGTTTGACTTTTTGAGTAGGTGGTGGAGTGAATACGAGTACTTATGTACCAAATTAAAAACATTATAAAAGTGGAAATAAATTCGACTTCAGAGAATTCCTCCTAAACATCACACGCCACAAACGACCGATCGACGACGATCTTTAAGTGCCTGGGGCTAAAGTTTCGTTTCTAATCTATTATTCACGGCGGATTTCTTCTTTGATCGTAGTTTGACGAGATTTAGGTTAACAGGTGAAAGTTAAAGCATTTTCATTTTACGCATTTTTTTTTTCTTATTACGAAAAACCGGCCAAATGCAAGTTGGACCGACACAGTAAGGGTTCCGCACCAACACAGAGCATATATATTTATTTTTTAAATACAGTTCAAAATCCTTACCCGGCGTCATCGTCGTATTGCACTATAATCAAACCTTGTTTGACGCTTTGGTGTATTAACTTTATTACGAGAGAGCAAAAACAAACACGTTAAAAACACGTTTTCCAGTAAGACCCATATTCATTTTTAACTTTTTTTTATTATTCTTATTAACGAGACAATCCGCCATACTAACATATTATGAGAAAATATCTAACAGCTATCTATTACCTTAATATACAACTTTTTAAGGAACGGCGTTTACTTCTTTAGCAAACCAGCTTCAAATATGTCTTTTGATTCTGCTTATTACTTCGGTGACACTTTTATTTTTTTAATAGGACGGAACTCTCCTGCCTTGGAGGGCAGGTGAGTTCCGTCATAAAAAAATATGGTGATAAGCGGTAACCTCAGTCTATAACAGATGCATTTCGTCACCATTGATGAACTGCACTGCGCCCTGAGAATTTATATATACAGTTATAATTAGTTATATGCTCTCAAGAACTGCTGCCGGAACATTTTAGGAACTAGTTATATAAATAGTTACTTTAAGGCTACTAACTTACATTGATGTAACGGGAAGACGCTCAGGTTTTTATTCTCAAATGAGTTGAACATGTTAGTTACGCTCTGTACATTTGTAATAGTAGTTTATGCAACTGTCATATAATAGAGGGTATTAAAACATGAGTCAGGCGAGTTTCAAAATAAGATTACACGAGTGTTTTAATACCTAATTATATGCAGTTGCATACACTACTTTATTTAATCTCATGGCTATACTAAGATTTTTTTACCTGTATTTGAACTCTCTGTGGCTATACGCTTTTCTTGATTTTTCTGGCAAAAGACTATTCGTCAGTTTCGTAGCTGTTTCTAGAATGTCAGGTGGAGTTAAATTTTCACCAGTATCGTGGGTGTTGCTTGACATTTTTGCTACTAAAGTTTTATCCAACAAAATATTACTCAAATTCGTATGTACGAAATAGCGCCAAAATGGAAAAAGTCTGTTATTGGTCTATTGGTTCGGAACCAGCGCAGCGCGTTGCGCGCGCAGCGCGCTTACCATAGATAATGTGTACTTAAATTGAATTGAAACCTCCTTGGTCGGGACACATTGTACTTTAATAATTAAAAAATTGTTTTAAACCATTGTTTTGTTAGGAGAATAATGCTTTAATTATTTTTTTTTTTTAAAGATGTATGTATGTAAAATATGCCAATAAAAGTCAGTATTTCATTTCATAATTAGAATATTACCGAATGAGATTATATAAATGTCATTATATGCGGTAAGCAAGCGATATTGTTTATTTTTAAATTATTATTACAAAATTTATTAGTGAAATATTGTTTAGAATATTTGCATGTAATGTAATACACGCCCACAAAAAGCTAAATGAACCCTTGCTGAGAATGAGTTCGGGAGGTATACAGGCGCGATGATACATGAAGACCAATTGATGAAGGAGTGCCAGAGCACATGCGAGACGAATGCTAGTCTGCTGTCCCGTGTAAATTACTGAAACCTCATTATTATCTATTTATTATTGAAAATGATTACAATTATATACCTACTCGGTATAAAATTAGTTATTTGAAATTGATGAAATGTATGATGATGAATTGGATATGTTATGTACATCTATAATTATATTATTGAATATTGTAATTATTACATTTTACTGTTCTATCACTGATAAATCCTAGAAATTAGGAAATAATAATGACATGGACCTATACAAAAAAAGAATTAAAATGTTGACATCAGAATATATTTATATTCTCATTGTTATATAGATTATTTTTAGTGTGTTTTTTTTTATTGTTTATTATTATGTAAATACTTTAGGTAACGCTTTGGTTTTTCTATTTTAAGCTGTAATGTTGCATATTTTTTACTGAATAAACTTTTAAGAATAAATAACTTCAATAGCTTTTACGAAAACGTTGCCGTTACGAAAGCAATATTTAATTTGGTGAGATTGAGGTCTCTAGTGAAAAATAATGGTTTGAGTGAAAGTTGGTCAAGTATTGAAATTTAAATTAAATTTTAGAGCAAAGGTCGAGCCTTCTTTGTAAACTGATTGCCTCTTCAAGACCCTTTACTCACACTCCAAAAGTTTTTATTTAATATTTGTCTTGTAAATAGATACCCAATTTTTATAAATACTTTAATCTCTTCATCAAAATCTCAAAGGAAGGTCACTGGTGTAATTTCTATCGCGAGCTGAATTATTTGACACGTGATGATGAGGCATTTTGCATTCTTTTATGGAAAACAAAATGTTTTCATTACTGATTGACCACTACTCGTATCTTTACCTCATAGTGAATGATAACGAGATAAAAGATGGTAAAACAGGTTTAGCTTAGAACTGGAACTGAAACCGAGGCGCTCCCCTCACGCTTTGCACTCTATTGGTATCACAATCGGTGATTACTATTTATACGCCAAAATGTTTAGAACATTCAATTTCTCTCGCAAATCACATAATGTTATGTAAATAAACATTGTAACAAATTTAAAATAGAAATTATCCAATTACAAATTGTTTAATATTTCAAAGAAGGGCCCGAGTTTCTTGCCCGTTGATCTCGTAGTGGCTCAACAAAAAAGAAAAAATAATAGTATAAAAAAACTAAATAAAAAAAAACAAACACAAAAAAAAATTAACAGTATTTGTTTTTACACCTTCTTATGAGAGTCGTGGACGGCAAAATAGTAAAAATCGATAAGATTTTTACAACTTTTTAACCAATTTCCAAAAAAAGGAGGAGGTTCTCAATTCGTCTGTATTTTTTTTTATGTTTCTTACCTCAGAACTCTGAACTGGGTGAACCAATTTAGAAAATTATTTTTTTGTTTGAAAGGTGATGCTTGTCGTTTGGTCCAATTTTAAATTTCATCAAAATCGGTGAAGCCGTTTTTGAGTTACACTAAAATAACTGAAAAATATTTACCTATCTTGATGATATAGTCGTTAACAATGAATCATAATCGATCCTGTAAGTAGCAAAAAGTCCCGTAAGGTCACAAAAAGTAGGTGAAAAAATTTTTTTTTGCAAAAAATGGAGTTGAAGTCAGTACCGTGATAGTTCAAAAGTACCTGTTATCACAATACTGTGCGCATGGTACAGACTTTGACAAGTTATTTCACACTTTTGGGTGTTGAATTCGGTTCCATTTTTTGCAAAAAAAAAATTTTGTATTTATTGTTATAGCGGCAACAGAAATACATCATCTGTGAAAATTTCAATTGTTTAGCTATCACCGTTCTTGAGATACAGCCTGGAGACAGACGGACGGACGGACAGCGAATTCTCAGTTATAGGGTCCCGTTTTTACCCTTTGGGTACGGAACCCTAAAAATAATCTTGGCTATGACTTTGAACAAAGACTTATTAGAATGCACTTAGTACTAAATAATCTTATTAATAGTAAAAGCCGATCGGTAACAGCTATGGACTGCCGCCGTCTCGCAGGGCTACGGTTCGAGTCCCACCGCCGCGCCGTTTTAGGCGTCACCGCGTGGCGGAAGGGCTTTTTGCGTATGCTGATTAGCTACCCTCTTAGTAGATATTCAGTCGCCAAGCACTTAGCAGTGGGTTCTTGCTAAAGTATCCGAGAGCCAGTATGAAATTACAGGCACATGAGACTTAACAACTGCAGTATGTCTGAGGGTGATGGGTGCAGAGTAGTTCGTCAATTGTGACGAAATGCATCTGTTACAGGCAGAGGATACCGCTTAACACCAGGTAGATCTCTTGCATATTTCATCACAATGCCATAAACAAAACACAATAATTATTTGTAATATAAACCGTGTTGCAACCCTATATTTACAAACACATTGAATGTCTTCTATTTTTATGTGTGTGAGTTAGTAATACGTATGTAGATCGACGTGTTTGTATGCAATGTCAAGGTTGTAACAAAAGGCAAATCTCGACATGTCGTAAATCTCCGTTTAAGCCTTACTTGAGCCAAGTTCATATTCCGCTTGTTTTATTTTGTTTGTCATCTTAATCTACGGATTATGTAATCTGCAAGCTCAACCGATCTCGTTTTAAAAATATCAGGCTGATAACATACGCATTTTCTGTTGAACAAGCAACATGCGTTCTTTTTATATAGATTGTGTGTAATTTTTTTCTTAAGAATAGTGAAAATTTATGTGATATTTGAACTCTGAGCCTTAATGTCATACATATACCTTCTTACAAACTATAGTCCGTTTTTTTAACAAACGAGTACTGAGTATGTCGCTCGCACATTTCCGATATTGACAGAGTGAGATGGGTCATTGACGTCATTGGTCAATGCCTTTGTTCTTGTTTTGAAATTGTTAAGGCCCGTTCATATAGCATACTTCTAAAATTTACTGTAGAAAAAATTATGTTATTATTTTATGATTTTAACTTGCATACATAGTATATTCATAACAAAATTTTCTGTTCGCGTTTATGATATAAAAAAATATTGTAATAGTATATATATTTTGCACGCTTAAGAATTTAATATATATAAGCATAGAACATATAATAATAATAATATAAGCATAATTTTTAACTCCTCATAAAAGTCTATAAAATATTTTTTTCTATGGTTGTTATGTTTGCTTTCTCAACGAGATTCGTTCTGACAAGTTTCGTTCAGAATTTATAATTTTCCTACAATTAAAACACCCAAAACGAGGTTTATCTTTCTCTATTCCAATGTTTAAATTCTTTTGTTTTTGTTTTAAATTTCTGTACAGGAAACAGGAAAATAGTTTAGGGCTAATATTATACGAGTATATAATTATACATAGGTATACTTAACAATACAACATATAACAAAACTCTGTTTGCAGAACGTTAAAATGGACTTGAAAAAGTTTTGATAAAAAAATTTAAAACGTACAGGCATACTTTGATGTAAAATAAATGTCACAAAATTCAAGATGGAATGAGGAAAATATTTTTATGGAAGAAAACCGCTTTGGATCAAATTCATAATTAAATGTATGTTTTCTTTTGTTGCGTTGATGTCCATTAATACATGAAAAACAAAACAGTACTTACTAGTAGTTGAAATCAAACTCACGACGCAATATAAGTACAAAATTTAGCTTTTTTTTCAATTTTACAAAGTTGGAAATGTGCCCAGTAAACCTGCACATAATTTTATTATTTCCTACCTTCTTATACCTCCACTTCGCTAGTTCTATGATATCAATTTGTTTTTATGGAGTTGTGATGAACACGCACGAGGTCCACCTGATGTTAAGTGGAACCCATGCCTGCACCCCTCACCCTGAGACAAAGAGTTGTTAACGTCTCATGTGCCTGTAATTTTACTGGCTCCTAAGGATTGCTGCCGGAACACACTGTTAGTAGAGATATTCCTATGTTTGCAATAACACATGCTCCGCGGATTACATTATAGTGTTAGTTGCTTGGCGACAGATTTTTTCTAGTTGACGGTGGTAGCTAGGCAGAAGAGTATTCGCAAATTGCCCTTTCACCACGCGGTGAAGCTCAAGCCCGCGGCGGGGATCAAACCATGGACCTGCGATACCGCATTCTTAGCTATTCAAAGTCAAAGTCAAAATCATTTATTCAATTTAGGCGTCTACGACGCTCATGAAGGTCAATTACAAATTTTAATAATGAAATATACTACATAGTACTGCCACGTTCAGCAAACAAAAATTATAGAGCCACTGCGAGAAGAACGGGCAAGAAACTCGGGGCCATTCTTTTTAACGTTTTTTAACAATGTTTTAAGTACATACTATATAGTAAAATTATAACAATACTTCATTTACATTACGTAGGTGGTAGGCGCTAGCTAGGCAGAGGCGAACCAGTCCAAGCATTTTTGTCGTTTAAGTAATCACAAACTGTGTAGTAAGATTTCTTTATCAAAATATTCTTCACATGCAACTTGAATTTTCTTTCTGTGAGCGTTGTAATATGTTTGGGCAATTTATTATAAAACCGCACACAATTGCCTAAGAAGGACCTTTTATTTGTCTTTGCTAATCTAAAACCTGGCACCGCTATTTTATCGTTATTCCTAGTGTTATAATCGTGATTGTCACTGTTTGATTTAAATTTGCTTAAATTTTTACGAACATACATAATATTTTCAAATATATACAGACTTGGTAAAGTTAAAATATCAATTTCTTTAAAAATATCTCTGAGGGATTCCCTAGGATCCATTTCATATATGGCTCGAATTGCACGCTTTTGTAAGATAAAGATTGTCTCTATCTCAGCAGCAGCTCCCCACAGCAATACACCATAAGACATAATACTGTGGAAGTACGCGAAATAAACGAGCCTAGCAGTAGCTACGTCTGTTAGCTGTCTTATCTTACGAACTGCATATGCAGCAGAACTAAGTCTTCCGGATAGATCATGTATATGTGGATTCCACTGTAAAGTTGAATCCATTTTGATTCCCAGGAAGACTGTCGCATTGTCAAAAGAGAGTTTTTCTAGGCCAAGCTTAATGTTTGGTTCAACATAAGTAACATTTGGTAAAAAAAACTTTAAACATTTGATCTTTTTTGAATTTAAGAGAAGATTATTAGCCGCGAACCATTTAGTGATCATAGATAACACATTATTTACATGAATAAGTTCACTATCCCTCCTATCTACTTTAAAAATCAGGGAGGTATCATCTGCGAATAAAACTATATCGCAGAAATTTTTAACCATGCAAGGCAGATCATTTATATATGCTAGAAACAGAAAAGGTCCTGAAATGGATCTTTGCGGTACTCCTATTCTTACCAAAGACCCGGAAGAAGTGTTGCCATTTATTCTAACCTTCTGTAGCCTGTCTGACAGATATGACTTTATAAGATCCAGAGCTTTTCCACGAATACCATAATGTGAAAGTTTTCGAATCAGAGTGCAGTGCTCTACACAGTCAAATGCCTTAGAAAGGTCACAGAATACGGCAATAGCATCCTGTGAACTCTCCCAGGCTTTAAGTATATTACCACTCGGCTATCATAGCTTCAATAGGATTTAATTTAATAGGTTCGGTAAAATCATCATTCAATTCGTGACATTGTTACGTTATGAATACATTTTCTGAGCTCACATTCCTCTTAAAAATAACCCCCAAGCATATCTGGTGACGAACGACACGCTCTGGTAATATTTTATGAGCTCTCATAAAATATGAGATCTTGCTTCTATATGGAACTTTCCGTTATGCGAATCTATACTGCCGTCAAACATCCGTACATACAGATTACCTACTGAAGTAACACGTGGTTAGTTCATTGACGAAATATTATGTAAGTAGTGCTTACACGTGCGTACCTGCTTACTGCCGATACTTGTCGAGTTCCCGGCTATGTTACTGTTTCTAGGGATATATTATCTCAAGCGACATTTTTCTAAATTATCGCCAAGCGCCTAATGGCGTGTTCCGGCAGCTGTGAGTACTATGTGAGATTTTTGACCTCCATTTCACCTGATGGTAGGTGATGATACGGTCGAAGATGTTGTTAAGGCTAACCAAGCTATTGTCTCTCAAGGATAGCTGTTTGCGACAGATTATCTATTTGAGGGTGGTAGGTAATCGGACGTGCATTCCACGGACTTCTACGCCACAAAACATACTTAGTGTTGCTGCTCATTAGGAAAACAATTGCTACAGCCGAGTGATAGTTTCATTCACAATTTCCTGCACTGTGACCGATGAAATTCGATTTTAAATCGAAAAATGCTTGATTCACTAACTCGCCACAAGGGCACTAACTACTTGCGTTGCCATAAAAAATTTCGTAACGCCCTCGTGAATACCATAATTAATTGAAACTTAGCGGGGCTGCACAAAAGAATTCCAATGGACGTTAAGTTCTAGTGCACAATATAGCCTTATTTTAAGCACAAGTACATAAAACATTTTTTTTAATATTCATAAAAAGTATTTGTGATATATTTAATGAGAAGTTTGCCTGGGTTCCTGATAGCACCCATAGATCAGGGTGTTATTAAAAATCCCGGGTATGAAACGTCTCGCCTAAAATGACTTTAATGTAATGTACTCGTATTTTATGTACCTGATTCCATCATAATACCGATAGATCAGGGGTGTTTTTTGTAGAATCTGTGAGCAAGCGATATAAATAAAACAGCGACTATCCGGTAACAGGCTTGTATTTCCAATGAACAATCAAATTCCTCCTACCGCGTACATCGTCTACCCGCCGGTATTCTTTATTATCTATTATGCATCTGTCATACACCACATTCCTCTACACTAATTACATAATAAAATTATATAACAAATTCAAATAAATTATGATAAAATAACTACATTTTATAATTAGGTTTATCCTGTCTACACTGCCGTACTGGTCTCATCACAATATCATTACGGCAGGGATCTTGTGGAGGCTCAAGGGTGGAAAATACCGACTGGGTGGTAGGTGCGCTTGATGAAGCTTCAGGAATACAATTTGCTCGCTCGTTAACTTTTTCTACGAACGTGCCCTCAGGCACTGATGACTTTGATAAGTCTGCTGGCTCATGCTGTATGGAACGATCAGCGTCTGGGCAGACCAAGGAACTTCTACACCTGCGCTTTATTTGGTCAACATGACGATGTACTTGGGTATCACCTCCTTCACTCACCACTTTAAAATTGGACGGGCCTATCCTACTGTCTACTTTCCCCGGCAACCACTTATCACCTTTCAAATATTGCCGATACCAGATATCGTCCCCTGGCGCAATGTGTCTGTTCGCGCCTCCTGCGCGTTCCACCTGCTGCTGCTGAACGCGGCTCACCCTCGTCTCCCTGTCCGGTTTTAGGGCATCTAACCTAGTCCGTAGGTGCCTACCTAACATGACCATAGCGGGGCTTTCACCCGTAGTTGCATGCTCCGTATTCCTATAGTATAGTAAAAATGTATACAAAGCCTTAAGGATGTCTTCTTTTTCAAATACAGCTTTTTTAATAACTCGTTTCAGAGTTCGAACTGCATTCTCAGGAAGGAGGTGATACCCAAGTACATCGTCAATCGTAGGTAATGGGTAGCGGTCAACCAATAAGACTGGATTCAAAGTTGCCTTATAGTCTACACAAACCCTGAGCGATCCATCCGACTTGTTGACCGGCACCAGTGGTGACGCCCAGTCGGAGCAGTCAACGGGCTCGATGATCCCCGCCTGCAGCATCTTGTCGAGCTCCGCATCGACCCGGTCGCGCAGCGCGAACGGCATGGGCCTCGCACGGTGGTACACGGGTACCGCGCCCTCTCGAACCCTCAATGTCGCCTGGCCACCCGTGAACCTCCCCAGACTCCCGTCAAACAACTCCTTATGCCTGTTTAACAAAACATTAATATCGTTATCAGTATTTCCGATATGATGACAATAAAAAAGAGGTACTTGGATTCCTAATTCTGTAAGCCACTGTCTACCTAGAAGAGAAGTGGTACCGCCTTCGATGACAAACAATTCAAGTTCCTTGACCTTATCTTTATATTTAACAATAGGCATAATATATCCTAACGGTTTAATATTGGTACCGTCATAAAACTTCAGGTACATTTTATATGGAAAAATCTCGTTATTTGGAAAATACTTATCATATGTTGCTTTACTTATACACGATATGGCTGTGCCTGTATCTATCTCCATAGAAATGATTACGTCATTTATAGAAATCGGCAAACTCACCGCCTTATAGTCCTTTAAACATAATTGATGGAGGTCAACGTAGTCTTCTTCGGAATCGGTTTCACGTCGTTCAGATTCTATATCCACTTTGTTGTAGTGAAAACCGCGGTTACCAGTATTTTGTCTCTGGGGCACCGCACCGCTTACCGCGCTCCACGTGGAGCACATCCGCCGTAAATGACCTCTTCGTTGACACTTGCTGCACACGTATTCCCGAAATCTACAACTCCCGTAACCGTGACCTGCAGAACCGCAACCCTTGCAGTTTGCAGATCGCGTAGGCGCCGCCACTCGTGATTGTCCCGGTGTGGCCCCGTGCATGCCACCTTTTCCGTTTCCAAAACTACGGCGCTCGGTGCGTCCGCCACCACCACCCGTCTGCAGCGCATGCACCGCCTCCGTATCCGGCACGAACCGTGCCTCGACCGCAGCTGCATCCCGTTCCGCTGCTTCCAGTGAACTTGCAATTTTTACAGCTCCGGCAAAACTTAAACCGTCATCCTCCGCAAACAACCGTTGGCGGATGACGTCACTCTTCAAGCCGCAAACAAACTGATCCCGCAAATTCTCACAAAGCCCTTCATTAAATTTACAGTACCGTGCCAGTTTTTTGAGCTCCGCTACGTATTCGCCAATAGTCTCTTCTTTTTCTTGCCTCCTCTGCCGGAACCGATAACGTTCGGCGAGTATTGATGGCGTCGGTTGAAGATGGCGTCTTAAAACATCGCTAGCCTCCAAATACGTCAAATCTGCGGGTTTCTTTGGACTCGCCAAATTCAATAACAGCTCATAAGCTTCATCCCCCATAAGTGCTATAAGTGTTGGTAATTTGAGGTCTTCCTTGATGTTATTAACCTTAAAATACATCTCCAGCCGATCCGCGTACGACGACCACGCACCGTTTTTAACATCAAATTCACTTATTTTTCCGATCGACATGATAACTAGTTGCACGCACTTAATGGAACACTTAAAATCCTCGTCGCCAATGTAGAATCTGTGAGCAAGCGATATAAATAAAACAGCGACTATCCGGTAACAGGCTTGTATTTCCAATGAACAATCAAATTCCTCCTACCGCGTACATCGTCTACCCGCCGGTATTCTTTATTATCTATTATGCATCTGTCATACACCACATTTTTAAAGACCCAGACATAAATATTGTCGACATTGACACCATAGACCATTGTTCAAATATCAGGTGAAATTTTATTACAGATTTATTACTTACAATAACATTGTTCCATTTTCTTGCAATTGAAGTAAAAACCCTGAGTTTTTAGAACTTGTGAATAAAACGCATTTTAGCTTCCACCTAAATATGACGCCTCACCCTCACCCTTGGCGCGGGCTCAAATAAATGATGATGATTTTCTGCACTTGCAGTACACTCTTCTATTTCACCTCACAAGATCGGAAAGGTGTTTGTTTTTTCATTAGAAATTAGATCTGCGTGCAAAAGTGCGTCCTATGCGCTAAAGTTGAAAAGGTTTAAAATTCTAAGCTAAGTTGGTACACCAAACGACCTGTGCCGCCACGCCGTGCACACCTGTCTACAGCTCCGCCAGTATCTCCCAGTGAGACCGCAATAGTCCCCGCACTATTGCCGTCTCACTCGGGTCATCGTTCCGACGCTAGTTGCAGACCAGTGCCTTGGAATACGCAGTCCTGACGAAGTTTTGTTTTGTGTGCAGAAGCTGAGCAGCCGCCGACCGCCGTGCAACGTGAGCTACGAGCTCGCCGTGCCGTCGCGCAGAGGCGCTCTAAGACGTCAGGCATTACCACCTACCCAAGTCCCTTGTTTCGGAACAACATCATATCGGGCTGGTGGTCTTGTTTTGACCGCACTTTTCGGTGCGCATTTCACAACTTTACTACTCGACACAACATTGTAACAGTGCGCGTAACAACACACTTTGTGCTGTTAAGCGACGTCGTTCAGGCGTGGGGTAGCGTCAGCCAAACCCGTCTGAACGATCAAATCCGCCATTTGCTGCGGTCGCAGTGTGACACCCTACGGTGACAACGGCCACTGTCGAACTTTTGGTTTAACCTTGCACCGTGGCCTTTCCCGCTTCACGGGTCAGCCGAAGCAAGCTGGGCTCCGGGATAACTGGCCTTGGGGTCGCCCCTAGTCAACCCCGGAGTAGCGCTTAGGAGCACCCCTCTCCGCCGAGAAAAAAGCTCGGAGAGGGTACACAACTAGGGCACACCCTAGGTACACACTCCCTCTCACACAGTGAGCTCACAAGGTGTGTGAGGGAATTCAAACCCTTGATAGGGCGTCCTGAGTATTCCCCTCAGGATGCAGTCCCGTCCCTCTAACGGTGAGGTGCAGGTCCTTCAGACCTTCGCCCTCCGCCACCCCGATCTGTATGTTGCTCATATGCAACTCCTCGAAGAGGAAGCGAGTGCCCGCCTCACGGACACTCTTATTGCTCCCTCCGGGACTTCAATCCCGGAGGCCAAAGTCCCTCCTCTGACCCGGTCCTTCTCAGAGGACAGTCCGCTTTCACCCGCTCCGGGCCCAGACAACAGACGCACGGTGGCAGCCCCTCCCCGTGAGAGGTCTCGCTCGCGCTCACCGATCGGGAGGCCAGCGAGCACCCGTCCCTCCATCGCCGTTGTCGAGCCCACTTCGGACTCCGAAGCGGAGATGGAGGTAGATCCGAGTCGCGCCTTACGCACCGACTCGGACTCAGATAACGACGGCTATACCGTCGTAGATAGGAAACGCAAGCGTGCTCCTAAAGCCGCTAGTTGCGCAACTTCCGCCCCTCCCGCCAAGGCACCCGCTAAGGCCCCCGCCTCCGGCAAGAAGCCGACCCCCGCCCCGCGCCCCGCGTCTCCTCCCTCCGCTCCGGCCACTACTGCCGCGTCCCCTCAGGACGCGAGCGCGCGCCGCGAAAAACCGCCTCCGCCCCTGTTCATTCAGGACAAAACCAAATGGGACATGCTGTCCCGTTTAGTTTCGGATCGTGGGATCCATTATACTAATGCCCGCTCCACGCAGCAGGGCATTAAAGTCCAAGTGTCCACCATTAGCGACCACAGAGCGCTAACAAAGCTCCTCCGTAAAGAGAGCATAAGTTTTCACACTTATGCGCTCGAAGAGGAGAAAGTCCTCCGAGTTGTCATCCGCGGTGTGCCCAAGGAGGTACATACCGATTCGGTATGTGCCGACCTGAAGGCACAAGACTTCCCCGTACATGCAGTTCACCGCATGTACAGCGGGAAGGACCGCAGTCCCTACGATCTAGTACTCGTAGTACTAGATCGTACACCTGAAGGCAAGGCCATTTTTAATTTAAAAAAGGTCTGTGGCCTCTCAGGACTCGATGTCCAAGCCCCATACAAGAATGGGAGTCCCTCGCAGTGCCATAACTGCCACGCCTCCCGTTTCTGCTTCGCTCGCGCTAGGTGCGTTAAGTGCCTAGGCGATCACGCGACAGCAGCGTGCACTCGCACCCGGGACTCGCCGGACCCACCCAGTTGTGTTCTATGCGGTGCTCAAGGGCATACCGCGAATTACCGTGGTTGCCCTAAAGCACCACGAGTGAACCACAGGGTGGCAAGGCATAGGCCGACCCGTCCCTCTTATGACCGCTACCAACGGGTAAGCCCTAAACTAACGGTAGTACCTGCCTCACAGGTAATACCCGCGCCGCTCCCAGCCCGTAACGCATGGTCTAAACCATCCAGTATGGTTAAGACCGTCGCTACCGCCCGCGCCCCGGCCCGCGCGCCCGCGCCCGCTCCCGCACCCGCCCGCGCCGCGGCCCCTGCCCGCGCACCGGCCCCGGCTCGCCCCGCGCTCCCGGCACCCGCAGCCAACACCGTTCGCGCCCCTCCCCGCGCCGCTTCCCGGCCACAAGCTCCCCCTATGCCATTGATGGCTGCCCCTCTTCAAGAGGCAATCAACCTAGTCAGCGATCTGGCTATGTCGGTTGACATCAATGAGGTACAAGAGCTATTCCACAAGATGCAATACGCTCAATCCCCAGCGGACGTGATCCAATACACATTGGAACACGCAAACTTACTAAGCGCCCTTAAGCGCTTCGTCCCCCAGGCCCCTCCCCAGTACAACCACTATGGGTAGTACAACCGAACGCACGAAACCGTACTCAGTTTCGTTAGCGTCATTTAACGCTGACGGCCTCTTCAGACAACGTGACCTCGTCCACGACTTTTGTTGTACCCACCTTATCGATATCATATGCGTGCAGGAAACCTTTCTAAAACCGGGGAAGGCGAACCCTAGGTTTGCCAATTACAGAACGGTACGTGATGATAGAGTGAACTCCCGTGGGGGAGGCACTCTTATCTATTACAAAAGGTCCCTGCACTGCATTCCCCTACCTACCCCGACTCTTGTTAATATGGAAGCATCTTGTTGCCTCCTAGCTATGACTGGTCATCAACCTATAGTCATAGCGTCCTGTTACCAAGCTTGCTCCAAGCCGATCGTCCGAGCTGACTTAGAAGCCTTATTCTCATTAGGAAGCGCCGTCATTCTGATTGGCGACTTCAACTGTAAGCACATCCTATGGAATTGTAACGTCAACAATCCCAAAGGTATTGCACTTGAAAACCTAATCGCAGAACTTAACTTTGACATAATTGCGCCCACTGAGCCCACTCACTACCCTTATATGGAAGACCACCGATCTGACTTGCTTGACATGGCACTACTCAGAGGCGTAACACTCCGGTTACGCTCCATAGAAGTGGTTCACGAGCTTCACTCTGACCACCGACCCATTATACTGCGACTAGGTCCCGACCCAACGACTGACCTCCCCCGCCCCACTAAGACGATAGTGAACTGGAAGCAAGTAGGCGATGCCCTAAAGGCTATCAGTTCACCGGACCTTGACAAGATCCCTGACGACATCCTGACAAAAGATGACGTAACCCTTGCGATCGATTCGTTCACCAATCACCTCTCCACCGTAGTAGGTGCATCTGCAAAGGAGGTCATAGTGCCGGACGACCGGCGCCTTGTCATTCCAGCGGATGTGAGACGATTGGTGACGGAGAGTAAAGCAGTGACCCGACATTACGACTCTTACCCCAGTAAAGAGAACAAAACTAAGAAACGCCACTTTGAACGCATGGTTCAAAGTCGCATGTCTGAGTTGCGTGATCAACAATGGGGCGATAAACTTTCAAACCTCGTGCCAAGCCACCATGCTTACTGGGACTTGGCGCGAGGTTTGAAAGGAAGTAACCACAACGACATGCCTCCCTTATACAGACCAGTCCCACTAGTCCCAGCGTTCTTTGACGAAGACAAAGCTGAGTGCCTAGCTGATAGCCTAGAGGCTCAGTGTTCCCCTAACGTAGATCACGTTGACCAAGCTCACCTCGATTCGGTGGATGCTGAAGTCGAACGTAAAAGCTCTGTGGTCACCTCTGAACTCCCACCAATCACTTTAGCGACTTACGCTGAGGTGGAGAGACTGATCAAGGCCCTCCGACCGCGCAAGTCCCCCGGTGCCGATGGCATCTCCAACAGGGTTCTTAAAACCCTCTCTCCTCCTCTCATCCATCTCTTAGTCAGCATCTTCAATGCTGCTATGAGCCACTGCTTATTCCCAGACACCTGGAAATGTGCAAATGTCATTGGCATTCACAAACCAGGCAAAAGCTCATCTGACCCCACCAGCTACTGCCCCATCAGCCTCCTCAGTGCCTTAGGCAAACTTTACGAGCGGTTACTTGCAAACCGTCTCCAGTCCCATGCTAAGGAACACCACCTTATCCCAGATGAGCAGTTTGGCTTCAGACCCGGACACTCATGCGTCCAACAGGTGCACCGCCTCACGGAGCACATCATTGAGGGCTTCAATAAGTACCCCAAACCCCAGACTACGCTAGCAGTCTTCCTCGACGTAGCGAAAGCTTTTGACAAAGTCTGGCACAATGGCTTGATCTACAAGCTATACCAATTTGGCGTGCCAGAACGTCTTGTGCTCATCCTACAAGACTTCCTTAAAGCCAGAAGCTTTCGCTATCGCGTGGAAGGCACCCTCTCCTCCCCCCACCCAGTCAGAGCCGGAGTCCCTCAGGGCTCCGTGCTATCACCTATTCTCTTTGCACTGTATACCAGTGACATCCCACGCTCTCAGCCCAAAGTATTCCTAGCCCAATATGCGGACGATACCGCCATTTACACCACTGGGTGGCATATCAACAGACAGTCCTATTTCGTCATTCAACGGGCCGTCACCGAGATCGGTGACTGGTCCCGAAAATGGCGCATCGCGGTCAACCCAGCTAAAAGCACAGCTATGTGCTTTACTGAGAAGACACGCTCCCCTTACCCGAAACCGCTTATTTTGTTCGACGAACCCATTCCCTGGGTTCCTAGAACAAAATACCTCGGAGTCACCCTTGATCGTCATCTCACCTTTAACGATCACATAACAACCGTCCGTAACAGAGCGGCCTTCATAATGGGTCGCCTTGGTCCCCTACTTCGCAAAGAGAGTAAAATGTCTCTTAGTAATAAGAAGACACTTTACACTGCCTGCATCCGCCCCATCATGACTTACGCATCAGTAGTGTTTAGTCATGCTAGTGAGGCCCACCTTCATAAACTTCAAGTCATCCAAAACCGTTTTCTTCGTAATGCAACCGGCGCCCCGTGGTATATCCGGAACACCGAGTTGCATTGCGACTTAAACCTTCCCTCTGTAGCGCAGTTCAATAAGGACTGCGCCCGCCGATACTTTGATCGAGCGCCCCACCACCCGAACCCATTGGTTGTCCAGGCATCGAACTACTCGACTGCCTCTTCTATCCCATTTTTCAAACCCCCCCGTCGCCGACCACGGCAGGTATTAGACGACCCGGATGACCCCATCGCAGCCATTACATTGGCAGCTTTAGCGTTATCCGCAAGTCGTCGAGGTAAAATCCCCAGGTGTGAGGTAATTAGAGGTCACACAATCAAACACCGAGCCCGCCGGCGAGCTCGAGGCAAAAACAAGGTCACGATAAATTGCTCTCCAAATAGTCAAAGAGTATTATTCAGTAGGGCCCAATTGTGCAACACTGCAGTTGCACAGAGGCATTTTGCTCCGATCCCCCCCATGTCTCTCGACAGCGAGACAAGCCGAGGTCCGAACCACAGTGGTGCCCTTGAGCTCGCTGTCAACCCCTCCTATAATAGCGGTACGTTTTCGGCGTCCGCAGGAGACGGAGGTAGAAAGCGCTTTTCGCCTTCTACGCCCGTCTCGCCTTCTCTCCCGGGCTATTGTAGGGCCAGGCCCTCGCCCAAAACCCGGTGGAGCTGGACGACCGCACAGGCGGTAGCCAGCATCTATGTCCTCCCTAAACAAACGGTACACCAAAAAATATAACAATAATATTACCAATTCCAAAATTTAAGAGTTATTATTTGACGCGAGTACTTTTATTGAAACGATGGATTTTAGAGTTGAACCGAGTTGTTCAAATATACAATCACGAGCGTTGCAAGGATTTCAAAGACGCAAAATAACTTTAGTGCCGAGCGCAACATACAATTTTTTGCCATATTCTAGTGAGGAATAATCTAAGTAGGTACAGCTTTTTTTTTAATTTTCTTTTAGTATAGCTTAAATAATTATGGTAAGAACATCAGTTTTAATTAACTCTAAAAAAATTTAATACAATAACTACGATTTGTAATATTGTAAGGTAATTTAGTTTTCTTTAATAATCATTTCGAATTTTGAAAGCCTTTTCCACGCTAGCGGATATAAAACGCAGACATTTCCACGCAGAATGCGAATCATAAACAACACCTTTCTAAACTTGTGAGGTGGAAATAAATATTTATTATTAATTATTTAAATGAGGAAGCCTTGTAACCTGGTCTGATCACAAAACATTACGTCGCCAGTTTGAGGTTACTATATATTATTCGTAGTGGAGACGTATATGTACTCTGACCCCAAAACTTGTGACCCGCACCATACCCACTGCACTAGTTTGTTACCATATTATGTACGATACTCGTAAGTTTGTTACTTCCTGTATCCGTCCGTAACAGAAGTTACCTAGATTACTACGAAAATAGCTATGGTTCTCGAGATCATGTTACGTGGTCTCCTAATTATAACTTGTTCACTTGTTTAAGGTTTGTAAATATTAGAAAACGGGACCCTATTCTACGCCGCTAACCGTCTCTCAGTCCGTCTGCTAGTCTTAACTTTGTAGTATCTTTACAAACGAAAAAAATTTTTACCAAAAAATGGTACAGACTTCAACACTGAAAAGTGTGAAATAACTTGTTTAAGTCGGTGCCATGATAGTTCAAAAGTACCTATTATCAAAATATTGTGTGCATGGTACCGACTTCGACAAGTTATTTCACACTTTTGAGTGTTGAAATCAGATCAATTTCTGGGGTAAAATACTTTTTTAAATTTTTTCACTCTTTTTAGTGACCCTTGCTACTTACGGGGTCGATTTTCATTCACTGTCAACGACTATAATTATCATCAAGATAGGAAAATATTTTTCAGTTATTGGAGTGTAACAAAAAAACGGCTTAACTGATTTTCATGAAATTTTAACAGGACCATAGGACAACCATCAGCTTACAAATAAAAAAAAATATTAAGATCGGTTTACCCAGTCAAAAGTTCTAAGGTAACAAACATAATGGTAATTATATTGATGAAATAAATACATATGTTTATTTAATGAAAAACTAATTTATATTTTTCAGTAGTTTGATTATTAATCGTAATCGGCAATTTCATACTTTAACCCCTAATATTATCGTTTGGTGGAATACCCAACATATAATCATAATATCAAAAAAAAATTAAATCCGATATGGGAATAACATTTCATTACTAAGTCTCATTGAGCACCAACCAGATTATTGTTCGTTGTTCAAAGGGGCACACTTTAGGTGCTCGAAACTTATTAAGCCCTCTTAGTAAAATACCTCGTATAATTCTAAATTGTAAGACTGTTTTCAATTACCTCTTTCGCATGATTGAAGCACCAAGACGGAAACATAACTTATCAATTAATGCTTGTTAACGTCTTTTTATACTTTGATATCATAATCTCTATTGTTCCTCCTTTGCTTTATCCTTTGTCTCCAAGAACACATATGACAACACAAGAACATAAATATTGTTCTGAAAATACTTCCATCGGCGTCCATCTGGAATTTCCCTCAGAAGTTTTGGCTGGTAGACTTTGATAATTATGTTTGTTTTACTTCTAAAAATTTTAACAAAGAGATTCTAAATTTGTCTTATATAATAAAAAAGTAGCCAAGAACGTGTTGGGCCTCGCACAGTGTAATACCGTAGTTACCAGTAATCAACATATGTATAGCGAGATTCAGAACCCGTGTATACCGCGCCATCTAACGGCAGCTTAGTGAAGCTTTTGATAATTTATTAAGTTTTATTTAGTTTTTTGGTGTAGATTTTTATTGCAGATGTTTTTCAATGCAAGTTTTTACCCGTTATGAAAGAGCAACTACTTCATCTTAGTCACTTGAAAGAATTTATTCTAAGGTTTTTGTATTTGGTACAAAATATATTTCACAAATAAGACACAACAAAAGCAATGAAAAAGATATTAAAATAATGACGTCACTTAATTCCATTGGATACTGATTAAATAAAATTAAATATCAATTTGTGAGAATGGGCTCTTTGAATACAATACTGAGCTGAAGGTGAAAATTAGCATCCTGATTTTAGAAGTCTGTTTCCTTTTTTTTTATTTTTTCTTAACTTCAGCTGGCTTAGATATACACGTACAAGTTTTTCCACTTATACAGTTGATGGGATATTATTTAGTTAACGGTACATACGATATGATAACTTGAGCTCAAATAAATATAAAATAGTGAAAACATCAAGAATAACATTAATTGTAATGTCTAGTACTTATTATGGTTTAAAAATATTGTACAATAACGACAAAAATAATGTAGGTTTTTATACCTATATTGCTTCGACCACTATCTCACCTAATGGTAAGTGATGATGTGGTCGAAAATGTTGTTCAGGCTAACCTAGAATTACTGGCTCTTAAGGACTGAGTTCTCAACTGGCGGAACACACCGTTAGGTAGTTGGCGACAGGTTTTCTACTTGAGGGTTGAAGCTAGGCTAGGTATGAATATTTCATGAAGATTTAAGGTGTAATAATCTTTAAAAAAACTTAATATGATTACTAGCACTATGGCGTGTTAGGCGAAAATCACGAACAAATATTTCGGGTACATAGGCACCCAGTGCGTAGAATCGTGGGACATAGGTTCGATTCCCACTGGAGGTGAACCATTTTTACTCCAAAAATTTTTAAATGAGATCATTTAATATTATTTAGACTAACTAAAAGCATCTAAAAATACTTTCAGGTAGTCTAAATTATTCATATATATATTATTAAAACAATAATAATCGTTTGGGATCAAAAACGTCGGCTTAAGTTCCTTAGTACAAATATTGAAACTAGTGATAATTTCTTAAAAAACTTCTAAATCAATTTTTATAATAATTTTATTTAAATAATGATTTGATACGGCTTAACGATGCTTCAAATTTGTACTATAAACATCATCTAATAAATATTAGGTCACTATAGTATCATTCCAGTAATGTTTTTAGTACTGAATGACTATACTTACCAACTTAATATTCCAGAAGAAAATTAAAACTCCAGACAACAATTCAACAAAGTTCACTATAATTCGGGGCAGGTTTTTAAAAGCCACTCACATACTATATAAACATTTTTTGCAATTCAAAGTTTACTTTGTATCACTGGCCAGTTCAAAAGTTTAGACGGAGTTACCGCGACGGAGGCCGTACGCTGCGGTCGCTCACGTCCGTCGGCTACGGCGTCGAAGTACGGACTGGCACTGGCTGCCTGAGTGCCCGCTGCCTGTGATGCGAGGGTGTAAGAAAGCGAGCTTTGCACACTAAATCAGATGCGACAAAACCTACGTTCGCTGACCTTGGTAATGTTTTGTTCCTCTTTTTGTATTCTGAAGTTTAATTGCGGGGTTCAATTCAACCCTAACAATCAGGGAGTTAAAAATTTGTTGTTTGTGATAAAACTTTTCCGCATTGAAAACTTGAGACCATGCGAGAGAATGATATTAATTTTGACAGTAATTTATGTAATTGAAAAGTTGAGAAGTGAAACTTTTGTGTAATCTCAATTATGTTTTTGGATATAAAACGATTTTACTAACGACAGACTTGTGCAAGACTGAGAGGGAACCTTGTTTTTTTGTTGTTCGATTAGTTTATTTTATTTATACCATGTTTTTGTTAAGGCACTTGATTGTATGTCTGTTTGTCGTTCCAGGTAGTATCATGCAACTTAAGGATAACTTTACATTAAGTTTTATTATTTTATAAGAGCTTATAAGCATGTTTTCATATAATATTTTAAAGTACGGTTACTTTATTTTAATCTGCAAATACATATCATACATAATACATACATATAAAATGAGATAATGGAATCAATTTCAAATTATTTATATTGTGCAGAACCTTGACTCCGGAATGTTCTGTAAACGGAGATTGTTTTATGCTGATTGTACATTGACGGTTCTTATACCCATACCTCTGTATACGTGTTTTTTTTTTATTTACGTGTGAAAAATGCATTTACGCATTCCCGTCCACCTCGGGGAAGGTGGCCGGGATATGTCGGGCTCGACACCAACTACTCCCACAGCAGCAAGTGCCCCTACCGACTAAATAACACACGGTGTTCCAACTCTACCGCTTCTAGGCGGGCCGCAGGGACGCTTTAGCTCTCAACTACGAACCCGCCACGGTTGTCCGTTTCCGGACCCCTCCTGGGGTGCTACCCCTCACGACGCACCAGAACACATGGCAAGTCGCTACCACCCGGGGACCAAGCCCGCAAATGGGCGTCAGACAACCCCGCTTCTGACGCCCGAGGTCCCCCTGCGACGGGTCAGATAAGTAGCCCCGTCGCCTGCTACTTCGGCCGCAGAGGATAGAGAGAGCGGCGCCTCGCTATAGCGACACTCCTCTTCCCCTGCGGCCCCTCCGTGCTGCCCATACAGCACCGCAGCCTAACCTTTGCCGCTCCATACTGGACTTAGAGGCAAAGCCCAGTGGAGCGGCCACTCTGGGGCCGGCCGACTGCCCAAGCCGACACGGCCCCAGGTTCCTCTTAGCTTCACCGTGGGTGACGAAGCCACGGCTTCTAAGCCCCACCGCCACGACAAGGCGGAATGATTTTAAACAAACGCATATTACTGAAGTTAACGCGGCGGCAGCAGGTTCTCTGGCGTTAATTTACTACGAATGTAGCTGCTACGAGTTTATCGGTACGTAACTCGTAGCAGCCAGCATTGGCGTAGCGTTTCGTAGAGACAATTTACATAGGTAATGCCCAAATTCACTATCGGCCAGTGTATCGTCAATGTCAGATTTTTGTATCTTGCTTATTCTCATTTTATGACTTCCGACTGAATTAACTTTAATGGCGGTACTTTGCTTCTGTATTATCTCATCTCGCTGTATTTTCTTTAATACACTGTAGCTTTCATCTATCTTTCAGCGGAAGGTCATTCTAATTAAAATACATAAATGTAAGGTGCTAGGGTAGTTCGATTTAATTAAAACAATTTCGTAATTTCGATGTTTCCTAATCTAATCTAAGTAGGACTATTGGGTATCATTAGTCTTGATTTTGAAATACGTATATATGAATAACATAAAATGACAAAGAAAACATTATTGCTATCTCGTTATTTCCTATACCTATACCATCCTCATCCCTTATTATTTTCAAACCCATGTTGAGTTATTGCTCGGCAAGAAATAAGATACTTGACTTCCTCGTTTTTTCTGAAATAGTGAGTATATTTATTAATTTCACTCAACCTCGTTTTTTATGGGTTTTTTTCTGTGAAATTATATCACGTAGGCGTTACCTATAGGGAAATAAGCTCCTTTTTGCACCCGTGCATATTGAAAATTTACTCAGTAGCGTATTGAAAATAGTCATATACCATTTATGTAGTCAAACTTCACAGTCGAGTTCTAAATAAGCAGAAATAAAATAAATAAAGCATAGTCGTGTCAAAGCTATTATTTAATGATTATGTTGGTTTTGGCTACATTACTAAATCTTGATAGGGAGTTTTGGCGAGAGCACGAAGATCATGGTGCAAATATTTTTTCTTTGATCAAGATCAAAAGTAGTTATATCATTAATAATATTATAATTATATAAACACTACGCTGTATACGGATTGATATGGAGAGAAAAGAATTGAAATATTTCTCCTGAACTGTACTGATTGATATTCAATCGTGTGGCGTCGACAGTGTGGGTGCGTTCAAAGCGGTCATTGCCCATAATACGAGAATATGAATCAAAATGTGTATCTAGACCAAAATAGCAATTATATATTCAAATTAAAATTATTTTTATCACCCATTCTCGGTAAATGTGTTGTATTTAATTCAATATGCGTGGGGTAGAATCGATTTCATAACCTGCGGGATATACCAAATTACCGTTGAGAGTCCAGTGAATTTGAAATTAGACCTATAATATTCGTGCGGCAATTACTATTACTTTAACATCACACATATATTCTACTACAGACTAGTGCTACTGTAAGGCATATCAGGCTATAACGAGTGAGTACATTATTTTATCTATTTACTTACATATTTATAAAATACTTGCAGTAAATTTTATATAGTATACAATTTTAAATTATGGTATATATGCAAAGATATAGAACTACAATTTACCCTCCCCTTGAAATGAATAATGTAGGGTGCATTACATGAAGTATATAATCAATCCAACTGTATATAATCATCAAATTGCAACAAGCCACTAAATCATTGGATTCTTGTCCCAATGTAGCAGAAGCCCTATTAAAACATAATTTTCCCTGCAAAACACCGGACTTCTCTTTCAGATACACGACAAACTTTGAAATTATAAAGACATTCAAAAGTTTAAACATAAAGAGTACTGAAGACTTGTGGGGTATGTCAGTTAAAGTGGCAGAGTCTATTATTTGCATTATTGCACCATACTTAGTAACAATATTCAATCTTTGTGTTGATAGAGGAAGTTTCCCCGACTTAATGAAACTAAGTAAAATCACTCCAATTTTGAAGTCGGAGGCTGCATCTGACCCTTGCAATTATAGACCTATTTCCATCTTACCCGTTCTGAGTAAAGTATTCGAAAAAATTATGCTCAAACAACTTTTATCTCATTTTAATGAGCATAATATATTGAATGAGAATCAGTTTGGTTTCACTAAGAGCAGATCGACAACAGATGCAGGTGTTCAATTGATGTCACATATACTTGAAGCCTGGGAGAGTTCACATGATGCTATTGGCGTATTTTGTGATCTTTCCAAGGCATTCGACTGTGTAGAACACTGCACTCTGATTCGTAAGCATTCACACTATGGTGTTCGTGGAAAAGCTTTGAATCTAATAGAGTCATATCTGTCTGACAGGCTACAGATGGTTGGAATAAATGGCAATACTTCTTCCGGGTCTTTCGTAAAAATAGGTGTACCGCAGGGATCAATTTTGGGACCTTTTCTGTTCCTAGCGTATATTAATGATCTGCCTTGCATGGTCAAAGATTTCTGTGATATTGTTTTATTCGCGGATGATACCTCTCTGATTTTTAAAGTAGATAGGAAAGATAGTGAACTCATTCATGTAAATAATGTGTTATCTATGATCTCTGGATGGTTCGCCGCTAATAATCTTCTGTTAAATTCAAAAAAGACCAAATGTTTAAAGTTTTCATTACCAAATGTTCCTTATGTTGAACCAAACATTAAGCTTGGCCTAGATAAACTCTCTATTGACAAAGCGACAGTCTTTCTGGGAATCAAAATGGATTCAACTTTACAGTGGGATCCACATATACATGATCTAGCCGGAAGACTTAGTTCTGCTGCATATGCAGTTTGTAAGATAAGACAGTTAACAGATGTAGCTACTGCACGGCTAGTTTATTTCGCATACTTCCACAGTATTATGTCGTATGGTGTATTGCTGTGGGGAGCTGCTGCTGAGATAGAGACAATCTTTCTCTTACAAAAGCGTGCAATTCGAGCCATATATGAAATGGATCCTAGGGAATCTCTAAGGGATCTTTTTAAAGAAATTGATATATTAACTTTACCGAGTCTGTATATATTTGAAAATATTATGTATGTTCGGAAAAATTTGAGTAAATTTAAATTAAACAGTGACAACCATCATTACAACACTAGGAACAAATATAAATTAACGGTACCATGTTTTAGATTAGCAAAGACAAATAAAAGGTCCTTTTTAGGTAATTGTGTGCGGTTTTATAATAAAATTCCCGAACTTATTACAATGCTCACAGAAGGAAAATTCAAATTGCACGTGAAAAATATTTTGATGAAGAAATCCTACTACACAGTTTGTGATTACTTAAACGACAAAAATGCTTGGAAAATTCCACCTCTGCCAAGCCATCACATGTCTCCTACGTAATTTAAACAAATATTGTAATAATTGTATTATATTGTTTATAACACATTGTAAAAAGACGTTTAAAAGAATGGCCCCGAGTTTCTTGCCCGTTCTTCTCGCAGTGGCTCTATAAACTTTTTTTGCTGAACGTGGCAGTACAATGTAGAATATTTCAATATTAAAATTTGTAATTGACCTTCATAAGAGCGTCGTAGACGCCTAAATTGAATAAATGATTTTGAATTTTTGAATTGAATTTTTGAATTGTTTTTTTTTTAATCATAATCTCCTATGCTCGCAAGAAGATTGCACAAAAGAGTTTGGAAGTAGTAAAATGAGAAAATACAATAAAGCAAAAAATGTCAGTACCATTAAAATTGGATGACTTTATTTATGAGAAGGGGTGTAATTTGTTTATTTCTATTGAAAATATTAAAATCATAAAATATATAAATATGTTATTCAAATTAAAAATGCACCAGTTTAACATATTTTATACGGTAAAAAATATTTAAAATAGAAAATGGGTAAATATCCGTGACGTTGATTTGGATTTGACGCAACGATTATCAACAATGACACAGAAATACTCTAATAAGTTTGATTTCAAAAAGAAAATAACTGTTTTATAGAGAAAATTGAAAAATTTGAATTCTTGAAAGTTGAAAAAAAGTCTATGATTACACCAAGTTTGGCGCTTATAACTATCACCATTTTTACTAAAAAGCAAGAACAAAAAAAGTCACATATCTGTACCTTATTGAATTTTTTACTCTTTGTTTAAATTGTTAGATAATCCGCTATACTAACTTATTAGGAATCAGCTAGGACCCGCATTACATTTACTAGAGAGATTGACAAATGCAGCTGAGTGGGCACAGACAGCGCCGTCGCAACTTCGGTTATATATATCGGTTACGTGCTGAAGCCCGTGCTCGTCGCTTCGCGCAATCGTGACTCCCAGGGCAAGGACTTCAAAACAGTCAGAAACTGGTCGGAATCTTTCCGTTAAATATAACGCAGGTTCCTAATAAGTTAATATGGTTAAACTCGCGACACTTTTTAAAATGAAATCCGACATACCGACTACACATATAACACATTCTGTGAGAATTCCTACCGGCTGTCTGTTACCATTCCAAAAGTACAACGGTCGGATGGACCCCGACTGACAGCCGTGGCTTATTAATAGGTCACCAAGATCACTGCATACATATATATACATATATGCAGTGATCGTGGTCACCTATTTATATATATATATATATATATATGCAGTGATTGTGATATATATATATATATATATATATATATATATATATAATTCAATTTGATTCATATGTGGCTTAATTCTGGTGCGTGTGATGCTTACGAGTTTAACGTTAAAAGTTTGTTTATTACCTTGTGTAAGATACGCCAAAACCCTCAGAGAAGAGAGATATCATTGTCTGTGCGAAAACCTAAGATGACATCAAGCTGAATATATTATTTCTGTTGAGAAAAGTTTGTCAATATTATATAATAGTTTGTGTTATTCAAATGAAAATTAACCTCTTATAATGATAAAAAGTATAATATTTTGGGTGAAAGTGCATAATAGTGCATAATTTTTTTTTAATGTATTAACCAAAGAATAATTTTTAGCCAAAACTTAAAAAATCCACTAAGGTTTGAAGAGAAAATGCTATATGATTTTGTTACATAAATTAGTATAAAATAGTAATACTAATAAATTAGGTAATAATCATAGAATTAAAATGGTTCCTTAGTTGTCTGGTTTTTTGAATAAATCACTAAAAATATAATTAATAAGAAAGTGCATATTTATAGAACTTGCTAAAAATAAAGTATTAGTTTCTGAGTGATATATTTTAGCGTATTATACTATCACGCAAATCAGTAGGTAGTTCATTTATTAATAGATGCGTTCTCCTAGCGAACGTTATTTCAATATATTATTTGACATGTTTATGTTCAATGATTTGGAATACATTAACACTAGCTACGGCGCCGCTAGTCTCATTAACGTATTTTGTTTTTATTGAATTTGGACCGAGTAATTTATCTATGTTCGACTTGACTGCTGTACTCGTCAAGAGCTACAAACGAATTCAATACTTAAGGCGTTAGTGCACACGCAATTAATTTATGCTTTCTACAAACATACCTACTCGTTATTTGGGTTTAACTAATTCTGCTAAATTAGAATAAAAGCAAAATTAGAAATTTAAAACTTCAAATTGAATTTACGTTTCAAGGGATACTTTAAAGCCCCTTGGGTTGCAACTTAATATTGTATAGCCTAGGATATATCCAATACCTAATTAAATAAATCCTACCTAGTATTTGCAGTAGAGATGAAGATTGTGCATGGTATGACTTTGAGAGACAGTTTAAGAAAAATATGACAAGAAAGCAGTGGGGGTGGGGCAAACAGGGCGATACCCTGATTTTGGTCTCTTTGAACGTGTACTTCTCTTCAGAGGATCAATATTTGGATTCAGAAAAAATATTCAGATTGAAGGGACGTTTTGGTAACATCAGCGCTCAATGTTTCTATAGTTATAAATAAACTTTGTGCAAGTTATAAAAAAAATAGTGCAACTGTTTTAATTATTTTTTTTGTAACTAATCAAAACATAAGTGCATTTTTACATTTTCACTATTACCAAAATGTAAACAATTAAACCCTTAACGAATTAGTGTTAAAAAATAAAAAACAGACAATCACATCCAAGGGAAAAGTATTATTTTCTTTAATTTTCGCGCATTTTGGCGAAACGAAATGTCGTAGGCGCCACGTAGAGCGCCCATTGAGATTGATCCATATATAATAAATGCTTTGTTGAGTTTCCGTTACAAATTCCTAATTGGTGGTACTGTTATCCATGGTACTGTTTGCTGACGATAGTAATAGCATCATTCAAAAGCAATCTGCTGACTTCATAACTGTACATATATAATACATTAATTCTACAATAAATAACATAATAAACTGGTTAATAATAAACAATTTAAAAGCTGTCCTTGAGAGCCAGTAATTCTAGGGTTTTTTTATGCCTGATAGGTTAGCCTTTGCCCACTAACTCACCTGATGGTACGTGATGATGTGGTTGAAGATGTTGTTCAGGCTATTTGTCTTTGCTAATATAAAACCTGGCAACAATATGTCTCAACATCAGTTAAATAGTTTTTAAGTTACATTCAAATACTTAAAAAAAGTATTTGCCATAATATTGCTTGTACCTCGATGATATGGTTGGGAAGTAGAAGTTTTGTGGATGGCTCACAATACACAAAACTGGTCAGTTTTGTGTATTGTGAGATATGTTGGTGAGTAAATATTGTTTATGTGAGCAGTATGTATTTAGAAGACAAGTCTATTTCTTTTATTATTAAAAACGTAGCCTACTTCTGACGGTCAACATAAATACTGTAACTGAACGTAAAATTACTCGTATTTATTGTTCCTCTGTGAGCAATAGAGCTATCTTGCTTTGAAAGTTTATCCAAAAAACAATTATAAATAGTAGTAATGAAAAGGTAAAAATTATTAGCATTAATAACAGTTATTTCATGCTCAATTATACAGACAATGCGATGCGTGTCGAGTTGGCTACACACACTGTACGGTTGTCAAATATAATTAATTATGCATGAATAACTCATTGTTTAAGCTCGTTTAAGCACAAATATGATAATAGTTATGCTCTTGATTAAATATTTGTGTTGAATGGTATAAACTGTATAAACGGATGCAATCAGTTTTACGTTTACGAGTATATGCTTACTTTTACCATTTGACAACACGTAAGCGAAAACATATATTTGTAACGTTCTTCTGTATTGTCAGAGAAGGCATATTGTGCGGATCCCACATGTACCGGATCAAACCAGGAAGATTATACTATTATGGAATGTGTTTTGTAGTGGCTGTGTGTGATTATTTGAAGAGAGATATAAAATTTAAGATACACAGGAATAGAATAACGACAATTTTATTAAGATGCGAATTGACAGAGTGTAATGAAATATGCTTATGGTTCAGGTAGGAAGACGGCGCCACGGAGCAGGTATAAAGTATAATAATTATGTTCCCGGCTTTTGAGGTGAAGATAAGCTGTTTGTATTTGTGTGAAAAGTTTAAGTTTAATATCTAATTTAAAAGTTAGTTTTAAGGCTCTTAATTTTTATGAGATTTTAAGAAACATTTTTTTTATATCATTAGGTATATAGCATCTAAAATCCTGCAGTTTGTACTTAATATTTTTTATGCACTTAGTGTACTTCTGCTGTCCCATGTACCATTTTATTAAAATGGTATATCGTAATATTCGTCTTGACAGCGCAAGTACACGATTAAATTCGGTAAAGCTGTTTAGAAATTATGGTGGAATTAAGAAACTCATAAATATACAGACATACATTAACGCTGAAAATTTAACACTTCTTTTTTAGGCAGTCGTGTAAAAAATGACACTTTGAGCGAGTTCGTCCGGGGAAGAAGTACGACCATGCCTATTTCAACTAACAAGCAGTAATGTGGGCATTACTGTGTTCCCGTTTGAAGGGTATGGGTGCCGGTGACATTACAGGCACCTTACACTAAACAACGTTATGTCTCAGGGTGATGTTGAGCCCAGTGCAGTTCGCCACTCGTGACGAACTGCATCTGTTATGCAACACTATAATGCTTAACACACAGATCACATAGTCTTTGGCTTAACACCAGGTGGGCTTTCCATCTCGACAGCATAAAAAAAACATAAAATATTTTCCGGCAAACTAAACAGGGCCTTAAACGGCCATAATTATTATTCTTAGACATTATGCTATATCACACAAAATCATAACTTTTCCTTATTGCTGCGATGGAGATAATTTTGAACGTCTTCTGGTCAGCGAGTTATTGGGAGGCATTGAAAGTGACCGTAAACTTAATAGCTTTCTTATTTTATCGTTTCCTTACATGAAAAAGGAGGGATGGAACATTTACTTTACGTAAAATCAGAGACTGCGGAAGCCTTAACAAAATATACCTCACATAACCTACAAAATAACAAATTACATTAAAAAAAAATTATCAGTTTTTTAAAATCTAGTACAATAATTAGTATTTTATGGGTTGAAGGGTTTACAGATACGCTAGATAGCACTATTACATTTACAAATTATTGGAGCACAAAATTTTTGTCTCCGGCGGGAATTGAACTTGCAACCTCAGATTTTGTACCGAATGCGTATTCCACTCGGCCACCGGAACATCCTTATTTGGCCCGAAACTTTGTGCTCTAATTGTATTACTTTAATCGTCTCGAGGGATGGTGTGCGGTCAACAACTCAGTTTTCATCTTCATCACCGTTGGGGGCACATAATAACCAAATTACGGCGCCGAGTTTGAAAATAACAACAAATTATCAATCTCAAACGATATGCTAAAAAATATTTCAAAAGACCAATTCATACCATTCCAATTTCATATTTTGAAAGTGACTTGGCAAATCACATCAATAGATTTTTCATATTTTTTACGTTTGATTTGCATGATTTTTACAGTTGGCTTCTTATGATTCGGGAGTTTGCAGACCGAACATTCTTGTACGGCACCAGTTTTATATAAGCTAAAAAAATATCGTACTTGAAATGTACTGTAAGTAATAAAAATGTAGATTACAAATTATCGGAGTACAACATTTTTTGCCCAAGGCGAAATTACGCATAGCACGCGATAGTGCTTGTAAGCATATTTAGAAAGATGTAGGTAATTGCCATAAATGAAGTTATTTAGTGCATGTTCTTTATTTTGTAGCATAAAGATGCAATACTTTCATTCTCTCTTACTACATCCTAGATTTAGAGTATGATCAAAATGTTATGCCTGTAAATGAACTTAGTCTCGTAAATAAATAGTAAATTTTCCCAATAAGCTAAGGGTAAAACAACTCGTCGTCGTTGCTCCCTCCAGAGACGTGTTTACTGACAAAGAAATTACCTGTATTAGTCTAAACGTATCTTTACAGTTACCACTATCATATCAAACGGTTGGTGTGAGGATACCATCATTGTATTTACTAAGTCGAGTGCGTCTTAGTTTTGTTTAAGTTCATGTAACTATCGCACGTTTATGGACGACTGAATTTGTCGCCGGAAGTTGATAAGGATAGAGTCCTCAATAAATGTACTATATAAATGTATACGAATACTCTCTGTGATAATCTGCGTCGTGATTCATTTGTCTGTGAATTCAGGCATAAGTCGGCGTTGCTACCATTACTTTATTTAGCGTCTGTTTTTTGCCAACAAGTACCGTCAATAGTAATCTATCAAATGTTTACGCTGAACACCTTCTTTAAAGTACGTTCACAAGGAATGACAAATTAAAACAGCCTTCGTTGTGAATCAGCTGCTATATATAAGTAAAATATAAGATATATACACTAACAATAATTATTTATAATAAAATGCATCGATAAAATATGTAATAGTCTCAATCCCAGTATGGCTCCGCGCTAGAATGTCACCCCCTAATTGCAACCTGTGGGTGTCGAAAAAGACAACTAAAATTATAATAACGGAAGGTGGGCAGCAGCGCCTTCTGTGAAACTGATATCTTAAGCTACGGTCCCCAAGACGCCTGCCAAGCGTGGGGATTGTGGCAAGCCTGCCCTTAATGGGTGAAGCTGTATTCAGTAGTGTACAATCCAGCGGATACTGTACCTACAGTACAGTCTCAATCACATGAATAAATATTATTTAGTGAAGTGGACTCAATGCAGATGGAATAATAACTGACCTTCTTTTGTTTCATTAATTAACTCCCAAGTACTCGTAAGTTACAATACTACAGACTTATCAATAAGAAATATTAAAATTTATCTAGCACTCAAAGTTTATAATTCAATTTTATTTATAAAGCAACTCGAGCCACTTTTATTTCGAGAAACCATTTAAAAATATTGTAGAAGAGCTATGAAGTCCCTAATAAGAACAAATACTCTACGTAATGATTCAATCAAGTTTAAAAATTGGAATTAAGTCACAAAAAAACTATCGACAAAAGAAAACAATTCTTTAACTTTTATTGAAGCTTTAGAACCTCCTTGGTCTTTGGTTAGAGGTCCTTGTTGGTATCGAGGTCGTTTTGAAAGATATTGAGTTTTCTGATAAATGCGTGTTTCTAGTCGATGGTATTAGGCTAGTCCTTATTACTTACATAGGATCAACACATACAATGTCTGGCAAAATTTGGAGCTACAAAGGTGTTCGCCTACCCCTTCTTGAAATGCAGTCCTGATGATACATTCGGATTTATATATAATGATTTCAAAAAAGGAGGTGCATCAATTGAGCACGAATTTTCATAATATTATTGGACAATCTAGTCACATATCATAATTTAGTGGTTCCAAACATAGGCTTAGAATGTACGATAGATATGATTGAGCGTAGCGAAAAAATCCTAAGTCTATGGTTCCAAACATATATATATGTAGCATAACATGCTAAATGTAGGATATAATCTCGAAGTACACATTGACCATTTCCCAAAATGACTACTCCCAGAAGGTCCACTACCCACAATAACCACTTTCCAAAATGACTACATTTTTACAATTTACTGTAACAAAAACCATTTTTGAGAGCTATTAAGTGATACAATATTGTACACTATTTTGGAAATTTTATATACTACTGTGGATCTTACAACTATGATAGCAGTCATCCGAAATAATAATCTCGGTGAGTTCTATCACTTTTGTCAAGATACTGGAACTCCAGCGTTAATAGTATAAAAAGTTTAACCATTTTTAAGAAGTTGATGAATATATATACCTAGATATCTCTTATGTAAAGAAACTATTCGTCTAGGATCAATCTAGGATTTAGTTCCTAAGTTTGACAACTACCATACCAAATAAAAATTTCTATGAGTGCTCTAACATATAAATAAGTGTCCTTTGATGTAAAAATCATTACTTCCATGTATCATAAATGAATTCGACAATTGTCATAATTTACTGCGACTGCTGACATTAATAAAACTTACTGAAATATAAATAATTCATTTAACTGTCACTTTGACTACTGTCATACTTGAAACGTTACCTAGCCTAAGGGTTACTTCTAAAAAACTTGTTGGCCTAATCATGTCAACTCTAAATTAAAAAAAACAATATACACTAAGGACGCCTACTGTAGCAGAAATTTCCTTTAAAATTGAGGCAAACCATTTGAGATCACGCCGACCAGTTCGGGCTGTGAGTCTAACTATTCAACTTTGACAAGCTCGCCGTCGCGACGGTTCGCGCAAACTCACGCTATTGACAACTTCGACATTGGAGGCCAATGCTCTATACTGATGAACCACGATTCCTTCTAACACGTAGCGATGGTCGTCTCCGTGTGTGCAGACGCTCAGGCAAGCAACACGATGCAGCGGCAGTCCAGGAATATGACAAACGTCGCTCTGTGATGGTTTGTTGTGGTGGTGAGTTAGTTTGGGCGAGCGCGTACACCTTGCCGTCGTTCCCGGTGGGGTGTGTGCTCAAGCTGACATAGAAAACGTACTCGAAGATCATGTTTTGCCTGACACATGTGGTATTGGCCCAGATTTTCTATAATGCCAGGCCACATGCTGCAGTCATCACGTCAGGTAACTTATGGAATCATGAAATACATGTTATAAAGTCTCCCATGAGCTCTCACCTAAATCCCATTGAATGTCAAGGTCAAAATCATTTATTCAATTTAGGCGTCTACGACGCTTTTATGAAGGTCAATTACAATTTATTACAAAACCGCACACAATTGCCTAAGAAGGACCTTTTATTTGTCTTTGGTAATCTAAAACATGGCACCGCTATTTTATCTTTATTCCTAGTGTTATAATCGTGATTGTCACTGTTTGATTTAAATTTGCTCAAATTTTTACGAACATACATAATATTTTCAAATATATATAGACTTGGTAAAGTTAGAATTTCAATTTCTTTAAAAAAATCTTTTAGGGATTCCCTAGGATCCATTTCATATATGGCGCGAATTGCATGCTTTTGTAAGATAAAGATTGTCTCTATCTCAGCAGCAGCTCCCCACAGCAATACACCATATGATACTGTAAAACACAATATACTGTGGAAGTACGCGAAATAAACGAGTCTAGCAGTAGCTACGTCTGTTAGTAGTCTTATATTACGAACTGCATATGCAACAGAACTAAGTTTTCCGGATAGATCATGTATATGTGGATTCCACTGTAAAGTTGAATCCATTTTAATTCCCAGGAAGACTGCCGCATTGTCAAAAGAGAGTTATTATAGGCCAAGCTTTATGTTTGGTTCAACATAAGTAGCATTTGGTAAAGAAAACTTTAAACATTTGGTCTTTTTTTAATTTAAGCGAAGATTATTAGCCGCGAACCACTTAGAGATCATAGATAACACATTATTTACATGAATAAGTTCACTATCCCTCCTATCTACTTTAAAAATCAGGGAGGTATCATCTGCGAATAAAACTATATCGCAGAAATTTTTAACCATGCAAGGCAGATCATTTATATATTCTAGAAACAGAAAAGGTCCTAAAATTGATCCTTGTGGTACTCCTATTCTTACCAAAGACCCGGAAGAAGTATTGCCATTTATTACAACCTTCTGTAGCCTGTCTGACAGATATTACTTTATAGAGCTTTTCCACGAATACCATAATGTGAAAGTTTTCGAATCAGAGTGCGGTGCTCTACACAGTCAAATGCCTTAGAAAGGTCACAGAATACGGCAATAGCATCCTATGAACTCTCCCAGGCTTCAAGTATATGTGAAATCAAATGAGCACCTGCATCTGTTGTGGATCTGCTCTTTGTGAAACCAAACTGATTCTCATTCAATATATTATGCTCATTAAAATGAGATTAAAGTTGTTTGAGCATAATTTTTTCGAATACTTTACTCAGAACAGGTAAGATAGAAATAGGTATGTAATTGCAAGGGTCAGATGTAGCCCCCGACTTCAAAAATGGAGTGATTTTACTTTCAAATTCAATTCAAATTCAAAATCATTTATTCAATTTAGGCGTCTACGACGCTCTTATGAAGGTCAATTACAAATTTTAATATTGAAATATTCTACATTGTACTGCCACGTTCAGCAATAAAAAATTATAGAGCCACTGCGAGAAGAACGGGCAAGAAACTCGGGGCCATTCTTTTAAACGTCTTTTTACAATGTGTTATAAACAATATAATACAATTATTACAATAGTTGTTTAAATTACGTAGGAGACATGTGATGGCTTGGCAGAGGTGGAATTTTCCAAGCATTTTTGTCATTTAAGTAATCACAAACTGTGTAGTAGGATTTCTTAATTTTTCTTTCCTTCTGTGAGCATTGTAATATGTTCGGGAATTTTATAATAAAACAGCACACAATTACCTAAAAAGGACCTTTTATATGTCTTTGCTAATCTAAAACATGGCACCTTTATTTTATATTTGTTCCTAGTGTTGTAATTGTGATTGTCACTGTTTAATTTAAATTTACTCAAATTTTTCCGAACATACATAATATTTTCAAATATATACAGACTCGGTAAAGTTAATATATCAATTTCTTAAAAAAGATTCCTTAGAGATTCCCTAGGATCCATTTCATATATGGCTCGAATTGCACGCTTTTGTAAGATAAAGATTGCCTATATCTCAGCAGCAGCGTCCCACAGCAATACACCATACGACATATTACTGTGGAAGTATGCGAAATAAACTAGCCGTGCAGTAGCTACATCTGTTAACTGTCTAATCTTACAAACTGCATATGCAGCAAAACTGAGTCTTCCGGCAAGATCATGTATATGTGGATCCCACTGTAAAGTTGAATCCATTTTGATTCCCAGAAAGACTGTCACATTGTCAATAGATAGTTTATCTGGGCCAAGCTTAATGTTTGGTACAACATAAGGAACATTTGGTCTCGAAAAATTTTAACCATTTTGTCTTTTTTAAATTTAAGAGAAGATTATCAGCTGCGAACCATTCAGAGATCATAGTTAACACATTATTTACATGAATCAGTTCACTATCTTTCCTATCTACTTTAAAAATCAGAGAGGTATCATCTGCGAATAAAACAATATCGCAGAAATCTTTGACCATGCAAGGCAGATCATTAATATATGCTAGGAACAGAAAAGGTCCCAAAATTGATCCCTGCGGTACACCTATTTTTACCAAAGACCCGGAAGGAGTATTGCCATTTATTCCAACCTTCTGTAATCTGTCTGACAGATATGACTGTATAAGATTCAAAGCTTTTCCACGAATACCATAGTGTGAAAGCTTACGAATCAGAGTGCAGTGCTCTACACAGTCGAATGCCTTGGAAAGATCACAAAATACGCCAATAGCATCATGTGAACTCTCCCAGGCTTCGAGTATATATGACATCAATTGAACACCTGCATCTGTTGTGGATCTGCTCTTTGTGAAACCAAACTGATTCTCATTCAATATATTATGCTCATTAAAATGGGATAAAAGTTGTTTTAGCATAATTTTTTCGAATAGTTTACTCAGAACCGGTAAGATGGAAATAGGTCTGTAATTGCAAGGGTCAGATGCAGCTCCCGACTTCAAAATTGGAGTGATTTTACTTTGTTTCATTAAGTCGGGGAAATTTCCTCTATCTACACAAAATTAAATATTGATACTAAGTATGGTGCTATAATGCAAATTATAGACTCTGCCACTTTAACTGACATACCTCACAAGTCTTCAGTACTCTTTATGTTTAAACTTTTAAATGTCTTTATAATTTCAAAGTTTGTCGTGTATCTGAAAGAAAAGTCCGGTGTTTTGGCAGGGAAAATTATGTTTAAACAGGGCTTCTGCTACTTTGGGACAAGAATCCAATGATTTAGTGACTTCTAGAGGTAAGTTAGAAAAAAAAAATTCTTTGTATTGGATCAGAGATTTGATGTTTATTAATAGTTAAGACATATGTGAATCTCTAGGTTTATTTTTACCAGTCTCAGTATTTATAGTCTTCCAAATGGTTTTTATTTTATTTTTAGACTTGCGAATTTTGTCTCTAATAAAAAGAGATTTAGCACACAAGCAAACAGACTTAAACATTTTTGAATAGTTCCTAACATAGGCATGAAACTTCTTGCAAGATGTTAAATTTTTCCTGCGACACAGATCAAACAAATAATCTCTACTTTTTCGAATACCTCTAGTTGCCCAATCACCAAACTTCAATTTATCTATAAATTTTTTTGCTGAACGTGGCAGTACAATGTAGAATATTTCAATATTAAAGTTTGTAATTGACCTTTATAAGAGCGTCGTAGACGCCTAAATTGAATAAATGATTTTGAATTTGAATTTGAATTTGAATTTTCCACTTATTTGTCTCTTTATTTTTGGACAAACTTTTTGGAACTCAATATTTACTAAAGAAAATAAGTTATTAAAGATCATTCGGGTCACAGTGAGAAAAACTTGTTATGCCTAGCTTAGCTTCTATGTTGGTACCGAGCATTTCTAGCCAACTGGTAGTCAACGGCCTATGTTCAATTTCATACCTCTCTGTTTCTCTGTTTCCATCAAATTTTATCGCAAGGCCCTCATGATTCGACCTAACACCCTTCAATATTAACTTTTCTTTAGTCTTACAGTTTGAGTATATATTGTCTATACAGGTAGATGAAGTGTCGGTTATCCTAGTGGGCTCACAGAACAGAAATTGCAAATTAAATGACTTAAATAATGAAATAAGATCAGTCTTAGTTTTAGAATGCAATAAAATATCAATATTAAAATCACCACATACAAATATGGGTTTTCTGCATTTAGAGATTTTCTGCAGTATACTTTCCATAGTAGATAAAAATTCTGCAAAATTTAATATTTTAATATTTTGCAATAATTTCTCTTTGTCTAGCAGCTCAGAGCGAAGACTCAGAGTATCATCATCATACAATTGCTTAGTTATTTCTAATTCAGCTACACTATTTTGAAGATTTTCCTGTAATAGTAGATTATCTTTCACCAAATTAACATTTTTTTTTAAATAGTTGCGGTGTTTCAGTTGTTTTTTACACTTACACATCAGTTTCTTAAGCTTAAAGCTTTGTTTCATTAAGTCGGGGAAGTTTCCCTTATCAACACAATGATTGAATATTGTTTTTGAATATGGTGCAATAATGCATATTATAGACTCTGCCACTTTAACTGACATACCCCACAAGTCTTCGGTGCTCTTGTTTAAATTTTTAAATGTCTTTATAATTTCAAATATTGTTGTGTAAATGAATGATTGAAGAGTGTGATTTTTTTTCATGTTAACAAATGCCAAGACGGACATGCCGGTGCCTAACGGTAAGCATCATGCGAAACCACTTTATGTGAAACAAATCAAATAAAACAACTAGTTGTGCATACTGATTGTTCCATAAGGAACACTTGCTATAAATAGAAGAAAAAAAACAATAAATTGTTAATAGATTAGAACACACATGTTCCAAGGCATACCTGGGACCAAAATAAACACAATGCTAGAAAAATACCACATGAAATCATGTAGAAAGGAAGAACTTAACTGTATACGGTTTCATAAAGATATAGGTAGATAGACCTACTACGACACAAGTAAATGTAAGAACTAGCGGATGCGGAAGTACTCCATCAGCGCAATCCATGCCCTATTGTGTGTAGCATTTTCAGAAAATATTTCAGAATTTCGCTCAATTTTATAGCGCCAGAATTTGCGAAAGTTATCATTCCATTTATAATTGTTTTGAATTTAGGACATCTCACAATGCCGTTCAATGAAATTTTATCGTTGTTGCTTCACGTCTTGAAACAACATTTTACAACGTTATAAGTGTTAAAAGCCTATAAGAATTACAAAATTTACTCAATGTTGTCTTAGGTTTTCGCAGTAGTAATTAAACAAATTTAAACGGTTTAAATCGCGTATTTTAACGGTTTATGTCATTATTTTTGTCGCGACGCGCGACGTTTCCAACACTTTGCAGTGATCGTGGTCACGGGGTGACACAACGTCATCAGTCACCCCGTGGCCACGATCACTGCAAAGCCGGGACAAAAATAATGATAAATATACGCGATTTAAACTGTTTAAAGTTGTTTAATTACTATGTACAAAATTACAAATTTACGAGTGGAAAAATTCGAATCCACATCCATCCACCCCTTAAGCCGGAATATGCTTTGGTCGACTGAGCTAACATAACAATGGATATTAACTAATTTTTTTCCTAACGTTCTTTAACCATCGTATTGGATGGAGCGATACCTATAGTTCAACTTACGGTGTACTACTAAAGGGGTGGATGGACGTGGGTTCAAGTCCCACACGTGACTATATTTTTTTCTCTCGTAAATTTATATGTAAGCCGCAAGGCAAGCGTAATTGCAAAAATAAAAATATTTTTTCTAACCAGCGTGTGTGTATGTGTGACATAGATTACCATGCAAGGACCGCTCATCTCCCGAGATTACAGAATGGCCTGAATTGAGGCAATGTCAATATGATACCTGAACCATCATGGATAGTCCGTCCGAGCCTGAACCAGTGACCGCTAATTTAAACCGTAACTCATCTGTTTGTAAGTAGATATGTGACCTCAGATATCAGCAGGATAAACTTAGAATATGAACTGGTGCAATGACAGCCGCTGAAACCACCATTTCATTGATGAACGATTTTCTAGATCAGTCTACCAGAAACTATCTGAGTGCGTTTGTTCGCAGTCAATCAACGTCCACTCCATATGAGTAACTTCGCGATCGGTATGTTAGTCAACATTTTTGATGATATTCAATTGGTTTTGGGTGGAGGCATACATACTCATTATTTGTATACCTACTTATCTCTTCAGATTAAGCAACTCGTCCATTTCGCAAATGGACCACTTTGTAAATGGTCAAATTTTTAAACGACTACATCGAAAAAGTGGTTTTACTTGCTGCTTTAGCTAAAGGCATTTGTTATGAACAATGCACCTTTATTCTTAATACACAACTTACTTGTAACTTAAATGACATATGATGATGATAGTAATAGTAATATTACTCTGAAATATAAACTCTTATTTTTCGTAACAGATTGTTTTAATTAAGTTATTTGCAATATAAATTTTTAAATACAATTGACTGGGGCAGATATAAGGGCAGCTTGATTTTAAAAGGATTTCCCCTAGAAGTCACTTGAGTGGACTTTTTGATAAGTTGAAGTAATCATCCAAGGAAATGCACTACCACCATGCAAACGATTGACCATCATCATTAGCTTCAAAAAATTGATACCAAACACTCGGTCAGCTCGGGTATCGCATGGATTTGACGCAATGCTAAGCTAATAATTAAGCGTGACCACTGCACCAACGAATGCATTTTACCAAATAATTATTATTGCAATATAATAATTATCATATTTTAAATTTAAATTAAATATTGTATTAATTATGATAATAATTACAAAGTCAATATAACATAACAATTATATAACAAAGTCAATTCTTAAAAGAAAAAGAAAAATACGAAATAAATCTTTGTATAAAATTATTTACTGGTGACACTTTTTTTTAGTTTTAAACCAAAATATTGCACCATCTGTAGAGACCTGAACATGTGAATTGAGACTTGTTAAATTGAATAAATTGCAGTTATTCCTCGACATCAACAAGTTCCAGCCTGACTTCGTACTGAGACCTGTACCAGATCCACCAGCCCAAGGCGTGGCGAGTGGCTGCAGACACTATCCAGCAGTAGTAGCATACCTGCACAAACGAGAAGCAACAATATGCTTGTACTCAAAACGAAGTTTACATTGATTTAATACGTATGTACGAGCAATTAAATTATAATTTATATATCAAAATGAGGTAGGTATGATAAGGGCTCTAAATGACCACATAGCCGATATTTATAACTTTTGAGGGGGAGTTGCGTTGAGTGATATAACATTCTTTCATATATTTTGTACCTTAATACAAAATATATGAAAGAATTACAATTAATGCCGCAAAAAAAGTACAACTTTAACACGAAATTAAAAACGTGCGTCTGCATGCCTCTTTTTAATCGAAACTATCGAGAAATTCGTTCTGCAGACGACTTTTTTGAAGACCTTTTCAATCTGTGATTTTGAAATAAACTAATGGAGTCCATAGAAAAAGGATTATACATATGAATTTTCTCGTATTTCGGACGGAACCGAATCGAATTTATTTACGTTCCGGTTGGTAACATGATTCTAATTTTGAGACTTTAAGCTAGAAGCTTTGCGACCCGTAAGGAATTATTTATGTAGGTCTCAGTAAAACAACAACTGAATATATGATAAAAAAACTTACAAGTGTCATACATGCGAGTACAAAGGTGGAGGCGAGCGGCCAGGGGGTGGCGTGCGAGTCGTGCATCATCAGCCCCGCCAGCGTCCGCCCCGAGAGCCACGCGGCCAGCACGGCCAGCGGCGACATCAGCATGATGCCCAGGCTGTCCACCATCAGCTGGGGAAATTACCACATACAACAATCACCATAATAACGTGTGAGAACAAAATTATTTAATATTTAGGGTGGTCTTCATTATCCCAAAATACTTGGGCAGACATAATTTATTTTTTAGATTTTTGCTGCATCTGTCCCTTTGCGACACACTAACTGCTTAGTTTACCTTGGATAGGTTTTGGTGGTTGTTTACGCATTACCTTTTATTTGATAAGGGCATTAAAATGAAGCCCTACAGTACATTTACGTGGACATCAGTATTTGCGTCCTTCTCAATCGACAATAAGTGGCTACTGAACCTTTGAAGCATCGTTTCCTTCAGTTGGTAAATGACTTGCAATTCAGAGGATCATTCAAAGGGCGGGACTTTTGATTGCCTTATTTGAAAAAAAAATATCTTCATATACTACTACAGACACGAAAGTTTTGTATTCATAAGTACTCACAGCTGTTGCTGAAAGAAAAATAACTAATTTTAGAATATTTGTGATAAATTTTTATACCAATTTGCTAAATAGTTGTCGAAAGAGGATGTGGTGATCGAATTCCACAAGGGCAAAGCCTATGTGAGGCTGCATTTTATTAAGTAAATTGCTTTTCTCAGTGCTCATGTAATTAATTTTGCCATGAGAGCAAGCGCCCTTTCTCGCAAGCCCAATGGAATTCATCTCGAAAAGATTGAGTAATATCATTATTATGAGCTAATGTCAGAATATAATTACTATGTTTATCACTTAACCACGGCACAATGAGTGGGATCCACGTTAATATATTAAGGCTCCAATTCAAGTTCATTAATACACCAAAAGCGATCACATTAATCTAAAATTGAAGTGAATGCAAAAATAGCCGACTATTTTTAAATGAAAATGCTACAAATAAGCATTTCATGAAAACAGAATACAGCATTTTAAACCATCCCCTTTATTACTCGAATACAGAACAAATGCCGCGCATTTCCGTGATGTATACGTGTGATATGCAATAAACTTACAAGCCTGAATGTAGCTTCCCCACGTTTTATACTCGTATGTTTAATATAAAGTACGGCGTACCTGTTTGGCATTCTGACTCAGTATCCACATTAGCAGCGCTCGCAACACTCCGTATCTGTGCACGCGTCTGGTTGCGTACCTCGTCCCACAGAGCTCACATCTCGTTTTTCCTGATTCTGTCAGCCATCTCTCGAGACACTTAACGTGCACCCTTCCCACTGTTCCCCGACAAGAGCAAGCCGATATTAACTGGCCGAGTTCCATAGACAAGCCGTCGTTTCCGTGACAAATGCGACACATGTCGTCTGAAGAATGATCGCTTTGCCTCTCGTCCTCTTCCACACTTCCGATTACATTAGGCACGATATTTTCAGAAGTTTCTTCGTAATCCCATTCTATAGCCTCCGTTCCAACACTCACTGATACCTTATTGCTATCATTACTCTTGTACTGAGTGTCAACGATCCCGATTCCCATCCGTCGTTTGGGACTCCGCACTTTTATGCGATGCTGACGATGTTTTTCCTTTTTGATTTGTGTTCTGTCCCGAGTTACGTGTCGTGCAACTGAATTTATCGTAGTTCCACTTTTCTCTAATGTGTTTATTTCTCTGCAGTCTTCTTTCCATGACTCCGCTAGACCTTCCGTGACGGACATTATGTTGAATAGGTCTATGTTACTGGAACTGGCTGTAACGTCTTTGTCGACGGTTGTCTGTAAGCATTTCTTGACTGTTACTATAGAATTGCAACTCTCGCACTCCGCTATTTCACTTTTGTTTGGATTTCTAGAGCTGTTTGGATTCATTTTGATCTTAGATATAGAAGATCTCATTGCAACCAAGTTGTGGACCTTTGCCTTGATATCTGGGTCGGGATCGGGAGCACTGAAAGTGGTAAAATATTTTGTTGAACATATTATTGATACAGATTTTTTACAGGTTTCACTATTGAACAAATACCTATGCTCTTATAGTAAATTTACTGATCAGCCAGCAATTTCTTATGTTTTTCAACGACGTATTTAGAATGTAAAATACTAACATGACTTAGAATAGCAACTGGTTCTCTAAAATTACTCATATAGGTACATGTCTTTGAAATAAAACAAAAATATGAATCGCCAACCCTTAAATCATAGTAAGTGTGCGCATACTTGAAATCATTGATCATAATAAAATTTTAGTTTTTGGGTCAAACCCTTATAAAATATTTATGTAGTTCTATTTTCATAGAATAATATAAATGTTGCTTGTAAGTTTGGCTGCATGTGACACAGTAAAGAAACTGTTTATACCACATAATAAATAATGGTACATATAGACAAATATATTACTTGTTTTTAGCGTAATGACGTCGTCTGAAGAATTTCGTAATAAAGGATAAATAGAAGATTAAGAAAATACCAGTGTCTATGGTTAAAGTGAAGTACGATTTTGTTTATGAAATGTATCTACCGAGGTAACATTTGTAAGAAGGTAGTAGAACAAAACTACATTTTTACATCACAAGCTCAGAAAGGTGTTTCATTCGATTTCGGTTCAATTCGGTTGTGCATTTGAAATCTGTGTAGAAAGGTGATTTTTATTCACTGGTGTGTAAAAGGCCTTTGAAATTCGAATCTTCATAAAAGTTCCAGAAAAAGTGAATAAACTTGAGTATTACTATGAGTTATAGCAATTTTACTACATACATTATTTAAACTGTTTTTCACTCACATAGCATTTTCCTCGCAGTAGCGAGGCGAAAAGTTGTGTGTGTTGCGCTCAGCAGCTAGTTATTTTGCGTTTCGTATCTTTGCAACCTTCGGTACGCTCAGGATGTTATACTTTGAGCCACTTGCTTTGCTCATGGTTCAATCCTAAATTATGTCACTTCCTCTGGTGTCAGTAAAAGTACTCACGTCAAATAACAACTTTGCAGCCTTGTAAGCAAGGCTATACGGTTAAGGTAAGTCACTGCGCTCGCACTGCAACAGCAATGTACCCACCTGATTGTGAGTTGTAAGTGTCAGGACGGCAACTCTGTACATCTCATCATTTTAAACCTATTATGAAAAACCTTGCGCATCTCACCCACTCGTGCTTGCTTGCTTTAGCATGAAATTATAAATTAAACAGGTGCTTTTGTAGTTTTGCACTCTGCCTCAAGTGTAGGTACTATGGTTTGGAGATGACGAACGTGATGTAATCACCTTCTGAGCTCTCGACTGTCTGATGAAAATAAAGTTTTTTGTTACTCTCATATTTATACCATACAAGAGATACCTTTAAAATGGGTATATTATAAAATAGTGCTCACCAGTGTTAGCTCGTACGCTGCTTACATCCGTAAGGAAGCTTAGCTACGAGCACATCAAAATGTGGGCAAAACTAAATATAATATTTACCGAAAATACTTACTTTTTCTCTCTGTCCTGTGGTCCTCGTTTTCTTTATTTCGTCGAGAAAATAATGAAGACTTGTTTTTTACCAGAATTTTGACATTAAAATTAACCTATGTTTTTTGATGCCATGTGAAAACGAAACTAAAAGCTAAGTACGTTTAGTTCATCTAGCTTCACTCCACTCGTTGACCATTTACAACTAAGCTTAGCTACGAGATCGTGGTCATAGGTCTATAAGCATTAAAAAAATAGGTTTTTTAAATATTTGAATCTGTACTTAAGCTGTTATGGTCAATGACCTCCAAGTCAAGGCTATTGAACCTAAACCACTTGTTGATTCACAAGAGAGGTCATTGACCCAAAATAATAAAAGTCCATAGAGCCCCCAGAGGGATGTCTACCAACCACTGATGCTGAGCATTTGTTATCACAGCAATAACCTTTGCGTTTGTAGGTTCAAACGCAATTTCTAATAACGTCCAAACCATAGACCGAATATTTGATCCCTCCTAGAATTATGTAGTAGTCATTCTACACAAATTTGAAATACGTTCATAAAAAATACTTAATAAATATATACTTATTTACTATTTTATAAACCTATATATAGCAACTCAGACTCAGAATTTAAAAGGATCAATCCAAAGCCATAGGAAACTAGCTTAATACTTCACTTACCTTGTTTGCAAACCATTTTGTATCTTTGTTGGCTCTCTTCCAGAAATTTCATTTCTTACGGAAAACTTACGGCGACGAGAGTTGGGCATTTCACTAAAAATTTACTAGCTTTTTATTATTTTTTTACAAACCAAATAATTTGACTGTTATTTCATTTTTGATACGTAGATGTTAGATGATAGATGTCATATTTTATTGTTTTCGTTTCGTTACATTAGTTTCAAGGAGGTTCTATTTCCAAGGTGCCTATCAAATCACAATCCATATACATAAGTGTATCAAGATGTTATAAAATTTAAATCAATTTGTCGTTTTTGAGACCTACAATGCTCTTAAAAAAGCTTATAACAAAATGTTTACTTTTAAAACATCCAACCGCTGCATATTTTCTTATATCATATATATAACGCATTGAGCTTTAATTGTCGCTATTTTAGTCACCAGGAATCCTAACGACTCTCTTAGTCATAAATAATTTTGTTAAAATAAAATATAATTTTCAAAACAAGTTTGAGCTCTTACTGGCGGAATAACCGGCTTACATATACACCGAATTATTGCTATATCCTCATATCCAAAGAAATTAAAGGAATTATGGAAATTGAAAATATATTATAAAAAATATATACGCAAATGTACGGGCGCCGGGTAGCTCGATTTTAGAAAAAGGCACTAAGACTATAATTCAAATTTTTTACCTTTAGTTTACCTACGTTTACCTAATTTGGAAGTCAGGTAGGTCTAGATTAATTACAGCTTATCAATCATTACAGAGAAGAGAAACCAATTTATATCTCTATGTCAATCATATATCAGAGAGACACCGTCTTACGAGTAATTAATTTAATTGTTTTTTATTGTGGGAACGTGATACCTCATTAGAAAGTCTGGATAGTTAGAAGGCCTCGTTTGAGTTGGCTTTTCTCCAGGGCGTCGTAAACACAAATTAAATAGGTATATAATATCATTTACATTATTCTAATCAGGAGCACTCCTTTAAATTTAAAAAGTTCATAATTTTCAACCATTCTTAAATAACTGTACTAAAAAGGTAAACAGCACAATATTTATCGGTTATTTAATATTCCTCAAGCGTATAAAGAACTTTTAATAATAGTATATTTAATGTCAATTAAAGCGCTTGTAGCGGAGCTTCCGTAGTCATTTTAACAGATCAACTAGGTCGAGCAACGTGCACTGCGGTCAGGACTCGTATCAAATAGGAGTCCGTTAGTGGCATTTACCTACTACTGAGCGCTTCCTTGTTTCGGAGGGTTGGTTCCGGTTGTATATGGCATTTTGAAAAATACCCACCTGGCTAGCTATCGCCCTCAAGCAAAATAATTGTTGCAAAACACCTAATGGTGAGTTCCGGCAGTTGTCCTTGACCATCCAGAGTCAGTAATTCTAGGTTAACCTCAACAACATATTTAACTGCCCTGTAATTGAACTACTATGTGAACAATACATGAACTGCTTAGCTGTAGAAATAATAATTATAATATTTTTTTTATTTGGAACCATAACACGATTTAGTTATAAACATATCAGAATCGATGACAACTACAGAAGTATAAAACTGTGTCGCAGATGTCAACGTCCTGCTCCGAAAGTAAGCTAATTTATTACTTCTTTTAAACTTGGTAAGCTAGCAGCTGAATAACATGATGTTGCTCTCTTAGATGTCAATTCGCAGTTAGTCACAATGTATTTAGTGAATTGACGTGAAAGTGAGTAATTTTTCTTTCCAGACTTTTAAGAGGCAAATTTGAAAGACATCTATATGGTGTATCGAATCGAGCATGTATGTGGATTGAAAGCAGTGATAGCTCAGTGGCTTTGGCTATGGACTGCCGCGCAGCAGGTCCATTGTTCGAATCCCGTCGCGGGCTTGAGCTTCACCGCATGGTGGAAGGGCATTTTTGCGAATACCCGCCTAGCTAGCGACCACCCTCAAGTAGAAAATCTGTCGCCAAGCACCTAACCGTATGTTCCGGCAGCTGTCCTTGAGAGCCAGTATTTCTAGGTTTAGCCTGTTAACACCTTCGACCACATCATCACTTACCATCAGGTGAGATTGTGGTCAAAGGCTTACCTATCAGCAATAAAAAAAAAAAAAAGATTACATTAGACATTAAGACCAATAATTGTGATAATAGACCACTATGTTTACTGGTGTCTACAATGAAGTTCGATCACATGTGGATCCGTGGATAATTACTTTCTCTTCAATCCCTTAAAAGGGTAATGCAACATAATAATATGTGTCTTCACTTAAACCCATGCTAGACTATAGATTCCTGAAACGCTTTTGCTTATTATTCAAGTGATTCTTTGTTATCTCTTAGGCTGCACAAAACAGAATCTCTACAACCATCAATTCATTTTCAATGAATGGCAAGCGATACCATCAGGTGATACAGTAGCCCATGGCTTAGCCTATGAACGTTCCTTACTCTGTTGGCCCTAAGTATATATACTCGTAATAAACAAAATAGCTCATTGAATATTTTAGTCAATGAACTTATTAAAATCTGCAGTTTTGCTATTCTGCTGTTAACTAACTCTGGCATTTTAGGTGGAAACATAGAAGTTTTAATCTGAAATTTATCAACAAGTAAAATGGTGTTCGACAAAGTGGTACTTTCTGTGTTTATGGCTTTCTTAGAAGGATAAATTTTGATGAACAAGTAAGTTGTATGTGGCTATGTGATTGCTACACTTATGGATCCTTCTGAAAGGATTGTATTTTTCGGTTTTTTCATAGTTTAACTAGAGCAAACAGCTAAGAAAAGAAGGTAATCACAAAATGTATAGTTACTAATCGTTGTTAATATCGTTATGCCTGTATTCCCACTTTTCATTTATATTTAGGTCCCAATTAATATGAAATAAGCTTTTTCTCATCTGCCAGGCACAATGCTGGGCTAAGAATTGCTATGTAATGTTTTTTTATTTTTAAATTACCTGTCTGACGTGTCTGACCCATAAATCGAACTTATAGGCTCTCAAGATTGCGAAGCAACTGTTAAAACTACTCTGCTAACAACGTGGCATTTTTTTATTTTTAGGCACTATCACTGAAAACTCTTTATGGATTACTATCACAGATACTTTAAACTAATTTTACCTTTTTACTATTTTTCCCAAAAAAGGAACGTAACTCAATAAGTGCATTTATTCTATACCTAGGACCTGTTGTATATTAAAATATTATGAAAAAAAAAAGCTATAGATAAAGAAGCCGCGATGATGATTCTATTGAAGTGTATCAGTATTATTATTATATGTTCTATTATCAGCATGCGAATTACTATCCCTGCGTACACTACATATTGATTAATGAATATAAAAACTGTACGCTTTTACTATCAACTGTTTGTAAAGAGGCTAGATAATTGTCCGATCCCCAAGGTAAATAAAACGTTTACTCAAAAGTAGTATAAAGTAATAGTTCCATTTCTATATAATGAACTAAATAAAATAGTTAAATTGAAAAATAAGTATAATATGTACGTATAATGTGTGCATACATATATATTATATATTCTCGAGCCCTCAACTTGGCTATATTCCAAACTCCCCTTCCAAAGTCCATGCTCCCGACGAACCAAATGTTCATTTTAGTATTATTTAGCTGAGTTCACCCTTTACTCAATGGCTGGTCGGCATCATCGACTGTGCAGTGTATACATTCCAATTATATGATTGCACCGCAATTTATTTCTATAGAATCCATTCCTTAGTAGCTATCAATATGAAAAGGTATTTATTCGCTAAGATCTGGTAAGATTAGTATTGAAACAAAGTATATTTTTAACCCGATTTAATGTTATCAACATTTTCCTGCCAATGCGGCCACCTTCGCATCTCGTTGTACAGATGCCTTCCAGGACTTTCGATGGCAACAAGCTGGCGGTGCCCCACCAGCTTGTAGTCGGAGGCGAGGTGGCCTTTCTCCACACCACACTTGATAAGGGCCTGAGCTGCTGCCATAGCTGCAGGAGTTGGCTCGTCATCTGTTACAAGCAGAACAAAATATTACAAATCAGTGCCTCGCATGGCGTGAGGCATGAGTAACGAATAATGTTATAAGTATATATTTCTAAGTTTGAGGTTGTAGTAAATATTGGACAAGATTTAAATTTGACATTATAATAGATGTCCCCATTTCGACGAGCCGAAAACTAGGACACTGACAACGATTCAGAATGTACAAAAATTTTGGGCACCAATGTTTTTATATTGAAAATATGAATTTTGTATAAAAAAATGTAGAATGCTGTAGTACAGTCTATAAAAAACTAGTACCTTAGGGCCAATAAGTATCTCCAAACCATGGTACGTTACGTACGGTACGAGGAAGGGCGGTGACATATTTTGGCCTCAATAAAATAAATAACTCAAACAATCTGAGTGCAGATCGACAATTTTGTTTTTGTTTTTATATTTTACTAGCCGTAAAATACTTGTCTTGAGAATATAAGGACTGTACCACATCCTCCTGTCGGATGTCGTATAAAGCTACTTAGGGAAATATGCGTCCAATGAGCAGCATACCACCACTCACGTCGCTTTGAGTGAGATGTTGCAACTTGCAATGTATTGGGCACACAACAATCCTTACCAGAATATGGTAGATCTTAGGTCACCGTCAATGTAGAAGACAGATAACAAAATCATGACTGTAGAATAACAAAAGCCTTTAGATATTTTGAGGTTCTGATAACACATTGTTTCATTGCTCTGTTCGTGCTCGTTCATTATTAATGTGCCGGAAACCGAATAGTGAGGGCTTTTGAATAGAGCTCCGATATTCAATATCCGATTTTGTAAAGCCAGTCCCCCCCTTCCCCATACACCGTCAATAGTCAGGAATTAGTAGTTAGGTAGGTACATGTCAGCATCATAAGGTGTTAGTGTTATCGAGTAAACAATAGTTTCGTAGGTGTTCTACAAAACCATTGTTTACTGATTCTGTTTATATGTTACAAGCTATCAAATCATTGAATGTTATACCATAACGTAAAGGGTTGTGCGACTAGGTAACAACTTTTTATCTACTTCCGGCAGATTTAATTTGGTGGACGCTTATAAATTTAACAGTCGTAAGAAAGAAGACATGCTTCCGATGTTTTCGGCAATACGACAGAGCTCTTCTCAAGTTGATTTTTTTGTTGGTAAAAATTGGCGCAGTTTTTCCATTTCTCACCCACTAGTGGAACTTCATAAATCGCTTTTGACTGCGGAGTCTCGTAATGCTGAACTATGGAAATTCAACACAAGGTAATGGAAAAAAGTGAAATCAAGTAATACAATGTTAAAAACTTACTTTATAAGAGATACTCATAGGCAAATTATCTTTACTAAGAGACAGTCACATACTACAAAATAAGATAGCAGCTGTTCTGAACTCTCTGGCTTCTTTCACCTCCATCACCTTGTTCTTACTCGTCTGTCTGTTATGGGTATTCCTCTTTCAACCGCTGTTTCATTATTTCCAGTTGTTCTCCTTTACAGGTAGCATTTCGATAAATAAGTACCTATATAGATGTATTGTCAAGTTTTGGAAATGGTTCACAACAGCGGAGATATAAGTGTTGAAAACGTAAAAACAACATACTTTTGTCGCGAGGTCACACAGCCACTAGTAAGAATAGCTTTAAGTCAATCTACGAATGGTGGGATGTCATTTATCTTACAGTGGTTTTACCATGGTTCCGTAAATAATGATACGAATCAATTCCTGCCGGAGACTTTTTAATATTGATTTACCTATAGGTATTTGTCTTCCTTTAAGATGGCATGGCAGAAGCTAGAGAGTTTCGGAACGCTTCCTGGCTAGCTATAGCTACAACTCTCAAGTGTAAAATCTATCGACCAACGATGTTACGGCGATCAGTGTCCTTAGGTGTAATTCTAGGTTTATAATGTGATACCTACTTTGATTTACATCATTATTTACAACTGGTCAGATAATGGGCAATGTATACCTATCACTTTATACATAATATTGGAATAAAAAGTAATTTAGTACTGCTACTTAGACAGTAAGGGTAAGTAGCTCTACCCACGCTATAATATTATAGATGCGAAAGTAACTATGTCCGGCTATCTGTTTATCTGTCTCGCTTTCACGCCAAAACTACCAGACCGATTTGGATGAAATTTAGTATGAAAAAAGTTTGAGACCCGGGAAAGGATATATGATAGTTTTTATCTGACTGCGCAAAAAAGGTTAATGTTTTTGCGCGATAACCGGCATAAGCGGGCCGTATGGTATAACCGCGGCCGGAAAGCTATTATAAAATAAAATTTATAAAAATTTTTGACCAAGTAAGTACCTACATAAATAAGTTTCCTCAGTAACCTTATAAAACAAATATATCAAACTAAGCATAATTTCATCAATTATTCCTTGGGCTCATGCAACTAATTCCTATGTTATTGCTACAACGATTCTTAACTCTGGACTTTCATTACACCATTTAATATTATTTGTAATACAATTATGAGTTTACAACACACAACACGCGTGTCATACGACGTTTTTCAACACACTTTCACTAATAAAGATGGCCCTGACAAAAACACCGAACCACCTTACCTAATGTTTCCACAGTCTAGCCCATTTGCATTTCTTTAGTGGGAGCGCCTTCAATGCCCGACAGTAATGTCTCCATAGCCTTTTGAAAAATGGCAGGGGCGTTGGTCAATCTATACACTAATCTTGTATACTTATGCAATCCGCGCCTAGTGTTGATTGTAGTGAGTAACTGTGACTCATCGTCCAAGACAAATTGATTGTAGGCATTACTCAAATCAATTTTCGTATATACTTCGCCCCCCCCCCCTAGCTTTGCGAAAACCTCTTCTATACGTGGCATTGGATATTTATCTATATAAATATCTTTGTTGAGAGTTAAAGAATAATCGCCTGCGATTTTTACTTCCCCATTATCTTTAAAAACCGGTACTATTGGAGTTGCATATTCAGAGTGATTTTGAGGAAACAATATCCCCAGTGACGTCAACCTATCTATCTCCGCATCGACTTTAGATTTCAACGCAAAAGGTACTGGTCTAGCTTTGAAAAATTTTTCCCTTGCATTTTCTTTGAGAGTTAACGTTACTTTAAACTTATTAAACCTCCCTAAGACGTCGCTCCATAGATCCTTATAGTCGTTGACAAGCTTATCCACCTCAGTTTGGTAGCTAGCTACTGTTATATTATTATTAAATATTGGTGCAATCTTTAAATTAAACTTAATTATAAAGTCTCTTCCTAAGAGTGGGGCACTGCCATTTTTAATGACAAAAAAACTTATATCTTAAGTAGAATCGAGATAGGCCACTTTAGTTTAAAAAAATCCTATGGGCTTCATTTTGTGACCATCATAAAACACATCCTTGCTTTACAATCAGTCAAGGGTAGGTTTGAGAATAGTTGTTTATACAAAGCATCCGATATAACTGAAACTCCCGCCCCCGAATCCACTTCCATAGACACACTTTTATCATTAATTAAAACATCCACGGTAAAGGGTTTATATTGATCGTTCCTTAAATTATACAGGTTACATTCCTGGCAGTCCTCTACAGGTTCCTGCACCGCACTTATTGCATTCACTCGTATCTTACACACGTTTTTCAAGTGGCCCTTTTGACCGCAATTTTGGCACCGGTAGCCTTTATAACGACAATCTTGTAACAAGGTTCTTCCTTGAATAAAATATCACTAGCACCCTTGCACACTAGTGTCCTTGCACCGATAATTTGCTTGTCGTGCACTTGCCACTTGTTCAGCTATTTCCAGGGCTTTCGTTAACGATAAATTAGCCGCATCTTGTTCGAATAGCTTATCGCGCTCTGGGCCTGAAGATAAGCCGAGAACGAAGTGGTCTATCAGCACTGTTTCCAAGACGACACCAAATTCGCAATGACTTGCCAATCCCCGTAATCGCGCCGCCCAGTCTGCTATCGACTCACCTGGGCTTCTTATTGCACTGTAGAACTGTGCTCTGTCCGCAAACAAACAACGTTTTTGTTTGAAATGGCCGTTAAGTGCTTCAGCAATCTCATTGAATGACAGCTTCTCCAATTCTCGAGGATACACAATATTTCGCACCAAAATTTTTGTTCTCCTCCTTAACCGCATTCACTTTAAAAAACTGGTTCAGACGGCCAAAAAATAAAGACCAGTCACTAAATTTATGGTCGAAGACGGTAATTGTCCCTATATAAGACATGTTAGGTCCAAAATCAAACACCTCGTGGCCAATGATATATACGCGGTAGGTTACTTAAGGGATTCGAAGCAAAACACACACACGTTCGGCTGGACTGCTCGTTTATTACTGAGGTTGACTTGACGTTGACAGTTCTTTACAGACCACGAAGTGAGGCGCGTACACCTCAATACATAATACTAGACACAATACAAAACGAATCGGAATAAACATATTTTTATTGCAACAATAATAATGCAATAATAATGTAGAAGAAAAAGAAACTCACTTAATCTTTAAAGTTTTAGTTCAGTAGATAAAAAAACTCTTTGGTTTGTTTTTATATGAAAACGAATGAAACAAACTACAATCTCCGTGGTGAAAAGTGCGAAAAAGTTGTTTTATTATTTATAAATTAGTAGTGTTTGGAGGCAAAATAAATCAAATATTTCAATGTTTGTGAAATTTTAATTAAAAAATTCATATTTGAAAAAAGTTACGGATCCTGGAGTCTGTGTTTATAAAAAAAACAATGTTTGTGAAACTAGTCTATATTACTAATATATTTTAATCTACATCTATACTAACATTATAAAGAGGAAAGGATTGTATGCAACGAATAAACGTAAATACTACTGGACCGATTCGGATGACATTTGGTACGAAAATAGTTTGAGACCCGGGATAGGACATAGGATAGTTTTTACCTAACTGTGCAAACAGAGATAAATAGTTTAGCAATATAACCGACAAACGCGCGGGCGGAACCGATGAGTGTGAATTGTCTAGTATTATTATACCCTCACTTCGCTAATACTATATTTCACTAATCGTGACATATAGTATTATTTCACGATACGATCCAATCGAACCAGTACACATAATTAGGTTTCTGTGAAGATCAGTCCTTGTCCTCAACCAGGATATGCTGTGACGCCTTTGGACAGTTATGCATTATGTGGATATCTCATTTCAGTACTAGCTTTATTTGGTTGTATAGAATATTTTTTTTACCGGCGGTATGCCTTTATTAAACAAAATACTATGAACTATATACAACACTACAGCTACTACAATAAAAGCATTAAGACACCTATAAGTCATAGCAAACTCATAGGCAGTCCAAATGCTCCAGCCCACTCCCAGTTGGCAGCGTGCCCAGCATGCTGGCAGCATTGCCCCGTTGAATTGCAATGCTAATATATATATAGAATATTGTTTTACTTATGTTAATGTAACCTTATGCACGGTTATGAATAAATTACTTATATTCTTTTATGCAACATATCGAGGGCTGGGTTCCAGAAAAAAATTACAAGAGTGCAATATATAAGGGCTTTATAGTCCCCAAATTAGCAACTCGTTACCAACCACCACGAGAATCGACAAATCAAAATTAGAAACATTGGTAGTTAGAAACATACACTGCACTGCAACCCGTACCGTGACAACTACAGTAATACTTGGACGGTTCTTCCGAGCAGTAATGGCTACGCCGGAATGCCATAAAATTTCAGAAAAAAATACTTTTCCCATGGACGCCGTTCTTTGATTTTGAAATCGTGTGTTCTGATTAAATATATTAAGTTTATCTTTTGATATACATAGTTTTTAAGAAAATCATCAATATCTTTAAGGAGTAGAAACTTCACGAACTTCATATCTGAAAAAAAAATTTTTAACTCGCGAAGTTGTGCCGTTACGGACAAAGTATACATTGGAAAGTAATCAAGGATCTGACGATTCTATATATATTTTTAATATCTTTTGTATTAGATCACTTTTACAATCAGGTCTGATTCAAAAAAGTGTTAAGTGAGGATTGTAAGGGCTTTAGCCCTCGCCTAAGGTTCCGTAAAGTTAAAACCAAAAGGCAACGACGACGACGCTCTCGTGAAAGTCAATTAGAAAATTTTACTATAAAATATTCTATTGCCGCTTTTAGCAAAAAGGATACATAACCACTAGAATACAAGGCAAAAAAGGCGGGAACGTTCTTCTTATACGTATTTTCACTTTTACTATATTAAAAATAAATTTATTATAAAATGATTAAAATATTCATAACATTATTACAGATACCCGAGGGTGGCTCGGAAGGTGGAATGTCCCAAACTTTTTTGTCTATCTAATAATCCTTGTTATTAAAATCTGTTTTACATGGAGCTTAAATTTTCTTTCCGGAAAAATTGTAATATCTTTAGGAATTTATTATAAAATGGCACACAATTAACGAAGAAGAACTTTTTATTTGTCTTTACGAATCTAATACGGGACACAGCTATTTTATCTCTATTCCTCGTATTGTAATCGCTGTGCTTGCCGTAGTTCCGATAAGGTTACTTCGACCTAAAACTATTTTGTAATGTATTAGTTGTTTATAAGTAGGCTCACTTCCGCCTGCTCTGTTGCTTGAATGCAAGCTTGACGTTGTTCAGAACGTAACCAGCTTAACTAGTATGAAGGTGGCAGCGGAATGCGGTATGCGGGAGGGGTCCTCAGCGCCTGCGACTGCGCCGCCATTACTCTCTCAACGAACCTAAGAAGATACTAAACTTACAGCAATAATTATTGAATTTTAACTACCATGTACTATTAAATTGTCTACAAATAAAGTCTGAAAGCACAAAAGGAGATTTTTAATGAAGATCTCCACAGCAACCTTCGGCGTGAACATAATTTGGAGGCCCCGACGAGATATTTCTACAAGTATTCTACGAGTCATCATCCATTTTTACTGAAGTCGCATCGCAACAATGCCGGAACGGCGGGAACCAAATGTGTCTATTTAACCAAGGAAAGTATTGTGTGTGAATGGTGATAAACGCGAATTACGTGATTTACTAAGGTATAATATTCAGTGTTATCTCCTCATAAGTTTCTCAGGTAAATATTGCAAATTGATTACTTATTTCTCGCTAACTTTGTCGTTTCACATAGGTAATGCTAAATCATCAAATTGTTGTGTTACCTGTAACTAGGTATTAATTCGAACCTTATAACACATTTACTACGATCTAAATAGGCAATTGACGATAGGCATTATTCCTAAGCGATGTCATTTTTTCTTCATTCTTTTCAATAAAATATTAATAAGTTTCATAAAGAACCGGTATGCTTATTGTGCTAAAGAATTATAAGCTTAACTACATATTGCATTACTATTTAGAGATAATACTTCTAGCACTACGCATTATCTTTTTCATAAATTTACTATAGCGAAATTTAAGCTTAAACAGTATGTTTAGTGTTCTTCTTATTTATACTTATATATTCTAATAAATACCTTCCTCGTGAGCATATTTTGCCCTAAGAATAAATAATTATACTTTTGCATCTTTCACGTAACAATCTTCCCTGCTACTATTCTGCTATAAGTATCTGCTTATTTTCAACAACTTTTTATGACTATCTTGTCAATGTAATACATGCACAGGTGCCTACCTACCTACTAGGCTGTTCTAGGTATAATTATTAGCTTGCAATCGATCCAACTATATTTAAGCAGTTGTATTTCAAAAGATATTGCCGACTGTTCCAGAAACGTAACGCCACAGGCGGATCTGTGCGTAGCAGACCTGCAGGCGAGTCGTGTGCAGTGTGCACAGCTCGGACATACTTGCGCTGCGCCCGTGCTATGTCCGTGCTGCGTCCGTGCTACTGGTGAATTTGGACTGGCTGACGACGTTCTACTAACCGCGAGTATCTTTGCTTCTTTCTTTACAATAGTAAACGTTTCATTACAATATACATCATGGAAGATGATTTAAAGACTCTTGCTCATCAGCGAGGAACCATTAAAGGCCGACTTACAAAATTTGAAAATTATATAAAGATTATACAACAAATCGCACCCAAGAACATAGCTAAATTACAAGTGAGCGAATTACAATTTAAATTAAATAAAATAGAACTATTATTCAATACTTTTGATGATATTCAAACTAAAATAGAAAAATTAACGGTAAGAGTGGACGATGAACTTGATGAACGGGATAAAATTAAAACCACATTTTCTACATTAACTTCAATTGCAAATGACATAATTATTAGCGCTTCAAATCAACTTCAATCATCAAATTCATTAGATGGCATGGCGAGCGCCCGTGACGTCAATGGTGATACATCGATGAGTCACCTTCGCTTGCCAACCATATCGCTTCCGAAGTTCGACGGGAATCATTTGCAATGGCTTGAGTTCCGTGACACTTTTGAGTCTTTAATTCATCAAAATAAATCGATACCAGCAATAAATAAATTTCATTACCTAAGGTCATCATTAGATTCTGGTGCCGCTGTCGTAATTAAATCAATTGAATGTACGTCAGAAAACTATCTACTTGCTTGGAATTTACTAAATGAGAGGTATAATAATAAAAGGTTCCTGATAAATAATCATTTAAAATCTTTGTTCAATTTTGATAACATTACTAAAGAGTCATATAAGTCCTTAAGGTATCTAATTGATCATATTTCCAAAAATTTGCGGGCACTGAGTGCCCTCGAGGAACCCACTGAATATTGGGATACTATTATTATTTTTATGATGTCATCGAAGTTAGATAGCGCCACAGGTCTCAAATGGGAGGAGTACAAGGGCACACTTTCACACTCTGCTAAGTTAGAAGATTTTTATCAGTTTTTGCGAAATCGTGCGGATGTTCTTGAGACGGTACAGTTTAGTAGAAATGATACAAAACCAGAACATAAAAGGTCTTATAATAAACATGCTACATCTTTGGTATCATCTTCTACGGAACATAATAATAATTCAAGTTATCAGTGTGTTTTATGTAAGCAAGGTCATCGACTTTACGAGTGTCAGAAATTAAAATCAATGTCACCTGAGTCACGGATAATTGAAATAAATAAATTAAAACTTTGTTCTAACTGTTTGCGTCCTGGTCATCAGCGTTTTAACTGCAAAATGGGCAACTGCAGAATCTGCGGAAGAAAACATAATACATTATTACATATACAGAATTATAATAAAGCAAATACTACTGAGGAAAATGAATTACAAAGGGCATCTGCTCATATGCAACAAACTACTAATACTAATTTACAACGAAATACAAATACCAATACTAAGATACTACAAACGAATACTACTACAAGTGTTATTGGTAATTACTTACTTGATCCTGTGTCCTTGTCAGCGGCCATGCCTAGCCAAGTACTACTGAGTACTGCGTTGGTGGAGATTGTGAATCCTACAACTAAGAAGACTTACCAGGCCAGGGCACTTCTAGACAGTGGAAGTCAGTCATCTTTGTTAACTGAAAAACTAAAAGGCAAGTTTAATCTTTCTACTAAATGCAATAAAGTTGCCATTACTGGCATCAATAATGGTACTATCAACGCGACACAAAGTTGTGAACTAATAATTAAATCACGAGTAACTGCATTCAGCATCAATGTTTCGTGTGTGGTCATACCTCAAATCACGGGTAACCTACCGAGTATTAAGATCGATCCGTCACAACTAAATCTGCCAGCTAACATCCTACTAGCCGACCCAGAGTTTTATCGTCCCTCGGAAGTTGACATACTTCTCGGGGCAGACGTATTTTGGGAACTACTAAATACTACTGATCCAATCAAATTAGGACGAAACAAACCTACATTAAGAGATACTAAATTAGGTTGGGTGGTAGCTGGATCGATGGGTGGTAGCAGTACTAACTCAAATAGTCATACTATAACTACACATTGCAATTTTAGTCAAGAGGTCCATGATTCAATGACACGCTTTTGGGAACTAGAGGAAATTCCCTCTTCTAACAAGTTACTAAGCACCGATGAACAATTCTGTGAAACACATTTCACTAAAACTACGACACGTCTTAGTGACGGACGGTTTTGTGTTAATATTCCCCTTCGAGAAGATCCAGAAGAGGCTTTGGGTGATTCTTACAATATTGCAAAAAAGCGTTTTCTTAATTTAGAGCAACGATTATCAAGGTCACCTCAAACCAAACAAATGTACAAGGAATTTATTAATGAATATAGAGATTTAGGCCATCTTACTGAAATTGAACGACCTGCTTTTGGCAACTACATTCCTCACCATGCAGTCATAAGAGCACAAAGTGAAACAACTAAGTTAAGAGTAGTTTTTGATGGATCATGTAGAACTACAAGTGGTAAATCTTTTAACGATATACAGGTAGTGGGACCAACGGTACAGGATGATCTTATCTCAATTCTGATTCGATTTCGTCAAAATCCGTATGCAGTGTCTGGGGATATTGAAAAAATGTACCGACAAGTAATGGTGTATCCTGCTCAAAGAAATCTACAGTTAATACTCTGGAGGGATGACGAAGCCAAGCCACTGAAAACGATGTCTCTAAAAACTGTTACTTATGGCACTGCTTCTGCACCATATTTAAGCACTAGATGCTTACTTCAATTGGCAGAAGAGTGTACAGACTCAAGGATAAGTGACGTCATTAAACATAATTTTTATGTTGACGATTGTCTTTTGACAGCTAAATCTGCTTCCGAGTTGAAGGACATTGTTACAGGTGTTACACATGAGTTAAGAAAGGGTGGTTTTCCACTTAGAAAATTTAGAACCAATTGCCCTGAAATTTTTGATGACTGTAACATCCTTACTACGAAAGATAATCATGAGTTTTCTAAACAATCTTCAGTTCTAGGCTTAATATGGTCTCCTTCTCAAGACACTCTTAAATTTTCTGCGAATATTATAATTCCCGAAGTAACTACTAAAAGAAATATACTTTCTACTGCATCTCAAATATTCGACCCGCTCGGATTATTATCTGCTTCAATTATTATTCCGAAAATGCTACTACAAAAACTGTGGCTAACAAAGTTAGACTGGGATGAACCAGTCCCAGAGCAAATTGAAAATGAATGGAAAGAGTTTGCGCAAAATATTAAAATACTAGCAACAATTAACATACCTAGATATATATCCTTGCACTTTTCAAGTAGCATGGATATTCATATATTTGTTGACAGCTCGAGTAAAGCGTATTCAGCCTGTTTATTTATTAAATCGACTGATAATACGGGTAAAAGTAAAGTAAATTTATTGTGTGCAAAAACTAAAGTTGCCCCTGTGAAGCCAACAACAATTCCTAGACTGGAATTGTGTGCTGTGCTGTTAGGTGCTAAATTGCATAAAAAGGTAGTGGAATCTCTTGACATACAAATCAGAACTTCAACATTTTGGTCTGACTCATACATAGTTTTAGGATGGATCAAGACACAGCCAAAAACTCTCAAACAATTTGTGTGCAATAGAGTACAAGAAATACGTGACCTGACACCTCAGAACGCATGGAGATGGGTACCAACCGATATGAACCCCGCCGATTTAGCAACCAGAGGTGTTCAGCCGCAACATTTGCCAAATGCTGATTTGTGGTGGTCAGGACCGAAATTCTTGTTGCAGAGTGATGATTACTGGCCCCCTAATACCATCCCTGATGTAGTGTTACCTGAAATAAAGACCAACTTTACTACAACAAACTCTGAATCTATAATAAATATTTATAAATATTCAAAACTACACAAAATACAACGAATATTAGCGTACGTACTAAGATTTATTAACAATATAAAATGTAACAATAATAAAATTAAAGATACAATACTTACCATAGACGAACTTCAGAATTCACTTACATTATTGGCAAAGCTATCACAGAAGGATTAATTCCCTACAGAGATACAGGTGTTGTCTTCAAATCACAACTTACCTTCTAAGTCACACATCTTAGCTCTGAATCCATATCTAGACAGCCATGGTGTGTTAAGGGTAGGTGGGCGTATTCAAAGCAGTCCTCATTACTCCATTGATAAAAAACATCCAATACTGATTGATTCAAAACATCATTTCACTAAGCTTTTATTTCAACGTGAACATGTGCGACTATTACATTGTGGTCCACAACTGTTGCTCAGCTCAGTTCGAGAGCAATTTTGGCCAACAGGTGGACGAGATATTGCTAGGAAAACTGTTAGCAAGTGTGTCGTATGTATCAGGATGCGAGGTAAAACTGTACAGCCTATCATGGGTAATTTACCACAACCTCGTATAGCTCCTGCTCCTCCATTTGAAACGTGTGGTCTAGACTTCGGTGGGCCCTTCTACATATCTAGTCGAAAGGGCCGAGGGGCTCGCACTAGTAAATGTTACCTTTGTTTATTTGTTTGTTTTTCAACTAAATCTCTACATTTGGAAATATCAAGTGATTTGAGTACCAACGCGTTTCTTTTATGCCTTCGAAGATTCATTTCACGACGCTCTAAGCCTCAGACAATATATTGCGACAACGGCACGGTGCTAACAACGAGCTAAAAAGAATGCTTAGGGCCTGTCGTCAGCCAGTTACTGAATTCGCAAACGAGGAAGGTATTCAGTTTAAATTTAACCCAGCATATTCACCAAATTTTTCTGGAATCGTAGAAGCAGGCATAAAATCAGCAAAACATTTATTACGCAAAATAGTAGGAAATACTAGTCTAACTTTTGAGGAGATAACAACTTTTTTCTGCCAAATTGAGGCAATTTTAAATTCACGTCCGTTGACACCTTTGTCATCGGATCCTTCTGACTTGTCACCACTCACGCCTGGTCACTTCCTTGTTGGACGGCCATTGGTCTCTTTGCCATCGCCGACGACAGCCAAAATTTCAATCAACCGCTACCAGCTTATTGAACGACTGCGACAAACATTTTGGAACCGGTGGACGCGCGAGTACATATGTGAACTCCAGCAACGGGTCAAATGGCGCACTAAAGGTCAACAACTGAAAACTGGAGACCTCGTCATTCTTAAAGAGGACCATTTACCGCCAATGAAATGGCATTTAGGCCGCATAGTCAAAACGTATGCTGGCTCCGACGGTGTATGCAGAGTGGTCGACGTCCAAACCAACAAATCCGTATTAAGGTGAGCAGTTTCCAGACTTTGTCCTCTACCAAATCCAGAATCATACTCTTGAAAGCCAGGGCTTTCAAGGGGCGGGAGGATGTTCAGAACGTAACCAGCTTAACTAGTATGAAGGTGGCAGCGGAATGCGGTATGCGGGAGGGGTCCTCAGCGCCTGCGACTGCGCCGCCATTACTCTCTCAACGAACCTAAGAAGATACTAAACTTACAGCAATAATTATTGAATTTTAACTACCATGTACTATTAAATTGTCTACAAATAAAGTCTGAAAGCACAAAAGGAGATTTTTAATGAAGATCTCCACAGCAACCTTCGGCGTGAACAACGTGATAATGTATTTTTATGAAAGATATCGTAGAAGTTCGATAGAAATAGTGTGTCATGTCAAAAGTATAAGGTAATCTATTTTTACAGCTGGTAGGCTATCCTTTGATCACAATCTCACTTTACGGTATGTAGAATGTGATGATTTGGTCGCAGATATTATTCAGGCTACCCTCAAATTTACTGCCTCTAAAGGACAGCTTTCTACTTAAGGGTGGTGGGCATTCGCAAAATGCTCAACCACCATTGACTGAGACAGCAACCAGAACCGACGGCTTAACGTGCCCGCCGAAGCACGTGCACGCTCAGTAGTAATGCTACTAGCGGTCACCAACCCAAGTCATGACCGCAGCTGACGTCGGCTAAGAACGCCTAAGCAAGTTACGCTACAAGCGCTTCAAATCTTACCATTGAAGTTTCCAATAAAGGAGATAGCGACAGATATCCTGTTGTATCCGTAGGTGTGGGCCCCTACGTGCACCCATCCGGACCCCTCGTACACCTTCCCTGTCCCTCCTATCAGGAACCTGGAAAAGAATTCAAGTATTCAAGTATAGTGGTGGACATTAAATTGAGCACTGTCGCGCGTTTAGTAGGTAACAGTTCTGTATATCCCTTACGTGGAACATATCTTAATGTTTTCAACCTTCTTTCTACGCATCACGATGTACCAACTATCACCTAGTTTGCTAACTAAGGATTGCAACAGGCTGACATTGATTGCAATTGATTTAAATAATTATGTAGTTAGATGCTCGCCAACAAGATTAAAATTGTTAGACGTTTTTGGAATAGGAAATTTGGCTAAATGAATACCCCGCGTAATGGCCGCCCCTGGACACTAGACTCACCGAACAATCAGGATCACACGAACAAAAAAGAGCTAAGCTTGAAGTTTCAATAATACTGAAACCCAACTAAGTAAGATGAGTTTGGGGAGAGACCGCAAAAAAGGTTGGTTTTAATTAAAAGTTTTTTTAAACAAAACGTTTTGGGTGTAATATAGATGTTTGGATATTAAACTGAAAAATTTGCGAAACAGTATTTTATATAATATACTAGCTTTTGCTCGTGAAAATATAGATTTTTAACTTACATACTTAATTATTTTTTTAATTCTATACTTTTAACGTTGCATATTTTGGATGAATTCCTGCTAATCGCGAAAAATTCTTAAAAATATAGGTCACAATGAAAGCAAAAATGTTTACTACGAGCGGGATTCTTGCCTGCGACCATCCGCCCCTTCAGCCAGTACATGTTCGTCTAACTGAGGTATCGTAGTGAGTAACCCATAGCTCACACTTATCCCTTCGCTCCTTTTAAGGGGATACAATCACATCTACAGCCAAACAGGATTGAAATACAAATATGACTAATTTTCCAATTATCAATGAACTTGTTTACGATGACGCAACCCGATAATTCTAATATTGTACATTTAGTAAAGCGTTAAAAAATTAGAACGATAGAAAAAAAATTAACTAAATTTTTTTCTTTCTTTGTAATTTTGTAAGTTTTTCACTATAGTTATTATTTGAACCGGGATATAAATTAACCGTCTTTTGATTGTTCATGAGCTCTCGATATTTCGGCACTGTTGCAAGCGCCATGATCACGAGTACACTGAAGTCTATGCGAGTGGATGGTCGGCACTAAGAGCAGACGAACCGGTCTACCCTCTTTCTGGTAGTTTTTTAAAATAATATCTCGGTCTAATAATAACTATAGTGTAAATGACTGTAACAGTTTCAAAAGTTTCTTTACTCCTATTATTTTATCTATAAATACTTATAGAGCAATAGTTAGTAAGATTACCTATTATATTTTAATAATATTCTCGGATCGTGATTGTAATAGTACGAACTGTTTATTTATTCGTAAGGTTCAAGTGAATCACACAATTTAACGTTTTTGCGCCCAATCAAAACTATTTTGCTAACAATAACGTAAATAATGTTCCACTAAAACAAACAAACAATAATAGGTGTTTCTATTTATTCATTGTATATCTATGTAAGTTCCCTAAGAAAAAATATGTGTCTACCTAACAGATATATTTTTTATATTAAATATTAAAGACAGCAGTATGCATTTAATTCGTTTTTGTCCTATTGTTAATCAGTTTATTTAGTTTTCGTCAACAAAAAATAAAATTTAGCTTAAATTTGTTTTGATACGTACTAAAAATTTGTAAAAAGAAACCGACTTCTGAATAACACGAAATATCTTGTTTAAGTCGGTACCATGCTTGCTGCGTACAGGATTGATTACTGTTGGCAAATGATATTTGCCAACAGTAATGGACCCTATCGGCAACAGTTGCAATTATGAAATTATCAGGTCATCTGAAAATTTTTGACTAATAAACCGTTAATGTACATTCCTAGTTTACTTTTTAGAATTCTATGTATTGGTGGGTTTTCTTAGAAAAGAATTGTCCTCAAAAATAAGGAACTCCCACCGCGCGGGGTAGGGGCTGGTTCGATAGTTGTTTATAGTAGGTAAGTGTAGGTTAATTGAAGCCTAGAGAAGGGGGTCCTATACAAAAGAGATTCCCAAGCGCAAAGGAGGTTCTTAATTGAGGCTACTAAAATATATGTACATACCATAGTTTTCTCCACCATCTCCCGTAGTCGGAGTCTCCCTTGCAGAGGCCGCGGTGCGGTCACTTTCCACGCACGTCACAAAATATCACGTAGCAACAAGTAAAACAGTTCTAATAAGTAATTAATGATAACACGGTGCGGTGATGAGGCAATATTTGCACTTATTTATATTAAGAATGCGACACCGTCGTGGTGTATGGCGCGGGGTGCGGTCCAACGACGACTCTCAGTGGTACTGGTCAGCCGCGGCGAAGCGAAACATCATTCGCGGCTCGTTGCGGGTAGTATGAAAAAACTATGCATGCTTTGACATACAAATAGTAACCAGAAAAAAGAACCATCCCCCCGGCCTTCAGGAAATGAAGATGTCTCCTGAATCAATAAGAAATTGGAGAAACTAGACGTTCCTCATGTAAGCTATGCGGATGCGGGTCTGCTCCATGTAATAGAGAACATTGATAAGCTCATAAAAGAGAAATTTTTGCTATCTAATATAAGATTGCGGATGTGATGCGGATTATGTGCGACTAGTACAGTGCTAGGAAAATTAAACTATAGAAATTAACTAAGTATAATATCTTAAACAATAGAGGTACACCGTGAATGGTGCGCGAGATAAGTAAAATTATTTATTGAGAAGGTAAAACGCAGAGTTTTACTACGGGTCTAACGTAGACACCATTCTTAGTGCGGACCGTCACAACTCTAACAATTCCGTCTGAAGAAGCATGGATATCTTCTATAATGCCTAGAGGCCATTGCAGCGGCGGTGAATTGTCAGTTTTGATAAGTACTACCATTCCTTTCACTATCGGATTAGAGGGTGTATTCCATTTAACGCGGGTTTGTAATGTATTAAGGTATTCTCGCCTCCATCGATTCCAATATCTCTGAACGATTTGGTCTAATAAATGTTTATTACGTATAAGATTTTTCGGTGTAGGTTGAAAATGTGTTTCTGAATGGAATGATTTAAGCGGACCGAAAGTCAAGAAATGCGCGGGTGTTAGAGCCTCAGGTTCGGCTGGGTCTGAACTCAACACAGTCAGAGGACGGGAGTTTAGCACAGCCTCGACCTGAGTAAGGACGGTGAGTAATTCTTCGTAAGTCAGTAATATGTCACGTAGAGAACGTTTTAATAAAATTTTTACGCTTCTAACGCACGTCTCCCAGGCAGAACCAAAGTGTGGTGAGCTAGGTGGTATCATCTTCCAAGATACGCCTTGAGCTAGCGTTTCCTCGGCGAAGGAATCGCAGAAGGCCTTGGACTTGAGAAACCCGTTCAATTCGTCGAGTTTAGCCTTGGCGCCGACAAAATTGGTACCGTTATCGGAAAATAATTCGGTACAATTTCCACGACGCGATATGAAGCGGCGAAAAGCGCGAAGGAAAGACTCGGTAGTCAAATCTACAGTTAATTCCAGGTGTGTTGCGCGAGAAACGAGACATGTGAACACACAGATGTATGCCTTCACCTTACGGGCTCCGCGGTATCTGCTTAATAATATATTAACGGGTCCTGCGTAGTCTGTTCCACATTTTGAAAACGGAAAGGCAACGTTAACGCGGGATGCGGGCAGGTCTGCCATGAACGGCGCATCAGAACGCGGACTAGCCTTGAAACAGCTGTTGCAGAGGCGAAAGCGTTGTTTAACCGTACTACGGCCGGCGATAATCCAGTACCTTTGTCTTATAAGTGACAAAAGTAAATGCGGGCCAGCATGAAGGTACTTGCGATGATAATAATCTATTATGAGATTCACAATATGATGTTTTTTTGGTAACAATATTGGGTGTTTGCTGTCGAAGTCAAGTGTAGTTTTTGTGAGTCGCCCACCAGTGCGAAGTAAACCATTTTCTAAAAACGGTGATAGCGGTAATAACGATTTTGAAACCTTGCGGTTATTAGAGAGAGCGTTTATATCGTCTTTAAAGTACTGTTGCTGCAGAGCCTTTATTATAGCGACTTCTGCAAATTGTAAATGCGAAAGTTCCATTCTATTAGAACGCGGGATTTTTCCTAAGAAGCGATATAAATACGCCACGATGCGAAGTAATTTAGACCAGGAAGATACTCTCTGGGCCAGTGTGCTAAGCAAGTGTGGCGGTTCGTCAGTGCTTATGAAAACCTTCGGTTGTTTTTTAACTTCCATTGTCTTCTCATCAGCTGTGTGTTCGAAAGTGAACCTACAAATTGGCCAAGTGCTTACGTCATCACGAGCCCAAGAAGGGCCGTGGAGCCAAAGTGGATGTTCCAGCAGTTGTTGTGGGGTAGCTCCCCTACTAAGGATATCGCTAGGATTCTGCGATGACGTCACATGGAAAAAATGTTTAGGATCTAAATTGTCCTGTATTTGTGTGATGCGATTTCCGACGAATGTATCAAAGCGGTGCGGCGCGGAGTGAACCCAGTGAAGGGCTACGGTTGAGTCACTAAATGCAAAAATGTCATCAATGTGACAGCGGGGAGAAATCGTTTCGATTACGAATCGACATAGCTTTGATAATAACAAAAGAGCGCAGAGCTCTAAGCGAGCCAATGATACGACCTTAAGAGGCGCGACTTTACTTTTAGCACAGATTAAATTAACCTCGTTCGGTTGCGATGCGGTTTGTATACAAAGGTATACTGCACATCCTAGCCCACGCTCGCTTGCATCAGCAAATGATAGCAAGATAACACGGGATTTGGCGGTGACCCCTAAGTAACGCGGGATTTTAAACTTTTCTAAGGCGGGAAGTTCAGATAGGAAACGACTCCAAGCTACACAAATATCACGCGGTGGTTGTTCGTCCCAATCGATCTTGGCGATCCAAAGCGCTTTAATCAAAAGTTTGGCGTATAAAATTACAGGCGCACAATATCCGTTGATGTCCCATAATTTAGCAATCGTTGAAAGCATTAAGCGTTTGGTACATTTCGACTGTGGGTTAAATTTAAGCGCAATCGAAAAATTGTCATCAATGGGAGACCATATGAGACCTAGAAGTTTCATATTGTCTTCCTTGTCAAATTCCAAAGTCGAGCATAACCGGTTTTCAGGCGGGATCGCGTTTATGACGTCAGCGGAATTACTCATAAATTTTATCAAGTCGAAATGGCCACGTTTAAATAAATTGATTAAGTCGCGGGCAAGTTTGATTCCTTCGGCAGTTCCGTATACGGAAGTTCCCAAATCGTCCATATACAAATCATTAGAAGCTACCTCGGAAGCGAGCGGAAAGTCCGTTTCGTCTTGAGCGAGTTGTTTGACTGTTCGCATTGCGATAAATGGCGAACAGCGTAGGCCAAAACACAAACGTTCGTAACAATATAATTTAGCGGTGTCATCGTCGTTGAATTTATATAAAATATTTAAGTAACGACGATCTTGTTCTCGAATTCCAATATTTAAAAACATTTGTTTAATATCTGCGGTCAAAGCGACAGGAAACAGACGAAATTTCAAAATTATCGCTGTTAAATCGGCCTGTAAATTTGGCCCAGAATGTAAACAATCATTCAATGATATGTTAGTATCAGTTTTTTCGCTCGCGTTTAAAACAATGCGTATGCCTTTGTCCGGTCGGCTTACGCCGTGATGCGGTATGACGTAATGATCTTCTGCGGTGGTCGTAGCGGGTGCGGGTGAAATAATTTTATTTTTAAGAAAATCTTTTATAATGCTGTCGTATTCTTCCTTTAAGGCAGAATTTGTTTGAAATCTGCGATCTAAACAGGCATATCGACGCGATGCGATTTCTAGTGAGTTCCCTAATTTTGTAGTAGGTAGCGAAAATGGTAATGCGGTGACATAACGTCCAGAGCTATCACGATGTGTATTTGATACAAAAAAATCTTCACATTCTGCTTCTGCTTTAGACATATGTATTTTAGTCGGTACTGATTCTAACTGCCAAAATTTTGAGACCAAAGTCTCAATTGACTCATCACTAGACGTAAAAAAAGCGCGTGAGCGTTGGTTGTCAGTATTGATACGACGCGGTTGAGTTGTAGGTATGTAGGCAGTTGAGCCCATAACTACATAACCAAAACTCGTTTCTAATGCATCGGGATGTCCCGGCGGCCCTAGTATTTTGCCTGATTTTAAGATTTCAATAAATACTTCAGAACCGATTAATATATCAATAGGTCCTGGGACATTAAACTGCGGGTCGGCTAGCGGTATCTCTCCTAAATACTCGAGTATAGTGTGGTTGTCCAGCTGGCAACTCGGTAGGTCACTTGAAATAGTTTTAAGGACGAGCGGTTGGATATGCAAACAATAGTTCGGATCATGCCGAGAAAATAAAGTTAAGTTAGTTATGCCGTATATAGTCTGGGAGCTGTTACCGATCCCCATTACGGATTTTTCAGAACAGTCATTAAATATGCGAAGCCCTAATCTTTTGCAGGCATTTTGACTAATTAAGTGATTTTGAGAACCATTGTCGATTAATATTCTCACTTGACAAATCGACCCATCTCGACGCTTAACATCAGCGAGGGCGGTACCCAATAAAACGTTTTGGGATTTTCGCGGGCGGGAATTATCAGTCATACTACAAAGAGAAACGATATTATCTTGGGGCTTATTCAAAGTAGAAATCGACGATGCGATAGCAGATGACGAGTGAATATTTGTTTCAGCGGTGCCTCGACTAGAATCAGTTGCGGGCTGATAACAGACCGGTCGGACCCCAGGCGGCCGATCAGCTATCCTATTAATTTTATTTGTGTCAGAGAAGTGCAACATGGTGTGATGTCTTCCGTGACATTGTTTACATGTGACTTCTGACTTACATGCGGGCGTAGTATGTTTATTACTTAAGCAATTTACACAGCGATTTTGATTCTTAATAACATTATAACGTTCGCGGGGTGTTAATGATTGAAATTTAGGGCAGGAATATAGCTGATCATGATCTGATTTGCTACATAACATACAGGAGCTATTATTGTTGTTAACAACAAAAGATCGTACATTATTTTTTGGCGCGGAGTTAGCGGGTAATTTGGGTTTCGATGTAAAGTCTGAATCTAAAGAATTATCACCAGTATGAGTCAATATCTTGACACGGTCGCGTATAAAAGTAAACAAGTTTTGTAGATTCGGTAATCCGTTGTCTCGGTTATCCATTTCAAAAAGACGCGCGGTTTCTTTGTCTAATCGCTGCAAAGCCACGTATGTTAATACAAAGTCGTATAGATTTTGAATTTTTAAATTATTTAAAGCTAAATATGCGTTCGCGAATTTATCAACGAAGTTTTCTAGGCTTTTGGCGGTAGCCGATACAATCGGCTTCAATGTAAACATCTGATCTAGATAAGAGACGGCTAAACTACGCTTATCTTCGTACTTATCTATAAGCGCGGTATATATTGACATATAGTTTTCGCCACATGGAATGATTCCGGTGCAGATTGACTTTGCTTTTCCGGTTAATTTACCCACCAAGTAATACATTCGCTCTGTATCTGTGAGTGACGCGTTCAGATGAACTGCATTATTAAATGTTGCGTAAAATAAAGGCCAATTTTGGCGGTCGCCGTTGAATTCACATAACTGAATTCTTTCTAATTTAATTCCTTGCAAAGAAACTCCGTGGTTTGATTCTGATTTGGCATCAGAGTGCGCTTGTTTACATAGTGATATTTTGCGTTTGATGCGGCAATAAAGATCTTCGAAAGCAAGCCAAGTATCAAAGTTAGGCGTTGCATCTTTATTTATTTTTAATGAAATGCTGTTTATTTCATTCACAGCCTGTTGATAGTTAGAGCGGAGTTCATCTAATGTCTCAATTAAACAAAGAAAATTCTCAAGTTCAACCGGATCGTTTAAATCCTTGTGTGAGCTATTGTAAATAAGTTGAATACGTTCGAAATATAATTCACGCTGTTTTTCAAAAATTCTAAGTTTCTGTTCGTTCGCCATGATAACCTACAGTGGCGAGCACCACGCGGTAAATAATTGCAAAATGGCTACCTAATAATTCGTGAAGAGATGACGAAATGCGATGGAATGCGGATTGGTGTAAATACCAATATGTGATGCGAAGTTAACTAATAATAAATATATTACACCATTAGGTATATCCCTGGATAATTCAAGGAATGAATAATAAAAGAAAGAAAGATGCGAATTGTTAAAGATGTGACAATGCGCAGAAAAATATGGCGGCGATTGTTGCGTAGCAAATATGTAGGCTAGATTAAACCTAAAAATAAACAACATCCGTGCTTTGAAGGACCATTAAATGGTGGGTTTTCTTAGAAAAGAATTGTCCTCAAAAATAAGGAACTCCCACCGCGCGGGGTAGGGGCTGGTTCGATAGTTGTTTATAGTAGGTAAGTGTAGGTTAATTGAAGCCTAGAGAAGGGGGTCCTATACAAAAGAGATTCCCAAGCGCAAAGGAGGTTCTTAATTGAGGCTACTAAAATATATGTACATACCATAGTTTTCTCCACCATCTCCCGTAGTCGGAGTCTCCCTTGCAGAGGCCGCGGTGCGGTCACTTTCCACGCACGTCACAAAATATCACGTAGCAACAAGTAAAACAGTTCTAATAAGTAATTAATGATAACACGGTGCGGTGATGAGGCAATATTTGCACTTATTTATATTAAGAATGCGACACCGTCGTGGTGTATGGCGCGGGGTGCGGTCCAACGACGACTCTCAGTGGTACTGGTCAGCCGCGGCGAAGCGAAACATCATTCGCGGCTCGTTGCGGGTAGTATGAAAAAACTATGCATGCTTTGACATACAAATAGTAACCAGAAAAAAGAACCAATGTATATTATTGTACTATTAGTAATTTGCTATTTAGAGACCCACAGCGATTTTATTGAAGACGACTTTTAAAGTTTTACATAATACGATTCGAACCATTACAAGAAGCTAAGCAAATATCTTTATTATATTTTAAGTACATTATCGTCCTGAAATAAAGCAACTGCCCGCCGAGTAATATAAAAAGAACGAAAAATCTTTCGTAGATCTTTTTAAAGCTTCGAGGCGCCGACGGCTGCCAACACCAATTTATCTAAATGAGTCTATTAATAATAAATAAAAACAGCCAAAAATTGCCAAGAGCTTTTGCTTATTTTAGAAACGAAGACGATTTACTTCTTATTATTATGATATTTGTTCGCACTTATACGATTGCGCGCTTTCTTTGTTCTATTTTCAAATTAATTTAGCTATTCAATCTTTTAAATAATTAGTAGTCCATTTAAATGTTACATGAGCTTTGCATTTTTTAGATGACGCACTTTTCTGTGTTACATATGTGGGGGGTCAATAGAAGCTTAACCTCAAGTTTGTGGGGTCGCCACCCTTTTACCCCGGCCGCCATCTTGTAAAAAGGGGTGAAAACACTTTTTTCGCTATATGCGTGTTATGTAGGAAACTATGCGTCTGACAAAAAATTCGTCAGCACATAATTTATAGCAAATAGTTTTGCCTACAAATATGTTTATATAACTTTTTTCCCTAACCTAAAAATTAAAGAAGTTATAAGCCTAAAAGTAAGAAAATTCTTATAAAAATTTTCTTTTTGCTTTTTTTGTATACATTTTACAAAAAAAATACCTCAGACCAATCTCGTCAAGTCAATATATTTCGAAACTGTAGCTCATTATAAAAACAATATTAATAATAAAATAAGAAGTCCTAAAATTCTTTGGAAAACCCTAAAAGAAACCTTATTACCATCAATCAAATATATCAACCTTCCTGGACACTTCAACGACCCAGAAGCTATAAACCGACATATTTTGGATGTTCCTGGGAGACCAACTTTAACATTATCTCAACTTACTTTTTTTGAATTCCATCGGCTAAATACAAATATAACTTTCACAATACAAATCACGAATGCAAATACCATATTATTATCCATTATCAAAGATCAAATTTCTCTTAATATGCTTTTAATGACCTTACCTCACTCCCTTGATTCGCTAATTTCAATAATAAATACGTCAATAGCCACTGCAACTTTTCCAGATATTTGGAAAACAGCTATTGTTCGGCCTTTGCCAAAAAATAACAACCCAATCCATATACAGGACTTCAGACCTATCAGCATTCTGCCATGCTTGTCGAAGGTTATGGAAAATGTAGTCTGTAAGCAGTTGACTGAATATCTGGAAGAAAACAATATACTCCCAGAATTTCAATCAGGCTTTAGGAAGAGCAAAAGTACCACAACTGCTCTGTTAGATGTCACAGATAATATTTTGTCGTCCCAGGACAAAGGTATGTGCACTTTGTTAGTTCTCCTTGATTTTTCGCGGGCATTTGACGCTATAAATTTATTGCTCCTTTTATCTAAATTAAGCTTCTATGGTTTTGATCAGGCAGCAGTTTGTTGGTTTAATAGTTATCTTAGCAACCGCTGTCAGTATGTAGAAATATCACAAAATTCTAGACCTCCTCTTACTTCGAAAATTACAACGCTGCATAGAGGTGTACCACAAGTTTCTATTTTAGGACCGATTTTGTTTTCCTTATACAGCGCTGACGTAATACATTTTATAAAATATCACATATATGCTGACGATATTCAGGTCTACATTTCTTTTTATCCGAAAGATCTTAGCAATGCCATAAAAATCTTTGTGTTGATCTTGAAAATATAGTGATTTGGAGTAAAAACAATAATCTCGTGCTTAACGCGAATAAAACCAAGTTTATAATTCTGGGAAGTAAACGAAATTTACAGTCGATACCGGTGAATGTTTCCATACCGAACGCGTTTATGAGGTTCGAAATCTGGGACTGATTGTAGATGATGGATTACGATTTGAGAAACACATAGCAAACTCTGTGCATAATTGTTTCTTCAGACTCAGAACGTTGTACAAGTTAAGGCCCTACTTAACTGAAGAGCTCCGCATTCATCTTGTGGAATCTCTTGTCCCTTCAAAACTGAATTATGCGGACATAGTTTATGGTCCTCGACTGCTTTCTCGCACTGAACGCTTAGTACAGCGAATTCAGAATGCTTGCGCGAGATTTTGTTTCGCGATTCCACCCAGAAGTCACGTAACACCTTTTCTTAACCAACATCTATCATTAAAAATGAAATCTCACCCTAAGCCACATTTGGCTTGTCTACTTTTCGGCGTGTTCAATTACCAATCCCCATCATATCTAGACAAAAAATTTTGATGGTTTGGAGAAACTAGGCAAACCTCAAGGAGACACGGATCAACACAATTGGTTATCCCAAGACATCGTACCACGGCCTTTAAAGGTGGTTTTCGGTATGCAGCCACCAGGTGCTGGAACAATTTGCCACCACCCATAAGAAATTGCAGGACGTTAAGTACTTTCAGGCTGAAGCTCAGAACTTACCTTATTAATGAGCAGAGGAGCCATGAAAATATAATATGCGATTTGTCATTTATTTAATTTATGTCACTGTTTACAAGTTCATTTTAGTATAGGTATAGTTTCATTTATGTAATCTTATTTTCATTTATATAATATTATTGATACAATTTTATTTACAATTTCTTACAAATAATCAATAAATATATTAAAAAAGGATGTTACAAATTATGTAAAAAAAAAATTTTTCTATTTTGTTTTTCTTTTTTACTGAAGAGCTTTTACAAGAACTACTTAACTAATTTATTCATCGTTGTTGTTGTGTTGTTGCATTTATAAAGTTATATGTAATTTTACCCTACTGACAGATAAGAATGTGTTTGTGTGTATGAATATGTATTTATTGAGTTGGTATATATATTTTTATAACTGTATATATATATATATATATATATATATATATACATATATATTATATATGTTTTTTTTATTTTATTTATATGTATATTAATATGTTGTGCTGTTATAATTATGTCTAGTATGTGTGGTATCTATTTAGTTTTGTATATAGTTTCTACTTCTCAAAATGTTAAATGCTAACATATATCTCTTTGCCTAGTATTTATTATCAATAATTACCCAATGTTTTTTGGTGTCCTTTTGCGTTTCGGGTCGCGGCTGAAAACCAGCGCTGATTGGTTAACCATTTCTATGTACGATTAATTTAGGAAAATCCGTACCTAAATGTTATTCTGTTCTGTGTACATATCTGTATTGTATTATTAATTGTGTGTTGAATAAATGTTTTTTCATTTCATTTCATTTCTTGTAAATGATCTTAAGTTGACCGGGTTTGTCAAGTTCGTTATGACCGGATTCTCATGAGCATTGACGAACCCGGTCAACTTTAGAGCGCTGTTTTAAATGAATGATATTAAAAAAAAATACAGGGAACAATTTTCCTAAAAAATCATCTACAAGATTGATCCGAGGTATTTTTAATATAAAATGTATATTATTATTTATATTATTTTTTTAATAAAAATTTATAGAGCAAAAAAGAAAATTTTTAAAATTTTTTCTTACTTATTATTTTATAACATCTAAAATTTTTAAGTTAGGGCAAAAATACATATTTGTGGGCAAAATAATTTGCTACAAAATAAGTATTTACGAATTTTTTGTAAGACGCATAGTTTCCGAGATATCGGGTAAAAAGCGTTTTCACCCCTTTTTCCAAGTTGGCAGCCGGGGGACAAGAGCGGCGACCCCACAACTTGAGGTTGTAACGGAACATACCTTGAGTAGGAAGTTCCGTCACTAAATACTAATAATATAATTGAATGTGGTACAGAACCTAAAGATCAGAAATAAATTATTCATCCTAAGTAAGAAATTTTTATAGTCAATATTTGTGTATGCTAACCTTTTTGATGTCTTAAATCTGGAATGAGATTGTGACCTCATTTTATGTTTAAAAAGAAAGAGGCATAGAATAGTTTGAAAATGTTGAGAGGATCTGTCAAGAATACAAAATGACATGAAAAATTGAAATATCATAGTATTTTTTAAAGTAATTTTCGCTTAAATCTAAAATATAAGACATAGGTATGATTTGCCTACTATTAGAAGATACTAGAAAGAAATCATACTAGAAAAACGATTTATGGAGAGCATAAAAAATAGGTGGAGAAAATTTATGTACGTAAGTTTATATTGAATTATTTGAGTATTATAAAATTTACGGGATTGATACACTATTCAACTAGTATACACTAGTATTCTTGGGTCTATCAGTTCTAATCTACTGCAATAATAAATTATATTGATTTTGTGTCCTAATCCTACCCCAATGTTTTCTGAATATTGTTCCAGAAAATTTATTTTGTCTAAACTAACTTATAAATGTGTATGATTATTCTACTCAATTCTACTCAAGTATTTAAATTGATATAACGAATGCTTTAAGTTTGTTCAACCAATATGGATTGACACCTTTACGACAAGAATGAGGCATGTAAGTCCTCGTATATATGTAAACAACAATATGAAATATAAATTATATTCAACCATGATGATACATTGTTGAATATTGGTGCAAACACGACCACACCTTCAATAAGTCTTTCTGCTGTAAGGATGAAAGATGTTATATTCGACATGAGAAAATCAGAGGGAATATAAATAACTCCTCTAAACTTTATATATTCATATTTGAGTACTTGAGTCAGAGTATAAATATAATTCACTTTTGATATCACAAACACGTGATTTTACAAAACTTAGGCAAAGTAAGTCCTAAAATATATAACCACATTTTTCATTGAAATTAAATAATAATATGGATTGTACCATAATACTTTAAATAACATTCTATTTCAGACCGAAAGGTATCATATCAATGATATTAACTAACTAGACATGATGTCATGTACGAAATATGTAAAAGTAAATTGAGAAATAATCAATCAATGACACTCATTATATGGATATTATGAATTATTCAATAATGTGTTCAAATTAGGAAGTTAAGCAGTATTTGATTTAAGGAGAAGGCTTTACCTAAGTGAACCGATGAGCATTGGCGTCGTGCGCCGTAAAGAAAGCCTTCTGAAACGTACTCCAGGGGTTGCAAGTCCCTGGCACTTCAGCATTTGAACTTTTCCTTAAAACTGCTAACTAATATACGATGGATCCATCTAAATATCAAAGTTGTGACTTATCAAATAATCAAATTTTATAATAACAATATATTATAAAATGCCTATTTGCCAGTTTACTTCCAATAAACGTTAAACTTTCAAAATTTAATAGTGTCGAAGTCAGTCAAAATAATCTATGAACTATCAGTCTAGTCCATTCTTCTACTTTTTTTAATTAGACCAATTTTAATAATTCAATTTACTTAATCAAATTTCATCAAACAATGTTGTGCAATTCTTACTCTAATATAATCTTATTTTAATATCCAGTTTACTATATGACGCTGTGAATATAAGTTGAGGAAGTAAATTGTCAATTTGTATTTTAGAATACAATAGTCAATATCTCATAGTTTCCTTTATAATTTCCGATAGATTTAAGTTCGTTTAGAAATACATAATACGGATTTTATAGTATATAATCTAAATTAATTTTAATCTCTCCTTTCCTATTTAGATCTTAAAAATGATTAAAGTCGCCTAAAATATAATGTGATTACGTAATTCATTGATTATCCATTTTTAGTATATTTCCTTTATCAGTCTCTCACAAAACATAATAAAATATAGTTTAGTCTTAGTTTCCTAGAGATCTAGGTTACTATGTTAGGTACTTTAGAGAAAATATCTTCTAATATAATTCACTTACTATACTAGATAAGCAGTTATGCATCTTAGGTTCTTATTGTTAAGCTTTAATATGTTTTGCAATTTTTGAGGAAATCTCAGGAAGTGTTAGGAGTCATGACAATATATTATTATGAGTACATCATTCAAGTAAATTCTTGTTTCATATGGTTTTCATTACAATAGCCAATACATACCTAATTTATAGTTATTTATACTCATGCTATTTTAAGCCAAATTCTACATTAATAATTTTATCTAGATTTCATGTCAGGTTTTCTCGGTAATTATTTTTTATTTGAAACTCTACAATAATAATTTATATACGTGGTATTAGATTTGGGTTCTGTACAAATTACTTTAGGATTCATATATCTGCTTTTATCTAATTGTAAAATATATTATTTGATTTTCATTTCAATTTCCCGTAATTTCTATTTTGTTTTAAGAAACAATTATTTACTTCCTAACAAAAATTATTTAGCCGTTTAATGAATTAATGCTCTAACAATTTAATAATTTTTTTACGATTTAATACTCTAATGGTACTTCACTTATGCTTTGCCTTGAATTATGGTCTAGAAACATATGTTTCATGCAACATCTCTTACAATGATTTACCTAGTTTTAGACTTCAGTTGTCTTAATAATTTACCCCCAAAATTTGCGCAGGTGATATGATTATATAACCGTAGTAAATTTTTTAATCAAATCTATAAATTACAAATATGTATCATATATGTGTTCAAATAAAAATTATTGGCAAATAAACTCATAAGGATTTCTTGTTATATTTCTTAGTTTCAATTTTGGTACCATTATTTCAATTATATTAATTGTGTTTAGTGATGGAACTTCCTTCCCACGGTATGTCTCGTTACATCCAACCCCCAAAATTTGTACAAATTATATGATCATTTAACCGTAATAAATATTTTACAAACTCTCTTAAATTTCAATCATTAATATGTTCTTTAATTCGAATAAAATTTATTGGCAAATGAACTCAGACATGGTGTATTTGAGAATGTGTGTGTTTTTAAACCATTCCAAAAGTTTAAAATTAAATGAGTTAATATATAGGCTTTTATAGCGATAATCATAAATAAAGATTTCTTTTCACCAAGTCGATTCAATCCTGGTAAGGAAATGCGTTTTGTGTTGCGCATTAATCCTAATGATTCAAAGGTTGGTGTTAGACTGCAAACCAATCATACGCTTAGAGAAAAACACCCCCTAAGACCTTCCAAAAACTAAATCTACTCTTAAGGCTTAAAGCTTTAATTATGTATGCTCACCACTAATCCATTTAATACCAATTTCATGTAATCAAACTTCTGGTTTTGGAGATGTATAGTGTACCGCAATATTTAATGTAGAGTGGGACTCGTATGAAATCAGTTTATACTGATGACTTGTCTTCTGACTTAACCTAACACCAAATCTCCTTCATATGAGTCGCTGATATGTACTGTTTTGAGCATTATAGCTCCGTCGATAGGGTAATGCATCTGAATTCAATTGACAACAAATTGCTTCAAACCAAGGATATCAATAAATTATTAAAGCTCTCCATTCCTTCTTTAATACAATCCATTCAAAACATTAACTATCATTGTGTTTCATACTCTTTAACAATGAAGCAATTCCTTTAAGTAAGAAACTCAAAATAAATATGACATATTGATAACCGACAAATTATTGATCTTAAAACAATATTTTGACAGTAACAAAACACACCCCAGAAATCATGAAGTCCCATAACTAAATAAGTTTTCTATAAAGTATTTTATTATTACTTTCAAAAATAAATTCATTTATGTAAATACAATTTCAATTTAATTTAAAAAAACTTAATAACCTTTTTATTAGATTATATATTGTTGAACATTTTGATTTAATACTTTGATTAATTAAAGTAAAACAAGATATTGTTAAGTTGTATAAATTAAGATTAAATTTCATTAACATATTTTTTATGATAAGCAAGGCAAACGATTGAATTACACACATTAAAACATTTGATTATAATATTATCATAAATATTTTTTTAACAACCGCCTTCGCTCCCTTATATCTAAGAATATTTCATATACTACTTGTTTTTTTGTTTTTATTTATTTTCATCTAATCAATTTGAAGTAAATTATTTATCTTCCTTTATCTAAACAATCCATTTTTAAATATTTAACAATGAATAACTGGACTTACTCCTATCGTTTTTAAATTTGAAAGAAATATTATATTTATATTATTTGATTATATTATTTTTCAAACGATTCCTCGGTGTATAATTGTAAAATTATTAGTAAGTACAACCCCCTGACTGAATTTATTTAACAAATGATTTTATCACGCTTCAATGTTTAATCAACCCCCATTTTATAATCTTTTATTTTAATCAATTTATTTATGATCACCAATAATTATTATATAAATTCGTGCATAAATCTGAGTATATTTGTAAGTAATTAATACAACCCCCTGACTGAATATATTTAATCATTGATTTTAATTCGCTTTCAATTTCGATCAACCCCCACTTTAATATAATTTTATATTCAGTTATAATGAATAGATTTAGGCATTCCTTTACGGAAACCATATATAATGAAATCAAATATTTTTAAAATATTTCAAGACAACAATTAATTAATATTTTAATAAAACACTTAAAAATACAATAAATATATCTCGTAACAATTCCGCCTAATTTTCCTGTTAAGCCAACGTGACGTCACAAACTCCACGTTACCAAACCATAAGAATTTTCGGCGCGTTTTGGTTCTACACGAAGCATTCTCAAAAGGGCTTGCTTCTACGAACGCACTTTCGAAATACCGTTTTAGCTAACATACATACTAATATCCTATTAAATCTTTCTTAATACCTCTCCTATTTTACGGCAACAAATTGTGCGATGAATCGCACCTTTACAAATCACAATAACCCTAGAATTAACCATATTAATCTATCATCACTGTTCTTTAACTTTTAGATCAAAAAATTATCTAACTTTTAAATAAATTCTCATCAACCCGCAGTATCACAAGTAAAGAAAAATAACCGTTTGTTAAAAACTGATAATCAAATGATTATCCCCAAATTAATGATAATGATAAATTGAATTTTAACTACCTAAGTAAACTTTTAAATAAATTATGGCAAAATCCCGATTAAATCCTGGTAAAATCCCCTAAATAATGTATCTTTTCTTAACTACTAAAATCCTGGTCACGGCACCAAATTGTAACCGCCCAAGGATCCTATACAATTTTTTTTTAACAAATTGAAAAAAAAAACAATTTAATAATTCAAATATAACCATTTTAAAATTAATTAATAATTAATAAAGAAACATTAAAACTTAAAACTAAAACAACCACCTAACTTACACTGAACTGAAAACTGATCCCCAAAATCTGAAACTGATCCTATTTTTGCTTTAACCTAAAACGTTTTAACTTAACGATCGTGCTTGACTAAAAATTCTGATCCCAAATTTTCGAATTACTAAAGAAGCCTAAAATAACATATTAAATATTTTTCTTTAATCTAAATATTGTGATTTGAAATATGGCATGTGAATCGTCTAGTATAGTGGTAGGACCTTAAGAAGTGACCTATTGTAGTAATCCATTTTCTTTTAAGGTAATTAAGAAAGAACTTGTCTAACCTAACAGATAATACTCCTAAATAATATCTACTAAACCTAAAATTTAAATCAATCAAATTAAAATTTATAATTAAAATAAGAATCATAAAGATGGACCTATTATACTAGTTATTATACTATACTCGTAGTATTCTTATAATAAAATAATTGCTAATCATTCAATATCATTTTGGAATATTATTTGTTCATTTGATGTTGTAAAGGAATAGAATTTGAATGTATTATTAAAATAACGTAGACATTCTGAGTAAGAGAACAGAGAATATTAAAATTCTCATAAAAATTTGAATTAGGTATCTAAGACCAATTGTAAATTATTAAGACAACTGAAGTCTAAAACTAGGTAAATCATTGTAAGAGATGTTGCATGAAACATATGTTTCTAGACCATAATTCAAGGCAAAGCATAAGTGAAGTACCATTAGAGTATTAAATCGTAAAAAAATTATTAAATTGTTAGAGCATTAATTCATTAAACGGCTAAATAATTTTTGTTAGGAAGTAAATAATTGTTTCTTAAAACAAAATAGAAATTACGGGAAATTGAAATGAAAATCAAATAATATATTTTACAATTAGATAAAAGCAGATATATGAATCCTAAAGTAATTTGTACAGAACCCAAATCTAATACCACGTATATAAATTATTATTGTAGAGTTTCAAATAAAAAATAATTACCGAGAAAACCTGACATGAAATCTAGATAAAATTATTAATGTAGAATTTGGCTTAAAATAGCATGAGTATAAATAACTATAAATTAGGTATGTATTGGCTATTGTAATGAAAACCATATGAAACAAGAATTTACTTGAATGATGTACTCATAATAATATATTGTCATGACTCCTAACACTTCCTGAGATTTCCTCAAAAATTGCAAAACATATTAAAGCTTAACAATAAGAACCTAAGATGCATAACTGCTTATCTAGTATAGTAAGTGAATTATATTAGAAGATATTTTCTCTAAAGTACCTAACATAGTAACCTAGATCTCTAGGAAACTAAGACTAAACTATATTTTATTATGTTTTGTGAGAGACTGATAAAGGAAATATACTAAAAATTGATAATCAATGAATTACGTAATCACATTATATTTTAGGCGACTTTAATCATTTTTAAGATCTAAATAGGAAAGGAGAGATTAAAATTAATTTAGATTATATACTATAAAATCCGTATTATGTATTTCTAAACGAACTTAAATCTATCGGAAATTATAAAGGAAACTATGAGATATTGACTATTGTATTCTAAAATACAAATTGACAATTTACTTCCTCAACTTATATTCACAGCGTCATATAGTAAACTGGATATTAAAATAAGATTATATTAGAGTAAGAATTGCACAACATTGTTTGATGAAATTTGATTAAGTAAATTGAATTATTAAAATTGGTCTAATTAAAAAAAGTAGAAGAATGGACTAGACTGATAGTTCATAGATTATTTTGACTGACTTCGACACTATTAAATTTTGAAAGTTTAACGTTTATTGGAAGTAAACTGGCAAATAGGCATTTTATAATATATTGTTATTATAAAATTTGATTATTTGATAAGTCACAACTTTGATATTTAGATGGATCCATCGTATATTAGTTAGCAGTTTTAAGGAAAAGTTCAAATGCTGAAGTGCCAGGGACTTGCAACCCCTGGAGTACGTTTCAGAAGGCTTTCTTTACGGCGCACGACGCCAATGCTCATCGGTTCACTTAGGTAAAGCCTTCTCCTTAAATCAAATACTGCTTAACTTCCTAATTTGAACACATTATTGAATAATTCATAATATCCATATAATGAGTGTCATTGATTGATTATTTCTCAATTTACTTTTACATATTTCGTACATGACATCATGTCTAGTTAGTTAATATCATTGATATGATACCTTTCGGTCTGAAATAGAATGTTATTTAAAGTATTATGGTACAATCCATATTATTATTTAATTTCAATGAAAAATTTGGTTATATATTTTAGGACTTACTTTGCCTAAGTTTTGTAAAATCACGTGTTTGTGATATCAAAAGTGAATTATATTTATACTCTGACTCAAGTACTCAAATATGAATATATAAAGTTTAGAGGAGTTATTTATATTCCCTCTGATTTTCTCATGTCGAATATAACATCTTTCATCCTTACAGCAGAAAGACTTATTGAAGGTGTGGTCGTGTTTGCACCAATATTCAACAATGTATCATCATGGTTGAATATAATTTATATTTCATATTGTTGTTTACATATATACGAGGACTTACATGCCTCATTCTTGTCGTAAAGGTGTCAATCCATATTGGTTGAACAAACTTAAAGCATTCGTTATATCAATTTAAATACTTGAGTAGAATTGAGTAGAATAATCATACACATTTATAAGTTAGTTTAGACAAAATAAATTTTCTGGAACAATATTCAGAAAACATTGGGGTAGGATTAGGACACAAAATCAATATAATTTATTATTGCAGTAGATTAGAACTGATAGACCCAAGAATACTAGTGTATACTAGTTGAATAGTGTATCAATCCCGTAAATTTTATAATACTCAAATAATTCAATATAAACTTACGTACATAAATTTTCTCCACCTATTTTTTATGCTCTCCATAAATCGTTTTTCTAGTATGATTTCTTTCTAGTATCTTCTAATAGTAGGCAAATCATACCTATGTCTTATATTTTAGATTTAAGCGAAAATTACTTTAAAAAATACTATGATATTTCAATTTTTCATGTCATTTTGTATTCTTGACAGATCCTCTCAACATTTTCAAACTATTCTATGCCTCTTTCTTTTTAAACATAAAATGAGGTCACAATCTCATTCCAGATTTAAGACATCAAAAAGGTTAGCATACACAAATATTGACTATAAAAATTTCTTACTTAGGATGAATAATTTATTTCTGATCTTTAGGTTCTGTACCACATTCAATTATATTATTAGTATTTAGTGACGGAACTTCCTACTCAAGGTATGTTCCGTTACAAGGTTAAGCTTCTATTGACACCCCACACATGCCCCAAAAATAAAATTGCGTTCTCTAAAAAATGCAATATTCGGTCCTTAAATTGTAACATTTCAATGGACTATAGTACCATATATACCGTTTGATAAAATTTACTATTGAACCTTAAATGTACCTTATAACATCTGAACACTATCTAGTAATGTCCTATCGAAAAGAGCCATCTGAGGTACTTATAGCTTTTTTTATGTATCCGTTCTTCAAACAACTAAACCAAGCCCTATCAGTTACACGCTGAGACCCGTGCTCGTTGCTTCACGCAATCGTGGCTCCCAGACGAAGGACTTCTAAACAGTCCGAAACTGGTCGGAATCTTTCAAAGTTAAGTAAAGCTAGCCCTAATAATGTCAATCTCACTCTGACGTCGAAAACCGTCTTTTATAGACTTAATAAAGTAGAATTAATTTTATTCGTAAGATATGAAATCGTACGAATAATATTTTTTCTACTTACTTCTAGAAAACGGGATCCCAGTTACTAAACCTTAGTTAACATAATAAACATTGGCCCAGCGCGGTGTGGTTCGGACTCCCGCTAAGGATCTTGTACTGTATGTAAATTAAATAATAACGATTTTAAGGTACATTCTGTGTATGTGCGGAACCCTCTATGTGTTAGTCTAACTCGCACTTCGTTGTTGTTATTTTTATTACTGATTCCTAATTTATCGCCTACTAAGCCGAATGATTCAAATCAGCTTTTATAAGATAGGCTTAGCTACAAGTAATTACAACTATTTTAATATTTTTATGTTTGCAATGACGCATGCTTTGCGGATAACATTACAAATTTGAGTTAATTTGTCATGTTAGCTTAATTGGATATATCATACCCCGGCTAAAGGAATGGCAGGGCGGACGCGGGTTCAAATCCCGCACATGACTTAAATTTTTCCTCTCGTAAATTGGTAATTTTGTAATAATTACAGAAATATTTGTACACAAAATTAGAGCACAGTAGATTATATATGGAGCTTCAATATGTGTACTGTGATACGAGTTTCTAGTGACAGCTCACTGGGATATCTCAACGTTTGGTCAACGGAGACTTTTGTGCGGTTAGTAGTTTATATCGGGGAGGAATTGCCAACATGGTGGATCTGTAGAATTTTTGAGATGAGAGAATTTATATTATGGCAAACATTACAAGACTAGGTGTTTTTGGAATCCGCTCATTTTTAAATTAATTTTGCTTAGGTTTTCGTGTGAAAGAAGTTTCGAAGAAGTAGGTAACTTAGTTCTTAGGAAAATCTATGATCCAATATTCAAAAAATATGTTTAAATTGGTATATAATGTTATGTGCTTTTGTAGGTATATTCTGAACCATCTCTATCTGGAGTGGCGGTATGTACGAGTATGCTTTTATATGTCTATATTATGATGATCACGCTCGCGGGGTGATCTTATAGTTAGATGGTAAGTTGGACTTAACATGGGTCTAGAATAATATTTATGCAAAAAATTCGCACGTGTCAACTTCAGAATCTCCAGATATTTCATAAATACGCGTATACATTTATTTATCAAAGTCACAAGTAGATAACATCACCCGGATTTTCCTTCATCCTATATGTAATAGTTAAAAGGATAAAAAATTTAGTAATTTAAATATATATATGATAATAGTCCTTTATGATACCGAACAAAAAGACTAGATAAGCTAAATATGTGGTTGCTTCATAACCTATGGACAATCAATACAGCAAAGATATCCTACATGATCTTATCTGCTTAAAACTAAAAAATTCCCGAGTTTGAGCCACTAACAATAAATAATGTAATTATTAAAAGATGACATGAAGAAAAATACTTGAGTCTACTGATCGATGATAAATTAACGTGGAGGCCACACATTCAGCATATAAAATCTAAATTAATACAATTATAAGGAGCACTTAGAAAGGTGACACATTGTTTACCAAAGGCAGTCAAACGAATTATATATAATTCATTAATAAAATTGCATTTGCAATATTTAATCGAGATTTGGAGATCTCCTGCATTAACTAATCTAAGCCCATTACAAGGAATCCAAAACAAAATCATTAAAGTTTTGTATTACTATCCCTCTCTTACGTCGACCAAAAAAGTATACGAAAAAACTAAAATATTCAATGTATCGCAAATATAACACCTGCATTTTAATCAAAAAAATTACCACTGAGACTGTTAAATCAAACATACGACAAACTATAAAAAAAATACACACAATCTTCGAGAGAAATATAAAATTTTAGTAGCTGCGTCGAGGACTAACTACGGAAAGAAGACATTATTGGTTGGCGGGGCACAGCTGTTTAATAACCAAATGATGTAAAAACTATTGAAAATGTAAAAAAAAAACTAAAAAAAACTAAAGTTACACATTGAGACGAGTACCAGAGATTAATCAATTGTACATATATTTTTTTTAGTTTCTTTGTATCTCATTATAAGTGATGTATATCTTATGAGAATAAAGTTCTTTAAACCCAAAACAATGTACCTATCTTTTTTTCATACAGATTTTTCCATTGGTTCTAGATTAGATAATAAAAAACTTACGAAGGTCCAATGTCCCAATAATGAAGTTGATCCATATGGTAGTCCTGTATATTCTGCACCCTGCCCTTGCAGGTGTTGTCGGAGTTGCAGGTGGGCGTGGCGGTGTGCTGCACGATAACGATCCGCACCGGCCGCGCCATGTACTCCACGTGGACGGGGCTCACGCCACCCCACTGCTTCTTAGTTACCACTCCGCAATCTGTAAGTTCATATTATTTAACTTGAATTATAGATTGTCCGTTTATAGAAGAGCGTGCTCACTGCCCATTAGGCTCAGGCGTTTTAATATCTCGTGTGTATTTGATAACTTTCTCCGGAGTTGAACACTTTTTTCAATAGTGCTAAAACTTTGACCAAAACTTGCTTCATTTTTTTTTAACACAAAGTGAGACAAGAGAAATTCTGGTTATTGTTCTATTTGCACGTGCACGATCACTTAGCGGTTAATAATTCGAATTATTTTTAAGAAAAACAAATTCCTAAAATGATTGTATTTAAGAAATATAAGAGTATATATGAATATAAGAAATATATAAATATAACCATATCTTCTCTAGCTCTAGGCAATGACAATAACTACATGCCGGGGTAACTAAACATAATATTTTCGACTAGTTTTCAACGTATTTTTCGCGTCTCCTATACCTAACTCATATTAATTTCAATTAATGCGATGGTAAGTCAATGTTTTCAAAATATTTGAATTCAGGAAACCAGAAATTATTGGACAGCCGAGAGAAAATAATAAGTGTCTGTTTGTTTAGCTTGTTTTAACTGCATAAGATCGGATGTGTTAATTCGTACACCTACATATGTCAGTAAATAGTTACCTATATAACTTACGAGCAAAGATATTCACAAGATACAAAATTAAAATAAACATGCAACTGCTGACTAGCATGTTACTCACAATCACCCATTACTAAATATATAAAAAATGTAGCATCCTCCTCACTTCTTACTTCCTTTCCCCGACGGTGTCTACATATCACTTTGTACATACCTACCTATTATCATAACATTTTATCATTATGTACTACTATTACGGTTATGGAATATTTATTAATCTCATAAGAACACAAAACATTCACTTACTGAGATTACTTAAACTAACTTAAATACATATATTGTGCCGCAGATCGTAGATGTAGCTTAAATAAAACTATCACGGTGATCAATCTCAATGAATTACTTAAAAATAAGAAATTCCATTCCATTCTACAAGTACCCTACAAGCGCATACGTTAGGATGCAGACCTGCATAGCATTGGCTACGAGACATATCGCAAGCGTGTTTATTAAGGCCATGTTCATAGTGACAGTACGCAGCAATTATGTTTGGTATACAGCTTAGGCCTTTTCATTAATTCATAAAAAATGTTTAGTACTAATCAGAAATAAATACATAATTTAGAATATGGACATACATAATATTATATATACAATATGGAAATTTATATATAAATAATTCTAATAGTAAAATTAATTAATTTTAATTAATAAATTGTTACGATAAATCCTTGAATCCTTGAGTCTTAAGTATTTTTTAAATACATTATTTGATTTTATTTATTTTATGTCTTTTGGTAGGTTGTTATACAATTGAACCCCTTCATACATAATATTTCTTTTTCCAAAATTTGTTCTAGGTTTTCTTAGACAAATATTGTTTGCTTGTCTTGTTAAAATTTTTTGAACGTTTATTTGTTTTGTGAATGTTATTTGTGTATGTATATCCTTAGTAAGGATTTTTCGAACAAGAATACACGTGTTGAACTTGTACACTTGTACACTATTATGGATGATTAGCTGAACATGAATCTAGGTTAGTACTCGATTCGTCTATGAATTGGGTTTATTACATATTTTGTTACGTTATTTGTCTAAAAATGACTATGTATCGACGTCCATATCTTATACTTTAAAGTTGGTACTCTATTCGCCTATCTACGACGTCTTGCGCGTCTATAATTTGGAATAAATATTATTTGGAATACAAATATGTAGTTCAAGTTTTTTATTAAAACACACAATATTTTCCATTCATCATCGCGGGTACCACGGCGTTGCAGATGTAATTGATAAATATCCTAATCGTCTATATATTATAATCAGTACTCCTCGAGAGATAGGATGATGAAGTTGACACGCAAAACACGATTCAAGCCATCCAAGGTGGGGATGACCTTCGTGGGGTTCCACTTCCTCTGCCCAGGTTGTATAAAAGGAGCCACTATTCCAGTTATTTCCAAGAAGCTAAACTTTTGTCATATACAGGGTGCTGAGTGTGAATCACTTTGGGTTGCAAACTGAGAAAGTCTAGTGACTCGACTCGGTAATGAAATGCGCCGCTTTACTAATTTAAACCTGATGCATACATATCAATCTATGAATTTTGTAGTATCATTATCTTCCTATCCCGAATTTAGTGCAGTCTGTACCAACTATACGGCATGTATTAGTAAGTATTAGCACAAAAGACAAAACAGGAAAATATGTTTTTACCAACAACACAGAAACGTAATATTTTGTGTTGAAAATGTATATTAACATAAAATTCCATTTACTACATCAATATTTAACAATGCATATCAAGTTTTTAATTGATCTTCATAAGAGCTTCTTGGACACGTAAATTGTTTAAAATAAATAACTTTGATATTATAGTAAAATGACTTACCTGCATCCACGTAACATTTTATTAAACAAAGCGCAAAAACCCCACAAAATAACAGCTTCATTGTGGCACGTCCAACTCCCACAGGATCCCGACTAACACTGAACAGAGCTGAGCTGATGCCGGCAGGGTTATTGTCTCTCTGATCGCTGATGACTAAAGTATACTTCAACGAGTAATATGTTGTAAATAAACTGGATCCTCAAATTGTCTCTCTCATTTTCCACGTACATGATAGAGAGGTGTATAAGGTCAAATTCTGCAGTGTGATAACAGCGTAACGTAACTTTTTGCATGTACTTATTTTATTTAAGGAGGTTCTGTACTCGTTCCTGTGAATATTCTGTGCAATTTTTTTAGTACTGAATATAGTGATATTATTGGACTTTTCATCTACAGGTTAGGAAGCCAATTTACCAACCACCCACTAATGTGGGATATATGATTATAAATAACACAAGAATATAACAAAGATATGTCTTCGAAAATAACACTGGGTGTAATCATTGTTAAAAGTGTAGGCGTTAAGTAGGTAAGGAGCATTGTTATGCACCCAGTGTGCAACAACACTTACACGTGAGTAGTAGTTTGCTGCGCACCCCGGCGTTCTTTTCCTTCGGCACTACTTGATGAGCTGGGGGAGGAGAGTTTAGGCATTACCACTATCTCTAGTTTTCTCAGAGATCCTTATAAGTATTGTCATTGAAGCCTTCTATTGGTAAAAACCTAGAGCATGTTTTAAAACTAGGTCTTGAACTATGTTTTGTTGTTAATTTAAAAGAAAAAGTTGATTTGGAAGGATTTTAATAGTTCCAACACAATTTTCATTTGAAAAAAATAACTCCTACCGTCAGACATAAAAAAAAATTAGGTACTATACCGTACAGACACGTTTAAGATTTCCAAGTAAAATGACGCAGTATTAGCACAGCTTAGATCATAGTTACTGCATGAACTAGTTTGAACTGTTGGAAGACGGAAGAACATCGTGGCCACAGATTAGCTTATAGTTATTTCAGTGAAGTAGAAGGGGCTTCCCGGCACTTATCAAGTGCTCCGCTCAGGGGGCACGTATATTCATCTCTTTGTTTACAATCTATATTACGGCTAAGGTCGGAGGTTATGGATACGAAACTATATCAAGTCTTGTTCTTCTTCTTCTTCCTGACCTTATCTCATGGTCGAAATTAGTATTTTAAACCTTCTTTCTGAAACCTCGATACACAATTGGTAGATACTTTATATGCGTAAGCTGTGAACCGACTTGGAACATTCTTTCTTTTATAATAATAATTATTATAATTCATTTCAGTTATTAAACCATAAAATGTACATTCAAAAAACATTCAAAACATATCAAATCAAACAATAACCTAAAATAACAGTAAAACGTAATTAAAATAGAAATAGTAAATCAAATATAATTATTAATAATATTGCAATAAAACTAAAATTAAATAATAATAGTACAATAATAAATCAAAATATTAATAAAAAATATAATGTCAAATACACATAGGTATGTGAACATGCCACTACTATACCTACTATTTTTCAAGATAAATTGATTTGCCCAGTAACAATTTTTCCCTATCTATATGGGACAGGGCAGTCTGCTAGTGATTCAATCATCTGCAGGGACCCGTTACTAGTGCCTCGCGGGCGCTGGGATAAGCTGGCAACTTTTTTGCGAATGATAGGGTGATAACCAGTGCGCGTTTTTGCAAACATCCCGGACGCGCTGCAAGCATGAGGCAGTGCTAACGGCATCCTGAAGATATATTGGATTTTATGCGTACCCAGTCCATCTGTGAAATGGTTTTTTGGAAATTTACCCTCAAAAATGGCGAGATTTAACTTATTATATATAATGTAATGTCGAGCAAAGTGTAACCTCGCATAAAAATTGAATAACAAAGGAGCATATTTTGGCCCAACCTAACTAACAGTTGAATGTATGTACTGTATCTTTATGTAATCTGTGACTGTTGTACCTATAGGTACATGTATGTATAATGTTCGAATGCACATCGGACCAAGAAATAATTATTTATAAATTGTTAAGCATAAAATATGTAAAGCATTATTTTGAAGCGCTCGTAGCGAAGTTTGCTTAGCCATTCTGTAACGATCAGCAAAGTTAAGCAACGTCCCCCGCGGTCAGGAGTTGGATGGGTGACCGCTGGTATGACATTACTACTGAGCGCTCCCGTGGTTCGGAGGGCACGTTAAGCCGTCGGTCCCGGTTGTTGTCTTAGGATGGCAGTCATTACAGCATGGTGGTAGGGTATTTTGTGAATGCCCGCCTAGCTAGCTACCACCCTCAAGTAGGAAATCTGTCGCCTAGCACCTAACGGTGTGTTCCGCCAGCTGTCCTTGAGAACCAGTAATTCTAGGTTAGCCTGAACAACATCTTTGACCACATCATCACTTACCATCAGGTGAGATAGTGGTCAAAGGCAATATGCTTATTTTTTATGCCTATTAGGCATAAAAAATAAGCATATTTTATTTCACAAAGTTATAAAATAAAAGTAATGGAATATATAAAAGTGTTTGGAGTTTGGAGTTTGGTGTGACTGAAGGCAGCGAGTACCTAACAGACGAGAACGTGATGAGATAACAATTAAAACATTTAAGGTCATGTCATAATACCTATTGTTGATTGCATTAATATATATATAATAAGTTTGTACGAAGCTCACTTTTATATGTGTTTTTTTTAATTCGATCACCCATTACATTGCATGGTTATGTTGTCTTAGAATGAGAAACGAAGTCTCTCCGTCCTGCTCACTCAGTCTGATACTTTTCAAAGACCTAATTACTCCTAAAAGATACACGTCAATTTGAGAACCTCTACTTTTTTATCTCTAAAAATAAAGTCTAATGTAAGCGCCTGAAAATAGGCACAAAGCAAGGATGCCTTAAATATTTGCTTTGAGCTATTTTGCAGGTTCAGAAATATATTTATCAAAAAGTAGCTACAAAATACGAGTATATAATAGGATAGGGTTTTGCTTCTAGTATACTCACATACGGGCCGATGTTATATTATAATATATAATATTTATGTTAAGTTTAGATATTTCATTACTATTATCGTCATCCGCAAGACGTCACTGTTGTTTTGTCTGGTGTAATAGTGACGTTTAAGAACACCATGCACCATTAACAGCTACAATACAATTCATTTCGCATAGACAAAGACTATATAAGCCTTAGTTATTACAGGTTTTCTAATTCTAGCTTATTTAACATTGAACGGCTCTCCGTAAACTGTGACAATAACTTGAAACGGCCGTGTCATATTTACAAGATCTAGGGGAAGTAAACCCATAAGTTGGGTTGTAGGTAGCCTTTGCTTTGAGCTTAAAACATATAATGCATTTGTTTATTACAGATTTACACTTCTCTATTTGCATTGATAATCAGCGGTTGGCCTTTATTAAACAAAATACTACAAGAACTGAAATTCTCGTGAGTTTCACACATATTTAAATATTTTAAATAAAACCGGCAAAAAACACTCACGTTGGGGATCGAATACGTTGACCTGGGTTTTGAGCATATCAGATGCTCATCATCAGGGCGAGTGCACAGCTGCGTCTGCGAGCTCCCTACGGGCACGTGCCCGAGCTCGCAGACGCAGCCGGTTTTATTTAAAATATTTAAAAATACTACAAGGTATATACAACACTACAGCATTTAGGCAACGCACCAGTAATGCTGCGGATATTATGGGTGTTCATAGGCGGCGGTGGACCGTCTGCTTGTTTGTCACCTTTTGTATAAAAAATTGCCATTTAGAGAAAGGACTCTTTTCACGCCTCTTTTAAAGCGGTTTAGATTGTAGACCTGAGGAAAAACCTCAGGTGGAAGAGCATTCCACAACTTACAGGCAGAAACAGGCGATAAAATCGAGTAGTGCGAGACTTTCACGTAACTATAAAGTGCGGATGGCCCTTCTGACGATAGCGGCCAGATCGGTAATAAAAGCGTGACGGAAATTTATACAACGAATAAATCATTGCAGACTCATAGTCAGTACAAATGCTCCAGCCCACTCCCAGTTGGCAGCGTGCCCAGCATGCTGGCAGCATTGCCCCGTTGAATTGCAATGCTGCGTTGAGCCAAGTATGTGCCAGCATTTTGATCACGCGTCGCAACGACCAAGCGCTCAGGATAAGTTTTGGAAAATACGATGAGCTCCCGTTCCCCACGGACCCAACGTCTCTACACCAAACGGCTCAAATATGTAACCCATACCGAGGTTAGCATATTATCGCCGCTTTAGTTGCTCCGAAGTAGCCATTGATAATCCAATATTGCTCATTTAAAGTACATCACATTGCCTTCAGTCTTGCATGCTTGAGATGCAAATGTTCTTTGTGTATTATTATTTTGTAATGTAAAGTGAGTTTTTTTTTTTAATTATAATTTTTGGTAGTAATGGATGCCTCTGGGAATACGACAATTTGGAGTTTACATATTTCGTTTTATCTTACTAAATGATACGACCGACCATCATGGTAAGCTGGCAGCAGCCGGACTTGTTGGACTAATGTTCATAATTGTATAAATAAGCTGTTGTGTTGTAGTAAGGCGCTTGTAATTAATTAGCAAATAGTACTTTGAAGTATAGGTAATGTTATTTGATCGTAAACAGTTCCATCTTTAGATAAGTATTAGAATTTAGTGTTACTGATATAGACACTCTAACATCTCATAAAGTTTCTGTTGTTCATCAGATTTACCGTGCCCTAAAACCCTTAAAAATATTTTAGATGAAATAAATTGGGACAATATGAACCAGTACATAAATTCTTTAATCGTGAACTAAAGTTTTAAACCCTTAACTATGACCCGCTCCGCAATCGAAATACATCATGGAGGAATGATTGCTCCACTTAAAACTACAAATAAATATGTAAAGAAGTGTAACTCTCATACAGTGACCGCTTTGATTTCGGACTCGTCGACTCCACAAGTAACAAAACACGCACAAGCTTCCAAATCGGATTGGTTGATTAATTTGGCGCTAAGAAATGATCACATCTGATTGGTCGCGTCAAGGTCATGTTGTCACCGCCGTCATTCCTTAAGGCCAAACCGCATTTTCATACAGAGAATTCTAAGGGCCTGTTTCAGAATGTTCGTTTGTATTTTGTTGTTCAGAATGTAGGTTTCGGTTATGCTACCCAGAACATATTTATTAAACAAAATACTATCTTCGCGTTTCACATTCATCGATTTAGCCTATCCATCGGGTAAAGCTTGAAACACGCTGCATATTAACTGTCATTTTTATCTAATATATGAAAAACACGGGTGTTTGAGCGTGAACTTACTACTGAACTTTCACTGGTGAAGCGTGACGCGACCGCGGCGGACGTACCACACTCAAAATCCTGAGGAAGGCTTCCGGTAGAAGCCGAAACATTGTCGATAGCGATATCGACTCATAGTAAGTTCACGCTCAAACACCCGTGTTTTTCATATATTAGATATAAATATGAGCGTAAGTTTTTATAATATGTCATTTTTATCTTTCAGTTATTTTATGTGTAGCAACCCGAAACTTTATTGGGACAGCCTGAAATGGACCATAAGACTAACAATGTTTCGAACTACTTTTTATCCTTTATGAAAGCTGTTGTATATGATCTTAGTGACGGTAGCACCATAACGATTTATATATTATGACATGTGGGTACTACAATAAGGTTAGTTGTTTCTTACTTCACAAGCTGGTTGTTTCATTGTCTCTTAAATAATACAATTACAAAAGCTATTCCCGAACTTATCATATCCTGAATGGCTTCTCCAGAATTTTACAATACACTATAATATTTTTGTAGAAATAAACAACCCAGAAGAACATTCATGAATTCAGTTGAAACGTCTCGCGTACCACCGCATGGCTCGAGCTCACGCGGCGAACTGAACGTGCTGCACGGTACACTTTTTAATACACGCGCACGCCCGCCGTGGTATAGTTTGCGTTCTGTTGGTTTTGAGCTTGAATTACATTTCTTTTCAATATTTATTCGTAGACTTAAAAACTATAATTTGCCCAACATGTAATTCTACTGAGTTATTGAAAAATTTCGCGATCACCTAAACTTCCAAATGCTTAAAGTAAACTTAACATTGAATGGCTATATTAGTGATCCTAATATAATAGTGATACCTATATCTGATCTCAACAGTCAAATGCAATGGAATATTGAGCATATAATGGGATTAACAGGTATGCAGCGTCCCGAGGTCGTTAGTCATTAATGGCCTTTAGAATGTCCTACTTAAAGAAATTAAATATGTACCTGCCTATATACTCCTTTCTACTAATCTTCACTAAGATACAAAATTATCCTCAAACACATTAACTTCCGCACTAAACCCTACAACAGAGTTTCCTCGATGTCAACAACCTCAATTCACACACACAGAAGCACCCCGCGCCGACTCGACACCATTGGGCTACATGATACTGAATATTGCAACAACGTTGGTTATTCAGTAAGTCAAATAGCTATGGGGTTTTTACTCCATGGCAGAGTGCATTGTCTTTCTAATGGCTCGGACACAATATGAATATCTAAATTGCTCCACGCAGACTTCAATATTCCACCTAGTCTATAATGTAAATATACATACACATAAGTCAAATAACAACAGGTATTACAGACAATTGACATATACAAGCACATACCACATAACATCACGACTATATACCCCCGAAGGGGCAGGCCCAAAGCACAGGTGTCCTTGTCTGAGGTTTCGCCAGAATCTTCTTACAAGTTTCTCCAGACAAGACTAATATCGGACATATATTTCTTTGCTGTTCATTTTTTTTTCATTCAGGTTACGCATGCTAAGCGGAAACAGTTATTATTTCGAATGAAAAAAAATAATAATTAAACAACTTTAAACAGTTTAAATCGCGTATATTTGTCATTATTTTTGTCCCGACGTTTCAAACACTTTGCAGTGATCGTGGTCACGGGGTGACTAATTGGTTTTATTTGTCACATGAGTTATTAAGAAATTATTTGGTCTACTGTCAGAAATTTTTATATTAATCATAACGTTCCCTATTCACGCAGTATTCGCTCACGGTGTCCAGAGGTCTTGCAGATTTGTGTCGGCCATGAGATTTAATTAATTTAATAACAGGATCCCAAGCAGGTGGTACATGCCAACCATCATCTCTAATGAAATTTGGATACTTTTTGATTTCAATAGCCTCGCGTTGGGTTTGTCCTGTGCATGTTCACAAACCGCAGACTTGGTCGAGCGTCTGTTCTTCATGTCAGCAATGTGTTCTTTTACTCGGATACCAACGCTTCTCTTTGTTTGCCCAATGTATGACAGCCCACATTCACAATCAAGTTTGTAAACACCTGCATCTTGTAGGGGAATATTGCACTTAACAGGTCTTAAAAATTGGTTGATCTTGCGGCTTGAAGTAAGTTTTTATTATCCAATTTTGTCCGTGACACCCTTGATGTAAGGTAAGATGGCAGGTTGTCGCTCAATGGAAGGCTTGGGCCGGCTTCTGTGACGCATTCGTGGGAGCTTGTGATTATTGCTTCGCAGTACTTGTTTTACATACTGAAGCTCCTCCTTGAGATGGTTAGTGTCGCAGATGCCATGTGCTCTCTGTAACAAAGATTTGCCTACGGTAGCCAACTGACATGGATGGTGATGGTTGTTACCATTGAGATATTTATCTGCATGGGTGGGTCTGTATATCTATACACTGTATGACTTAGGGAGTTGTCAGGATTCCTGATGACTAAAACATCAAGAAAAGCTAAGCATTTATTGACCTCAGGCTCCATTGTAAATTGAATTTTGTTATGTAAAGAGTTTAGATGGTTAAGAAATGCAGAAACTTTATTACTGGGGAGGATGGTAAAAGTATCATCTACGTACCGTTTATAGATCTTCGGCATAGCCACAGCTGTGGAAAGAGCTCTCTCCTCGAAGTCCTCCATGAAACACAAAACTATTTACATTAGCAAGTTGTTTGATACTTGATAAACACTCAAAAACATTTGGAAGACGCAGCGCGCAGTTAAGCAGATGGATGAAACTCGATTGTCTAGCAACCGCTTCCATAGCAAGATTGGAAATGCACTAGGACGGTATTCTGGGGTTGCAGGTCATCCATCCGATATAGTTTGTATATGTATAGTGTCTATATAGGTATTACGAGTATAAATGTATATAAATAGAACTTGTGTCTGAACAGTTCACACGCAAAATAATATTAATCAAGCGTTGTGCGGCCGCTATAGCTACTTATATTGTTGTCTACTGTACTACTTATGTATTTATTGAATGTCACATAAATTAAACTTCAATATATTCCCTGAGTTGGTTCTAGTGTATTTTTCAGCACTTATTTGCCAACTCCTAACTCTAACCTAGAGGCCACTGCAGGCTTACAGGTAGTCAAAAGGCTCTAGCCTACCACCAGTTGGTAGCGTGTCCAACTCTAGCCTACCCCCAGTTGGTAGCGTGTCCAACTCTAGCCTACCCCCCGTTGGTTGCGTGTCCAACTCTAGCCTACCCCCCGTTGGTTGCGTGTCCAACTCTAGCCTACCCCCCGTTGATAGCGTGTCCAACTCTAGCCTACCCCCCGTTGGTAGCGTGTCCAACTCTAGCCTACCCCCAGTTGGTAGCGTGTACAACTCTAGCCAACCCCCCGTTGGTAGCGTGTCCAACTCTAGCCTACCCCCCGTTGGTAGCGTGTCCAACTCTAGCCTACCCCCCGTTGGTAGCGTGTCCAACATGCCAGTATTTTGATCACGCGTTGCATTAACCAAGCGCTAATAACTTTGCAAAATGCGTTGAGCTCCCTCCCTTATGGACCCAATGTCCTTGTCAACCACATGAGAAACATGGAAAACTGTCGCGATCTATATAATACTAGCTATCCGTCCGCGGTTCCGCCCGCGCGGATGTCGGCTATCGCACAAAACCATTAACCTCTGTTTGCACAATTGGATAAAAACTATCATATGTCCTTTCCCGGGTCTCAAACTATTTCTATAGTAAATTTCATCCAAATTAATCCAGTAGTTTATAAGTTTAATCGTTGCATACAAAAATACAAATCTTTCCTCTTTATATTATTAGTGTAGATGTAGATTAAATAATCTTAACCTGACATCGTCTGTGATTTGTTAATATATAATTACAGGATAACAATACACTTCTATTGTTGTAATTAATTACCGATCTGTAGAGGTTAACAGTAGGTGAAGGTATCTGTGACAATAGTTCAGACCAATAAACAGCAGCGTAGATACCGTCGCGTCGCGTCGCGTCTCGTCGCCCTTCTGCGTACATCGACGCCATCAAGACAATATCATCTATCACTAAGCTACATAGCACATCATTATATATTTCATACGTTAATGGACTCAGAATCACTGTCAACGCGTCAAAACTAATTTATAGACATAGCTTTCTAATTGACTGCATGTTATTTCAGCAATAGTGAGGTGGTTCAAATGACTCTCATAAATATAACATGATTCCACGTATCTGTAGCGGGTTTGATTGGCACCCTGATGGGGGCAGACGTCAGAATAACTCAATGTGATAACGATCTGATAGGACACCTTGGCACCAGACACTCGATGAAGAACCTTGTCACCATCATATCTTTGGTGTAGTTAGCATGTTTATATCCAAGATTCCGTTACTTTTACCCGCATAATTTAGTATAATACTATGACAAGGTTCTTACTTGATAGGGCTCTGATAAAATATAATATGGACGTTATTATGTCGAAGTGGCATAGTACCTACCTACCTATTGTATATCAAGGAAGTGAATAGGTACTACACACCCCAGAGTTATGCACAAAAATAAACAGCTTTTAATATGTTTTGAGACGATTAGGGCAAACTGAGTCCAAAGCCGCTGCTTTACAAGCTTATAACGTCCACAGTTGTACAATGCCCACACTTGGCAGGCGTCTTGGGGATCCTGGGGATCGCAGTGTAACCTTACACTGCAGTTCTTCAGAAAGCACTAGGTGATTACACAGAAGCTGATCAGTACCATACTCTGTAACAGCCGGATCGTTCACAGCTGAACACAGCCCCCCCATCAAGGGGGTATTTGCAATAATCCCCACGCTTGGCAGGCATCTTGGGGATCGCAGTGTAATTTAGCAGTTATTTAGAAGGTGCTGCTGCCCACCTTCCAGTATTTTTTCCTTAGTCGCCTATTACGACACCAGCACGGGATGATATGGGAAGGTACAATTCTAACCCCACGGGGTCCAGTACCATATTATCAGTTTTATATTCTCATAAATAGGACGCTGGCAGGATCTATTTGTACCTAATGTACACACATAAGTAAAGCAAAAGAAAACTCTGTACTTAAGTAACCTTCCTTATTCAGTTAAGTACGTGAATTGTTGCGCTGTAGCTGTTTTTGAACCGACTTCGAAAAATGGATAAGGTCCTCAATTCGTCTGTATTTTTTTATATTTTTACTTCTTTTAATTTTCGCTTGTAAGTAATTAATTTTATTTCCACGCGGGGTACCAGCTTATAATAGCACCCCAATATCCTCCTGTGGGAGTCATGACAAAAGTAAAAATGCCAGAGAGCCTGCCAAGAGTAAGGGTTATGGCAATTAACGAGGGAAGCTGTATTCAGTTGTGGTCGATCCCGATTATAACAATATGTCATTAACTTATTAATAATACAATTATTTGCATGTCAGACAGATAGATGAAATGTTATAACGATTTTATAAAACACGAAAACCTCAATTTACCCTGTACCGTCTTATCTTATCTTACAAATAAATTACCATTTATCATATTTTATAATCTATGGTTACTGGCGAGACGTAGAACACTTCCTAAGGAAGATGTCGGGATGAATAACTACTTAGGCACTCAAAAGCTAGTAGGTACCTCCTACCTAATGTTTGTATTTCTATGCCAAATAGTTTTAGTAGAGTACCTTAGTAATGTACCTATGGGAATGGGAGCTCATTTAACTTTGTACATTTTGTTATGTAGGTAAATAGCTGCCAAATAATTTGTTTTCATGATATTCACACGTTTATCTCGGTACTTTAATGACATTATTAATTTGGTCCTCACCACATCACATCACACTAACAAACTTTCGAGCTCTCACATTAGGTTGACGCGGTGTTTACAGTTTTACAAAAAGCGATATGAAATTTTGATTGATATGAAAGCTTCACATGTTTTCACTTCACTGGACATCGTAATAGGGTCCAGCCACATTACCACGGTACGGTACGGCGCCGCACCGTAAAATTCCACGAGGCGGGGCGGCACGGGCGTGGCGGCTCGGCGCGGGCGCGTCGCTTCGCATGGCGTCTTGTCGGGAAAACCAATCATTACAATAAACATCATTTATTTTAAAAACCCGTCTAATGTATTGTGAGTAGGCATTATTACATACTTTTTATTGAAAAAACAGGTAGCCTGTTAACAGCCTTACAATACGTTAGTTATACGAGTGATTATTTTCAAGTACGCCACTTCACAACATAAAAAAATACATTCGTAACGGGCCTTTAAATGCACCGATTTTAATGTCATAACATAGTCTATTACGCACTCGTGCTTTTTGTTAACTTTACCACTCTAGATGAGATGTGGTGTTGGCGTAGGATGCTCCGCATACCATGGACTGCCATGAGAACCAATAAATCTATCCTCGAGCAACTACGCATAACTGATAGACTTTATCACTTGTTACCTACGTAATTTAAACAAATATTGTAATAATCGTATTATATTGTATATAACACATTGTTAAAAGTGCTGAACGTAGCAGTACAATGTAGAATATTTCAATATTAAAATTTGTAATTGACCTTCATAAGAGCTTCGTAGACGCCTAAATTAAATAAATGTATTTGAATTTGACAATAAAAAGGAAAAAATGGTGTCCATGTATTACTAAGAAAATGACGAATTATTCATATTCAGAACGCTAGCGGTGCCGAGGTGCTCTTCTACGCGGACGCGGGCGGCAGTCAAGCGTAAGCGTTGGCACGGGAAGGTTGTGTCGCTCGTGCTTTCGCCTTGATCTTGTCTTTGTATTAGTGTATTGATACGCGAGATTCGCAGTTGTGTGCGTGCAATAATTCGCTCGCTGCAGAGGGCCAATTTGATTGCGACGTGAAGTAAGCGCGTTGACACTTTATTATAGATCCTTTCTAGACAAATTTTATTTGATTTTTATCACATATATATGAAAAGAATCAATACTTGAAATTTACCATGTTGTAGGTACTTTACAATGGGCGGCCTTATCATTAGTAGTTTGTAGGGTACAAAATGGTTATCTACTAAATTAAGAGTTTGTATTGGGCGTCATACATCTTTAGTTCTGAACTTTTTTTGATAAATGCTTTTCTTGATAAGTTGTTTTTTATATAGGTTAATACTGCATAAAGATAACGTCTGCCCAGTAAAGATGGATAACGTATCTCGAAAAAATTAAGGGATAGGTAAAAGAGATTTGAACAATTATGAGATATTATTAAGAGATCAGAACCACCAAAGTATCGATTTTCAGCCAAAATGAAGTAACTTTTTTCACTCAGCAGACATCATCGTATAACAAATTCTAAATTTAGAATAATAACGTCTACAACAACCTAGATATCAATTTTCAGCCAAATCAGAGTATTTTTCTTCACTTGGCAGGCGACATTGAAAAATAAATCCAAATTCGGAATGATGACGCCCAGCACAACCTAGATATCGATTTTCAGCCAACTCGGAGTAACTTTCTTCACTTGGCAGACGGCGTCAAAAAATTAATTCCAAATTTGCAATAGATAGATAGATAGAACTCTTTATTGAAACACCACAGTACAGATATATGATGAATTTACAAAAAATAATTACATTAATGTTACAATTGGCGGCCTTATCGCTTATAGCGATCTCTTCCTGGCAACCATGTCTGGGAAGGAGCAGTAAATAAATTATTATGACGGCTTGGTGCACTTAAGAGTAATGTATAAAACTATGCTTAACTAAATTAACTTTTCTAAACTATTAATTCTATTTAATTCACTACACCATTTTTGTTTACATTATAAATACACACATATACTTACATATACTATAATAAATACTATTATATACTTACATATATCCACTACATAAACAATACATACATATTATCAACTACGAAACTACGACACAGGCTTAGCCATAACATATAGCAGCTATTAGCTTTGACACGTTGTTTGAAGGTTTCTGGAGTTGGTGCACGTCTGACTTCAACAGGTAAAGAATTCCAAAGCCTAACAGCTTCAGGAGGAGGAGTCAAAAAACTTTGTTTTACATACTGGATGGACAAGTACCAGATTTTCAGACGATCTAAGCAAAAGTTCGTTTGTTTCATGAAGATAGGAAAAATGTTGTCGGAGATAGCGCGGAGAAGAGGGATTAAAAAGGAGACTGTAGAGCAGGGACAATATATGGACGTTCCGGCGAAAGCGTATGGGAAACCACTTGAGTTTATTGCGGAATTCGGAGACATGGTCATATTTTCGGAGACCAAATATGAACCTTATGGAGAAATTTTGAAGGCGCTCAAGTTTATCAAGTTGGTCTTGCCTAAGGTCAAGATAGCTGACGTCTGCGTAATCGAGATAATACGACATATTATAAACAATAAAGAACAGATAGAAGACATGCCAAACCCTGTCGAAAGCCTTCGAGATGTCGAGATCGACAGCAAGCGCCTCTCCGTGGTTCTCGATGGCCGCGCTCCAGATGTGAGTGGCATACACTAGAAGATCCCAATAGACCGGTTTCGGCGAGACCCGTATTAAAATATAACGGCAAGCACCACAATAAGAAAACTAGGAACGAAAATATAGTAGCGGTGCCAGGTTTGATATTAACAAGGACAAATAAAAGTATTTCTAAGGTAATTTTGTGCCATTTTATAATCAAATTCCTAATGATATTGTAGTTCTCACAAAGGGAAATTTCAAGCTGCATCTAAAAAAAAATTTCTCGGCCAAACTATCTTAGTAATAAATATTATTCATATTAGTAATAAATATTGTAATAATTTTGTACTTTACTTATTTTACAAATTGCTAAACAAAGTCAAAGTCAAAATCATTTATTCAATTTAGGCGTCTACGACGCTCTTATGAAGGTCAATTACAAATTTTAATATTGAAATATACTACATTGTACTGCCACGTTCAGCAAACAACAATTATAGAGCCACTGCGAGAAGAACGGGCAAGAAACTCGGGGCCATTCTTTTAAACGTTTTTAACAATGTGTTAAGTACATATTATATAGTAAAATTATTACAATACTTAATTTACATTACGTAGGTGTCAGGCGCTAGCTTGGCAGAGGCGAACCAGTCCAAGCATTTTTGTCGTTTAAGTAATCACAAACTGTGTAGTAAGATTTGTTTATCAAAATATTCTTCACATGCAACTTGAATTTTCTTTCTGTGAGCGTTGTAATATGTTTGGGCAATTTATTATAAAACCGCACACAAATGCCTAAGAAGGACCTTTTATTTGTCTTTGCTAATCTAAAACCTGGCACCGCTATTTTATCTTTATTCCTAGTGTTATAATCGTGATTGTCACTGTTTGATTTAAATTTGCTCAAATTTTTACGAACATACATAATATTTTCACATATATACAGACTTGGTAAAGTTAAAATATCAATTTCTTTAAAAAGATCTCTCAGGGATTCCCTAGGATCCATTTCATATATTATGGCTCGAATTGCACGCTTTTGTAAGATAAAGATTGTCTCTATCTCAGCAGCAGCTCCCCACAGCAATACACCATAAGACATAATACTGTGGAAGTACGCGAAATAAACGAGCTTAGCAGTAGCTACGTCTGTTAGCTGTCTCATCTTACGAACTGCATATGCAGCAGAACTAAGTCTTCCACAGACAGAAAAGATGCCTGTATTCTCTAGTGGTCAGCAGTAGACATAGACGGAGATGGTGAGATGACGTCGTAGAAACAGCAGGCGAGACGCGGACGAGACTCACACAAAAAAGATTTAAGGGTATATTTTAGACGAACGCCCCCATACAAAACGCAGCTCCAATCTCATTTTAATAATAGCGAATAAAACTCAATCGTTTTTTACCTACGTAATCACTACCCTAATATCAAGGTTTGTAATTGTCGTAATTTTAGATAAAAGAAAGACCCAACTTTAAGCATCTCTTTTAAGAAAAATAAGCATGTTTTTAATATTTATATTGCACCACAAACGTGGGGAATATAATGAACTTTCTATAATGGGAAGTTATTTTTACATGTGTACTATACTTTTTATTTTAAATAAATCTGGAGCTACGAATAACTACCTCAAACTCCTAAAAACGAGTGCTATATACTAAACGCTATATAATAAAAAAAATAATTATAGTCCAAAAGAAAAAGGACATAAGCCAGAAACGATAGGTCTAATAATACACTATATTAACATGCGAGTTTTTTTTTAATAACAAGTTGAGTTTATATGAAAGTTCACACTTTGGCTGGCGGGTACATGTCCTTAAGTGGCAACATGTGGAGGAGGCCTACGCCGAGGTTAGGGTGCCCGAACCTAATAATATTAACTATGATATAAATAACAAAGGCAAATGTATTTATGTAAATATATTTTAGAACAGTATAGTCACGGTAATGTTTATAGATAACATTACCGTGGTATAGTGTACTGCCGAGGGGTTTAGGCATCTGACGTGAAATCGGAGGACCCGGGTTTGTTTCCCGCCCGGGGTATAAAATCTTGTGCTCCAATAATTTTCTAGAATATGATTTTCGCTTAGCACGCGATAGTGCTTATAATCACATCCAAAAATACTGTATAAAGTAATTTTGGGATTAGATGCTTATTTATTTATGTATAATTATTACATAGGTAATCATAACAAATATTTTTGAAATATTTTTAGAAAACATTAAATAAATATTTTAATAAATCACTTAAAATATATCTAGTGACAATTCCACCTAATTTTCCTGTTAAGCCGACGTCACAAACACCACGCAGCCCAACCGGAAGAATTTTTGAAGCGTTTCGGTTCTACGCGAAGCTTCCTCAGGAGATCTTGACTTTACGAGCGCATGACCGACAAATGCTCTAATCTGGAATATTTTTATATTTTTTAAGTGTTTTATTAAAATATGAATTTAATGATTTCTTAAAATATTTTAAAAAGATTTGTAATTATTAAATATGGATTTCCGCAAAGAAACGCCTAAATCTATTTATTATTATTATTACATATAATTATTAGTTAAATATACATGGCAACCACGTGTCTTGCTAATCATATCAAACGCGCAAGTATGGCGTAGCATCAAATTTTTACTAGCAAAACCTTACATAAGTCAAAAAGTGTTATTGTATATTATGGAATGCACCCAAACCTGTATCAATCGAAAAAAAACTAACCCGTTCAATATAAAATACAAGATAATTAATCATATTTGAAATGGATTTATAATCGGTTAATAATGTAGGTAGGTACACTTCGCGCCATGTGCTTTGTAACGTGACCATCGAGCGACGATGATACTGTACTAGTTTCAACGATTTATATATTATATATAATCTATTTGAAGAATATAATAAAACGTGGAATGGCTTATAGTGCATTTTAATTCTAATCGATGCATCCGACAATGCAACCATAAGACGTAGGTAGTTGGTGGTATTTTCTGTAAGGATCTGCAGACGATATTTTTTTATTTATATAATGAGTATACATACGGAGTCAAAGATAAGACAGCACGCGTCAGTAATAGGTGGCAATACATTGCGTTTGCTGCCCAAAATACTTAGAATCGGACGTGCCTATAATCTAAAGCTGTATATCCACCAGACATGTGCGAAGAAGATGATCGGTGTAAGAGGAAAAAAATTACGCATAGAATCGTTGTATTTTCCTAGTCTTGCTGATCGCGTTGATGGATTTTTTCCTCGAATACCGCTCAACTACCTCGAACTTCTCCTAAGCCTAAACCTTACGTATTAACTACGAATAAATATTCGTAGCGTATTAACAATGTGGCGGAGTTGGATTTTGAGTCAAGTCGCTTATATTTGAGGAATATGTAAGGTGATCAAGGAGGTCAGTCATAAGTCAATTCGAGATCCGCTGAAATATTATAAATTAAATAAACATAATTAAACACTCGCAATGGAACATAACTGGTTTATTTCAAGATCTGCGGTCATACTTTATGTATCTTCAACATTTCGTCTTTTATAAATGCAAAATGATCAACAGGAACATCAAGCTGAAGGGCAGTAAACCAATTTTAGGTACCGGAGATATATCGTAATACGTTAAATATTATATTAAAATTTGTATTTAGCCATAGATCATCACTATTCTCAATAAATTCCCCACATTTTCAACCATGCTTCTATCAAAATTCGATAAATAAAATGGCAGCCGGCCATTTTTCTTCAGGATTAGGGCTAAATCATATTGCAAAGCAATTAGGATTGTCCTGTCATTACGCTAAGTATCGATCGGTTCGATAAGTAGGTTCTAGGCACCACAGTTATCTATTTAAATACGTAGACCCGACACCCTTCAATCAAATTTTTAAATGTTGAATATTTCATTGAATGGTTAAATGGCTTAAAAACTATTAATCTAGACCAGGGTAGGATAAGGAGGCATACAAAATTTGATATTTCTGATTAAGATAATACTAAATGTATAGTAAATAATGGCGACGTCTATATAATCGAACAAGCGGGGGTCCCACTAGGTATACGAACACCAGGGAAGATGACTACCTCAATAACTGTCCTCCTTCCTACCGTCTCCCTGACTCTATTAAGGCGATACATGTTTATGTTACCCAAGACTTTTTCCTCCCCAAGAACTTTAATTTCTATTTCGACATATGGAAATCACGACTGTTGCACAACTCAAGATGAGTTGTGCAACAATCGTGATTTCCAAGTCCAAGTAGTAAGTAGGATTATTAAAAAACCTACTTAAGCCTTTAACATACCTACCTATTTATATAAAAATACATACTGCCTTCCCAGAATCTTGATTACATACGATATCGATTATGAGCTATGATTTGTAGTTATATCACAATATGCGCTTTTTCACATTTCACTGCTGTTTATGCCATTCTAATTTAAACTTCAATGTTCTGTAGTTTTATCCAATTAGTGTTCCGACCTCCATAATCATGCCTTTGTTAGTACGTTGGAGGAGACGTGATAATTTATTATAGGACACCATAATTTATAAAGGTTAATGTGGATAACATAACGGTGGTGGTCTAGACGGGTTTGGGACAAAATGCTCATATGTAGGTGTTTTATACACTCAGGCACACAAAACTATGCAAAAATACTTTTTCATTTACCCATTGCTACTTATAATAACAATTATTACAGAATCAATAAATAAATACCGTATTATATTATCATACAATTGTAATAAAAGCAAATATTTTTAAAAGTATTTTAAGAAAACATTAAGTAATACTTTAATAAAACACTTTAAAAAGTATAAATATATATTTCGAGTAATTATATCCGCTTAATTTTCCTGTTAAGCTAATCTGACGTCACAAAGGCGTTTGACAGCGATAGTGAAAAGCATGGACCGCAAGATATACTGTTATATATTATACAAGCCAAATGCTAAGCTATCTTCAAGATATTTTGCATCCTTGCATGGTTAAAAATGTCTATGATATAGTGAATAATTCGGGATAACTCACGTGAATCAGTCAGATAGCTCCGACTATAGACGTCACGCGGGCTACAAGCTGCCGCCCGCAGTGCTAAGCGAGACGTCAACGCGGGCGTCCCGAGCTCTCCTTGAAAAAGACCACCGAATGTGGTTGAAACTATAGTCGGAGCTATCTGACTGATTCACGTGAGTTATCCCGTATTATTTACTAAAATGAGTGAAAACCACGTTAGTTTTTATAATAAAATCTACGATATAGCTTTATTTGCAGATGATACATGTCTGATTTTTAAAGTAGATAGGAAAGATAGAGACTCTTTCATGTAAATAATGTGTTATCTATGATATTCTCTAAGTGGTTCGGGGCTAATATATATATATATATATAATCTTCTCTTACATTCAAAAAGACCAAATGTTTAAAGTCTTCTTTAGCAAATGTTACTTATGTTGAATCAAACATTCAGCTTGGCTTAGATAAACTCTCTATTGACAATGTGACAGTCTTTCTGGGAATCAAAGTGGACTCAACTTTACAGTGGGACATATACATGATCTAGCCGTAAGATTTAGTTCTGCTGCATATGCAGTTTGTAAGATAAGACAGTTAACAGATGTAGCTACTGCACGGCTAGTTTATTTCGCGTACTTCCATAGTATTATGTCATATGGTGTATTGCTGTGGGGAGCTGCTGCTGAGATAGAAACAATCTATATCTTACAAAAGCGTGCAATTCGAGCCATATATGAAATGGATCCTAGGAAATCCCTGAGAGATATTTTGAAAGAAATTGATATTTTAACTTTACCAAGTCGTATCCTATATTTGACAATTTTATGTATGTTCGTTAAAAAATTTGTAAATTTAAATCAACGATTATAACACTAGGAGTAAAAGTAAAATAACGGTGCCAGGTTTAAGATTAGCAAAGACAAATAAAAGTTCCTTCTTAGGCAATTGTGTGCGGTTTTATAATAAATTGCTCAAACATATTACAACGCTCACAGAAAGAAAATTCAAGTTGCATGTGAAGAACATTTTGATAAAGAAATCTTACTACACAATTTATGATTACTTTTACGACAAAAATGCTTGGACTGGTTCGCCTCTGCCAAGCTAGCGCCTGTCACCTACGTATTGTAAATAAATATTGTAATAATTTTAGTATACATATATATGTATAAGTATAGACAGAATTCATTCATTGTGCGAGCGAGTAAAACTTTTAATCGATACGCTCAATTATTGGATATCGATCCATTCAATACTAGTATTCCAAAGGCAAGGAGGTGCATAACCTTTAGCTTCTTTAATATCTAGGTTGGTTTTGTACTTGTATTTCTCTTAGATTAGTGTTTACTCGTTTTTTTTTGTAATATTGTTAATGTGCAGGTTTTAGGTTAACATGGTGACTTCAGTGTTCGCATATACCAATTCCATTAAGTTTCTATCAATGAAAACCTGTAATTGGCTTTCTGTTGTATTCACTCATTGTTATATATAGTAGTATAGCTGTTGGTTTTCCAAATATAAATAAATAAATAAATAAAAAATAAATAAATATATAGTATGTAACACATTGTTGAAAAACGTTTAAAAGAATGACCCCGAGTTTCTTGCCCGTTCTTCTCGCAGTGGCTCTATAATTTTTGTTTGCTGAACGTGGCAGTATAATGTTGTATATTTCAATATTAAAATTTGTAATTGTTCTTTATAAGAGCGTCGTAGACGCCTAAATTGAATAAATGATTTTGACTTTGACTTTACGTTAGGTTCGAGATAATTATTCTCGTCTCAATCCAATAAAGACTTACGCTTTCATTGACTCTGGGGTCGCGCTGGATAAAGAGCTCACCACATACATAGATGGTAAGAAAGAAAGAAAGAAAGAAAATATATTTATTTGGCACACAAAAACTTCAACTTATACATTTTAATATTTAAAAACAAATAGGTATATAAACTGTTCAGGTGCTGCCAAAAAGTTAATATCTCAGCAAAATGCCGAACGTCAGAGACATCCGGCGCTGGTTTTCAGATACACCCTTGCAGGTGGCTACCAAATAATATATTATATAGCAAAATAAAAATAAAAATATCTAAATAATGAAAATATTTATGTATATAAAAAGAGAAATAGATTTAAAGAAAAAGGTTTATATATAAATAAATATCTATATATAAATCTCTTCAACAACTTAAAACCTAAAAGTACATATTATTCAAACAACAACTCAACACACGACCTCTCAATAATTATCACAGCTTACGTTATTACGAAGAAATTAAATACCTAACTCTGAATACCTACCTACATATAATATTACATAAATATAAAAAGCGTTGGTGAAACTAAAATGCACAGATTAAATTTACTTATTTAATTAAAGGGGGCTAGAGCATCTTAAACAAAAACAAAAAAGTAGTTATTGGCGTAAATTGGAATAAAATTTCGAAACTATGACTGATGAATACTGATGATGATGGCGGTACACGTTTGTCGCACATCGCGGCGTTCAGATTACTTTTTTTTTTTAATCATATGATACCAGATATCTTTTTTTTTAATCACGTTCGCGTTTGACCACACCCTGCCTGATGTTAAGCATTGGTGTGGTCTAAGATGGAGCACGCTCACCTAGAAGAAACCTATTTACTCTCGATTTGAAGACACCCATATTGTATTCATCCTTGTTTGTTACCACTGTTACAGCGCAGATAATCCCGCAGATGAACTCAGTCGAGGTATTTTACCGGAAATATAAACATATAATAAAAAAGGGTGAAAAGTTATTAAATTCTAAAAAATAACATAAGTTTTAACATGGCATAAGTTGGTACGTGAATACAAACTGATACTGGAGTTCAAGTTGTACAGGTCCTATATAACTCTGGCATATATAGTTTGATTTGAATAAAACGAACTCCAGCCACTCCAAAAAGGTTTGCAGAACATATCACAAAAATAATCACTACAAGCTATTATATAGTTTCCGCGATAGCGTGCTCAAATTTTCAGATTTTCAAAGCCATTTAAATATCTCAGAGGGGCGGGGTCGCTCAATCAGGGGACGTTCAATTCCTATGAATTAAAAATGTATATTTTTTCATTTATCTTGATCTTCCTGACACATTTTATGTAGATTAGATTATACGTTTGAAAGTTATCGTACAACAGACATTCAGGCAAATATCTGCTTTTATTATGTATAAAAACTTTTGTATCTCATAAAAAAATAATCCATTTACACAATCGAACTAACGAAACATTTTGCGAACTTTCGATCACATCATACTATGGAAGCAATGTCGGACAAACAAAGATTTTTCCTTGGCCGATTTTGTTCTGATCTTCAAGAATTTATCCGCTATTTGTCTGTTTGTGCGATGTCTACCCACGAATGGATTAGGGCACATTATTTGTTTAATGATTTCCTGTTTGTGATACCAGCTTATTTCGAAGGTTTGTCGAGAATTTTTTATTGCAGTGATATAGATGCTTTATGTGAGGCTGGTAAAGTGTTACAAAGTCTTGGAGTTTTTTTTCTTGACTTTATTAACAAAGCAAAACGATTATTCTTTATAGCTATTACGCTATCCTTTGACCACTTTCTAACCTGATCGTAAGTGATGATGTGGTTGAAGATGTTGTTCTGGCTAACCTAGAATTACTGACTCTCAAAGAACAGACCGTTTGGTGCATGGCAACAGATTTTCTACTTAAGGTGGTAGGTAGCCAGGCTGTTATTCGTAAAATGATTTGAGTTCAAATTCAAATTCGAATTAAAAGTTTTTATTAGCGGACAACAGAGATCCATTTTGTTAGTTTAGAATAAAATATGTTAGTAGTTACTTAATTAAACAATTTAAAGATATATTTACATATGAAAACACATATTCAAAAGGTCATACTTACGAGGCATCTCAGTTATGTATATTAGTATGTTCAGTATTAGGTAAATTAGCTACACAAAAGCTGGGAGTCCTTTGAAAACTAAGGCAATATTTAATGTCGTGTCAGGACAGCTTGTAAACTTGTTTTAAGTTCAATCATTTACCTACTGCAGCAAACTCAGAATTGTCTTAGCCGAACAAAACGCATGGTGGTAGGGCACTTTGCAAATGCCCGCCTGGCTAGCTACCACCCTCAAGTTGAAAATCTGTCGCCAAGCACTTGACGGCAGCTGTCCTTGAGAGCCAGTAACTCTAGGTTAGTCTGAACAACATCCTCGACCACATCATCACTTACCATCAGGTGAGATAGTGGTCAAAGGCTAACCTGTCAAGCATAAAAAAAAAAAGTTTATTGGAGTCGAAGCTGTAGTGACTAGACTCCAAGTCCTCGAATATAGACGCAAAGTCCTAGCTTGTCCTAGCTTGTCGGCTTTTTACAGGCTTTATTGCTGAAGCATGGCCCGCCGCGACGGGAGCTCGCAGACGCGAGTGTTTTGCCGGTTTTTTTATAATATATAAATTTTAGAATGTATAATTTTATTTAACTCTTTTCTATTCATGATGGTCGTTATTCCAAAATTACGAAATATATATCTGGTACAAGATTACTATGCGCATGGCCAATGATGCATGTGTACAACTCCCTGCCAAATGCTTGTTATAATGAAAGCTTACTGCAACAATGATAAAAATGTTCTATTGACAACAATGCTTAGCAGGGTATTTACTATCTTAGTAGGGTATTTCGCGTGCGTGCTCTTTTTTTACGTTTTTGTGACAGAACAAGCTCGAGGCCCACCTGATGTTAAGCGGACTAACCTCTGCCTATAACAGATGCGTCTCGTAACAAGTCATGAATTGCACTGCGCCCGTCACCTTGAGACTAGTTATTAAGTCTCATGTGCCTGTAATTTCACTCTGAAGGACTGCTGTCGTTAGGTGCTTGGCGATAGATTCTCTACTTCAGGGTGGTCGCTAGCCAGGCGAACATTCGCAAAATGCCCTTCCACCATGCGGTGAAGCTCAAGCCCACGGCGGGATTCGATCATGGACCTGCTGCGCGGTCCATAGCCAATGCCACTGGGCCATCACTGCTTCAAAAAATCTGGCCATCATTGCTTCAAAGGCTCTGGGCGATCTACCATTCTCAAGAAGAAAATCAATTACCGCGCACCTAGCAGTATGGTCCAGCAGCTGTCCTTCAAAGCCGGTTGGTTTTTACAGGCTCCCATTAGTTTAATGCGATGGACAAGTCATACGGAAACCCATACAAAGCGAAGTAAGTAATACTTACTTGAATCTTTGTCTAATATAGTTAGGCATTGAACATATAATAATACTACGGTATAGGTACCAAAATTTGTATGCAGTTTCGATTACATATTCCTACAAAATGTAATACTAAGCTTTTTCTTACGAGTAGTTAATATGATACGTGTAAGATCAAAGATGATTATGCAGAAAGTTAACCTGCGGTAGATATCTACATACTTGTTATGACGTTGCTGACTTCGCTAATGACGTCAATGACTCTGGGGTCAGTAGAAACAGGTGTCACTCAAAAAGTTATAGAAATTTTATATTCCTAATGTACCTACATGCATTACATCTTATACCTATAACTACGGCGTGTCTTTGCATAGGCAATGCTACTTATGTTATGCAAAAGTACCTAAGTGTGTGTGTGTGTCTGTGTAATTTTTCCACTCACCTCCGAAACGGATGGAAGGATTTTGACGATACTTGGTTCATATGTTGGGTCCCCATATCCTGTATTGGGATATAGGTCGATGGGTGCCGAGCTAGAATGTCACGTCTCCATTTCGAGAAAGTAACTCAAAGTGAAACCATTCTTTTTGCTTTGTTGGAAATAAATTCAGCCAATTTGTCTCTAAAACTAATGTTTTGTTTAATACAATATAAAACATATTTTATAATAAATGCAAAATCTGAGGTGTATAGTATAGGGAATTTACTATCTATATAAGGCAAATCTGTAATATATGGAATAAAGTCAGAATAAGTTGTACAATTACTGTTTCAATTCACTATATAGAAGCAGTGATGGTTCACTGGGAATGACTATGAATTTACGTACAGAAATTCCATGGTTCGCATACCGCTGTGGACCTGAGCTCCACCAAAAACTGATAGGATAGAGCATATAAAAATGCCTTCCTGGCTAGATACCACCCTCAAAATGAAAATCTGTCGCCCGAGAGCTAGTAATTGCAGATAAAGCGTGTTAAAACTTTTTGCCAGATCATCCCTTACCATTAGATAAGATTGTGGTCAAAGGGTAAACAGTCAGAAATTAATAAAAATCGTTACATTACCATGTGTACTGTGATCACAACATTGGTAAAAAAAATATAAAAAATGTGGAATGTGTACAAAATCACACTTTAGTTGCCAGATTGACCAGACCCTCAATTCCACTCTCGAGTGTAGTTTCTCGGATCGATTTTGCATGCATATTTGCACCCTTGAGCTCAATGCCTATGCTTCCGGTCGACAGTATTTCGTTTTTTTTAATTCTTAAATATGATCTTTATAATTTCCTGTTCATTACGATTACAAAATTTTACGGAAAACTGGCAAACTAAAATAGATATTAGGTTCAATAACATGCGCTAAACTTCACCGAGTTTCACACTTCATAAACTATGTTTGTATGGAAATCACTATGTATACCCTTAAACAAATAATGTCATTCATAAATTTCTTCGTATTCAAACAAATTGATACAACTAAAGTTGCAGGCATGCGTTAGCTACAGGTAAACAATAAAATTATCATCTCTATTAAAATGTAATTAGGAGTAACGCAGGCACCTACTCGTACATACAGTTTAGTTTAATACGTTAGGAGATCGTGTCACGGGTCAATGACTTATTAACTGCATGATGAACAGCGCTTTTATATATGAATATATTGACAGTATGAGTTTTTTTTATATATTGTATACATGCACATGGCAGCCCACCACTTATTGGATTAGGGTTAAAACTCTCTTTGTGCCTACGGAAAAAACGGCAAACATCATGATGACCTTGCTTTCTTCTTGAGTTGTCTTGTAGTTTTACTTTATGATTTTCAAACCGCATGAACCATAAGACAAGTCTTTGGCATCGAAGTTTAACTTAAGTTATATGTAGGTACATACTGGGATGGTTTTAGGACAAACATTCCTTAGGGCGTTTGTCCAAAAACTTAGGTTCTACTTCATTTTCTATTTATATTTAACTGCAAGTTTAAATTTGCATTCATAAAGTTGTGCAAGTAAGTGTAGTGTTTAAAATATAAGTACACTTATTTGCCACAGTTGATCAGGCACATCGCGCCAAATAGTAATCCCCAAATGGCGAAAATATGAATCTGTACGTGACGCATAGGGTTATTGGTATACTTATACCTAAAGTAGGTTTTAATTGATTTTTGTTATATCTATATCAGTAATAAGATATAGTACGAAATAGTTTATTTTTTCAAGTAGATTATAAACTTTTTTTATTAAAATATAAACTTTTCCAAGTTTGCTGTGCAATAATAAATCCTTCTCGAACAGTTCCTAGACATCCAGCATGGAATAATATATAAATAACAAAGTTAGACGCTAGATTGTTTTAAGAGGTGATTTGTGGTCCCTGTAGCAATATCGATGATGTGGGTAATTTAATAATATACAAAGTAAGGTATTTATTTTGTAGATACAATAATAATTTATAATCTACTAGTTTTATCCCGAGATTTCATCTGATTTTAGTACGCTCGTAGCATTATTATTAATAATAATAAGTTTATTGTTCATAAAAAAAAACACATAAATACAATGAATTACTTAAGAACTTCAAAATAGTATAGTATGTTTTACTTACTAAATTATACATGACTTGCAAAGCCCTCACTAAGAAAATTCTTGAATCGAGGGCCTTTGCTTCCTTGAAGTTCACAATATTGGTAAGTAGTTACCGTGGAATGCATTGGTAAGTTCTAATAATATATATAATAATAATCTAAATAATCTAATCTTATTCTATAATCTTTAATGATGTTAATAGGTATAGATACAAATGTATGTTTATAATGAAAATAATAATGTTTGTGGAGATGTATGTAGGTAATTTTTTGTGTGTGTGTTATGTGTGCGTTGAGAGTGTATATGTGTGCGTGTGTAATAAACAGATAAACATTTTATTGATAATTGCAAAAATCATACGTCATTACATTCTTTGTCATAATTCATCTAATGAGATAAACAACAATAAAAATTATTCGAAGTTACATATTATAAATAAAAATAACAATTTACATAGGTAATTACATTAATAATAACAAAAATAAATCAATATAGTCATAATATAAGCATAATAAAATAAAATAAATAGTGAGTGAGCTAATCCTGATTTATTAATAACAACGTAGTTATTTATTTATTTATTATAATAAGAACGCTTACAATGCAATTACACTTATTATCAAAACAAAGCCAAAACTCATGAGACATATAAATAATTCATAGATCATGATAATTAATAAAATAAATTCAACATGTCAAGGGGATACAATATAAATATTACATTAATAAATTATAATATCACAATTATACATAAATATATTAAATAGGTATATGAAGTCAAAAAAGTCAAATTGGTACAATATAATTCTATATATTATGATTACAAGCACTACCGCGTACTAAGCGAAAATCATAAATTTACAAATTATTGGAATACAAAATGTTTTGCCCCGGGCGGGAATTGAACCCGCGTCCTTCCGATTTCGCGCCGGATGCTTTATCTATTTAGCTACCGGGGGTACGGCTGTGTCGCCGAAATTTCGTACTCCAATCGTATTTCTTAAACCGTCATAGGGGACGGTGCGCGGCTATCAACCAGACTACTAGACTTCATCTGACCGAAAGAAGTGTTTTTTCAAACACTTAACTCTCGGAATGATGTCGCTACCCTTCTCTATTTCTATATTAATTATTATGATTACAAGCACTACCGCGTACTAAGCGAAAATCATAAATTTACAAATTATTGGAATACAAAATGTTTTGCCCCGGGCGGGAATTGAACCCGCGTCCTTCCGATTTTGCGCCGGATGCTTTATATACTAAGTACGGCTGTGTCGCCGAAATTTCGTACTCCAATCGGTGGTACAATATAAATATTAGAATATTAAATTATCATATCACATTCACACATAATTATGTCAAATGGGTTCATATTGTATTAAGTTCACAAAATGTCAAGAGGAAATTGAAAATATCAGTTATAAAGTTAATCCGACGTTAATATCGGATTAACAAAACCAAGTCTAAGCTTAGATTACATGCGGATTAGGCGATTTTTACTAATAACACTGCTAAAGTAATACACTAAACGCAGGGCTCTCATTAGCTACTAACACCAACTCATTACAATGCACACTGACAAATCGTTCAATGAAAGCAAAGCGCTCGGACATCACAGTAACAATAAAAATTACTCCTACATGCATACATTTACACGTACGCTAGGGCTTGATACTATCGGTAAAGATGTATCGAAATAAAAACTACAAAGTTTAACTGAATAAGTAATTGAAAGTAATTGAAACTCCCTTCCTAAATCCGTGGTTGGAAACGTCTTGATGGCGCAAGTGACATAACTTACATTACAAAAGAAAAAAATGAGTTCGCAGATTTTAGGACACCATATTGAGAGCTAAATGTTTTTTTCATCCAAACCATTCCTATATGGTATCAAAATGAAGGGCTTTAAAAACGATTCTATAATAGTACCTTATGGTTCAAGTGTGTAATGTTGGTGATTACCGCTGAGGCGCCATTGAGACCCGAGCCGTTAGTCGAGACTCGAGGGTCTTAAGAGAGCCGAGGACGGTAAATATCAAACACACACGTACATCATACGATGTTTTTCAAAACACTTGTCAAGAGAATAATACTTTAAAATCATTCATTTCAATAGTGGAAACAAGTTGTGAGAAATGTTTCGCAATTGCGGGCAAAATTTATCAGTTTCTCCATGATCCAAGAAAATAATGTTATTGTATAATGAGTTTCCCTATGCACGCGCATGGCGATCGGCCATAGACTAAAGAATGAGGTTCTTTTTTGGCTATTCACGGATACCGTTTTAGCCTAATTACAAAATGGGGAAATTTCTGTATAAATGTTTCCTTTATTACAGAGAAAATAAAAGTTAATTAAATAACGCACAAGTTAAAATGATCTATTTAAATACAAATTTGTGATAAATTTGCAAACAATAGGTAAGTACATTAATTTAATTGTACTATTGAACAATGACATATTTGTATATAACTCACTTGTGAATAAAAGCAATGAATTTGATTATAGGTGTCATTATGTGCCTATTTGCGGTGAAATTAGAGCCAATTTATGAGCAAGTGTGTTGAAAACATATAACTTGCAGTTCTAATTTCAATAGAACGGTAAACTTTTAACGAAAAGAAGAGAAAAGTGCGTATGTCAGTAGCATGTATGGGTTAGATACAATCGTGTATCATGAGTAGGTGATTATTTTGAAAGATATTACTAAGTGATAACATGTAACTAATTGTCTTTAAAAAATTGGTAAAGCAAATGTGTAGAACGTGAAGAATCTAGAACGAAAGAAGTCATTTTAGCCATTACGGAGTAGAGACAACACATTCTTTTAATGCTTTTAATTTTGTAAACCCCCCCCCCCTCCCTGTAACAGAGGTAATGTCACAAGTGACGAACTGCACTGCGCTCATCACCCTGAGACGTACAGTTATTAAGTCTCACGTGCCTGTCATTGCAATTTCAATACTGTTTGCAGCTGAAGCACGTACTTAGAAGATTGGTGACAGGTTTTTTACTATACAGAGAGTGGTAGCGAGCCAGGCGACCATTTCCAAAATGCACCTCCACTATGTGTTGAATCTAATATGCTCAAGCCGGCATGCGGCATGCGGCAGTACGGATTGCATTGCGCCTCAGCATCCATACATAGCTATAACCGCTGGACTAACACTGCTTCATAATATAATTTGTATGAAATATAATAATAATATAATAACCAATACTTTAAGAAAATAATAAATTTACATTAAAAATAACACATAAAAATATATCTAGTGACAATTCTACCTAATCACGTCATAAACGCCACATAGCCAAACTGGAAGAATTATTTGACGCATTCGCGAAGCATCCTCAGGACTCACCAAGAATCATCCTCTTGTTTGTTTGAGCGCGGGAGATCGAGTAAGATTGTTCTGAATCGTACGTTTCCTTAAAATATTTGTTACTTTAATAGTACTTTAATAGTAACAAATATTTTTAGTAGTAGTGAACATAGAGTTTTGCAAAGTGACGCCTGAATGTACTATTATAAAATATAGCTTAGTAAATATTTTATATTGGTAGAATGTTTGTTATAAGCCTATAGCTTAGCTATTATTTTTTAAATTTTTAGCGAGTATGTCTGATTCACGTCAATCTGTTTGTAGCCCAGTTGAAATATACCTTGCTGTGTACCATATTATCCCATTTTAATGAGCATAATATATTGAATAAGAATCAGTTTGGTTTCACAAAGAGCAGATCCACGACAGATGCAGGTGTTCAATTGATGTCACATATACTCGAAGCCTGGGAGAGTTCACATGATGCTATTGTCGTATTTTGTGATCTTTCCAAGGCATTCGACTGTGTAGAGCACCGCACTCTGATTCGTAAGCTTTCACACTATGGTATTCGTGGCAAACCTTTGAATCATATTGTCATATCTGTCAGACAGGTTACAGAAGGTTGGAATAAATGGCAATACTTCTTCCGGGTCTTTGGTAAAAATAGGTGTACCACAGGGATCAATTTTGGGACCTTTTTTGTTCCTAGCATATATTAATGATCTGCCTTGCATGGTCAAAGATTTCTGCGATATTGTTTAATTCGCAGATGATACCTCTCTGATTTTTAAAGTAGATAGGAAAGATAGTGAACTCATTCATGTAAATAATGTGTTAACTATGATCTCTGAATGGTTCGCAGCTAATAATGTTCTCTTAAATTCAAAAAAGACACAATGTTTAAAGTTTTCGTTACCAAATGTTCCTTATGTTGTACCAAACATTAAGCTTGGCCCAGATAAACTCTCTATTGACAATGTGACAGTCTTTCTGGGAATCAAAATGGATTCAACTTTACAGTGGGATCCACATATACATGATCTAGCCGGAAGACTTAGTTCTGCTGCATATGCAGTTTGTAAGATAAGACAGTTAACAGATTTAGCTACTGCACGGCTAGTTTATTTCGCATACTTCCATAGTATTATGTCGTATGGTGTATTGCTGTGGGGAGCTGCTGCTGAGATAGAGACAATCTTTATCTTACAATAGCGTGCAATTCGAGCCATATATGAAATGGATCCTAGGGAATCTCTAAAGGATCTTTTTAAAGAAATTGATATATTAAATTTACCGAGTCTGTATATATTTGAAAATATTATGTATGTTCGGAAAAAATTGAGTAAATTTAAATTAAACAGTGACAACCACGATTACAACACTAGGAACAAATATAAAATAACGGTACCATGTTTTAGATTAGCAAAGACAAATAAAAGGTCCTTTTTAGGTAATTGTGTGCGGTTTATAATAAAATTCCCGAACATATTACAATGCTCACAGAAGGAAAATTCAAATTGCACGTGAAAAACGTTTTGATTAAGAAATCCTACTACACAGTTTGTGATTACTTAAACGACAAAAATGCTTGGAAAATTCCAGCTCTGCCAAGCCATCACCTGTCTCCTACGTAATTTAAACAAATATTGTAATAATTGAATTATATTGTTTATAACACATTGTAAAAAGACGTTTAAAAGGATGGCCCCGAGTTTCTTGCCCGTTCTTCTCGCAGTGGCTCTATAATTTTTTTTGCTGAATGTGGCAGTACAATGTAGAATATTTCAATATATAAATTTGAAATTGACCTTCATAAGAGCGTCGTAGACGCCTAAATTGAATAAATGATTTTGAATTTGAATTTGACCACACAACCAGATACCTAACTCAAACCTACTTGTAAGGGAATTTGGTAAGCATGGAACGAAGCACCATTTCAAGCTCGCGTTTAATTAATACAAGCATATTTTTATATAAAAACACGAGGTCGATGTTTCCATTATTGTCACCTCATAAATATAGTTTTGGAGCCAGAAAATGATTATATTTGTAAACCTCTCATCAAATGCATTCGTTACAATACTGCGATCCTATCATATTTAAATAACAACATCCATCTAACTAACAAAACACCAGCGAATATTTCAACATCATGTTATATTTTATGGTTGGAGCACATTGATCCAGCAGACACATTGTCAACAACACCGTATCTCAACGTTCGGTTTTATTTGTAAGGAACTCTATACTATATATTGCACGAAACGAAGCTGTGATAGCCGAGCGGTTCTAGCTATGGACTGTCTTGCCGCAGGTAGTTGGTTCTATCCCCACCGCCGCGCCGCCGCCGGCTTGATCTTCACCGCATGGTGGAAGGGTATTTTGCGAATGCTCGCCTGGGTAGCTACCACCTTTAAGTAGAAAATCTGTCACCAAGCACTTAACAGTGTTCCGGCAGTTCCGGCAGCAGTCCTTGAGAACCAGTAAATTTCAGGCTCATATGAAACACAACAACAGTTCGTCACTTGTATCAAAATGCATTTTATATTAGGCAGTGGTATACTGCTTAACAAGAGATGGGCCTCGTGCATATTATATAAAACAGCGCCGACGCAATACGTCTGCGTTTGTCGCTTATTCTATTATTTTCCTAACATTGTGCGAGGATTGCTCCTTTATATTACTTATTCATAACACGTCATAACAACAATGGGACTGTGATGGGTGTAGTGAACCAAAAAAAGGTACAAATAATATATTTTAATGCATTTCATAACAGTGATCCATCTCCGGATGTAATCTTGACTTAAAAACAGCATTGCTGCGTTGGGTTCCGCAATATTTTTCATGGTGATAAGGTATTTTGCGAAAGTCCATGTTGCATAGGGAAGGGTATTTTGCGAATGTTCGCCTGGCTAGCTACCACCCTCAAGTAGAAAATATGTCACCAAACATCTAACGGTGTTGTGTTCCGGCAGCTGTCCGAGAGAGCTAGTAATTCTTTGTTAGCCTTAACAACATCTTCGACCACAACATCACTGACCAGCAGGTGAGATAGTGGTCAAGATTTAACCTAACAGGTATACATAAAAAAATCTGATACGGAGCCCTTATAACACAATAAAATAAATTAATGTGATTATAATTTATTTTTAATTCCATGTAGATTTTTACGAAACAAACTTGTATTTGCATTTAACTGCATACAGTCTATTACCTGAGCATTAGTAAAGTTAAAATTATAGTTCGTCAAACCACATAGAATAATGTTACGGAATCCTCTCAGAGCGCAGTGTTTAATGGAACTTGATTGCCGTTTTACAAACACGGTAACATAGTAGGTAAGTATATATACCAGCACATTACCTTCAGCATCACCCTCTCACTGATGGATGGCTGAAGGCTGAACCTTACAAAGATATAATATGTTTTTTGCAGTAACTATTCACTCTCGATTCAAAGAGTTTTTTAGGTATAAAGATGCTCGGAAAACTTTATTTTTCCAGGGTTTGACCCAGTTCTTTTGTTCACTTTACGTTGCTAATCTTTTGTTGATGGCAAAGGTTCGCAAACGCATAAATATTTAATAGGATCTTTGTTCATATATTATTTGTTCAAAATGAATATGTCGATGACCCCAGTTTTTTGTTAAGTTACAACCAAATAAAGTCTGAAGCTTTAGTGTATATTTCTGTAACAATGAACATCCTTAATAATTAATATTAATGACGCATTAATTTTGATGAGATATGTAACAGATAATTTAGGTGGTTAAACAGATTCAGTTCTGCGTTCCGGGAACTGCACTGCGCCCGTCACCCTGAGACAGTTGTCGAGTCTCACGTGCCTGTAATTTTACTGGCTCTCAAGGATTGATGCTGGACCACACTGTTAGGTGCTTGGATTTAATTGGACAGATTTTCTACTTGAGAAACTCAAGAAACCCACTTAGATGCTTATCTAATTAGTTAATTTAAGTACTTTAGGATATAAAATGATCTGATTATGATACATTCAAATTAAAGGAGCACTTTTGGCTGATAGCCCTATATATATACTATACATACACATGCCGACGGAAACCGCTGATAACATTTAAGATTAGTGTCTTCGACCCTTAGTAGCGATTTTATAACCAACGTAAGTACGTCATATTTTAAACAACAACTACACTCGAGAGCAATGAATCCGGGTCACTTAAAGAATGTTAAAAATCTCGGAAACTAAAAATGATAGGTTAATGCAATAAATTGTATTTAATAGACAATGTAATACTTCTTAAATGAAAGTAAAAAAAATATGAGTCACCATACATTTTATTAACACAACATTACATAAAGAAAAAAACTGCTGATCTCTCCTTAAAACAAAAATAGGAAACATGAAATTTTTGAACTTTATTACGATTTTCTTGAATTTTAATACTTCGTATTGCCTCATTAAGGTAGTCATTCACAATCCTACCTGTATGAGGTCGGGCATTGTCATGCATAAATATAGCATCCTCACCTAAATTGACCATAAATGGACCAACGTGATCATTGAGGATTTCTTCCACATATCTTACGCTAGTTAAAGAGCCGTTTTCTATGATCACCAGCTCTGTGCGACTTTCAGAAGAAATTCCGGCCCACACAAGTACAGACCCACCACCGTAGGCTACTTTTTCTTCGATGCATGCTTGCTTGAATCTTTCCCCTGGTCTTCGATACACTCTGTGTCTTCCATCGTGCTTGTAGAGCATAAATTTTGATTCGTCGGAGAACATAACTTTTGACCAATCTTCAATACTCCAATTTACGTGGCTTTGGGCATATCTTAGTCTCGAAATACGATGCCCACGCTCCAGTTTAGGGCCGTTTGCAGGTCTAAGGGGTTTTAAGTTAGATTCAGCAAGCCGACGTCTTACTGTCCATGCACTTGGGTTACTTCCTCCGAGGCGTCGAAACTGATTGGTGAGTTCAGTTCCTGTGAGAAAGCGATTTCGAAGCATGGTGTTCACCAAGTATCGGTCTTCTCGTGCTGTGGTACACCTGGTTCTGCCCGTTCCTGGTCTGCGTAGGTTAGAACCAGTTTCTTCGTAACGTCGGAGAACTCTTTGTACTGTTGACAGCGACACACCGACAGTCCTGGCTGTATCGCGCTGACTCCGGCCGGTTTCCAGCATTGTAAGTATTCTGGTGCATTCTTCAGGCGTAAGCGACATAATTTCAGCTTGAATAATGAATATAGAGCACTATCAACATGGTTTATGTACCCACATAAATGACAGACTACAAACAAAAGCAAAACCAAATGCTGTAATTTCGTAGTTCCATCTTCGAAAGTGGCCCTTTTTCAAATTTGATTTTTTTATGATATAACTTTACAATAACTAAGAAGTTTTAATACCTTCATTTAAGGAGTATTACATTGTCTATTAAATACAATTTATTGCATTAACCTAGCATTTTTAGTTTCCGAGATTTTTAGGATTCTTTAAGTGACCCGGATTCATTGCTCTCGAGTGTATTTAAACTCGGTAAATTTTGGGTGAGTGTCTTCAAATTCAAATTCAAATTCAAAATCATTTATTCAATTTAGGCGTCTACGACGCTCTTATGAAGGTCAATTACAAATATTAATATTGAAATATTCTACATTGTACTGCCACGTTCAGCAAAAAAAATTTATAGAGCCACTGCGAGAAGAACGGGCAAGAAACTCGGGGCCATTCTTTTAAACATCTTTTACCAATGTGTTTTTACAATATAATATGACTATTACAATATTTGTTCAAATTACGTAGGTGACAGGTGATAGCTTGGCAGAGGCGGAACTTTCCAAGCATCTTTGTCGTTTAAGTAATCACAAACTTTGTAGTATGATTTCTTAATCAAAGTATTTTTCACATGCAACTTGAATTTTCCTTCTGTGAGCATTGTAATATGTTTGGGAATTTTATTATAAAACCGCACACAATTACCTAAAAAGGACCTTTTATTTGTCTTTGCTAATCTAAAACACGGTACCGTTAATTTAAATTTGTTCCTAGTGTTGTAATCGTGGTTGTCACTATTTAATTTAAATTTACCCAATTTTTTCCGACCATACATAATATTTTCAAATACATATATACAGACTCGGTAAAGTTAATATATCAATTTCTTTAAAAAGATCCCTTAGAGATTCCATAGGATCCTAATATCCATGATTTTAATTTTATTATGAGATATTACTTTGAAAATAAAATTTTTCATACAATACGACTTTTGCAAGTAAATTATTAAAACATAATTCTAAGAAATTCTAGCAAACCCCAAACGTTGAACTAAAGGCCCGTTTGCACATTGATTAGTGTTTAGTGCAAGTCTTAAGTGCTTAATACTAAACACGACTTGACAGCAACTTGACAACAGATTGATTGGTGTTTACCATATGACTGTTTAGCATCTATGTTTTTCCTTCAATCTCAGTGTGCCAGCCTCTCGCCACTTGAACTGGAAAAATGGAGCAAAGATCGAATCTATCGATTTGAGCAAGAATATACAAAATACGAATGTATAGTGAAAATCACTGAAATATTGTTAATTAACGTATTTCTGTATTATTTTTAATTGCGATACCTACCACTGTCTTAGATGTTGCTTCCAAAATTGCGTACGCGAAAGTTCGTCCATTTTATATAACTAGCTTGTCCAAAGTCCGAGCGAAGAATGATACTGATCTACTAAACACAACAGCTACACACTATTGGAGACTACTCGTCCCAAACAGCTATCCTAAATAGAGCAACTAAACACTAATCACTAAAGAGCTCTACTAAACACTAATCAAAGCGCGAACTGATGTTAAGGTTCATACACTTGCATGCAAATTATTTTTTATTTGAGTTTGAACACTAGGTAAAAAATATTACTTAATTAAGGTAAATTTTTTTTTTGTTTTTTTTTTATGTTATTGTGACGGATCAAGTTCGAGGCCCACCTGATGTTAAGCGGACTAACCTCTACCTATAACAGATGCATTTCGTCACAAGTCACATATTACACTGCGCCCTTTACTCATTCAGACACTTGTTAAGTCTCATGTGCTTGTAATTTTACTGGCTCTCAAGGACTGCTGCCGGAACACACAGTTAGGTGCTTGGCGAGAGATTTTTTACTTGAGGGTTGTCGCTAGCCAGGCTGGTATTTGCAAATGCCCTTTCACCATGCGGTGAAGCCCAAGCCCGCAGCGGGATCCAAATCAAGGATGGACCTGCGACGGCGCGGCAGTCCATAGCCAATGCCACTGAGCTATAACTGCTACACTCTTCTCTTCTATTGTTAACTTATTAAGAATGTATCTTCATAATAATGATTTAAGACTGGATTAGATGTAAGTCAATATATATAATGATAATGTCACAGACCACGAATAACAACAATGAATGCAGGTCAGGAAAGTTACGGGAGCATTCAATAAAAAGTAGGAATGTGGTATATACAAATTATTTGTAAGTCAACAAAATAAGCAACAGCTTGCTAAGTTGGATTATCTAGTTATATCAGAAAAAAACTAAATAATCTTATGTTCAAATAGAATTATTTTTTTTTGCAGTTACTAAAAGTAAAATATGAAAAAAAAATGACGCATTAAATATCTTAGATAGCGTCATATTAGGTGTTTATAAGATTTCACTATGTTACAAATGTATTAAGATTTACTGTTTAATATCTACGCCATATATAGGGGATCTATAACCGGTTTATTCTACAATGATCATCTGTGTGATATCACCTACAGTGACCAAATTTACATTTGTGTATCCCAGATCGTAGAAAAATACGAGTCAAACTCCCAAGGATGTTTCATCAAAGTAACGGCATCCCGGCACACAATAATACTGCTGCGAGGGCTATACTTCAAGATACTGACTTACTGGAGACTTAATAATCATTCCCAGACCTTGCCGCGCCAAAACTACTGGACCGATTTGAATGAAATTTGGTATGGAGATAGTTTGAGACCCGGGAAAAAACATAGGATAGTTTTTATCTGACTGCGCAAAAAGAGGTTAATGTTCTTGCGCGATAACCGACATACGCGCGGGCGGAGCCGCGCCCGGAAAGCTAGTATACTATATAAAAATAAAGGGTTACCTATACTTTGAAGCGCTCGTGTAAGAGCTTGCAACAGAACGAAAAAAAACTGTCTTTGAAGGCCAGTAAATCTATGTTTGCCTAAACAACAACTTCGATTAATTCATTACTTACCATCTGATGAGCAACTGGTATATATAACAAGCTAAAAAAAACAGGCCCATGTTTCATAAAATACTTTAGTAGGGCATTTTGGTAAAGTAGGTTTAGTTTGGCAATTTGGTAGGGCATTTGACCATTGGACCCGTTTAAATGATCATCATTCACATTGAATTAATGATCATCATTGTAGTCTCAATTATTAAATTAAAAAGTAAAACAAAGAGTGGCCTACGTTTGAAATTAATTGAAACTGATTACGTTTATGAGTTTTGAAACTGTCACGGTCATTAACATTATAATTATTATTACCAACGGGATATTTACCATGTTTTTATTTTGTCAACACCTTCTGGAGTCTGGTTCTAACCACTGGATTGAGTTACACAACCCACAGGTACTCTCGACAGAACGCCACTACATACCGAGAATGGTAAGAGAAGCGATCGAAATAACGAAGTATCGAAATTTCAATATGGAAGATGGGTTTCAACTGTCGTGAAAATGAAATCCAGTGGTTAACCTATGGAAGAGCCGAAGAAATGTTACAAATAGTTCACGACCTAAAGTCGTTAGTTTTGCATGTCGAAATTTAATTTAATTTAATTTAATTTTTAATTTTATTTTTTTCGGGGGGCTTACAGCTATAGTTACAAAATAACATCTATATACATAAGGAGAAGCCACTTAAAAGCCTCCGCAAATGACAATGATGTAAGATGCGTATACAATACAATAAATAAATAGCAGGTAAATTATACACATCTACACTTATCACCTAACAGTTAATCTAATGCCGAGAGCAGGTGCAGGTCACAGTGTGTTTGGTGACGCCACACTGCTTGTGAATAGGTCAATGGACGGATGTACTTCAAGAGTATTATTAAGAGCAGTTGCGGAACGTAATAAAAAGGAGTTAGCTCGATAGTTGTTGCGTGCGAATGGAGTGTGAAGCAAATCTGTGGTTTGTCGGGTCTGGAGTCTGGACGGAACATATAATGATAGCTTAGAGACTAATTCAAGGCAAGCAACCTTTGACTGAGCCAAATTAGTTAGATAACGCAGGTCAGAGATATGTCTACGATATTTTAGCGGTAGCAAATGAAAGCGTGAACACCTTTCATCATAAGTTAAATTAGGTGTTTTGAATTTAAAACCAAGACACCTTGTAAACTTTCTCTGTAGACGTTCCAATCTATCAGAGTGAACTGCGTAATTAGGGTTCCATACTTGGCTAGCGTATTCCAGATGGCTACGGACATATGCACAGTATAATATTTTTAAGGTTTTCATTTTATGTAGGGATTTTGAATAACGGATGACAAATCCCAGTGCTGCAAAGCCTTTTTTCGCAATATGGTCAATATGATAATCGTAGGAGAGCTTGCTATCAACAAAAACACCCAAATCTCTAATAACATCTCTACGTGATAAGAGTTGGTTATGTACAGAATAATCGTGCATGATAGCGCCTAATTTCCGAGTAAAACTGATTACTAAGCATTTCGATATATTAAGGGTAAGATTATTGATCTGACAATACTCTACTACTCGCAATAGGTCTTCTTGTAACAGACAAGCATCGGCTAGAGTTTTAATTGGCCTGTAAACTTTCATGTCGTCAGCAAAGAGTAGGTATTCAGAATATCTGAAACATGCGCCGATGTCATTAATAAATGCGAAAAAAATCAAAGGTCCTAATAGCGATCCTTGGGGGACACCGGATGGAATCGTCATCCAAGATGAGGTGAAACCATTGAGTACTACCGCTTGAGTTCTGTTTACCACATAAGACGAAAACCATCTGAGTAGGTCGCCACTGATTCCCAAGGCAGACAGCTTCTTTAATAGGATATCGTGATCTATTCGATCGAATGCCTTACTATAGTCGGTATATATAGCGTCTACTTGAGTACCATTATCCATATGCTCAGAGATAAAATCCGTGAATAACACAAGGTTAGAAACGGTCAACCTACCCTTTAAAAACCCATGCTGTTGAGGACTGAGACTAGATATCAGATTGTCGTAAAGTTTACGAAATGAAAACCTCAAAAATATTATACTGTGCATATGTCCGCAGCCATCTGGAATACGCTAGCCAAGTATGGAACCCTAATTACGCAGTTCACTCTGATAGATTGGAACGTCTACAGAGAAAGTTTACAAGGTGTCTTGGTTTTAAATTCAAAACACCTAATTTAACTTATGATGAAAGGTGTTCACGCTTTCATTTGCTACCGCTAAAATGTCGTAGACATATCTCTGACCTGCGTTATCTAACTAATTTGGCTCAGTCAAAGGTTGATTGCCTTGAATTAGTCTCTAAGCTATCATTATATGTTCCGTCCAGACTCCAGACCCGACACACCAGAGATTTGCTTCACACTCCATTCGCACGCAACAACTATCGAGCTAACTCCTTTTTATTTCGTTCCGCAACTGCTCTTAATAATACTCTTGAAGTACATCCGTCCATTGACCTATTCACAAGCAGTGTGGCGTCACCAAACACACTGTGACCTGCACCTGCTCTCGGCATTAGATTAACTGTTAGGTGATAAGTGTAGATGTGTATAATTTACCTGCTATTTATTTATTGTATTGTATACGCATCTTACATCATTGTCATTTGCGGAGGCTTTTAAGTGGCTTCTCCTTATGTATATAGATGTTATTTTGTAACTATAGCTGGCTTACAGCTATAAAAAATAAAATAAAAATTAAATTAAATTAAATTAAATTTCGACATGCAAAACTAACGACTTTAGGTCGTGAACTATTTGTAACATTTCTTCGGCTCTTCCATAGGTTAACCACTGGATTTCATTTTCACGACAGTTGAAACCCATCTGCCCTATTGAAATTTCGATACTTTTTTTTTATTTTTTTATGCTGGATAGGTTAGCCTTTGACCACTATCTCACCTGATGGTAAGTGATGATGTGGTCGGAGATGTTGTTCAGGCTAACCTAGAACTACTGGCTCTCAAGGACAGCTGCCGGAACACACCGTTAGGTGCTTGGCGGCAGATTTTCTACTTGAGGGTGGTAGCTAGCCAGGCGGGCATTCGCAAAATGCCCTACCACCATGCTATAACGACTGCTATCCTAAGACAACAACCGGGACCGACGGCTTAACGTGCCCTCCGAAGCACGGAAGAGCTCAGTAGTAATGTCACCAGCGGTCACCCATCCAACTCATGACCGCGGCGGACGTTGCTTAACTTTGCTGACCGATTCAGAATGGTTAAGCAAACTTCGCTACGAGCGCTTCAAAAACTTCGTTATTTCGATCGCTTTTCTTACCATTCTCGGTATGTAGTGGCGTTCTGAGAAAGAGGGTAGACCGGTTCGTCTGCTCTTAGTGCCTATTATCCACTCGCATAGACTTCAGTTTACTCGTGATCATGGTGGCATTAGCCTTTGACCACTATCTCACCTGATGATAAGTGATGATGCGGTCGAAGAAGTTGTTCAGGCTGTGGTGTATGTGGGTACCGTCGTACAAAATATATTAGTTGTGTCGCCGACTTCGTGTTTTATTGTGCACGCTCCTTCCTTAGTTATCTTAATATTTTACTCAGGCTAGCCTAGAATTACTGGCTCTCAAGGACAGCTGCCGAAACACACCGTTAGGACCTGTTTTTCGTTTTCCAACAGATTTTCTTCTTGAAGGTGGTAGCCAGGTGGGAATTCTCAAAATGCCCTACCATCATGCTGTAACGACTGCTATCGTAATACAACAAGCCGGACCGAGCGCCGGCTTAAGGTGCCCTCCGAAACACGGAAGCACTCTTTCACGAAATTTACAACTATTCAACTTTTCTCCCCTGTGCTACTTTAATGCTTTCTGTGATTATAATTATTCCGAATCTTGTCACACAATCCGTTCAAGCACATGTACTCGTATTTTCCATTGCTTTTATTTCCTTGCGTTGTTCAACCAAAATTACTTCCACTCTATTACTCTTGCCATCACTCCCGCACTAGAATATTTTTAATCCCTTTCATATTTCTCTAACATTAGTTCTCACCTCCTTTGTCTTGTAAGCAAACAACATTTATTCTGCTCGTTTGCATGATATCCGCGAACTTATGTCCATCTCCAGTTATCATTCCTACATTCCAGGTTTGCCATTTTCAATCTTACTCCCAGACTCACCTCTTTTGTTCCGGCCCTGAGACAGTATTCCTAAAGAGAACGACATGGATTATGTGGGACACTTGTCACCACCATTTGGCCACTCACTTCAAAGCCCTTCGCAACTAGCAGATAGCTCAAGCTGCAGCTGCAATAACTTTAAAAAGATACACACATATTAATATTTATTGTTGTGTTCAGAAGGGGTAGGCTGAGGTTGAACTGATCTAATTTATATATTTTTACGAAAAAAAACCATCACTTTATTTATAATCTCTTGACAGTTATTTCAGGCTTGGATTTTCTGTCCAGTGTGGCCAAGTCTGTATCTCTTTCTGCAGAGTGTCGCCCGGACTGATGGTGTCGGTCAGTTGCCGGTGTCCAGCCAGCTTGTACCCATCGGTTAGGTGGCCGTTCTTCACCCCACACGTTATCAGGTCTTTAGCAGCTTGCAGAGCTGGAGCATTCGGAAGGTGGGCTAAAATTGCAACGACATTGTTTAATTACCTTAATATACTTTTACTTATAATTGGTTAATTGTCACCTTGCTAAAAAGGTGAACTTAAATTTATTACTAGCGCCATCTACTCATTAGGCTGCAAAATGGAAATATCTATACGTTCTCAAATGGATCTCACTACCATTGTGCATGCATTGCTCGCTGAAGTAGTGCATCAATGATGTGAGAGAGGTCGCCTATTCTTAAACCTAAATCTGTAAATATAGATGTCTCCTTAGGAGATATAATATTTTTATAATATATCTAGCTAACTAAATAATTAATTAAATCGTAAAATAAATAACAATTATAAATAGGACTATACAACAATAAAAACTATAGGTCCAAAAATAATATCTGTCAGGAATGTCTTGTCAATTAACTGTCAAACACAATAAACGTCAAATATGGCCACGGTGATATATCTCACTTCCTCTTAGAGGAACGTTGTATTTTTGAAAAGAATTCATATAAGCGTGAGGGATTGGAGCAAATATCCCAACGGTTTAGTGAACTCAGGTATTACCATAATAAAAATGAGATACAAACTTCCAGGGTTCGGTGGCATAGTTGGCGAAACAGAAAATTCAAATCACTTCTCTCCGAGCCACGCCTTGAAACAGTGCAATAATTTGTATTATAAAAATCGAGTAATTTAACAAAGGCTCTCTGCATACTAGTATTCTACTGCTCTAGTAAATAAATTAAGAAACCCCATTTAACGGGTGAGTGAATATGTGTTTGACCTAATACCATAAAAGTAACCTCTCATTTTTGTGTATTTTATTCTTGGTATGAACTCTCACTGCTATTTACTGTATCCATTATGTGTTCTAACCTTGCTAATAGCTCTCCTAGCTATAAGCATAAATATCTTGTTTAACCTATCGGTATTTATCTGTGTTTTTCTGTGTTTTTCGGTTGCTTCACAACCACTAATTTTTATCTACGCCCTTATGGCATCTGTTGTTTGCTGGTGGGTCACATCCCTCTCGCGTGACCCTAGTACATGCTCAGTACCAGAGGAACAGTGGACTCACCAGCTCAACATCTTACTGGAACGAATCTGACACCCTGGAAGGCACATGTGCCTTCCAGGGTGCCAGTACCAGGGTACTCAAATACTCATTTATTGGTAAAATAATTTTTATATGTCAACTTATATTATGTTGGGTATACACGTGTATAATCTATAAATAATAATTATTCAATCACAATAAATTCATAATAATAAAAACTTTTAAAGTTCAATTACAATAATAATACGTAAATAATAATAATAATTAATAATATGGGATTACGAAATACTACCTACAATGTCATGAACTCGTCATATCTATAGAACGTTTGCACGATAAGCCAGCGCTTCAGACGGGACTTGAAGCAGGCCATGCTGGGCGCTGCGACGATATCGTCGGGGAGCTTATTGTAAACGGTGGGACCCAGTATATGAGTCAATTTGCTGGACTTGGCTAGGGAGCGTGATAATGCCGCGAGCTTGTTGGAGTTGCGGGTGCTGTACGAGTGAGTGTCACTGTTTTTCTTGTACAGTGCCAAGTTGTCTCTCACATATACTGCCACCTGAAGAATCAATATGGCAGGCAATGTGAGAATACCAAGTTCTTTAAAATACGGCCTCGCGGAGGTGTCTCGCGGTATTCGCATAATCGCTCTTACGGCACGTTTCTGCATTCGGAATACTCTCTCCCACTGTGCACAACGCGCCCAGAGCTCCGCGCCGTACTGCAGCAGCGAGTGCACCGTCGCAAAGTAGCACGCGCGGGACACCTCCGCGGGGGCCACTCGGGACACTCTACTGAGCGCATAACAGGCGCTTCCTAATTTTCCACACAGTTTGTGAACATGACACTCCCACGTCAGTCCCTTGTCAATTTCAAATCCCAGGAAAGTCGTGCCTTCTACTTGGTCTATCATTGAACCGTCCACTTTAACCGCCAGAGGTCTCGCCACCCGACCTGATAAATTAAACTGGATGAAATGCGTCTTGCCTAGGTTGAGTGCAAGCCCATTACTACGAAACCATATTGCAAGGGTCGAAGCCACCTCATTCAGCCTCTCTTCCAGACGATCCACCGTAGCGGCAGTGACGATTGCTGCAACGTCATCGGCGTACATTAGTATGTCTGCCACTGTCACGACATCCGGCAGATCGTTTAGAAGGAGTGAAAACAATATATTGGACACAGAGGATCCCTGCGCCACCCCCATCGAAGACGAAAGCGGTTCGGACTTGTTTCTGCCGTCTCCAGCGTCTACAATTTGGGACCTTCCTTGCAATAAATTTGTCAACAACGCATACGATTTACCATGAATTCCGTAATGCTCTAATTTAACTGCCAGCACAGCGTGGTCAGCTACGTCAAACGCCTTGGATAAGTCACAGCATAGGACTGCGACTTGCTGTTTGCGCTCACGGGCGGCCACCACTCTCCCAACGACTTCCCTAGTTAAGCTAGTAGTTGAGCGTCCTGCACGGTAAGCATATTGCCGGTCGGATAGTGCGCTAGTCGACGACAAGTATTCTACTAACCTAGAACTCAAACCATTTTCGAAAATCTTGGCAATTGCGAGAATTATTGAAATAGGCCTATATCCATCTATATATTCCCTCTTTCCCTTACCCTTAAAAATCGGTGATATTTTGCTCACTTTTAAATAGCCTGGGTATGATCCTTCCTTTAAGCACGTGTTAAATAAGGACGATAGCAGAGGCGCCAAGGGTATGATGGCTGTCCTTAGCAACTCCATAGAGAGACCGTACACGTCCTTCGATTGCTTGGGCGGTATGCGTGTGGTGACCGTGTGATACACCTCATCTGCAGTAAAGGGACGCAGCCGCAGCGAGTGGTCCGCGGCCGCGCGAGCATTTGACAAGGCGCGACGCACAGCGCCGATATCCGCCTGCGGGGAGCCGCACGCTGCCGCTGCGTTGAGGAACTGTGCGTTCATTGCATCTAATGCTTCTTTGGGGTGTGAAAACTTTTTACCGTCTTTGTTTACTACAATGTCAGTAAAATTTAGTTTAGGCGCGTTGTTTTTTCCTCTCTCTTTGTTAACAATTGCCCACATACCCTTTGAAGCGCTTCTGCTATTAGCTATTAATTTTGAATAATAATTTGATTTTTGATCATCAATTGCCGCGTTATATTTTAAGTTCAATTTATCTATTACGGATTGAATGTGTATGTCATTTGGGAATAATTTATTAAATTTTAGCATGTCAAATAAAAGTTCTTTTAAATTTTTAATATCGGGGGTTACCCACGATGAGTCGCACTTATTGTGTTTCCTTTTCATAGGAAAGCATACGTCGGCTTTATTTACAATTATGTTTATAACGGACGAAGCTAATCCATCAGCTGACTTCGAGCGCTCAATAATTTCCCGCCAGTCCACACTGTCTATTGAGGCGGCGAAGCTGGCACAGTTAGATTGTGAGAAGTCCCTACTCAAGCGCGTCTGGCACCGTGACGCATACCGGGCGCACGACACTTCCCCCCGCACCGCGAAGTGATCGCTCAGGTTGGTCACCACGGGGGCAGCCCGCACACGCTCAGTTGCCATGTTTGTATATAAATGATTCAAGCAAGTCGCTGTGATGGCCGTTACACGAGTAGGAAAGTCTACAATATTTACCGTATTGTGGGCTGATAACAGATCCAGAAGCTTATTTTTTTCAGGATAATTATTGTCGGACAAACAATTAATATTGAAATCGCCAACGACGATGAAGTCTCTATCACGATGGGCTAACTTATCGAGCAAACGTTCAAAATAATAAAGAAAGTCATTACCACTAATCAAATTAGTGCGGTATATACAAATTACTGTGATATCGAATTCTATAATATCTATTGCGGATATCTCGCAATATCAATACAATACAATACAATACAAATACTCTTTATTGGACACCAATTTTAACAAAATAATAATGTAACAGAGAGATATTAGCAAAAGGATGTACAATGGGCGGCCTTATCGCTAGGTGCAATTTCTTACAGGCAACCGTGAATGGACATGTAAGTGACTGCATATTGAGAACGGTGGTGTACAAGATTACACAGAAAATTATCGAACTTTATTTAAAAAAACAGATACATAATGTTATTCTTATACATATTGAATTTACATACTTCAATAGAATATATATTAATAAATAAATAAATAAATATGTATACATATATACAAATATAAATAGATAGAGATAAATATAAATAATAAATACGATATGCCTAGTACAAATATAAGTATGCTAAATATTAGTATGCCTATAGCTGTACTGAAAGGTAGTGCCTCTTCAACAGATCTTTGAAGGACACAATAGACTTGGTGTGTCTGATGTTAGCCGGTAGCGCATTCCATAGGCGGATAGCTTGCTTTGTAAACGATTTGTCATAATACATCGTAGATGCAGCAGGGGGTAGTAGTTTTAGAGTATTTGAAGAACGTAGGGAGAGTGAATGAGAATGATGTACGTATTGAAAACGTTCTTTGAGGTAAAGTGGAGTGGTAGGAATAAATAAGATACTATATAGGAGTGAAAGCACATGAACATCTCGGCGACGTCGGATTGGTAACCATTTGAGCATATTGCGACATTCAGAAATATGGTCATATTTACGCAAGCCAAATATGAACCGGATGCAAAAGTTTTGTAGGCGCTCAAGTTTATTCAGCTGTTCTTCGGTTAAATCCAGATAGCAAGCGTCAGCATAATCCAGTATTGGCAATAGAAGAGATTGGGCTAGAGCAATTTTGGTGGATATTGGAAGAAAGTTCCGCAACCTTCTAAGTGATCCCGCAGTAGCAAACATTTTTCGGCTGATCTCCGTAAGCTGAGGTCCCCAAGATAAGGTCTGATCGAATATTATGCCCAAGTTTTTCACTGTCTTGCTAATAGGAATATGTGTTCCATCAAACATCACCTGTGGTAGGCAAAACCAGTCAATCTTTGATATCATTCTGGAGCTACCAATGACAATAATTTGTGTTTTTAAAGGATTAACAGACAGCCCATACGATTTACTCCAGTTAGAAATACATTTTAAGTCAGCATTAGTGCGATTGATAGCTAATTTTAGATCCTCTAAGGAAGCATGTGTGTAAATTTGTAAATCATCTGCGTAGAGGTGATAGGACGAAGATAATTGCCGGGAAATAGAGTTAATAAATACTGCAAAAAGTAAAGGTGATAATACGCCGCCCTGAGGCACACCAGCTGATGTACTACACCAGGATGAAAAAACATCATCAATGCGAACGCGTTGCCGGCGACCATACAGGTAACTATGAAACCAATCAATAGCTGTTGGAGATACGTTAAGAGAGCGAAGAATAGCAAGGAGGATATCAAAATCAACATTATTAAAGGCGTTACTAAAGTCGAGTAATGATAGCACAGTCAGTTGTCCGTTACTCATTCCATACCGGATGTCATCAGTGATTTTAACTAAAGCGGAGACAGTACTATGACCTGGTCGAAATCCAGACTGAAAGCTATTAAAGAGAGCGTTTTTGTTTAAAAAAGTAGAGAGCTGTTGATGAACGAGACGCTCTAGTACCTTTGAAAGAAAAGGTAAAATTGAAATGGGGCGGAATTCAGCAAATGATGAAGGATTTGATTTTTTGGGAAGCGGGGTTATTTGGGCTTCTTTCCAGGCTGAAGGGAAAGTGCCACTAGATATCGAAAAATCTAGTATATAACGAATAACTGGAGTAACTTCATCCAGTATGGGTAAAATCATCTTACGACTGATACTATCACTACCAACTGCATTTGAAGAAATGGAAAGAATAGCTTTTTTAACGTCACAATCGGCAAATTGATTTAAAATAAAAGGAGTGTGGTCGGGAGGTGGAATCGAAGAAAGAATGTTTAAAGTGGTCGATTTTAGCTGTCCATTGAAATTGGAAGACAATGCAAAGTGTTGATTCAATTGATTAATATCTATTTTATTTGAGAAAGCATCTTGACGAGATTTTCCAACTCCCATTGACCTAAGGAACTTCCATACTTTAGCAGGGTCTTCATCCGAGACTGAATCAAAAAAATGCTGGCGTAATGCAATCCTACACGCTCTATTGCAGCGATTACGGCACTCTACGTATTTTTCTTTATTATTATCAGATGGCAGTTTTTTCACCCTAGATTTTGCCACCACCTTCTTAAACATGAGTTCCTTAATTTTATTTGTTAGCCAAGGTGCTGGGAGATGTTTAACCTTTATGGGTCGAATTGGGGCGTGCACGTCAAAAAAATTAGTGAGAATGTTATTAAAAGCATCGACCTTATCATCTATGGTAACCCCATCCACCACAGCAGCCCAGTTAAGCTCTTGTGCATCTTGACGTAAGCTCTCTATATCCATTCCACCAAAATTGCGCAGCATAAGAACCTTCGGCTTTGCTTTAGGCGGACGGATCTTGTAGGAGAGAAAAAGCAAATCATGAGCTGAAAACGCATCCGCCGCACATTGACCATGCTTACCAACATGATTTCGTGAAGATACAAGTATTATATCAAGAAGAGAGGGTACAGAGTGTGGAAAATGATGTGTGGCGTTAAGGGGTATGATGGTCAAGTCGCTAGCCTTGGTAACAGATTCAAATGAATCAGCACGAGCATCTCGTTTGAGTAAGCACGTGTTAAAATCGCCCATGATAATGTTGTGCTCATAAGATGGGGGGTAATCTTGTAAAAGCTGTTCAAAAGATGAGAAAAAGTTGATTCTACTAGATGGACAGTAATATATACCAAGAAGAACTTTAGTGTAAGAAAGAACAATTTCAATGAAAAGATGCTCACCAGAATTGGTTGGAGGAGGCTGTGCTGAAATACTCAAAATAGTGTAGGGAATATGTGCGCGTAGGTAAATTGCAACACCGCCTCCGCGACAACCAATGCGGTCGTTGCGTATAAGTATAAAGCCAGGCAAAGAATATGAGGTAGAAGGATGACAAGGTTTAAACCAGGTTTCTGAAATGAGTATGGCATGTACATTTTTATTATCAAATGACGCTAGCATATCTGGGTAATGGGCCGGGATGCTCTGTGCGTTAATGTATATGACATTAAAGTTTTTTGGGACATCACCAACAAAAGACTCGACACTACTTGAAAGAGAGGGCAGGCTACAAAAGCTTCCATTGTCATCCGTTGAAGAGCAAGACAAATAATCGGCACTATCATAATCATCACTATCATTTGGCATAATACATATAAAAATAAATATACTTATAAATATATACAAATTAAATATAATAAAAAAAAAAATAAACACAAAAAAATACTAAGTACTACAAAATATTGGTTAGTCCTACCTGCCAGTAGAGCTAATTATAGTAAAAAAAAAATGAGAAATAACTGTTAACCCATACATTTCCTAAAGTGTATCTTTCTAAACACACAAACTATACAGTATACAATCAGATATATTGTGAGAACAGTGCAAATGTCCAAACTGTAAGAGTCTAATAATCACAAACAAAAATAATTATATTAGAATGTCACTAATGTCAGTGCTACAACCTAGGACGATGTATCACAATGGACGGAGTGATAGCTTTGGTAGCGTGTCAATTTTATGTTAGTTTGAGTGTCTAGAAAGGCAAGAATGTGCGTGAGTAGGGAAGTGATCACTAGGGTAGAACATATCGATAAAAAGGTGCACAAATATATGTAGTACACACTGGGAAATTGTTAATAAGAAAACAATTTACGATACATTTTGAACTTTTTTTTATTCAGTTTTCGAGAACATCGTTTCATTTAAGATAAACTTCTTTAACGATATAACATTGGATCTTATGTTTAATAATAATTCACATTAAAATATGTGACCATTATAGTTGTAGACTGCGTTACCTAGTAACTGATTAATTTTATGTGCTATATTTTTATTATTATTAAAAAAATTAATTAACAAAAAATTTTAACCGACTTAACACTTCAAAGTATGAAATAACTTGTTTAGGTCGGTACCATGATAGTCCAAAACTTACCTATCATCACAATACTGTGCGCATAGTACCGACCTCGACAAGTTATTTCAAATTTTTGAGTGTTGAAGTCGGCTCAATATTTTTGTCAATTTTTATTCACCCATTTTAGTGATCCTTGCTCGGTTAAAATCGATTTTCATTTACTGCCAATTACTTATATCATCAAGCAAGATCGAATAAAACTTTTTAGTTATTGGAGTGTATCTCAAAAAAAACTTCACTGATTTCAATGAAATTTATATGGGACCACGTTGAGAGCATATTCTTTCGAACGAAAAAAAATTCAGGTTGGTCCACAATTGGCGGAAATATCGACAAACAATATCGACGACTGAAAAACTTTTCAGTTATTGGAGTGTAATTCAAAAACTGCTTCATCGATTTCAATAAAATTTAGTTGTAAAAATAAAATAAAACATAGCACACAAAAATCAAGCTTTCTATTAGTAAAAGAATTTTCAAATTAAAATAAATAGACTCAGAGATACTTAAGAATTACTAATGAGTTAATGACCTTTAAAGAGTATTGATTTTTTAATAAAGTTTCTGACACTGTTCTCTACTACTGCGTTCTTCATCATGTAATGAATTCTTAGTTTGAAATACTTTTCACAGATTGATTTAATCGGTAAATATTTATGATCTTCAAAGAAGCTAAAGCTAAACAGGTGTGTAAAGTTTGAAGGACATTTGCATAGTTATTTGATTGCATTATTTGCAGTATTAGTCGGATCCCCAAGCCGCCTGCCAAGCGTGGTGATTATGACAAATACCCCCTACATAGGGGAGGCTGTGTTCAGCAGTGGACGATCCGGCTGATACAGTACTTGCAGTATTACGTCACGTATCATTTTATATACATCTTTGCTATTCAGTTTAGTATATAGTGGTTATTTATTTTTTTATTATTTACTTGTTTATTTATCTGTAGTGGTTACATATCAAAAATTTTCGCATAATTTGCATATAAAATATACGTCATTACTTGGGTATAGTAAACCTCCCTTATCTTTGAAAGAGGTCAAAGAAGCTTTTTTCGTGCCCTGTAATGCTGTTAAGCTTTTGACCACAAGCCCTGATATGTAATAAATTACTTCCTGGACATATGCTGTCAGTTGGCTTGGGTCATTAATGTAATAATGATCATCATTATATGTGTACTCTTGTTGAGTCATCTTTTCTAAATCTTCTATCATCCTATGCTGTGCTAGAGAGTTATTTGTATTTTCAACATATTCTGATTTTTTGGAGAAATTTAGGATATGTATTTTCTCTAAAGGAATACAATTTCCTTCCGCAAATTTAAACTCGGCGTGAACTAGCAACTTTTTATACGCCGTTCTAAATTGTTTTGCGGAAGGGTTGTTGTTATAGCCAACCATTGATCTAATTGCACCAAAAAAAGCTCGAGATGATCCTGGGACAATTTGTATGTAAAGCTTAGTTTGTGGTTATTATGGTCGTGCAAATAACCGCAAAGATCTTTTATTGACTTTAAGCAAATAATAAGGCCTATGAATCCAATTTTTCTTTGCGAGTTTACGACCAGAGTACCATCAGTAAATTTAAATTTTTATATGTACTCGGTTCCATCATGTATTAGTTGTACACTTTTCGCAAGATTTCGAGGTATGATTGCTTGTTTGTATCCATACGAGTTGAGATTTCGCGAATTTAATAAATCGAATAAATAATTTATATTTTTTACAAAATCACATGTTGCTTCACAGCCAGCAAATTCACTGAGTTTCATTTTATTCCGACAAAATAATAGTGCATCTGCCACTGATTGGCTTAAGAGTCGTGCAGCTAATTTGACTTTCATTTTTTATTTAACGTACTCAATGTGTCCTAGTCTTATTTTATTAGCCAACTGCAACTGTTCTTCAGTTTGAAGTTGATGAGTAACTCAAAATACTTAAAAGATATCTTATTGCCACCGTCATTATAGATTTCTTTTTTATCACCCAAAGTGTCTCGTACTGATTTTGAACAATGGCAAGGGTCAAGCAGAATAGAAATCTTAAAACCATTATATTCAAACCCTGTTTTAGGATTTTCCAGATCCAGATTGCAGCCAAGATGTTTAGCCATTGCAATATTGTTAGGAGCGCCATCGAACGTCAAAGAAACTATGGTGACATTACAATCACTCAATAGATCTAGACAGCGACGTACCAGTTCATCTTTTTGCATGCCAGTTATTCCATTTATCTGGAAATAGCCAACTGGTATCTTAAATGACCCATTTAAGCAGGTCACCATAAACGTAAGTGCTCCAGTGGCTACAGGAACACAATCATTTTCAACATTGTTTCGTACATTTACGTAGCCATGAGAATTATGGCCATCCCACTCGATACATTTTCTAATAGCCATTTCATCCATAGTTAATGCACCAATTATTGGTTGATCCTTTGATTTGGCTCTTAGTGTCTCAAAAGATTCTTTAGTAAAGCCTGGGTGTCAATCAACGCCTTGATACCATTTGCTTATGGTTTTTGGATGGGGTAAGCAAGTATCAAAATGAGTCCGTACGTATTTATATGAGCGTGGTGACAAAAAGTGTAAAGTTAGTGCAATTTTTTTCAGTTCAGGTGAATATTTTTTTAGAAGGGATGCTTTGGTATGTTTTTTCTGTAATCTTAGAAGCAAATCTTTGTTTTTGTCTCCCATACTAGACAAAACATCTAAAGATTTAAAGTGCAGAAAATTTAGTAATTCTCTGCACTTTAAATCATTTATTATATTCATTAACTTAGCATTTTTTCAAATAATTTTGCGTTTACTTTCTATTAAAGTTTTTATGAGTCTAAGACGCCGCAAAGCCGTTGTCCGCGCTTTTGTTAAAGATGTCAACACTTTGTTGTGCTCGCCGAGGCGTTGTAGGCAGATCTTCTTTCTTAACGCCACTAGCTTCTATTCTTTTTCGTTTCCTTGGTGTCAGTTCCAGGTTTTCATTTTTCTGTTTTCTTTTTTTGGCTGCTGACGGTTGATAATATCTGGGATATCCTTAAAAAATTACGGGTGCAGCATCTGTTTTAAGTTTCTTGATTGATAACCCTGTCAAAAAACCGGATTTTTCTAAATGTTTAGAACATAACCTGGAGTATTTAGTTGGCTCCCAATTTTCCCGTCTCACAGCCTTTATCCACTGATCTCTGATTTCCGGACATTTTGGAAACCTATAACAAAATGATTTATTAATATATAGTATAAGATTTCTATTTATATACATATATATATATATATATATAAATCTTATTTCTATTTTTTATATATTCTATTTCGATCTTATTTATCTAGTTATTCTTCGAACAGTAGACCTCGCGAGTGGGTAGGCATTGGGAACAGAGAGGCAGGCATAATATATACGCCGGTAAAACGGTTGACCGGCCGTTATTGACGGTTGATTATGATGTGTTATTCCAGGACCTGAAGTATCTACATACCGTTTGTGCATAAAAGAGTAACTAACATTCGTGCGCACAAACTTTCACGTTTATAATATTACCAGGATAACATCGTCACGCTTTTTCCCCGTAGGCTTGGCAGAGGTGTAGAAACATCCACGTTTCACCAGATGTTTTAAAGTCCCATGTAATAGGGAGTTAGCGTATTGCCATCTACCGGGCATAGTACCAGACTTCGGACTGGATTGTGTTTTTATTGTCACAAAATCAAATATCTGACCCAGGAATAGAAACCAGGACCTCGGGATCAAAAGGCAAGCGTTAAAGCTGCACGGCTAAAGAGGCAATTTATAATATTAATAAGATATATATATATACTAATATTATTTGCTATATATTTATCATTTAATGGTCAACGTTTCGCTTATTGTATTTTTTTATGTAGGTACCCGTTTTAGGCAAGGACATCGACCATATTTATCGACAAAATATTGCACAGTTGTGGTACATCACTAGCCGCGAGGCGTAAAACAATGCTATCAATATACTTAAATTAAAGCTATATATCAATAACTATTTACCACCACTTGGCAATCATATGAGAAAAAAAATTATATTACATAACCGGAATGAATATTTTGCTTTATAATTGGTTATTTTAGATAATAAATGCCCACAACAACTTACGTGTGAAATGATAATTCTGGGTCTTTTACTCCTCCTTTAGTTGTTCTTGATGGACAAAACACAGCACAACACGACATTATTTCACTATGTAACGCGGTATTCAGTCTTTACAGCGATATTACCATTTAATTATACTTATAAATATTATGCATCGCAATGTTGTGGCCTACAAGCCGGTCAAAAAAAGACACGAAGCGCGGGGCTGTCAATTTTACACTAGCTTTCTCGTTTACTCTATATGACAATCTGTGTAATAGAAAGAGAAGCTAGACTCTGTGTTTACACACTGAACGTCAGAGTGCCAACGTCTCATCGCTACGTCCATTGTGATACATCGTCCTAGGCTACAACTGACAAATTCACAAAGACAATTCAGACACAAAACAACACAATAAAAATAAAGGTGAAAAAAAGAAGTATTTTTGAGGGTAAAATGCGTTATACGACGCCATGGGCATGGCCAACCGAGAGAGAAAAAAAAATAGTTTAGTATCTACCGCTTACAATGATTGATGAAAACGAACTCTGCAAGAATCAAACTATTTCTTGCTGGCAGAAGCTGCTCGACGACTTTTTGGTGCATTCGCCGTGTCTCGGGCTCTAGTGGTTGGGGCTGTAGCTGTAGCTTTACGCGCCGTCAACACGGGAATCTTCTCCAGCCCTTGACGTTGCGTATCCTATGTCTTACGCCGTCGGCGTCCAATACATACACAAAGCCATCCCTCGTCCAACATTTCTGGACACCGAAGCTCTGACGGGCCGCCATAAAAGTTTCATGACGAGGCTTAGTCAAAAATTCGGACAAAGTCAAACTCGAACCTTTCAGTGACGTTTTGGCATGCCAAATTTTGCTCCTCATATCCAAATCACGAATTTTGAATAAGATAGGCCTGGGTTTGTCAGCAGCAGTGGCTCGGCCCATCCTATGACAGCGGTTGATATGTGCAGTAGTAAAATCGTTGATTTTCATTTGAGTGACTACTGCCTTGGCTACTGCATCTGCTGTTACCTCCTCCTTGGCTTCGGGAACTCCATGAAAAAGAAGAATCTTGCGACGTGCTCGCATCTCCATATCATCTTGTAGCTGCATGACAAGCCCTAATTGATCTTGGAGGCTGCGAAGTGCAGTCATGATAAAACTGCGGAATGCAGTAAAGTCTGCTGATAAAGCTGTTATACTAGGTGAGGGGCTGGCAGCCTGGAGCTCACCTTGGTAGGCATCCATCTTCTGCACAAACAGATGTTGAAGTTGGGCCATAGTTTGATGCACAGCGTCCATATTGATTGTGAAGTGTCAAAGTGCCAACACAGTATCACTGATTAGTGTTTAATTGATAATTTGATTGTGATATTGAAAGGAAAACACTCCCTGGCAGGTATGAAGCACCTTACTTTAATTGTACATATAAATTTGGGTTCTATATGGTTATTATGTATTAATTTATAATAAATTTACTTGGAGCTAATTTTAAAGATGTTTTATCTTGCCTACCCACCAAATATCGTTCCTTTGATAGATTCACAAGATCCAAATTTTCAACACATTTTAAGTTCTCATCTACAAATATGCACGATCCACCGTGAGCTACTTGTTTTCTACAATATTTAGAGGCTAACTTAAAACCATTTATATAAACACAGTTTAAATTTGCTTCTGTCATCCAATGTTCAGTTATTGCGAGAACGTTGCACTTTAGTTCGCTATTCAACAGCACTTCCAATCTTTGAGTCTTATGGTCAATACATGCAATATTTTGATGGCATACGACGATTCCACGTTGTTGGAGTGAACTTAGTGATGCCTGATGCATGTTAACTGATCTACTGTAGCTCCGGGACTGAGTTCGATCGGCTTGCATTATCGCCCCGCTCACGGGGCGACGCACGAAAGTATGTCCACTCGGAAATCTTAACACCCGGTGGCCATACTGCAGGCGAATAAACATTATCGTAATCGTTCACCGGAATACCAATAATAAATGCTGCGTGGCGGTCCGTTCTTAGATGACGTTTTTCCACGAAAGATTTTTCGCCTTTAATTATATTGTTAACATGGTCCCGGATACTTTTTTCGGTAGTGGTGGGCTTAAAAGACCACACTTGCATGTATTTTAATTGTTCTACGGTTTGGAGATCGTTACTAGATGTCCCAGAGCCAACGAAAATTGGTTTTTGTTTTTTTTTCAAACGTTTTCGTTTTGGTTGGACTTGGCATTCGGTAGTTGTATTTAAAAAGGTCACCTTGTCACCTTGACTCGCCGACAGTGGGGCCCCACCTTGATGTGATGACACATTGTTAGAGATTGCAACATTGACACCAGCGTACGGAGAAGTAGAAATGGTTCGGCTCACCTCGGGCGTCTTCGTGACATCGGCAGTCACCGGTCGTGCCATTACTTTTGATCATAATTGCATTTTGCTTGACGATCTTTGCTTCCAGTGACGTGACTTTACCACCAAGAGCAGTGACAGTCTTAATGAGGTCTCGCAATAAGGTTTCACAAGTTTTCTGAGACATTTTCCAATTTAAAAGTGAATAAATACGGAGCTACACTTGTGCGTGGCGTATCTCAACGTCGTATGTACCTGTACTAGGCTCCCAGTACCCGACGAGGCTGACCTCCTGACGAGGCTGACCCTGAACTCCGGCCGTCCCCTGAACTCCCGCACCGACCGCTGCCAAAATCAAGTCTCTACAGCACCTAGCTGGGACAGCCTACCGGCGTGGCGGGGTTGAAGCTGCGCCACTGCACGGCAGACCTGCTGCTGGGCATCAACTCATTGCTAGCGGACCGGAGATAAGTCCTTGAACAAGGAAGCTCGCTATTGCCACACCTGTCTGAAATCCACGACCCCTTTTCTCTAATATACTTCTAAATCTGTTCTTCTCTTGTTTCTCTTATGCTCCTCACTACCAACCTTAGGTAGGCAGGTGACATAATAGCTGAGCGATAATATATTGACTGACGTACCGCTGGTTCATGGTTCGATCCCCACCGCCAGGTTGACCTTCACGGCAAGATAGAAGTTTTAGGAAGAAGGTAGGTATTTTGAGAATATTCTCCAGCCCAGCTACCAGTATTAAATCTGTCACCAAGTACCTAATGTGTTCCTGCAGTATCCCTCCTTGAGAGTCAGTATTTTAGGCTCATGATACTTAAAAACGATTCAAACTTCGTTAACCTGTCGTGGCAGAACATTTGCTTTGAAAAGCTGGTCATTACTGGACATACAAATATATTTGAAATATAAAAAGCCAGAGATTGGCATACTTTGTTTGGCAGATTCCAAAAGACGGTGAGGGTGACTATGGATTGGATACGATCTGATACATATTTTGTCTTCTTTTATTCTATTGTTTCAGACAAAAGGTACAGAAGATGATCACAGTGGAGTTGTAGTGGGTTGGAGTCACACATCATCGCACTGACTCCACTTGGCAGTGCAAATTAAGCATTTCTCCATGTAAATAACATGACAGAAGTTTGTGCGTTTTACTGTGCACGGTACCACAGAATGGAAGATCAGACTACTACGAACGTTTTAGAATGAGTTTTTGTATATGTAAAAATGACCACAGACGTATAATTAAATACAATTTCTCATTGCAAAATGTAGCCGTCTCGACTAAATTTTCTTTTTTTTAACGATTGCAATTCAATTGGATGAATCTTTAAATTCATTCAATCTTTAAGTTTTTACGTGGGCGTGAGGTAGATAGTTTCGCGTTGGGTGCCGCACAACCTCAGCAATGCTCAGAAGCTGGTTCACGTGGAATAAGTGTCATGATATAGATTACCTTTGACGCAGCGCTCTCTTTGGCTACTCATACAAGCTTACCATACAAACAATACTCATATAAGCTTACAATAACAAATCGGTTAATCATAGAATAATATCAGAATATTTTAAGGGCCTGTAATTCTAGGTTAGCCTGAACAACATCTTCGACCATGTCATCATTTACCATCAGGTGAGATAGTGGTCAAAGGCTAACCTATCAGGCTTAAAAAACAATCAAAGCGTCAAGCTTGGATATCAGAATAAATATGAACTTGACACATAACATTCACGCATTTTCACGTATAAGCTAATGACTTTCACTAATGATAAAGTGTTATCGATCATTTTAAAGTGTTAATTGCCAACTGTATCAGTTGGAACGTCAACTGCTGACCACAGTCTCCCCTGTGTAGGGGGTATTTGCCATAATCCCCACGCTTGGCAGGCGGCTTGGGGATCAGCCGAGATGTTATGGTCTATTATGTATAATATATAATGTAAATAAAATATTAGTGCAATAACATTGCATATGTCATAGTTGTAAAACAATATATATAAAGACGATTAAAACATGATAGTGATAATTAAAAGTTGTGCGTAAATATGCATGTGTGTAACCATATCATCTATAAACACATTAAATGATTTCTTATTTTATCATCATATGCTTTGAAGCAGGTTTTATTTATTAAACTCAGTAAGTTTTGCGAAACCGAAAAATTTGCTCAACAGCGCGTTTTCAAAGACGTCCACAATTGATTTAAAGTTTCTCTGAACCAACTTTTACTAAAATATTTCCAATCCTCCCCAGACACATCAATCCGTTACAGCCTACTACGAATCAAACGCAGCTAGTGCACCGTATGCAAAGTTGCGCCAAACTTGTTGAGTATCCTACTTACATACATACAAGAAAAATCTCCAATTAAAGCAAGCCCAATGGACTTAGCATTATAGTGCTTCGTATGCGCTCCAACGAGGTTCCAGCCGGTTCCTTCATACACTTTGCCATTTCCACATACAAGAAAACTGAAAAAATGCAATAATTATTTAGATTTTAACTAAGATAGTATTTGTCTTTATTGAAAAATATGTACTGCAAGCTATTTACAATACTGGATACTAATGCAGTTGAACTACTCATGGACTATGGACTACGGGTGGGCGAAAAATATTACTTAGGTACAATGTTATCGAGCGGGTAGGCAGCATCGGTTAACAAGTTAAAATAGTTATAGGTACTACTCTCATATTGGCAATCTATCGTCTATTCATCAGGGAGCGATTGAAGAGGTGAAACATTCTCGAATAGAAAAATACGTGTGAATGTTCTAAATCTAATACACATTTGTTATGTTTTTTACAGATTAAGTATGGTTTTGCTTACTTCTCTCCGATGTCATCGAATCCCATCGTCTCTCTGTGATACTTCCTGATTGCTTTCAGAATGTGTACACAGTCGTCGTCCGTGGTCGGTTCAGGAGTGACGGTGTGCTGTATGATGACCAGGTCCACCGGGTTATTTAGCGCTACTCTTGTGAGACTTGCCTCTCCTGCCCATTCCGTCATGGGAACCACGCCACAATCTACATCTAGGGACCGTTATATAACACTACATAACGTATACATACTACTCGTTTTATGTATCTAAAATTTATGTTATTCAGCTAAGTATTAGAATATTGGATAGTACAACATTTTTCTCAAATCAAAACAATTTATACACATATCTATGTATAGCAAATGTATGTATACTGTTATCAAAAATAAAAAAAATGTATAAAAAATTTTGTTATGAATTTATGATTTATCATCTTAATAAATGTTCTATAATGAAGGTCGAACAGGTACTCGTAGCCATGAATTTGTTCGTGTGGAATTTGTTAAAATGATGCCCCGTCAAGAACTACCATCCGAATCTCTAATCACCGAATCCAGCTCTAGGTCTAATGTCATGCAAATTACTTGGTTTTCTAAAGAATCTGGTGGTTATAAGAAGGCAACCCACTATAGAATCTCTAAACATATTTTATAATTTATTATCAGTATAATACGTGTTAAGTATATTCTTACCAGCCTCGACAAGCGACCCAAGGGCATGCATCAAAACCAATAAAGAGATTCCTACAGGTTTCATGGCTTAATTTTGTCTAATGGGCTTAAAATACATAAATAGCGTGTCTTTATATCACTGTAAGGTTGAAGTAATAATGTTTAACATCTTGGAAATACAATAATGAAGTATACATATTCCTATATTGTTATTTTAGGTGCATTGAGGTTGAGTTACAATTTACTTGTGAATGTGTGACTAACGTGATTGGGCACGTATTATCGAATACAATAATAATAAGGGCTACTACATTATAATTTTCAATTATTGCTGATTAGGTAAACCTCAACCCGTGGGGTGCCGGGTTAGAATTGCAGCTCCCCATATCACCCCGGGGTGTCGTAAGAGGCGACTTAGGGTGTCCCTCATCCTAGCGTAATCAACTAAAAAATTTTTGATTTTGACTATGCCAAAAAATAGTGCTGAAATTGTGAGAAATAGTGCCGTAAGAAACAAAAATAGTGCCACTATATAGAAAAAGTTACAGCTATATTTTAGTGAGTTTGCTAGGATGATATAATTCTGGCATACTCACCTCTCGTCCGTAGAAACGGTTCAATCTGCAATTTAGGTTAATATCTCTAAAAATTCCTAGTGGTAGTGCCACGCTGTAGCTCTACGGGTTACAGCTGAATGGGCCGGCACGACCGGGGCAGTACCACATGATATCGACGTGAAGTAGTGGCTTTGCCATTGCGTTTCGATCGATTTGTGGGAGACCTGGAGGCCCGATCCCCCCCCCCCCCTCCCAATGGAATATGGCGGCACAGTTTCAAGAGACATTACTCCAGGAAGGTACCAGCCGTGAAATCGCTGGAGAATCCCTCTCCGAGCATCCACCTCCAGGTCCTGAACCTGAAGGTGGATGCTCGGGCTGCCCTGCGTATTCTGGAGGGGGCAAAACCGTGCTCAACCCTATTTCTGCTGCTCGAGGTAAACGAAGCAGGAGGCTTAAGTCACCCCACACCACGCTAGCCGTGGACTTTTGCAACATACGTGGTCTCCGTTCTAACCTGAACGATGTCCACTACCATCTGGAGACTGCTAAGCCGGCCTTGCTCTTTTTTACCGAAACACAGATATGCTCTCCGGCAGACACTTCATTCCTCACATACCCTAGGTACAAACTGGAACATTCCTTTTTGCCGCGGGCGGGGTGTGTCTTTACGTCAGAGAGGATATCTGTGCTCGTCGTCTCAGCAGCCTTGAAGGACGGGGCCTATCTGACATTTGGTTGCGCGTAGACTGCGATGACCATCCGCGTATCTACGCGTGCCTTTATAGGTCCCATATCAACGGTAATGCCGAAATAGATCGATTCGTGGAGCACCTACAGATGGCTACAGATTCCGTGCTTGAGCAGATCCCCACCGCAGAGATCGTGATACTTGGCGATTTCAACGCCCACCACGCCGAATGGCTCGGTTCGCGCACCACCGATCATGCGGGGAGATCTGTTCACGACTTCGCTTTAGCGTATGATCTGACACAACTGGTCACCTCGCCTACGCGAATCCCAGATGTGGATGATCATACACCTTCCCTGTTGGACGTTCTGCTGACCTCTCACCCGGACAACTACACAGTATCCGTTAACGCTCCCCTCGGATCGTCGGACCACTGCCTGATCCGGAGTTCAGTGCCGGTAACACGCCCAACTCGACCCCGTTTTGTAGGTTGTCGTCGCGTGTGGCACTATAGGTCAGCAGATTGGGACGGGATGCGGTCCTTTTTTGCATCCTACCCATGGGGGCAAGTTTGCTTCTTGCCGGATGATCCAGATGTCACTGCTGACTATGTTGCTAATGTAGTGCTTCAGGGTATGGAACTCTTTATTCCATATTCTACAGTGCCCATCGGTGGCAGGTCACAGCCCTGGTTTGGTCGCTCTTGTAAAATGGCCTGTGGCCATAAACGAGAGCGTTACCAAGCTTGGGCCGATTCAGTGGCATCTAAGGATTTAAATACCAGCGATCTCAAAAAGAAATATAACTTTGCCTCCAGGTCCTTCAAAAGAGTAATCGCAAGAGCGAAGTCGGAGCATATCGGCAGAATTGGCGAGAGATTAGCCCGCCTTCCTTCGGGAACACGTGCGTTCTGGTCTCTTGCCAGGGCTGTCCAGGGGAATTTTTGTCAGTCATCCCTACCGCCCCTGCACAGAGAGAATGACACACTGGCCCCCACCGCAAAGGAGAAGGCCGATCTTCTGGGCTCTCTCTTTGCGTCTAACTCGACTTTGGATGACCAAGGGAACTGACCACCGACTATACAACGGTGTGATACTTCGATGCCGGATATCATTTTCCGGCAATGTGCAGTACGTAAAGCACTGTTCTCCTTGGACATTCATAAGTCGAGTGGGCCAGATGGCATCCCTCCGATAGTGCTGCGGACTTGTGCTCCAGAGTTGACACCGGTTCTAACGCGTCTTTTCCGGCTCTGCTACTCATCAGGCGTTGTCCCGAAAACATGGAAGACGGCTTTGGTCCACCCGATCCCTAAAAAAGGTGACCGCTCCAATTACCGCCCTATAGCCATGACGTCTCTGTTCTCCAAGATAATGGAATCCATTATCAACAACCAGCTCCTGCAGTATCTAGAGGAGCACCAGCTGATTAGCGATCGCCAGTACGGTTTTCGTCGTGGTCGCTCAGCTGGTGATCTTTTAGTATATCTTACGCACCGATGGGCGGAGGTGGTGGATTCCAAGGGTGAGGCGTTGGCGGCTAGTTTGGACATAGCGAAGGCCTTTGATCGGGTGTGGCATAAAGCGCTTCTATCGAAGCTTCCTTCCTATGGGCTTCCCGAGAAATTGTGCGAATGGATCTCCAGTTATTTGGCAGATCGGAGCATTATGGTCGTTGTCGACGGTGCATGCTCCGACTTAAAGCCAATTAATGCTGGCGTTCCGCAAGGCTGTGTGCTATCTCCGACTCTGTTTCTCTTGCACATCAATGACATGCTGCAACTCAGCGATATTCATTGTTATGCGGATGACAGTACCGGAGATGCCTCATACACCGGCCGCGCTAAAATTTCTCGGGAAAACGTTGTCGAGAGTCGGAACAAACTTGTGTCTTCAGTCGAGACCATGTTGTCAAATGTTTCGAAATGGGGACAATTGAACTTAGTCCAATTTTACCCCAAGAAGACACAAGTTTGTGCTTTTACCGCCAAGATATCCCCCTTTGTCGTATCCCTCCGTTTTGAAGACACTCCCCTTGCTACTTCAGCCAGCATCGGAGTACTTGGCGTCGACATATCGAACGTCGTTCAATTTCGCTCTCACTTGGAAGATTAGGCCAAGTAAGCCTCTAAGAAGCTTGGTGTGCTCGGAAAGGCGAGGCGGTACTTCACGTCGGCCCATCGCCTGCAACTTTATAAGGCTCAGGTTCGACCTCATATGGAGTACTGCTCACACCTCTGGGCGGGAGCTCCCCAGTACCAGCTTCTTCCATTTGACCGCATTCAACGCAGAGCGACTCGAATCGTCGACGATCAAGTTCTCTCCGGTCGGCTCGACCCTTTGGCTTTGCGTAGAGATGTTGGATCACTCTGCATCTTTTACCGTATATATCACGGGGAGTGTTCTGAGGAACTGTTCGATTTACTACCTGCAGCTCAATTTCGCCACCGGACTTCCCGACAAAGCATGATGTTTCATCAATTTCATGTCGACGTCTGGCAGTCCACAACCCTGCGATTTTCACGGCATTTTTTACCACGCACTGCCATATTATGGAACCAGCTGCCTGGTAAAGTATTTCCGAACAGTTACGACTTAGGAACCTTCAAGAAGAGAGCATATTCCCTCCTTAAAGGCCGGCAACGCATCCTCGAGACCTCTGGTGTTGCGGATGTTTGTGGGCGACGGTGATCACTTACCATCAGGTGAGCCGCCTGCTCGTTTGCCCTCCTATGCCATAAAAAAAAAAAAAATAGTTCCAAAATAGTGACCACAGTGTACCAAGTCTCATAAATAGTGCTTCACGCAGTCAAAAGTTATTCAAGTCTCTTGGTGAGTAAGCTGGGAACGACTAAGGGTAAAATACTGGCGGGCAGCAGCGCCATCAAAAGAACTGCCAACTTACACTGCGATCCTCAAGACGCCTGCCAATCTTAGGGATTATGGCAAATACCCCCTCAATAGGGGAGGCTGTGTTCAGCAGTGGACGATCCGGCTGTTACAGTACAGTAAGCCTCAAGTAGTTAAAGAATATCTCCTGATGGTGCGTGATGTGTTGACAGAGTTAACAGGCTAAGCATTGAATTGCTGGCTCTCAAGAACTGCTGCCGAAGCACATGTCTAGGTGCTTGGCAATATATTTGCCACAGGTGCTTAGTGCCACAGATTTTCTACTCGAAGGTGGCAGCTAACCAAGCAGGCATGGCAAAATGCCTTATCAATATGCTAAAACGACTGCGTTTCTACAATATAGTAATTAATTTCTACAAAATATTTTGAAGAAGTGATGGCTCAGTGGCATTGGCTATGGACTGCCGCGCAGCAGGTCCATGGTTCGAATCCCGCTGCGGGCTTGAGCTTCACCGCATGGTGGAAGGGCATATTGTGACTGTCCGCCTGGCTAGCGACCACCCTCAAGTAGAAAATCTGTCGCCAAGCACCTAACAGTGTGTTCAGCAGTCCTTGAAGGTCAGTGAAATTACAAGCACATGAGACTAAACAACTATGTCTCAAGGTGACGGGCGCAGTGCAAGTCGTGAATTATGACGAAATGCATCTGTTATAGGCAGAGGTTAGTCCGCTTAACATCAGGCGGCCCTCTCGGGCTTGTTTCGTCACTATAACATAAAAAAAAACTACGATACAGTGATAAAAGCTACGAGCGGTCTCACGCAGCAGGCGTGTCTTTGAAGCGCTTTCATACAAACATAGACAATAGTAATCTATATTAAGATGAAATAAAACTGTAACAGGTTTTATTCTGAACATTGTAGATATTAAGATCATTTGCAAGGCGTCCCTTATAATCGATAATAAAGTTAAAACTGTATTTTATTTCATTTTGTATGTCTGTCTCTTGGCCGCGCATCACACCGATACAACTGGATAAATTCAAATAAAACTTGAAATTAAGAATACACGAAATGCAAAAAAAAATATACTTACGACAAATTATTTCTGTAGAACCCTAACTGCCCGTACACGGGTCGTCATAAATTGATTCGAAATTCACGCTTGTCTAAAATAATAATTTAACCCTCTCGGGTCGTTTTACGTGTTTAGTGTTAGTATATAATATTATGGAATTATACGGATTTATCCGGACTAAACATTATAATATCTTGACAAACTTTTGTAGCACATTATTTTTGAACTTAGCATCTCTTGTTTATACGCACATAACCCATGGCCCCCAAGTGACGTTGGAATGAGATGCAGTACAATGAAACTAGAACTACGACGATTAATTATAAAAAATAAGTTAAATGCAGCTTGGCTACCACAGGAATGGACAAGGTGATGTGACTCGTCCAGTAGACTTTATTACCAATCAATCATGCCTCTTCCGTTTATAAACGCATGTTTGTGGATATATCATTAGCAGGGGACGAGCTGAAAACGTCAGGCTGGTCCGGCCACCTTGAAATATTAATAACTTTTTTCACAGAGCGGTACGGTGAAAATCAGAACAGTATATATGCTTCTCCAAAGCAGTACATTCAATACACGCTCTAGAGCTGCAGTAAGTTCCAATTTTTTTTTGGGGCCGAGTCCAGCCTTCGATAACTGAATGTCCCTTATTATAATAAAACTGCGAAAGATTATGTGAAAGGGTGTTTGGAAGGATGTTTGTTATTCAATCATGCAAAAACTACGGAAGGGATTTTAATTACATTTGGCACATACGAACCCAATACCAACCCTAAAATGGTTAAAAGGCCCGAGGGCTGATAATAGATATTATTATGCTGAGGATCGTGATATTTCATGAAATAAATTGTCAATTCTCCTTTACACATGGTGAAATGTAATAACTATAGTAGTACAACATCTGTGAATGGTGAAAATAATACCAAATTAGTGGTTATATAATAGGTAATATTGCAAATAATTTTGTGGAACTGTAATAAAGATTCGTATTTTTAGAAACATTTCCCACGCTAGTGGATAAATAGCACTTTTGCACTTAGATTTCGAACGATAAACAACACGAGTATATATCTATGAGCTTGAGGTGAAAATTACCATTATATTATTTGAATATTGAATAAAGCAATGGCAGGTTATTGTATTTTGCTGATATTATATATTATATTAGACGCCATTTAGAAAAAGAACCTAAAATAAATTCGCATACAAATTTTAAATAAAGTGTCGAGTATTTTAAACGCTATTAGTCCAGTGCTGCCAGCCTTCTATCTCCTTCTGCAGAGAGTCTCCCGGACTGATCGTATTGGAGAGTTGCCGGTGTCCTACCAGCTTGTACCCGCTTCCTATTTGACTACTGGTCACCCCACACGCTATCAACTTCTGCGCCGCCGCCAAAGCTTCGGAACTTGGGAGATGAGCTAAAAGAATACATATGTTATCTTAATAATTGATCCAGTATGTAACCACGTCAATATTTTTTAGAGTTCCGTTCCCCCAAAGAGTAAAAACGGGACCCTATTACTGAGACTTCGCTGTCCGTCCGTCCGTCCGTTTGTGACCAGGCTGTATCTCAAGATTCTCAAGAACGGTGATAGCTAGACACTTGAAATTTTTGCAGATGATGTATTTCTGTTGCCGCTATAACAACAAATACAAAAAGTTGGCCAAGTCTGACTCGCGCACGTTAAAGCAAAAAAACGTTAAAGGGGTTCCGTACGTCTAATGTTGTATTGCTAATGGTACGGAACCCTTCATGCGCGAGTCCGACTCGCATTTGGCCGATTTAATAGTTTTGCTATTTCAATTTTAGGCTATGATTTTGGTTTCTGAAACGTTGATGGCATTGTCACATTGAGTGAAGGATGTTTATCAGATAGTCAGCAGTGGTACTAATTCTACCGCAAGCTTTACATTACTGACAGCAAGCAGAGAGAATCAAGTTAGGAAATCCACCAAGCCCCTTACGTAATCAGTAATCACTCGGCAGGAGACCTTGAAATCCCATTCTTATTCCTGGACTAGACGGTAAAGTGCTAAGATTAAGCTGATTCTTATCTCGGCCAGATCACTTATCAGCAGTTGAGATATTAGTCAAATGCTAGCCCACCAGGTAAACAAAATTGAATAAGCAATCATTTCAGCACGATAATCGGCTTTACTTGTATCACCCTCACTCTCCATTGGGTCATGGAAAATGTCGATGTAGTAGATTATGAAACATTATTTACATCCGAATTCTCCAATGAAAGAGATCCCGATGGACTTGTTGTTGTAAGTCTTCGTATGGGCTCCCACGAGCCCCCACCCGGCTCCTTCGTACACCTTTCCATTCCCGCAAACCAGGAAGCTGAAAAAGTTTTTTAATTGCTTTAGTTATTACATAGCAAAAGGTCAAAATTGTTCACATCACTCTTCCTCCATATTGTCCCATAAAATCAGATAGGTAATGCTTACATGTAGCTATTTATAGGAGTTTTACCAGATGGTGGGTCTCTTAGCAGTCTGTCTTAGTAAGTACCACTGCAGTAACAGATATTCTGCCTCAAAACAGCAATGTACAAAGTACTGTATAAAGGGCACAGACACTGTAGGAAGTGAAATTACCATGACCAGACTATTGGGTAATAGGCTTTCTTATAGTGTAATCATTCCCTACACATATTTGTTTTATTTCAATTTCCTTACTTTCATCATCATTATCATCATCATCAGCCGGAAGACGTCCACTGTTGAATAAAGGCCTCCCCCATAGAACGCCCCAAATAACGGCTAGTAGCCGCTTGTAACCATTGGCTACCCGCGACTTTAACGATGCCGTCAGTCCACCTGGTGGGGGGCCTACCAACTCAACGTCTTCCGATGTTACGTACCCACTCGAGAACCTTTTCTTCCCCATCGGTTATCAGTTCGTCAAGCAATGTGGCCCGCCCATTGCCACTTCAACTTGCAATGCCTTACTTTATTCAATTATAAATACTTTAAAGAAAACATTAACTTACGATTCCGCAATATCATCGAAGCCCAGTGTCTCTCTCTGGTACTTCCTGATGGCGTTGAGTATGTACTCGCAGGAGTCATCCGTGGAGGGCTCGGGAGTCACCGTGTGCTGGATAATGACCAGGTCCACCGGGTTGGGGAGGACTTCCTTCCGCAGAGACGCTTCTCCCGCCCATTGGGCCATGGGTACAACGCCACAATCAGGACCTGGTGAGAAAAGTAAAGTTTACTTAGTATCTTCGAGCAGACAAGGCCGAAGTCCGAAGTATACCTTATTTTGAGAATGAAACGTTGTATAACTTCTGGAACAGATAATAAATTTACAACATAATACATTATTTTTGACTAAAACAAAATATATAAGATCGAATTGCTTGAGTTGGTGGTCTTATATCATACGGTTATACTGTCTACCAAAATTTGAATGGACAGTGTAGTTGGTACCTATCAAAATAAAAAATAGATATCGAACTACTACGATTTAGAAAAATAAAACCAGTCTTGACCGATTTCGTTGATTGAGCACGATATAACCAATTTGACGTACGTACAACTTCAATCAACGAAATCCGTCAAGACTTGTTTTATTTTTCTAAATCGACGCAGGCAGCAGTTATTATATTATGGATTCTATCATTAATTTTTATGCCTTCTTAGTTTTTTTTCTTAAAAATTCGGATATAAACAAACTGTTACATTATTGCCATATACCAGTGTATTTACATACCATACCTAAAAATTATCGTTGCCATATTGTTACTTTGTAAATACATTAATTCTATTTTCATGGAAAAGTATTTTTCCTGGCTTGTAAATTAGATGCAATTATACCATAACAAACATACTCAACGCACGTGCGTAAGGTGAATACGTGATAGATTTACCTAATCGCAACTGTTTTTGTAGCTATTGTACAAGAATCTTACCAAATTTTTACTTTAGAATATCTGCCTACTTCAATAAACCTAAATTAAAGATCTAAAACTTGAACACGAGTAATTACTTAAACTCAGCCTTTCAGCTTTCAGCTCAACGGGTTTCATTTTATAATTGGTGTCAATAAAGCATTGACACTATTACTACTTTGGCAATAATGTTCTGCAGATAGCCACTGTGAAAAAATGTGAAATAACGACCTGAATTAATTTTATTGGTTGCACATGATACAGCAGCAATCTAAAACCGGTTGAAACTACTCTATACGAATTCAATCAGAAAATGATAAATAGTAGATTGAAGCATATGCTTCAGGTCAACATCGTTGTACTACCGAGCCGCTGCGGTTGGAGAGCCACTGATTAAATCTAAACAAAATGAATATGATTTCAAGCGGTTCGCGTCCGTAGGCAGTTATAGGCACCGGTGCGTAAAATCAGGGAACACGTTTTAAAATCCCGCGTGAGACGAACATTTTGTGTTCAAATTTTTTAAATGTGGTGTTCTTTTAGAACGCGATCGTTCTTAAAATTATATTTAGAAATAAAGAACATGTAGTCTAGTCATCTGGTTAACGGTAGCACCGTTCTCTATGACGATTAAAATAATATTAAGAGTGCAAAATTTGCGGATGTAGTCTAGGCGGCCGATGGCACCCGGTGCGTAGAGCCAGGGGACTTGAGCTCTGCTTGAGGTGAAAATAAAGTGTTCTATATTTTTTTGGATTTTCTTATGTATAAGTTAAGTTTGGGAAAAATCATATGCAAAAAATATTAAATAATTATCGTACAAGTAGAATATAACAAGGTGATTTAAGACCAATTATACTCAATCTACTTAATGCACCAAGACTTTTTTGTTAGTTTAATTTTTTTGTTGATGTTACTTTTTGAAATAATGGTTAGGTTTTTTTATTTATATGCGATTATTATAATTGCATCTTGCGGACATGTGGATAGGGTAAACAGTAAAATGTCACATAGGATTTGTCTCTGTACTAAAGGTCCTCTACGGGCATCACGTACTGAGAGATGCGGAAATTCCCGAGTGCTCCAAGGGTTGCAATAGTGTTGGTACATGATGGACACTGAGCTGGATCGGTACTTACCTGCGTTGACAAACACAGCAGTACAGAGCGCTATCACTATTACAAATTTCATTTTTAAGCCAACTTTTATTCCACAACACAACCTTCTCAGAATATATAGGCCAATGTAAAAAGTAAACTGCAATACACTGCTTATATACTAGAGAAAATAAATAATAAGGAATTAATGAATCCCCTATTCAAGAAGACAAGGAAAATTCTGTACCTACGAACATAACATGTTATGGCGTTAGATTACATTGTTATTACGTTTAGTTACGTGAATGGGGTGGTAGGTATCGTCATTACCCAATCGTACTTAGGTAAATACATTTACGCTGGTTAAGATTCTGTGGTCAAACGTTGTAAGACCATTGCGACTCTTGGTCACTAGGTACCTAAGCTAGCCTATTTAGTACACAGCTGTCTGTCTGACCACCTATCTAGTGGGATGTCAGAGTTGATATTTCGCTAAAATTGACTCAAGCGTTACATTCTGGAAGTCTATAATTGTGCAAAATGTGAAACACTGTGTAAAGGAACATATATTATTCTTAAGAATTTTTTTTTTATGCGCTATAGGCAAGAATTTGGCCGCTATCTCACCTGATGGAAAGTGAAGAAGATGTAGCATGCTTGCCTAGAAGATACCTATTCACTCTAGACTTGAAGGCTCCCAAATTATACTGTTCAGGAAACAAAGACGCGGGCAATGAGTTCCACTCCTTCGCTGTACGGAAGATAAATGTTGAAGCAAAACGCTTCGAACGGACTGGAGGAATGTCAACCAAGAAAGGATGACGGCATTAGAGCGCCTTGTAGTCCGCTGGTAAAAGGGGCATGGTGGAATCAACGCGTGTAATTCCTGCTCACACTCTCCGAAATGTAAACGATAGAAAACCGATAGGCTAGCGACCCTGCGACGATAACCGAGACTATGCAATTTGGACTCAACCAGCTTATCATCGCCTATAAGTCTTTTGGGTCGTCGGTCAATGGAGTCGAGAGCCTTCAGTTGGTATTTTGCGGATCCATCCCAGAGGTGGCAGTAGTACTCCATACACGATCGGACTTGAGCTTGATATAAATTAAGAAACTGCCCCGGTGTGAAGTACTGCCTCACCTTTGCGAGGATACCCAGCTTCTTAGCGGCCATTTGTGGTCTGGCTTCGATGTAAGATCCGAAGTTTACATTTGAAGTTAAGGACACGCCAAGAAGCTCTAACCGATTTGCCACCGGTTTGTGCCGGTCACTCAAAAGGTCATTCTCTTCAAGATAGCCAAGGAGCTTTTTGTTCAGCACACGTTCCATTGTCTTACAAAGAATGGACGTGACTGAGATAGGCCTATAGTTGGCAGGGTCGGCACGACTTCCTTTTTTGGGCACGGGCTGCACGTTGGCAGACTTTCAAGCTTTCGGTACTTGCCCAGTCTCCATAGAAAGGCGGATAATAGGCGTGTCAGGATCAGAGTCAATTCAGGCGCACATGTCCTCAGTACTATGGCTGGTATGCTGTCAGGGCCACTAGCCTTGTTCACGTCTAAGTAGCGTAGCGTTTTACGTACATCAATCTGTCGAATGCGGATTTCCGACATGGTCGACTCGCAGACAGGTAAAGTCGGAGGTACCACTACCAGCATCTAGACGTGAAGATTCCGCAAAGAGTGCAGCAAAAGCCTTGTTCACGTCTAAGTTGCGTAGCGTTTTACGTACATCAATCTGTCGAATGCGGATTTCCGACATGGTAGACTCGCAGACAGGTAAAGTCGGAGGTACAGCACTACCAGCATCTAGAAGTGAAGATTCCGCAAAGAGTGCAGCAAATAAGTTTGCTTTCTCCTTGGCGGTGTGAGCCAATGACCCATCAGGTTTTAGCATTGGAGGCAGTGAGGGACGGCAGAAGTTCGGTTCAACCGACTTAGCCAGGGACCAGAATGCTTAACTCCCTGCGGGCTAAGAAGCAAGTTTGGCCCCTATTCGCTTATATGGTCGAAGCGAGCCTTCTTCAGAACCTTTTTGCAGGACCTGGCAGCTTTGTTAAAGGCTTTCTTCTTTACGCGAATATCCTTATCCTTGCGGTTTCGTGCTTCAGCCCAAGCCGTGTTCGTTAGGCCTCATGTTTTAACATTTCTGCGCTAACACATTCAGCCCCGAACCAAGGGTGAGCTTTGCTAGACAGAGGCACGTCAGAGAATGGAATATAATATTCCATACCTTGTCGTAGCACATCTACCACATCATCCGCGCAAGCAGAGGGATCACTGGAAGAAAAGCAAACTCGCCGCCAAGGATAAGATGCATAGAAAGAACGCATCCCATCCTAATCTGCTGACTTGTATCGCCGTATCCGCCGGTTGCCTTTAGGGCTGGGGTCTAGTGGGGAATGGACTGATACAGACTTCACCAGACAATGGTCGGAACTACCTAGTGGTGATGATACCGACACTGTGTAACGGTCTGGATCTGTTGTCAGCAGAAGGTCCAAGCAATTGGCTGTGTGACTTTCAACACCTGGTATCCTTGTTGCCTCTTTGGGTGAGATTGAGTGTCAAGGCTAATTTGCGCGTTTCTCTCCCAGCATGGTCTGTGTTCTGGAATGGGAACAGCCACTCCTGGTGGTGAGCGTTAAAATCTCCCAGAAACACTAATTCGGCAGTAGGATACCTCTGTTGTGCCACATCAGCCGCCTCACTGAGGTGTTTCATGAGCCTGGTTGTCTCCATGTCTCCAGTGTGCGAGCGGTAGACACCGGCATAGAGAATTTTCTCGAAGCCTGTATCCACCAATACCCACATACAAGAAAAATTTGGGTATTCAAGATTACGGAGACGCCGATAACAAATGTCATCACGAGCGTACATGCAGACACCCGAGCGTGGTTTGAACTTATGCTCAAGAGTGTAGCCCGGGTAGGGAAGATACGACGTGTCAGTTGAACATTTGATCTGCGTCTCCGTGAGGAACATTAGATGGGGCTTAGCGGTCTCCAGGTGGTGATGGACCGAATCGCGATTTGAGTGCAGACCTCGGATGTTAGCAAGGTGCACCTGAAGAGCGAGGACGTGCTTCCGCTGTGAAAACGCCTTACTGTTTCTTTTAATTTTTTCATTAATTTAGAGAGTGAAGGGAGGTAAGAAGATGGAAGTGGGATGAAGCGCTACTTACTGACACAGTAGCATACAGACCAACTCTACATACAGGGGGAACCAAATTCGAAGACCGCGGGGACGCCCGAGCCCCCCCAAATGTGTCCATCGGGTCCTCGCATCCGGTCGCCAACCGGCACGATGGCGCACTCCTGGGATTTTTCGCTAGATGGCGGGGCAGCCTTTTGTGAGTGGCTAGCTCACTACTTGGGCCCCGTTACTATCTGCGGTCAGCCAGCGGAGAACCGTGCCTCGGATCCAGCTGCTCTTCGAGTTTGATTACCCAATGCACTAACCAGTCAACTTCAGCAGCGCTTCCATACCCGACCCATCCTCCTGAACGGCTAGCCCGGACAACATGATGGAACACGAAAAAACGCTTGGCACCATGACTTTGTCCGGGGGGGTGGTACTTAAGCCGGCGGCCAAGGCCTACCGCCACTTATTATGCTGCTCCTTTAGCACCACCTGAGGGACACGTGTGGAACAACTAGGGCTAAATTCCACCGACGCGAGCAGACTTGGTCCCTCATAATAGTCATATAACTCATAATCTTAAGATGTCGTTCATGTAAAAGTAACCTATTGTCACGTATATTCTCAAAAAATAAACCATATTTTTCAGAATAACGGACATAGATTGGATTTGCACATTGACCACGGTTCTGTCCCGAGTTCCAAACACACAATACATTCCGCGATCAATAATTATCAAACAAATGGTATTTGTCATTTTATATTATTTCTTGAGTCTCTAAAATTTTCTATGAAAATTTCAACCACTACCTACTCGTATTATGGCTAAAAAAGATACAGGGGCCCAACTCACACCTTTTGTAAACTATTATGGAAAGCAAAGGTCATTGTTTCAAGTTTAAATTATTGATACTAAGGTTGGTACCGTGGCCGTCACGAAACAATAATGTTCATATAGTGCTACCTCTGTCGCACAAATGACTTGATTCAATGAATGCATCCCGCTCTCACGTTGAAGTTCTAATGTAAGTATACTATAGTGATATGTGGTGGTGCGAATTAAAATTGAAGATGTAATGTTAAAATAAGACTGAATTAAGAGATGGGAGTTGGCCCCCAGGCGTTCAAACGGACTGCTTGAAGGTTAAGTTACAGGATCTCACTTACTTGATCTTTTTGAATCCTGTTGCTTCAAAAAGTTCCATACAAGAAAGTGAGATCTCATTCGAATATATTTTCTTCTTTCCCGCACAGAGGTAAGTAATGTCTGTGGAAATTAAAAGTTTAACCATTTTATCGAGTTATTATTACTCGTATTATGTTGTAAAGTTCAAAACACAAATGTAGGTAATGAAAGCCATTTCGAAGCAATGTTAGCCGAGTGGTAATAACTATGTACAGCCGGGCCGCAGGTCCATGGTTCGATCCTAACCTCCGGCTTGAACTCCACTGCATGGTGGAAGAGCATGTTGCGAATGCTCACCAGCTTCAAGTACAAAATCTGCCGCCAAACACCTAACTGTGTGTTCTGGCAGCTGCCCTTGAGAGCCATTAAAATTACAGGCACGTACCAATTACACTAATGATAAAAAAATAATATCAATACAACATCAAAATCAATACATTGTTATAAAATTTAAGATACAATATCAATGTCAAACAAACTTAAATCATAATTTATAAAATGTAGGTATCGTAACGTTGGATAAGAGAAGGACTTAATTTGGATATTTAATTTCAAATTTGATTTGGATTTGAATTGGATAAGACAGCTACTTTTCTTGTGGAATTAATATTATTTTCATATATAGTTGTATTGTCCCTAATGTTGTTGGCATCAATAAGTAAACAGTTTTCCCCTTGTTTATTATGCTACTGATAACAAATTAATAATAGGGCATTGTGTACTTTACGCAATTATTATATCTGTGGTTATTCGTAGATCTGTGGCTTTTTGTTGACAAGTTGTGTTTGTTGTGTGTGTTGTCATGTTGAAATTCATTTGTTTTTCTACACGGCTTATATTCACTTCCTTTTTTGGAGGCTGAGTTGCCCTCGTCTGTGGGAACGTACAATTAATCTCGATACCCCACCCGCGGTCCCCTGGTGATGACAATTAGGTGACAAACCAGGTGGTAGACCTATAAAGCAAGAGGCCGGACTTCCGGTTGTCAACACGTGCGGCGTTCGTGTGTTTTGTTTTGATCGGGAGATAAATTAACTAAAACACGATTGTTTCTGATACGTATTAGTGAAGTAGTTAGCTTGTGTTGTTTTGTGATTGTCCAGCAAATCAGTGGTAAGTTTTTTGAGAGCGTCGTCGTGGGATGTTGTTGGATCGAAACTAGATCTATCAACATGGAGGTTGATGCGGATGGGGCGGGAAACCGCCCCATCTCTTTAGATTTGCAAAATCTAGTAAGCGGTTCATTACCATACGTGTTTAACGTATCCCCGAATCTTTTTACGTCAAATGATGATAAGGAAGAATGGAACGTAGTTAAAAAAAAGTAAAGAACAGGTAAAAAAAAAGTCAATTGAAATCAATCATGAAAAAACCTAAGCCTGTAACATTAAATTTACCTAAGACAATAGAGAATGAACACAACTATGCCATCACTTCAATCACAAAAAAGATCTAGGATCTATTCCACCTCTCCCAAAGGAAATAACACCATCCTTAATTTTTGAAAAGAATACTCACTAGATAACAGTGGACCATATATAGTGTACGTTGAATTGCTTGAAGAAAATCCCTCAAGTGGCACAACATTAAATCCCCTCAGATTTGGTGCCTTCCTCTACAAACATAAATTCTCCAGTTCTCCAGGACGGGATTGAAAAAATTGGTCGAAACAGGTTAGCCATAGACTTTAAATCATCCAAGAATGCCAATGAATTTTTGAATCATCACATTTTCCGTAACACATAGTATAAAGCATATATCCCAACCCACAACATAACTTGCATAGGTATCGTAAAGGGCATTCCAGTTGAATGGACACATGAAGAAATGATTGAGAGTATTCAAATCCCCCTGAGAGTTGGGAAAATTATTAAATCACGGAGGTTAAACAGAAAGGTAATAGATAAGGATGGAATCAATTGGATTCCTACCCAGACTGTAGTATTGAGTTTTGATGGACAGGTCCTCCCGAAAGAAATCAACTGCTGGTATACAATCCTGCCTGTTGAACAATACGTCTACCCTACCATTCAGTGTTTTAACTGTTGCAAGTATGGACATACACGTACACAGTGCCGATCAAAAGTTAAATGCTATAAATGTAGTCAATCTCATTCTCCAGATCAGTGCCTTATAGAGGAAACAGAAGCAATATGCACATATTGCTCAGGGCACCATTATGCAACTAATAAAACCTGTCCTGAATTTATGAGACAGACAAATATCAAGCATCATATGGCTCTCAACAATACTTCATATCAGGAATACATTTCCCTTTTTCCACAAACTAAGAAATCATATGCTGAAATAGTTTCTGCCCGTGAAGTTGATACCCAATTGCAACACCAACAAACTACATCAGTAATAAGGCCAATAAGCAAAAGTCAACAAAATAGATCTCTCCCTATCCCAACTAAATGTCAATCTTATAAAAAAAAAACAGTTACATTAAAACCCTCTTCCCGACCTGCTCTCAACACAGGGTATGATCAAAGAGCTCATAAAGATATCCTAAAATCTTTTGAAGTACCAATGGTTGTGCGCTGGTCAATAGAAACCAGGACACCTCTCAAACAACAAACTCTCAAATACAATCTCAAAATCCATTCAAGACTTTCATCTCTTGTAGAAGTTATTTATCGATCTAAACTACCGACAAACGTTGCTAGCCAAATCATACACTCAATCTCTGTCACGATTTTTTAAATACTCAAGGACGGATCAGCACATCCTCCAGTGGAATATACGTAGTATTATTAATAAAAAACATAGTCTAATATTTTTACTAAATAAATATCAGCCTATTGTTTCTGTCGTCTCGGAGACATTGAAGCCTGGTACCCCGTTTGGGGTGCCAGGTAACACGGTTCTCCAGGACGACAGAGCTGACGGGTGGGGAGGCTCTGCCCTCCTTATTAAAAATAATAAAAAAAATCTCATCTGCCTTTCAGGCATTTTAATAATGCAATAAACATTGTTACTATTCTAAATTTACAAATGATTGTAGCACACAATGTTTTGCCCCGGGCGGGAATTGAACCCGCGACCTTCCGATTTCGCGCCGGATGCTTTATCTTCTAAGCTACCGGGGGGTCGGCTGTGTCGCCAAAATTTCTGTAAAGTCTAGTAGTCTGGTTGATGGCCGCGCACCGGCACGAAATCGGAAGGTCGCGGGTTCAATTCCCGCCCGAGGCAAAACATTTTGAGCTCCAATAATTTGTAAATTTATGATTTTCGCTTAGTACGCGGTAGTGCTTGTAATCATAATATTTAGAAATATTGTTGCTATTCGCTTAAAACATATTTCATTTATATCTGTGTATATTCCCAAAGTAGACAATGTTGTCATTAATATATTCAGAAATTTTCTTACATCTGTACCTTCTCCATATATCCACCCGCATATCCGCCCGCGCATATGTCGGTTATCGATCAAATCGTTCCAGTAGTTTTGGTGTGAAAGCGTAACAGACAGACAGACAGAGTTACTTTCGCATTTATAATATTAGTACTGATTAGGGGACTTTAACTGCCATTATCAATTATGGGGGTCTCCTAACAATCATTCAATTGCCAACAAATTATTAGATTTTATGGAAGAATTTAATATATGTGTCATAAATGATGGGTCACCGACACGTAGCACACCACCAAGAGTTAACCCTAGTTATGTTGATATTTCATTTTGTTCATCCTCCTTAGCATCCTTACTAAATTGGTCAAGACTCCCCCTAACCCATGGTTCAGACCATTTTCCTATTCTCTTAAGTTTCCCGTCATTAAATATTAGTATTCCTACTCTACCTCCTTTGCTTCCTTTTAGAATAAATTGTGATGATTGGGATCTTTATGGAAATACCTTAGAAGATAAAATTTCCCTTTTGCCTAAAGCAAATTTATAAAACTTAGATGAATGCATTACAAAATTTACAAAATGCATAATAGAGGCAGCTGAACTGAGCTTTAGTAAAAAAAACACTGCAACAGGAATAATCCGTTCACCTCCTTGGAAGGATTGAGACTGTACAAAAGTGGTTAAAAAGAAAGTAGAAATAGAAGAAAGATATAATATTTTTCTGGACCTACCAACTTTTCTACACTATCGTAATATAGAGGCAGCCACCAAAAGATATTTACACAAAAAAAAAGTCAAGGATTTCGTAAATATTGTTATTCCATTTCCCCAGAAACTCCTCTATCCCAGGTCTGGACTTAAATAAAACAGTTTAGGTCTTCTCGCATACATATAAACCCAACATCTCGATTAACTGAGTGGGTAGAAAAATGTATGAATCAACTGGCACCTCATTTTTTGCTATCCTCCCAGCATCTACCTCTACAATACTCTCATTCGGTATCAAACATGATTCTGAATTTTCTTACCAAGAGCTTGCTTATGTTTTAGAATATGTAAAACACTGATCTCCGGGTCCGGATGGTATAACCTATTCATTTATAAAAAAATATTTGACTTACTTTCTTGAAATTATTAATCTCATAGTAAATTCTGGCCTAATCCCCATCACCTGGAGCATCAAATAATCATACCTGGCAAGGACCCTTCAGAATCTCATTCATATAGACCCATAGCCCTATCTTCCGTTATTCCAAAAGTTATAGAACATCTTATAAAGAACAGACTAGAGTGGTACTTAGAACCATATTGGACTTATCAGCAGCATATTATAATATGGATCTTTTGGTTCTTAGCAACGGATAGCTCTTCAACAGCTAAGGATAGCTAATAAGATAACCAATGTTATATTTAATTTATTGTCAGGTAGAAAATCTTTCACTGAGATTCCCAGGGGTGGTGACAGAGGACCGCTTAGTTTGGAGAGGCTTACCCCAATAATCGGTGATAAGTCTTTTGCTCTATGACGTGTACACAGCTGACATGGAATCCTCCTTGACATCTGTGCGCAGAGTCCTTCAGTATGCTGATGATGTACACAACTGACTTGGACATATCCAAGACATCTCAAGATTTAATGACTGGTTTAAGTATTTTATCATGATGGCTCCAGTGCCACTCCTTAAGCCTATCAGTAGCCAAAAGTACGGTAGTCCTCTTTACAATAAAGCGCAATCCTCCTGTCGTATCGGTAGTGTGCGATGATATGGAAATTCCTAACAAGCGAGAAGCCAAATTTTAGGTAATTTTTTGATCATAAACTCAATGGAATATCTCATATCAATCGACTGCTAAGTGTGAACAAAGCATAATCATTATTCGTTGTCTCACTACGTCTTATATATAATGCTATCATTGGAAGTCACCTGGACTTTGGTACACATACTCTCATACCATGCAATAAAAAATATCTTCAAAAGTTAGATTCCATTCAGTTCAAGGCATTACGAATCATTTTGGGAGCAATGAAATCTTCTCCAACTAATTCTTTACAGGTTGAGGCTTCAGATCCGCATTTTATCTCTCTGATAGATTTACTTTTAAATTTCCCAGTTTTCTGGTCATCCCCTTATACCAAAACTTAAAGTAGTTAACTTAAAGTAGTACTTGTTTAGTGAAAATGTCCAAGCAAAACAATATTGGGCCAGTAAAAATATCCTCTATTTAATTAAAAGCTTTGGAAAGTTTAAACATGTTATCTGCCCTATAAAAAGAATTGAAACCCATCCATTATTTTTATTCAGCTATTATTCAAAAGTTTTCAAACTAGTCATAGTTCTTAATTTAGGCATTGATAAAAATTGTACTAATGCAAATATTAGATTCGAATCTCTCTTAAAAAAACATTGGATGAATTGGGATATATTTTTACAGATGCTTCTAAGACCCACACATTGGGTTCAGTGGGAACGGCATTTTTGCACTACAATTCTGATATAGCACATACATTCAAATTTCCACATTATAGTTCGGTATTTTCTGGGGAATCTTTGACAATTCTAAAATGTGTTAAATACATTAGAGAACATTTAATAAATAACGCAATATTTTTTACAGATTCTAAAAGTTGTCTTCAGTCTCTTCTTAGAAACCCGTTCAGTAAAAATGTTATGTGCCTCATTAGTTTGGAAATTAAACATTTACTCAAACTGTGTGATAAAGACGGAACCAAAATCACCATAGTGTGGATTCCTAGTCACATAGGTATTGCAGGTAATGAGAAAGTTAACTAACTAGCAGAACAGGCAATAGTGCATGGGAACATGGAAGATTCTAATGTTTTTCACATGATCTGGTAGCTACGGCTCGCAGAGATCTGGAGAAGTCTTGGAATAAAATGTGGAAAAGTTCAAGCCGCCTCAAGGGGTCACACTTATATCAGATCCAACCAAACGTATCATTTAAACCATGGTTTGCTAAGATTCGTTTTTATAAACAGATATCTTCTATAATAAGTAGATTACGAATAGGACACTGCTCATCACCTGTTTGAGTTAGGGACTCTACTTTTTTTTCGCGCTGTTACACCTTATATATTGCTGACCTAGGCCCGAATCCCTCATAAACCTATTTACGCGTTGTCAGCAGTATTTTCTCTATATAAACGGTGGCTTCCAAAATTAAGTGCTCAGATTTATTGTGATAACTCCAGGAGTCACCAGACTCAGTACCAGTATACCCTTCAGGTGGAACCTCTGCCCAAATTAGTACTAAAAGTGAGTTGCGAGAGCTTTTAAGTCAAGTGAAAATTAATAATTTTATTTTTCAAATAAAATAAATATGTGTGTGTCCATAAGTTGTTTTTTTTTAAGACAACTGAATAGGTCCACACAACAGCGCGTCAGGACTCAGGTCGCTCGCTCGATGTCCCCAGCCGCACGCTATTAGCGTCACCGTGTAACTTAAATAGCTGATCAACTTTAGGAATCTGCTACTAAATCCAGAACTGCATCTAAATAATTATTTTATTCTGGTGAAAATTTTTATTCGCTTATGGAATAAAAATATTCATTTCACACTAAGTACCTATTTTTTATTAGGTTTTGTTTGGATTGTTTTTACATTATATTGTTTTTAGAGTTCCGAGCCCAAAACGCAAAATGGAGCCGTATTTATGAGTGCCCGAGTTCTGCCTGTATGTCCGTCCGTAAGTCATTGGTCTTTAGCTCGTAAATGGAATGAGTAACAAACCTGAAATTTTGATATATTGTGTAGAACGTTTACCGAAACAAAAGATGAATAATACACTAGACTTTATTTATTTTATTATTTTTGTTACCAATATGAGTAAGGTAGCTGAAAAAATGCATACTGGCATGTGGTCGCCTGTAGAGTATATGTATAGTTAGTATAAAATAACTTGCGAATGTTGAAAGTAGAGTATTTTAGATAAGCATGGTACCGACTTTAACAAGTTATTGCAAACTTTTCAATGATTAGTAATGACCTACCTATGTTTTTCTGGAGGGGTTTATTCCTGGAATAAATTTTTCAACGTCATCCAAGTGAGGAAACTCCGATTTGGTTGAAATTCATAATCTAGGTTGTTCTGGACGTCTTTATTCCGAATTTGAAATTTCAAAAACTGCCAAGTGAAGAAAGTTACTCCGATTTGGCTGAAAATTGATGTCTAGGTTTCAGCTCAATTACCTTCCATTCTTTCTTCTATACTTTCTTTAGCGAATAAAAAATCAACCTCCGCTCTTATACCATTTCTTTCCACTCATAATATCAAATTGTAAAGTAAATATTTATGTATGTTATTTTCTAATTCATAAATATGTTCATATAGTTATACATGAACGGACGGTAACAGCTTACCATCAGGTGGGCCGTCTGCTTGTTTGCCACTCCATCACATAAAAAAAAAATATCTAATATACTTCTATAACATATTTTTTATAAATATATTATCTATGCCTTTTTCAACCTGCATCATTTCTGTGTTTTAATTCCCTTTCATGCTTTCACTAACATAATATAGATACAACAAAAACATATTGTTTCAGGTATCAGCAACAAATATACCGTAATTGCCAATAACTACCTATCTACCACATGAACAATGTAACTCGACACTGGCAGTAATGTCTCTTACAACATAAAAGAGACCAGCTGTTGCCAAATTATAAGAAAAAAAAAGCAAGAGACCGCCTGCATGATGGGTACCACCGCAGTGTCAGATATACTACCTTCAGACAGTAGTGTGCAAATACTGCTGTGTCTGAAAGGCACTGTACCAAGTGAAATTACCAACAAAACCAAAATAATGATTTCGTGCCAAAGACGTCAGTGTTCCCGTTAAGGTGGAAACATATTTGTGGCGGGAAATTCAAAATTAAGATATTGTATCGCGCTTGTATGGAAATTATTCTACATGATCATGGAATTCGCATGTTCAAAATAATGTTGCTCGCATTATCTTTGAAAGTAATTTAACACCAATTAAAAGATACATTATAATATAGGTACATTTCATTTCAAAGAAAATTAGCATATAGGTACGTGTTTATCCTTTTTGATTGACTGAAAGATATGAAATTTGCATTGTCCTTTCCCCCCCTAAACGAAATTTGATGAGATTTTGCTTAACCCCTCTCAAAACAAAGTAATTTAAAATCTGACACAAAACTCCATTTGATCAATGCAATAACCCATTGAATCTTCTTTACTTGCCACTTCGTCTGACGTATAATAGTACAAGTGTGTAATGTTGGTGACTACCGCCGAGGCGCCGCGCCATTGAGACCCGAGCCGTTAGGTGAGGGTCTTAAGAGAGCCGCGGACGATAATCATCAATTCACACGTGTATCATACGACGTTTTGCAACACACTTGTGAAGAAAATAATATACATCATTAAAATAATTTAATTTCAACAGTGAAAACAAATTGTGAAAAAATTTTCGCAGTCGCGGGAAAAATTAATCAGATTTCCTATGCGCGCAAATGGCGATCGGCCATAGACTAAACCATGAGATTTTTTTGGCTCTAAGCTAATCGCGTTAAAGCCACTTCAAAAACAGGAAATTTGAAGTTTTCTTTATTTCAGAGAAAATAATAGTTATTTTTGAGTAAAAGTTTTATATACGAGTATTAAAAGCGTACTTAGTAGAAATTAACTATTTAAATACGAAATCGTATGAAATTATGAAACAATTGGTATATTAATTTATTTGTACTATCGAAAACGATATTTTTTGTATCGAAACTTTTTTAAGAACTCATGGTTCAGTTTAATTAATGTTATTACATAATATAAAAAAAAACTCTTTACATAACTCACTTGTGAATAATAGCAATGAAAGTCACCGTTTGCTTACTGGTGTCATTATGTGCCTAATTGCGGTCTAATTAGAGCCAATATATGAGCAAGTGTGTTGAAAATAAAATTATTTGTAGCTGTAAACGATGGATAGGCAAAGTCAATGACTGTGAAACGCAAAGATAGTGTTCTGGGTAGTTTAACTGTAACTTACTCGTACATTCTGAAACAGACCTTTAATAGTGACGAGTTGTCAATCTTTAATTAATACTACAAATTGAATTGAGTTAAATGTCGGAAACTAGTCATGATCATAGATAACTAGTACTTTACGAAATTTATAGATATAGTTTCGGAGTAAGTACACAGAAGACGGTTGTTTGAAGAAATTAAAAACGCTTTGTCCCCATAAATGTCGGTTCATAGAGATATAAGTACATATTAAATAAATTTCTATATAATAATAACAGTGCAAAAAATATTATATAAATTTTAAAATATTGCTAGACTGCAAAGTCAAACATAACTAACATGTCAACATAACTAGCCACAATTATCTCTTATTTATTGTGTTATAAATCATTGACGTTGCTTGAAAATAATGGAACAAGAAGTAAGCAGTTTAAGCGATTTTTTTCTGTTGTGACGGAGCTATCCGCGAACGAAGTTTAAACTTTAAAATGTGCATTCGACTCACATAGTTTGCAGCGCTGCCACTGCAGCACTGCTGCGCCGTCAGAGGCATTCACATTGTTAGGAACTTTTGAAATTCAGTTGGCAGCTGCTGTCCACTTCATATTTGAAGTAGGGTATTGTGGATCCACATAGAAAAGTGATTAACAATTGTTAGTTATCCTAAATATTATGTAGATTTGAATTCTCTCTTATCATAATAAAAATATAAAAATCTGTATTTGGAATCATAACAATAGATAGATAGATAATGCTTTATTGGTACACCGCATAATACATGAAACAGAGAAGATTTACAATTTACAATAATAGTGTAAGGACACTTCTCTTTTATTACTATAAATTAGATATAAACCTATGTTACTATTGATTTTGTTATTAAACTATAAAAATATTGCGTCATTAATATAATAAGTTATTTAAGTTGTCACCTTGAAACCTTTTACGATTAATCGGTGAACAACCTTTTTACATTATATAAAGTCTTATATTTTTGGTAACATGTTTAAAAAAACCTATGTTAGAGTATAAAAATATTAATATTAATTTTACAGTACTTGCATTATTCGATTTCTTTATTTATGGCTTACTATTGAAACTTGCTAATTTTGGTTTATGTTGTTGGCAACATTAAAAGATGTGTGGCGCGAAAACGCCAGCCGCCAAAAAAAGGAGATAATAAGATTAAGCGCGGGACTGGTTCACGATTTTTGAAGTAGTAGGACGTGTACATCAGATTGTATCTCAGTTATTATAATATATATTATATATTTATGGAATGATGTGTTGTAGAGTATGAGATTATAGTAAGATCTATCCGTAAAGTTGGCGTTTTAAATTCCACCTGACCTTATCCCAAAAATAGTGTTACAATGGGCGGCCTTATCACTAAAAGCAATATTTTCCAGGCAACCTTTGGATGGAGAGGATCTATAACACCTGGTTCTTTTTATTTGTAATATTTTTTTATTATATTATAATTTATTATCATTCCGTCGCCGTATTTTGTAGAAGTTAGACGCGTACTTGTTATCACTAAAAAACAGTCAAATTGTGCAAGCCAATTTAATCTTACAGAAGTGTGTGCAAAAGCGTTATATTGGTGTGCAGTGAACTTTCGTGTTTTTAACATCAGGGCTATTGCTGTCTTGTTCGTGCGCCGCATCTCCTGGTCGTAACTGAAGGGGGGCATTACTTCACCCCGCGGAACCAAACATACGTTTCTACCCATCCCTTTGTACTCGTAGAAGATGTCAACACTGCAACGGACTCCGCCTGCGTCACAGCAAATGCTATCGAATACAGGCGCAGCTAAGTATCCGTCAAATCCGGATCTATCCGAGGCGAGTTTGCAGTTTATAAACATAAGAAAACGTAAACAACCAGATGAGTATGCCTAGATAGATACCTGGTTAACTGAACATAACATGGAAAAACGTATGCATGAACTGGTGACAAACTCGGTCAAATCAGTATTGTCAACCGAATTATCTGGTATTTCAGACAGCTTGAAGTCTATAAGCACGGCTGTGAAAGCCAACAGTACTGATAATATCGCGATCAAAAACCTTCTGACTGAGGTTAATTCTAGGCTGACGGATATGGACAAATCAATTCATTATTTCGATGAACGACAAAATTCATTTGACACGCGATTAAAATCGTTAGAGGAGCGAGTAACACAGAATTGCAGTACACCAGACCGGTTTTGTGCGCTTGAGTACAAAATAGCTACGATGGAGCAGACGGCCAGAGCTAGCAACGTGGAACTTGTAAATCTGCCCGACAAGCGCAGTGAGAACTTAATTACAGTAGTGATGCAGCTCGCTATATTCATTGGCTGTGAGCTTCAACAGCGAGACATACTAGCGGTTCATCGTGTCCCACAAGCTGATAACAAAAACACGCGACCTAAAAATACGATTATTAAATTCACGTCCCGAATTCTACGTGATAATTTTTTGGCAGCATTTAGAATGAAAAAAGGAGTTGACTCGTCCCAGCTCGGCATCTCGGGCCCACCTAACCGGATTTACGCTAATGAGCATCTAACGTTAAATAATAAAATGTTATTTCGCGAATGCCGGGAGAAGGCGAAAGCCCACGAATATAAATACGTGTGGGTTAAGCACGGCACTATACTGGTACGTAAGTCAGACAACTCCCCCGTGCTGGCTGTGCGCAGTTCGCAAGACATTTGTAAAATAAAATGATGTATTTTCAATTCTGTAACTTCTGGTCTAATATACATACTTAATAATGAAAACTGTTCATACGTATATTTTTGTGTTCTATTATTATACTCGCATTATATGGATTACAGTGGTAGGTCATTTATTTTAAGTCTTTTTCTAAGACGGTTATGTCACAGCATTTGTTTAATTAGTTATCAGCATAATTGCATAGTACCTGAACATACAGGTAATACATTACATGGGTTCTCATTATACTGGCGCTGGTTACTATTCTACGGAAATGTGTTGTCGGTGCGACTATTGTTATTGTTTACGAGTTTGTTATCAAATCACGATAGTTTAGGTTTATATACCTCTAAGTTAATATTTTTTATTGTAATAAGCGACAATGGATAACAACGCAATGACTTTTTACTACCAAAACTGTCGTGGTTTGAGAACAAAATTGGAAGTTCTTTATATGAATATTTTATTGCACAACTATGATATTATTATTCTCACTGAGACTTGGCTGACTGGTGATATATATGACAATGAATTGATGGATTCGCGATATATTTTGTTCCGAAAAGACAGGGACCGTTCGGGGACTGGACGAAGGGACGGAGGCGGATGCGTTGTGGCCTTGAAACGCTCACTAGCCAAAAATGCACGAGCACGCTATGTCACCCCCCCGCCAGCACCTCCCCCTGCGCCCCCTACTGCAGGCCTCCCAGATATAATTATTGATTACGTTACGATTGTACTTGAATTTATGAATAATTCTTATACTATATGTGCAGTGTACATACCTGATAGTCAAAAGGAAGATGTCTATCGTTCATACTTTAATTACCTACAAAACATATATGAATCTAACACTGATACCACATTTTTTATGATAGGAGATTTTAATTTACCTACATTAGACTGGCGACCTGAAGACACCTATATGCTTCCCTTACAAACTTCTTCTATGAACCGATCTGTTAATCTGTTAATCAACTTTCTGACATTAACTAACAGTTATCAATTTAATCACATTAGAAACAAGAATGGTGGGATACTTGACTTATTTATTTCTAATAAAACCATATGTGATGTCGTTTCTGCTCCAGTGCCGTTAGTGCGAATAGATGGATATCATCCGCCTTTCTACGTAACAGTAACTACTGAACGTGAATGTAGGCATATGCAGCGTAAGCCGCTAATAAAACATTGCTTTGCCAAAGCAGATTATCAAGTAATAAATGATGAAATAGGAAGTGTGGACTGGGACATCCTTTTTGAAAATAAATCAGCTGAGTGTGCTGTTAATACATTTTATGAAACTATCTACAGTATCATATCTAAGAATGTACCATCAAAAATCATAAAAAATTGTAGTTTTCCTATTTGGTTCAATTCATCCTTAAGGCACATATTTAACAATAAGAGGAAAGCATGGATAAAATGGAAAAAATATGGTAACATATCAGATTATGAGACTTTTTCTTTATATAGACACAGACTTGAAATTAATTCAGTAATATGTTATAAAAGTTACATCATGAAAGTTGAAAATACTATTAAGTGCAATATTAAATATTTTTGGTCTTACATCTCTAACAGAAAGAGAAAAAGTGATGTCCCGAGTTGCATTAGCTATGAAGGAAAAACAGCAAGTGACCCAGTAGAAATTTGTAACCTTTACTCGAATTACTTCCAATCGGTGTTTGAACCCTCAACTGTTACTGACGAATATAATGCAGATAATAACTTTTCTTTTTCTGCAGATAGCCACACGTCAGATTTAATTATTAGTGATGTTCGTTTTTCTATAGATAATATCAAATCGGAACTGCGTAGGCTTGATCCAACTAAGGGCGCTGGAACTGATAATGTTTCACCATTATTCCTAAAATACACCGCTGACACTATTTGTTATCCTGTCCACCATATATTCAACCTATGCCTTCAAGAAGGTGTTTGTCCTCGTGTTTGGAAAATTGCCCGCATAGTGCCCGTACATAAAGAAGGATTAAAGAAAGATGTAGAGAACTATCGCCCAATCTCAATTTTGCCCACCTTATCAAAGCTTTTTGAGAGGCTTATACATAATTATATTTATCCTAGCTTACATAACGTCATTATTCCCCAGCAACACGGATTTGTTCGACGTCGATCTACCGTTACAAACTTATTAGTTTATACTACTGAAATATTTAAAAACTTAGACAATAACATACAAACAGACAGTGTTTATACCGATTTTAGAAAAGCTTTCGATCGGGTGGATCACAGGATATTATTGGACAAAATAGCTTATAACGGTATTCGGGGTAATTTATGGCGCTGGTTCAATTCATATATCACTAACCGTTGCCAGAAAGTGGTGATCAATGGCTATGAATCAGATATGGTTCCAATTAGTTCTGGGGTACCCCAAGGATCAATATTAGGCCCGTTACTTTTTATTATCTTATATATCAATGATATAGAAAAATGTTTCAAGTTTTGTAAATTTCTATTATATGCCGATGACCTGAAAATATATCATTCTATGAATACATGTCAAGACCACTTGAAATTCCAACAGGATCTTGACAGATTTTCGGAATATTGTGTTAAAAATAACTTAACGTAAAGTATAAATAAATGTAAATCTATAATTTTTACTCGTAAGATAAAAATAAGTAACTTTACATACGTGTTGTGTGATTCTAATCTTGATAAAGTTCAAATCGTTAAGGATTTAGGAATAACATTAGATAGTAAATTAACACTTGATGTACATATTCAAAATATAATAGCCCGCGGTTTTAAAATGTTTAATTTTGTCATAAGGTCCTCTAGTAACTTCAAAAACGAATCAACGTATTTATTGTTATATAAGTCACTGGTTCGATCTCAGTTGGAATACGCTGTGGCAGTATGGAACCCACTTTACAAATGTTATATTAATGATATTGAAAGAATTCAAAAGAAATTCTTACGATGTGTGTATTACAAATTTTTCCATAAAATTATACATTATGATGAGCTACTTAGCAAATATAAATTATTGGATTTAAACTCTAGGAGACAACAATTAGATGTTATGCTTCTGTATGACCTATGTCACAATAAATATGACTGTGCAGTGTTGATCAATGAGCTTCGGTATAAAGTACCTTTTAGACCTCAACCTCGCCGTACACATGAAGTGTTTGCTGTTTCCGCGTGTCGTACCAAGGCTGGTCATCGATCACCACTGTGTCGTATGACAGAATCCTACAATACTCTTTTCAATTCTATAGATATATTTCACGAGCGGGTGAGTTGTTTTAGAAGGTCTTTGTTGGATCTGCTCGAAGGTAGCGTCAGTCATCACTCGTGATGATCCTCCGTTATTGTGCCTGATAAGTTAACTCAGCCTACCCTACTCATGTAAATACTGAGACTAGAAGCCATATATTATTATGTATTTCTGCTGACCTATACGAGTATATTTATACTATGATATCACTTTTATAAGTTTACTTGCATATATGTTGCGTGTATACTTTTTATTTTTTTTCTTGATCAACTATTTGAATAATTTTCTACTCTCTACCTATGCTATGTCTAACTTACTATAAATGTTTACATAATTTGTGGTTAACGATGTTGGTCTCACAATTATTATTATAAATAAGATTACCATTAATTAAGAAATATTGTGAAACTGTTTGTTGATCCTTAAATAAATTAAAAAAAAAAAAAAAAAATATTGGATGATTGAAAAAACATACTAATATATCGCTCAATCGTCGTGGCGGGTCTCATCTTCTTCAAAAGCCGTAGCTGGCAATACTATACGCAACGACCAGTACTCAGCTGTCATTCGCACTGACCAGACAGTTCTACCGCTATACTGACCGCCGCGCGTGCGCACATATCAATCAGACACGGAAATCTACTTTAAAAACATTCGCAAACTCTTAGTGTGATTCTATAAGAAAAGAGACTCGGAGGTGACTGCAATAGGAAGTACAACACCGCCCTCAAGGATCGCCGGTTCCCCAAGGACTTCTGCGGGACACCTGCAGGCTGAAGGCGTTATATTGGTATGTAATCACACCCACATTACAATATTTCAGACCTAAACCTTCGGCCCTACGGATTTATAGATTCCTCTCTTTAACGCCACAAAAATAGCTGAACAATAATAATAGATCCAGCAACCGCGTGGTGTAGATATGTAATTATTATTAAATGTTATATACATATTTCGCACCAACACCGATTATAAAGGGGTGTAGCATTACTAGTATATAACTAATAAATAAAAAGAAAACAAGCAACTAATTCTTGATTTTAAATATAACACATGTGAAACTAAATATAAAACAAATAATATGCGAATATATCTACATACAAAATAATGTACATAATTATAAGCAATAAATAAACAAAATATCATAATATATATTGTATATTATATTGTGCTTCCAACATATATATTATTATGAGAATCGATGACACCTGCAGAAGTGTATTAACAGTGTCGCGGATGCCGACGTCCTTCTCCAAAAATGAGGCAAGACAAAGTTCCTAACAAAAATCTTTAATATGGGTACATATTTTTTTTTATGCTGGATAGGTTAGCCTTTGACCACTATCTCACCTGATGGTAAGTGATGATGTGGTCGAAGATTTTGTTCAGGCTAACCTAGAATTACTGGCTCTCAAGGACAGCTGCCGGAAAACACCGTTAGGTGCTTGGCGACAGATTTTCCACTTGAGGGTGGTAGCTAGCCAGGCGGGCATTCGCAAAATGCCCTACCACCATGTTATAACGACTGCCATCCTAAGACAACAACCGGGACCGACGGCTTAACATGCCCTCCGAAGCATGGAAGCGCTCAGTAGTAACGTCACCAGCGGTCACCCATCCAAGTCATGACCGAGGCGGACGTTGCTTAACTTTGCTGATCGGTTCAGAATGGCTAGGCAAACTAACACTACGAGCGCTTCAATAAGGTATATAGAAATAGGATTACAAAACTCAATAAATTATTACAAATTTTGTATGTTTAAGAATTTTTGTATAAAACCCAATGTAATATTTCATTTTTTGTAATAAGTAGGTAGTTCATTGAGTTCTGTTAACTTCTGTTTCCTATTAATATAGAATTGGCAAAAGCATTTCAAAATAAAGTCATCTTTACCTTCGTCTTTGGGATCCACGGAACTTTATGGGCTTGTGGCGGGGGATGAGATAAGATGTGGGAAGCAAGGTATCGTTTTTACCGCAAGGAAAGAAGCTTCCGTAATTTCTGGGATGGTTAGAGGCAAATCTCCAGGATATGACAACCTCAGTATTGAGCATTTGCGAAACGCTGGAGTTCATCTGCCAAGAGTTCTTGCGATGTTTTATACTCTGTGTCTAAGACATTCATACCTTCCAAAAGAACTTATGTACACTATCATAGTTCCCGTGGTCAAAAATAAGTTTGGTTTTAGACCTGGTTTGTCAACTGAGTGCGCTATCCTCTGTCTCAAGCAGACTGTGAAGTACTATACTGACAGGAAGACCAGTTACCCAGTTTACCACCCAGTTTACGCGTGTTTTCTCGATCTTTCAAAGGCGTTTGACTTGGTGTCCTATGAAGTTCTTTGGGAAAAAATTAGGAATGAAACCACCTTGCCTGCTGAGATAACATCACTTTTTAAATACTGGTACAGCAATCAAGTAAACCGCGTAAGGTGGGGTAATGCACTGTCGGAGGAGTTCCAGTTAGAATGCGGAGTTAGACAGGGGGGTCTGACTTCCCCTATGCTGTTTAACTTGTATATGAACAGCCTCATTGAGAAGCTCAGTAGCACTAAGGTCGGATGTCATATAGACGGGGTTTGTGTTAACAACATCAGTTATGCAGATGACATGGTGCTGTTGGGTCCCTCGATGGGTGCTGTTCAAAAATTAATATCAATTTGTGAAATGTATGCGGTTTCCCATGGCCTTAATTACAATGCTCGGAAAAGTGAGATAATGGTATTCAAAGCGGGAGTAAAATCGTACGCAATACCTAAGGTTACATTAGCTGGAAAAATACTAAATGTTGTAACGCAGTTCAAGTATTTGGGGCACTGGCTAACTGAAGACATGAAAGACGATAGGGATATTGATAGGGAACGGAGGTCATTGGCTGTACGTAGTAATATGTTGGCCCGAAGGTTTGCACGATGTACTCCAAACGTGAAAAAGACGCTGTTCACAGCTTACTGTCAATCGTTTTATACGTGCAGCCTTTGGGTTGACTATACAAAGCGGGCATACAGTGATCTCCGGGTCCAGTATAATAATGGGTTTACGGTGCTGATGGGGCTGCCTCGCTACTGTAGTGCTTCTGGCATGTTTGCGATGGCCCATATAGATGGATTCCACGCCATAATTCGCAAAAGATGCACCTCACTTCTGTGCAGATGGCGAGGCAGCTCCAACATTATTCTAAAAACATTAGCTGAACGATGGGATAGCCGTATGTTGGGTCATTGGCTGTATTTACATTGTGGGTCTTATTAATTTTATTTTGTATTTATTATTGTATAATTATTACTTTTTTGTGTTTGGTTTCTATGTATTTATGTAAATGTATTTTTTGTTATGATTTAAGTTATGGGTTGTGTAACCCGAAATAAATAAATAATAAAATAAATAATATATAGCTTCCATATATATATATATATTTAATTTTCCATATTGTTCACATATTATACACATAATAACGAGTTGGCAGACCGGTTACGTTCGGAGAAAAAGCAATAAATTTGGTTTTGGATTGGTTAAGAGTTAACAAGTTATTTGAAACATAACATCCTTATAGCGTTCTCCGAGAAATCGAGCAGTTCATCCCAGCTGTGGCCATTAACAAAAAAAGTCATGTTTCGTCAGCAAAAGTTATTAATTTATATACTTTGATATCTGATTATCCGTTATGCCGCGGCAACTCGTAACAGATATATAAGCCACAAACCTTTAAGGAACTTCAATAATGGAGTAAGTTCGCAAATTGACTGTACATATTTTGTTGTATGTTTGATACGCGTTTACTCCGTAAATTCTGAATGGATTTTTGGTATTCTTTTTATTAGGTAGGTCATACTTCAAAACAAATTAATTAAAACACTGTGCAGTTGTTTAGTTTTAAAATCTAAATGAATGGAAAAAATACTTATTTCATCCAAATAAATAAAACCAAATTGTGGTAAGTACCTAAACATTCAGTTGTAATATTTTTTTTGTAGCAGTTCATTATTTTAGTTAGAAGTTGTTTTTACTGCATATATGTACCTATACAATTTGAAATTGAGTTAAATTAAACACTATTTTATAAAACTTAATTTTGTTTCATAATGCAGTCTGCTGCTATTGCGAGTATCAAAACCAATAAACTTTACTTAACTTTTACTGGATTGTCGTATTGATTTTGGGGGATAAGCGTGGAGGCGTGCTCGCCGCATTCCCTGCAGGCCCTGACGTCATACAAGCTTTGCCTGTGTGCTGTCAGAGCCTCAACTCCACTTGAAACCATTCGTGGTGGTAGGGTATCCTTGGATACCCGCCTGGTTTATTACCACCCTCCCGTGTAGGTAAACGAGTCGCCAAATGTTGTCATTCTTGACAACGTGTTCCGCCACTGTTGCGGGAGAACCAGTCCCCCCCAGATGATGTACTACACCGGCGAATACTTTGGGACCGAGTGTTTTTAGGGAGTGACTGTTGTTTGCAGTTGTGAGGGGTGGGCCTGGGGTCCAGGGAGACTCGGTGAAACGGTTGACCGCTGGCCGCCCGCGGGATAGTTGGGGACCTGAACCCGGGGATCACGTGTTACCTCCGCCCAGGGAAGCTGTCCTGCGATTCCGCGCATAATCCTGCGAAGTGACTGTCGTGCCGAAGAAGGAGACCGGTGTGGATCCCGGCAGTTGCTTCCAGGGGGGACCGGGGGACCTTCCGTACCCCACACCCACCATCACCTAGCTGTTTTCTCCAGTTGCTTCTTGTAACACTGTTGTTCTTGTTCTGAAGTTATTAGTTGGAAGTACATCATCTAATCTTAAGTACTCTAATTCACAATCATGGCTAATAAAAATAAAAGGAAATTGGTTTCATCAGCGACCCCAAATTCCAAATTCAATGTGGACTTCTGTAATATTCGCGGTATCCACTCTAACCTTAACGACGTGCATTACCACCTAGAAACGGCAAAGCCATCACTTTTCTTTTAGAGACGCAAATTTCTCCCCCGGCCGACACTTCATATCTGCACTACCCTGGATATGAGCTAGAGCACGCGTTTGTTCCTCACGCCGGGGTGTGCATGTACGTCCGGGACGATATTTGCTGTCGCCGCCTAAGCGGTTTTGAAGCGCTAGATTTTTCTACCTTATGGGCAAGTGTTGAGACTATGGTGGTCAATCTCGTGTGTACGTGTGTGTGTACAGGTCGCATTCTGGCGACGCAGAGACTACTCGTCTTTATGAGAATATCTCAAACGGTTTGGACAGAGTGCTTGAAAAGTTCCCCTCTGCTGAAATTGTGGTACTAGGTGATTTTAACGGTCACCATGCCGATTGGTTAGGATCCCGTACAACCGATCATGCAGGGAGAGCTGCTCACGAACTCGCACTCACCTATGGTCTTTCTCAGCTTGTCACTGGAATTACTAGATTGCCGGATGTTCACAACCACGAACCCTCCTTACTCGACCTGATAATGACTACACGTCCAGCCAATTACCAGGTAGCGTAAAAGCACCGCTTGGTTCATCAGACCACTGCCTGGTATGAACAACTGTGCTGACAACTCTGCCTGACACTGTATCTCTCAGAACGCGTCAGGTGTGGCATTATCTATCTGCCGACTGGGACGGGTTGCGTGAGTTTTTTTCTTCCATGGCTTCAGTTATGTTTTGCATCAGTTGATCCTTCCATCTGTGCTGACTCTATTGCTGACGTCGTACTCCAAGGAATGGAATGTTTCATTCCTAATTCCAAAGTGCGCGTAGGCGGCTATAGTCAGCCGTGGTTCAACAGGTCTTGCGCCGACGCTGCAAAAGCCAAGCTTGTAGCTTATAAAGCCTGGGCTGCGGCGTCGAAGGACAAAGATCCAAGAACTGATGAGTTTAAGAAAAAACTGAATGCCTCTTCCAGACTAGCTAAGAAAACTGTTAATCGAGCAAGGTGCGCCCACATAAGCCGGATTGGCGATCGGTTAGCAAGTCACCCCTCTGGCAGTCGTGCTTTCTGGTCGCTAGCAAAGGCTGCAGAAGGTAATTTTTGCTGATCTGCACTACCACCTCTACGCAAACCGGATGACTCCTTGGCCCATAGGGCAAAAGAGAAAGCCGATATTCTTGGTTCTCTTTTTGCCTCAAACTCGACCCTTGATGACGGGGGCGCAGTGCCTCCCTCACTGCCTAATTACTCATGTTGGATGCAGGAGATTTGCATCACGCAGGCGGATGTGCGGAAGATACTGTGAACTCTTGATGAAAGGAAGTCGAGCGGACCGGATGGCATTCCGGCCATCGTATTGAAGAAATGCGCACCGGAACTGTCTCCCGTCCTATCGCGTCTGTTTTCTCTTTCCTACAATTCTGGTATCGTGCCGTCTAGCTGGAAAATTGCCCATGTCCACCCTATTCCGAAAAAGGGTGACCGTTCCTACCCAACAAATTACAGGCCTATAACGATTACCTCTTTGCTCTCCAAAGTGATGGAGCGAGTGATTAATTCCCAGCTCTTGAGGTACCTAGAGGAACATCAGCTGATTAGTGACCGCCAGTACGGCTTTCGTCACGGTCGATTTGCCGGTGATCTTCTTGTGTGCCTCACTCAATGCTGGGGAGAGGCCATCGAGAGTAGAGGCGAAGCTCTTGCAGTCAGCCTTGATATCGCAAAAGCCTTTGATCGGGTCTGGCATAGGGCGCTTCTAGCAAAGTTACCTTCCTACGTTTTTGCATGGTCACTGCATAAGATCCGTCGTTGATGGAGCTTGTTCAGAGACCATGTCAATTAATGCTGGAGTTCCACAAGGGTCTGTGCTATCGCCCACACTATTCATGATGCATATCAATGACTTATTGCAAATAAGTAATATTCATTGCTATGCGGATGATAGCACTGGCGATGCCCATTATTTAAGCCGTGCAAGTGCTCCTATATCTGAGGTGATGCTCTCTAGCAGAACTTGTGTCTTCCGTTGAGTGCTCCTTAGAGCAAGTTACTGATTGGGGTAAGCGAAACCAGGTGCAATTTAACCCCTCGAAGACTCAATCTATCGCGTTCTCTGCCAAAAAAGCGCATTTAACCTCACTCCACGTTTTCAAGGCATTCCCCTTACCTTGACGAACAACATTTGCATTTTGGGAGTCGACATATCTAGCGAGGTCCAGTTTAGGAGTCATTTGGAGAGCAAAGCAGGACTAACTGCTAAAAAACTTGGTGTACTCAATAAAGCCAAGCAGTACTTTACGCCTAACCAACGCCTCTTGTTTTACAAAGCGCAGGTTAGGCCGCACATGGAGTACTGCTCTCATCTCTGGAGCGGTGCACCGAAGTATCAGTTAGACCCACTTGACTCCTTACAGAGAAGAGCCGTCAGACTTGTCGATGACCCAAAATTGACCAACAGGTTGGAATCGCTGAGCGTACGTCGTGACGTTGGCTCGCTATGCCTGTTCTACAGGTACTATAACGGGGAATGCTCTGAAGAGATTTTTGACCTCATTCCTCCTTCACGCTTTTATTACCGAACTGACCGCTATCGTCAAAAGGGCCACCCACACATTCAAAAGAGGCGTGAATAGAGTCCTTTCTCTTTATGGTAGGCAACGCACCAGTAATGCTGTGGATATTACGGGTGTTCATAGGTGGCGGTGACCACTTACCATCAGGTAGACCGTCTGCTTGTTTGTAACATTTTGAATAAAAAAAAAATATTGAGATGTAACCCCTTATACCCTATATATTTTATATGTGATGGAACCCCAATGACCTTCTATACACAGGTCATTGTGGAACCCTTATAGAATGAGGTCAGACTTGCATATGACTAGTATTCTATAGTTTTGTCTAATTGGAGAAGAAAAGAGTTATGTGTCCTTCCGCAGTAGGAATGTATATACAGGGTGTCCCAAGAAGTAGTGATATACTGAGCCTGGGAGCTAGAGGGCCTAGAGGGCTATATATGAATCACCCACATACATGTACCGCGATTTTTCGTATTTTCGGAGATACTTATACTTTTTTTTTTATTTTTCACCTATCGCCGAGTACGATGAGATTTTTATTTATGGTGACGTGAATTATTGCGGTAGATGCTTGTTTTTTTTTATTGTTTGCTAAGCTGATAGATAGGCCAATTTAGTATGGTATCATTTACTATCGTTGGATCTTAGAATGGAATAAAAAAAATGCCAATAAGGATAAAATTACCCAGATCCCAGCTGGTACAAACACGTGACTTCTGCGGTTTTGTGCGAGATTTGTATTCATTAATAGGCATTCTACATATTAATGAATTACGTAATTTCGATATCTCCCTTTTATGATACTTTTAATGTATTTTTTATTATATTAAACATAAATCAAAAATGCGGTGAAGTCAAGTAATTTTCGAAACTGCTTTAAAGTTATTATTTATTTTCAACTGCTGGTTAGTTCGCCTTTGACCTCTGTCAAACACAATATTTCGAACGAATATTTTAAATACGCACGGGATTCGAACTACTGACATTCATATATCCACTCACATCCGTATAAATGTTAGAAAACTGTAAATTTTTCATATAAAATCTCCAATACTTCCAAAATAAACAACGAAAACCAATTATTACTAGACAAGGTTAGTAGTGCTTGTTCAAAAAAGAATTTCCGTAAGTTTTGGCAAGAAACGTCTAAGTTATGTAATACCAAATGCGGTGCTCCAGCGTCAGTGGATGGGGAAAGTGACAATAAGAAAATTGCTGAAAACTTTAAGCAAAGATTTTTGTTTGCTGCTTCGAGCCCGGGACTGTTGGACCGATCGTCCATCGAGGATGACTTGACGTTCTTGTCTCAAAACAGAGACTTACACACATCTCGATGAGCGTCTCGTTTGTGATACCATCAAAAATATGCCTATGGGAAAAGCAGTCGGCTATGATCATATTGGTGTCGAGCACCTACGTTTTGGAGGTCCATGGGTGGTAGTGTTCCTCTCGGTGTTTTTCAATGCCTGCATCAGACATGCTTTCTTACCCCCCGACCTTTTACGTTCAGTGGTATCCCCAATAGTAAAAAGTAAGACTGAGAGTGCATCAGTAAGCTCTAATTATCGTCCCATTTCGATTGCTACAACGTGTTCAAAAGTCATTGATTCTATAATGCTAAAATTATTATCAAAACACATCGAAATAAGTGACGCACAGTTCGGTTTCAAATAACAAAGTTCAACGGCAATGGCTATATTCACCTTAAAACAAATAGTTGACTACTATGTAAATAGGAAAACTAAGGTATATGCATGCTTCCTTGATTTAAGCAGGGCTTTTGACCGAGTTGACTATCGGATTCTGTGGGACAAGCTCCGAGGCGTGGGTGTTCCTAATGACATTCTAAACCTGCTTAGATACTGGTACAACTCACAGGTTAACGTAGTCCGCTGGCGTGACTCATACTCTGAAGAGTATGTGCTGCCGTGCGGACTGAGGCAGGGGGGCCTCACGTCTCCCTTACTTTTCAATTTTTATGTAAACGCGCTGATAGAGGGGCTCAGCAAAACCGGCGTTGGCTGCTCCATTGGTCAGAAAATCATGAATAACTTAAGTGACGCTGATGATATGGTTTTGTTGGCCCCCTAAATCAGCGCCATGCGTATATTGCTCACTACATGTGAAAAATATGCACGGGCACATAATTTAGTATATAACACGGAAAAGTCAATGGCGATGGTTTTTGGAGCTACCCTGAAAGACAAAACTCCCCTACCACTTTATTTGGACGGCAATACTCTGAGATATGTTACTTCATTCAAATATCTGGGTCATATAATCACCAGTGACCTGAGAGACGACCATGACATTGACAGAGAGAGACGATCTCTTGCCGTTCGAGCGAACATGCTGGGAAGAAGATTTAATAAATGCTCACGGGAGGCGAAAATTTTATTATTTAAAACATATTGTACGTCACTGTGTACGCCACATTTATGGTTTAGCTATAAAGCTGAAAGTTACCGCACTTTCAAAGTGCAATACAACGATTCGTTTCGCATCTTGTTTCGCCTCCCGCGGTATTGCAGTGCGTCGGCAATGTTCGCTGAAGCTCGCGTGCCGGCTCTTGATGGACTGATACGGCATCGCATTGCCAGATTTAGAGACTCACTTTTTAGATCTGGCAATGCTCTTGTCAAAACTATAACATGTGTCAGTCATACATTTTTGAAATTTAGTTCTAAGATGTTGAGCACTAAGAAATTGTACTGAGTTATTTAATTTAATTTGATATGTATAATTTTGACTAATTGTAATTTTGTTTATAATGTGCATGTATTATTATTAGTAATGGAACTTTTTTGATGTCTGACAATAAATAAAAAATAAATAAAATATACCAGACGAGCGAAACAACTCAATACTAATCCTAAGTTGACACTCGCAGTGTCATTATTTTATACATAATCTGATTGTATCAATTTCTAGACTAGAAATGCATGTTCAGGCCCAAACGCAATGGTCACTAAAATTTTATAAAATATACCTGTTGAAATCAAAGTATTTCTCAAAGTCCTTAAAAATATATTGCTTGAAAAGAGCTACTGTAATTTTTTTTTATATACTTACATTAGAACTTTATTTTAAAGTTGGTTCGATTGTAAAATTGATTGGTCTACTTTGCAACATTTTGCTATACCTCATCAGAGTATTTATGTAGGTACAATTCCGTTGAAATTTGCTTTGTTTTTAACTGTATCTAAACCACATGTGTATGTACCTAATGATTGCAATAAATGATTGAGTATGAAGCGAACAGCAGCAAGTCGATACCCTGAGTTGACATTATGTGGAGTACACTGCAAGGTTTGCACATAATGTATTATATAGGGTAATAATAACTATATGTTTTTTTTTAATTTGGCTTATTGCTATTCTCAATTGTCCCCAAATCTCTGCACACTGGCTTTCTTCAATTAGTTGCCTGACAGTAGCCTTATTTTCCTCAGTACTTATTTACTCACGTATCAGCCTAAAATGTTTTTGCTACGGATTACGAACTTAAACCTGTGATAAAAACAATTGCCGACACCGAGTTCCACCGTAAAGTATTATTACAATTAATGAGATCCTAATATAGGTATTTAAAATATATACAATTCGAATTTCAAATATTTATGAGCGGCTAGGAGTGCATAACTTTCAGCGTGCTCTATTTGTAATTATGTCTCATAAATAGTTTTAATTTAGTGACCTCTGGGCCCAGCAGAATTCAAATTAGAGTCAGGCCTGACATTAGTAGGTATGTTTCTACTCTAGGTACGAGAATCAATAAACTGAAAAATATATAGGTACGTTTGTTAGATCTTTGCTATATTTCCAACATATTCTTTATATATTTTTACGTCAAAAATTCTTTTTAAATTGAAGTTTTGTTAATATGCCGAAAAAAAATCGTATCTCCTCCTACACGACATAGTAAATTTTCTCAAAACCATCTCAATCGAATGATGAACTTAAATATGAACTTGTTTGAATTGATACACATACGATTTTGAAATCCAAGGACGGATGTAAATTATTTTCTCAAATGTTCGTGCATTTCGGATGGATACACTTGATCCACAAGATATACAATACATAAGTAATATTTGGATGATGCAGTTAACGGAGGTATCCATCACGCAGCGTGCGCTGAAAACCTTATTTTAATTGTATTCCATAGTTCCCAAAGACGTAAGGCAATATACTAAATGTATAAAGACCTATGTACACGCATCCATCATTTCGTAAGCCAAGGTGAGGTTATTTCAATGTCAAATTTAGTTCCCGTTCGGTCGATACATTTGTATGGGCTTTAATCATGTTCAGTGCACGTGTGTGCGTGGAGGTCAATGTTTCTCGGTTGCTTACACCCCGTTCCCAACCGATCAGTTAACTGATCCACCTGGTTGGTCAGATACCCAGGAAGAAATAAGTCAGGAATATATACTAGCATTATCGTCATGACGATTGTAAGTTGGAAAATAAATTATTACAAAAAAATTGACCCAGTGCGACTCGGACTCGCGCACGAAGGGTTCAGTACCATAAGCTATACAACATTAGACTTTTTTGTTTTAACATGCGGGAGTCCGACTCGCACTTGGCCAACTTTTTGTATTTGTTGTTATAGTGGCAACAAAAATACATTTCCTGTAAAAATTTCAACTGTAGCTATCACTGTTCTTGAGATACATCCTGGTGATAGACGAACGGACGGACGGACGGACGGACGGACAGCGAAGTCTCAGTAATAGGGTCCCATTTTTACCCTTTGGGTACGGAACCCTAAAAATAAAGTAATCGCCCTACAGGACGGAAATCCTATACAGGGTTATTGGTAAAATGCTAACCACCCCTTAGGCTACTTCTGCTAATCCTGACAAAAAATTTGAGATTTTTTTGTGTTTGTGTATTTGAAGTAATAAGCACGATGACCACCTGATCTTTAAAGTACAAGATACTTTAAGGTCCTGTTGTAGTTATTTTAAAAATTTTTTAAAATCTGTAACTCAAATAACACTGAAAATTTAGAATAAATAAAATTATTTATATAAATTTGAACATAATCTCTAGGAACGTATGAAGTCAAAAACGTGTTTTTGAATAATTTCTTCGATAAAAAAAAATATCAAACATGACACCATTTCGCTTTTCAAATGACTAGAACTAAATGATACTATCATAAAACCATGTGGAAGTTATACCAATATATAGTTATTTATTAGGAACGTATGAAGACACCTTTTCTAATTCAGTTATAGTAGATCAGGTGGTCTGTAATGTATTATTTCATATTTTTATTACTTCCGAGCAAAGAGCGCCCGCCGCGGCTACTAAAACAAAAAAAAAACAAAAACATAAAAAAAGAATTCAAAAAACAAATTTCATCTCAAAATGTTTGTTAGGACTAGCAGAAGTCAAGGTTGTTGGCATTTTACCAATAACCCTGTATATATAATAGATCATCTTAAGCCATTAACTGGAACAAGAGCATTAATGTATAGGTTTCTATCAAACAGGCGCGCGGCTGGCCGTAACACCGCAGTCAAAACTGACACCGATCTGTTCACGATGATTATATCACGTGTTGTCATATGTGTTGTTAATGAGAGAAAATATATAATTGTTATGAGCGCGCAGAGATACGGTCGTTGCATAAGTGTAGGAAGATGTCTAAAGTCGGTTAATCCACTAATATGTCATCCGGCCGTATTATGACGTCTTATACCCATTTACGTCATTTACTTGTAACTCTTTCAAGGTGTTTAATGTATATTTGTACGGCTGGGTTTGTCAGATCATCTTTCTAAGAATCTAATTCATTGGAAAATAAGTCACCTATCATATTTCTCGATAGTGTTTTAAACCGCAAGTTAGTCACTATTAAAGGAGATACTGGTCGCAATTCTTTTGATACCAAACTAACTAAAATTTAGCAATATTTGATTTAGAAATGTCAAATGAACATTCCTTATTCTGTTGACGCCATAGTATAGTTAATTTGCTCAAGAATTATTAAAGTTACTAATCTTAGTAAAAAGTGCAGTTTTGCTCTGTTGTACCATCATTTAGTCAGATTAGGTGGAATCATAGACCATTTGACCTAAAACTAATCACCATCGAAATTGGTTAAGTTAAAGGTGTAACGTTCTGCAATTATTTTATTTTGGCTGTTTTATCTTTACTACGGCTTTCTCAGTTGTATGAAGTATGCGGCTATGTGGTTGCTTTTCTCAACAACTCTATATTCGAGATTATTATTTTAATTAGAGCATAACTAGAGATAAAGCTTTGTAGGCAGGTAACAACAAACTTGGTTTACATAATCATGTCATGTCTGTATTAGCTACTCGGGGGATGGCAGGTGTGTTTATATAGGGGATGAGCTTATTGTCATCTATCAGGCACAGTGACAGACTTCAGTATGCCTTGACCCAGGATGTGGGTTTATTCTATACCTAAGACTTATTTTTTATTACTTAAGCGTATATCTAACCTAACCTACTTACTTAATTAGCAGGTAGAGTAACTATTGATAGTATGTGCCATTCAAAGTGTAAGGAACATAATCAGGCTGTAGTATTGCCATGATGTAAACAATGCCCTATAGATAAGAAGCACGTACCACAGACAAAAAAGTCTTGTAAAATAATTTGAATGGTGCGCTATCTAGCGTTAAGTGGCGGCAAAATGACTTCAATTCAGGATAGATATTTCGCTATTTTAAATTTAGTTCGATGTCACAGCAGAATAACTTTTAGGATTCCTAAACCTAAAATTTTATATTTATCAATAAGTTAGTATAGTTAGTGAGTGGACAACAGAATTGCTGCCATTGTTACGGTTTTTTTATTTTGAGCATATCATTTTATGAACGCACTCTGTATTGTTTTTAATCTTAGCAAGTGTTATCTGTGACCTAATTAATATATTATATAGTAATGTCATTGTGTTGCCAGCTGAATGAAATTTGCTCACTCAACGGGTAGAAACTGTACAGGGATGGTTTTCTTTGATTCAATAACAAAATACTGGTGAGGTGGAGTCTCGCTTAGCACGAAGGGAAACTTGTTATTTGTCATTGCTTTGATAGGAGAAGCCCCGGTGGGAAATGCTTGTGGTTTTGTTTGACTCAACCAAGCTTGTATTGCCTATTTAGCACCTTGTCTTTGATTAGGCTTGTTCCAGGATAATGGTGTGCTACAATTTGAGGAAATGCTTTCTTTCCCTGCGAGTAGACTCGTGACGTGTCCACGAGATAAGGAGAACCTTCATGGTAAGGGTTTATAGTTCTACCCTCTACCATAGCCCCATCACCAGTATACAACCAGAATTGCTTATGTGGGCAGCGCTCTGCCCTGCGTCCCTGATGTAGTAGAACTGCTGACTTATGCTGCACATCTGCATACCATTCCGGTATTTATGACTTTTCCCGGTTTTGCATAACCGGGTGGCACCCTTTTTAATTTTATTAAAACGGAATTCATCTTTCACCTAATGCGACTTACGACATTACCTCCTGAGATGTAGAATTTTCCTGAACAAGCTGGTTTTAACTTTTGTTTGTTTTGGTTTGCTGGCACACAGAAATTGTAAATTATTTATTGAACGCTCCGTACTCGATTGGTTTTATTTGTGTATCAAAAGCCACCTTGTTTAGATAGGCAGGTAGTTAGCTGAGTGGAAGCTTCTCTTCCCCACCTGGAGAGTCGCACATTTTTTTACTTATAATTTCTTAATTCATTCAACAATTTGTTCCTTTAGTATTGAACCCTCAACTCTTCATTCCCCTTTCCCTGTTCGTAACAATGATAGAACACACTGAAAGTGCTGCTGCGCTCCTGGCCAATCATATAAATTTCGAATATTATATATTTATAACTAAAGTAACTCATTCGTTGATTAATTTATGGTGACTTCCAACCAATGTGTCAATTGTTTTTTATCACCAGTTAAAGCAGTGAGTTATCGTTCGATGGCCATAGCACAGTAAACCCTCTGTACTATGGCCATCTAACTATAACTCACGCAAAAAAATTTGAAGATTATTATATTTAAAAATTCACTCTCTCCGCAAGACTTCACTGCTTGTCTTCAAAATGCTTTGGGGAGGGAAGCCATTCATTTGAGCACCGTGAGTTGTTAAAACGCAGAATTTGACCGTGGCCGTATTTCTCTCCATGATGAAATTCGTGAAGCTATGCCCTAAACTGGAGATGACTCTGGAAAATGTGTCTACTGTCAGGTAACTAATTGAAGCAACGGGCGTAATATTAACTATGAGAAAATTTGAGACATTTGGGGATTGGCCAAAATCCGAAAGTTCTAAGGTTAGAAAACTTTGTCGTCGCTATGTTTCGGATGAACTGACCCTCCCGCACATAGTGCAGACCTATTATTTACTCATAGTTATTTTCCCAATAATCAAATATAAGATGAGGTTTGAGGTATGACATTTACGGGACAAAAAGAGGTAGCTGTCAACCAGCACGTGAAAACATGCCCAACATACTAGTAAATAAATGATTGGATTTGATTTGGTTTAGTTTGGTTTGGTTCGGTTCGATTCGGTTCGATTCGATTCCTAACCTTAAAAACCTACCTTATTATACAATTATATACCTTTGTTTTTGTTCTCTATGAATTAAGCGTGTTAATCTATACTTATAATAAAACTGTAACAGGACCAATTCTGTACATTGCAGATATTTTGAAAATAATATTTGAGAGCACTCAGTTGCTGATATTGATGCAAAACTGTTTTTTTTTTATTTTTGTCTGTCTGTCTGTATCCCGGCCGCGCATCACTCCAATACTACTGAATTTATTTAAATTAAACTTAACACGATTTGAATTCATACTACGAAAAAGGACATAGGATACTTTTTATCCCGAAATTTGGTTTTTCCTGGGAAAGGGGATGAAAGTCAAAATGTACACTTCGTTGTAATTCATTAACGCGTAGTCTGATTCCAATCATTCTTTTTTTGTTAGCATATTGGTACTTTAACCATGGTACATTAAACTCCCTACGGGCACCCCGGCACCCCACGGGCAGCCCAAAACCACTGAATGAATTTAAATGAAACTTAGCACGATTTGAGTTTATACTACGAAGAAGGACATGGTATACTTTTGCTCCCAAAATTCAGCACGTTTCCCTTGAGAAAGGGGTTGTAAGTCAAGTAAGTGTACTCACACTTAGTTGTAATTCAGTAACGTGTAGTCTGATTTCAATCATTCTTTTTTTTGTTAGAATAGTGGTACTTTAACCTTGGTACTTTAAGCACCCCACGGGCAGCCCGGTACTCCACGGGCAGCCCGGCACCCGACGGGCAGCCCAACACCCCACGGGCAGCTCGGCACCCCACAGGCGGCCCCGCATCCCACGGGCAGTCCGGCACACCATTGGGCAGCCCAGCTCCCCTCGGGCAGCCCGGCACTCCACGGGAAGCCCGGCACCCCACGGGCAGCCCAGTACCCCACGGGCAGCCCGTAACCCCATGGGCAGCCCGGTACCCCACGGGCAGCCCGTGACCCCACTAAAAGCTCGGCACCCCAAGGGCAGCCCGGCACACTTATTTAGTTTTGCAAGCTTGCTAAGATAAAACTAAAATCTGGAACATTCGCTACAATCAATTTTTTTAACTATCTGTCTTTTGCCGCATATATTCGGAGACTGCGCAATGGAAATATTTTTGTTCTACCGCCAAACAAAACCGCCGTTTTGAAATCGAAATTCTAAAGAAACGCACAAAGTACTTTGCTCCAACATTTACTGTGCGAACTGTGTAGGAACTCTCTCAGTATTTTAACTACTGTCTTATGGAAAATACAACCCGGTAGTTTACAAATCCAAAGTAAAAAGCTCCATTCTGAGCTATGCTTTAGTAAGAGTGCTTCACCGCAGACCACAGCGTTGCTTAAATGTGAACAGTGCTCAAATTTTAATAATTAGTTTGCAGGTACGGCAATCGCGATAGAAGTCGCGGGTACAGCTAGTATAAAATAAATCCGTCATTGGATGTAAGCAATATCACTATATGATTATATGTTAGTTTTGTTAAGTTCTGTGGATTTTGTGAATTGAATATATATATATAAATTATTGCCAAAATCCAATTTATTTGATGTATTTTGGCATTTACGACGCCCATATGAAGATCAATTACACAATGCTACAATTATCGCTCTAGAAGAATCTTCTTCAAAGGATATTTTATTTATAAATTGCTTTCCTTAGTTTTCATTTCTTTCCATGATATGCCCCGATATTGATAGAGGATATTTTACCTTTACCGAGTCTGTATATATTTGAAATTATTATGTATGTTCGGAAAAAATTGAGTAAATTTAAATTAAACAGTGACAACCACGATTACAACACTAGGAACAAATATAAAATAACGGTACCAAGTTTTAGACTAGCAAAGACAAATAAAAGGTCCTTTTCAGGTTATTGTGTGCGGTTTTATAATAAAATTCCCGAACATATTACAATGCTCACAGAAGGAAAATTAAAATTTCACGTGAAAAACATTTTGATTAAGAAATCCTACTACACGGTTTGTGACTGTTATTGAAATCTCATTGATTAAACATTCATGACATTTGAGTTATGACATCACAGACGCTATATGCATATAAACAGTGCTTATCAGCTGTAGAAAAGCGGGCATTTATGTCTTGAGATTGTGGAGCTATACCGCACATTTCGTCGGCATAAGCCGGTTTAATAAAGAAATGTATTGAAAAGGACGCTTGCTATTAATTACCTCTCACTTATACACTACGACAGCAGACATCTCTCATCATGACCTACGAATAAATATGTAAAGAAGGGTAACTCTCATACAGTGACCGTTTTGATTTCGGACTCGTCGACTCCACAAGTAACAAAACACGCGCAAGCTTCCAAATACAATCGGATTGGTTAATTGATTTGGCGCTTAAAAATGATCACATCTGATTGGTCGCGTCAAGGTCATGTTGTCACCGCCGTAATTCCTTAAGGCCAAACCGCATTTTCATACAGAGAATTGTATGACTAACTATGTTCCGAACTAATTTTTATCGTTTATGGAAGCTATTCCCGAAATTTTCATATCCATATGGCTTCTCAAAATTTTTTTACAATACACTATAGTATTTTTGCAGAAATTAACCAGAAGAACATTGATAAATTCAGTTGAAACTTCCCTCGTTACCACCGCTTGACTCGAGCCCAAGCGGCGAACTGAGAGCGCTGCACGGTACACTTTTTAAATCACGCCCGCCGCGGTACAGTTTGTGTTCTGTTGGTTTTGAGCTTGAATTACATTTCTTTACATTATTTATTCGAAGCTCATGACAAAGGACTATCGAATTTATTTAAAAATAAATTAAAGTTCACCTCCTGTTGTAAATATCCTATAGAATGGTGAAATTCAGCATTAATTAACTAAAGAAACTGACAGTAAAAACTTTCCTTCCCTATGCCGACGATAGCGATATTCGAAAAGTATAGAACTATTTTGTAGCTACAGAAACTTCTAGAATCATTGACATTACTCATTTCAAGTTACTTGCTAATTGCTAAGCTATATTGACGTGAGATTTTAATTTATGCGTCGTATCGTATGTGTGTGTACACATACAGGTATAGGTACTATGCCGGTAGACACTTAAGGTCGATGTGTCTCAGGTGGTGCTGTTACGTGTGTCGAGACATTAGGTGTTTGCGAATGTGAATTGTTTAAATGCAAATATTACAATAGGATTCGAACGTGTCATAGATACTGATTGGTAATTAGCAGTTGTACGTAAATTTTCAGAGGACTGTTGTGGGGTGCCTTTTGTATAATGAGACATTTTTTTTTATATAAACCTATTAAGTAATTAACTAAGTCCTTTGTACATATGTGACGCTCCTATGATTAGGTACAGTTTAGTAATTTTACATATTATGAGTAAGAGTTCCGAAATCGTTATAGAAATCATATCGTTCAGACAACAGTTATAGGTCAGTTTGTGAATGATCACCTGATAGATTCCATCGATAACATTTAAACCTTTTACATTATATTCGTACTAAACAAACAACGAAATGAGAAGCTAAGCTTTTCGACTTTTCTGTCATACGATTGGTAAACAATACGATTGGTAAACAAACAATAAGTTTAATGTTAAGTAGTTCTGATCTGAAGCTGTGATTTTATATTTTTAGAATTAGTGTACTGTTAAGAAATTCTAATCTGAAGCTGTTATCTCTTATATTTTAGCAATAAGTTTACTGTTAATTCATTCTTATCTGAAGCTGTGATTTTATATTTTTGGAATTAGTGTACTGTTAAGAAATTCTAATCTGAAGCTATGATTTTGTCTTTGACCCATTTTATTTCTAGTGTATAGCATAGTTTTAAAATATTTTTTTTATGGTGAATCGTTTTTATAGGCCAATGATTATATGTGTCTTTATAAGCCTCTAAAACTAATGTATTTTATTTATGCATCCTGAAATTTTGCTGTTGACTCTAATAAAACTGCTTTGGGGTTCAAGTGGAATTGAAGTATGAAAATATTTCTTAAATTAATTTTATACCTAAAATCGCTTTGGAGTTCAAGATGGAATGAATGTATGGGCCGCAGAGTTTTGAGAACAATGGCTTTGGGGTTGAGTGGAATAAGCCTTAATTTCAAGCTCACTTCGATATTTAGTTAGATAGATACATAATTCTGTATTGTACACACCATGCACTACGTTACCATAATATGATAAAATACGAGTACGAAAGCTTAGGTAATAGTCATTTCGTAATCTTATCTATTCTAGAAACACTGCATATGAACATTAACCTTAGCGTATCCACCTCTGCCACATGCACTCTACTCATATCCGTAAGTTAGATTGCCCCACAATCAGATCTCTACATCAGGACAGGTAATGGCAATAAAAATACACATAAAAATAATAACCTTATCTGAGGGTTCAATATGTATAATGTTAATTTACTATATACGGTTTGCACTTACGGTTATTATTATAGTCGAGAACGCGACGACGCCCGACTAGTTTCGTGGGATTCGGACCCACTTCATCAAGGAGCGACACGGGCGGGTTCGACAACGTCCGCTCGAGCACTGCTGGCGGCGGCCGCGGCATCGGCGCGCCTGGCGCGGGCGGCGGCCCGCTCAGCCCTGCTAGACAATGTCGCTCCTTGATGAAGTGGGTCCGAATCCCACGAAACTAGTCGGGCGTCGTCGCGTTCTCGACTATAATAATAATCGTAAGTGCAAACCGTATATAGTAAATTAATATGTCGAATACTTACGTAAGTTTTAACAATGATGTATAATGTTGTCCGGCCGTCTGGTCGCCGTGGGTCTGAACTAACTCTAAATTATTATATATATATAAATTCTATTTAGTACATAATATTATGTTGATTCTAGTGCGAACAGCATGAGAACTAAGATTAGAGATTTTTTTAGAGAGGTTTTGTTGAATCGTCAACAATTTCTACAATATACGAGAAATATTGTCGCTGTAATCTGGCCCTAATTATATCAATTATTTAACAAAGTCTAAAATACAAAAGTAAATTACTCGTATAAGACCTAGCCGAGTGCGAGTCGGACTACGCTCGTTCAGGGATAAATTGCACTAGACCATAAAACAGAAAAAACAGGTTGGTTATTATCACATGTTTACTATGTACTTACTGTTACAAATCAGCATTTTCACTACTTGTTAAGATGGTACATAATATATCGAAGTTTCAGATTCTTTACTAGTCTGGTTTACAGATAGAATTGCCTCGGAATTAAAATTAAAACAGCCGTTCTTTATGGAAGCCCATCAAATGTTTTTATTATTTTCTCTATTAAATGGGCTTAAAACGATGACACCCACAGAAGCAAAGGTGCAAAAAAGATTGTTTTCGGCTTCTCATGGAAGACCCCTTGAAAAATAATTTAATTGTAAAAACAAAATATAAAAAATTCAGGATATTAACTCATTCAGTTTACGGGCAAAAGACATGTGACAAAAACGGGCGAGGAAAACAGGTGGACGGACGGACAGACAGACAGACAGCGGAGTGGTGCTCCGATTTGCTCTTTGGGTAAGGAATTATAAAAACTGCCCAAAAAGGTACGAGTTGTGTATCGTTAAATAAAGCTCGGCGTGAACCTACGTACATTAGAGCCCAATTAGTGCGTACATTAGAGACAGGTTTTTTTTAATTTTTTTGAAACAAAGATTAGGTAAGATAATATTACATCAGTAAACCAACAATCATCGTAAGTGTATATTTTTAACTTATTTGCCTACACGTGTCAGTTTATCAGAACATTTTCTCACAAATAACTTGGGTTTGATGATAGCACTAATGTTAACGACTTATAAATAACTGGGCCGATAAGTACAAATACTTATAGTACTCAGTATGTACTTACAATAACTACTGACTTGTTCATATATATCTCAGTTACCTACTCGTACATGTCAGTGATCCGTTAATTGCATGTTATTTACCGGGACAATGATAAAAATAACCCTAATTAATATAAAATGTTTATTAAATATGTTTATGGTTATATTATTTGTTTGGGTTATAGATATTTTGAGCACCTACCGATCTGTGTTTGTGCTCACTGTGGCACTTTATTAAAATGTCAAATGAACTCCAATATTCACAGGTCATTGATGTCCAGATCATGCAGAATTAATAATCATATTTAAAATGAAATTTTAATAATGCTGGTATAATATTTAAACTTCTTGCTTAATTTGAGAAAAAACACCATAGATGCCTTGGCTCGAACTTAGCATAGCAAGGCACTTGACCTTCAAGCTTGCTCAACGGCTGGATTATATCATTAAGATTAGACTTGTCGTTAAGTATTATTTTATTATTATCCCTCTATTTTTTTTCTATCTAATTTATAGTAAATTTATTATTTGTCAATAATTTCCCAAGTCTTTAACTATATTTCCGTCAGCAATTCATTGGACTTCCTCGGCATATTAGTGATGTTTAAGTGGTAGTCAATTGACTCGAGTGGATCACTCCGAAAATCCATTCCAATAAATAAGCGAATCTAGTTACGACGCAATAAAGTGCACTTGAGCTCGCAAAGTACGGAGTACCTTATTTTTATATTCACTTACAAGGCGTACGCGATAGAAAGAGTTCTATCGCATAGCTCTGATCTCTCCTGACGGCACGCAGCGTACCTACACCGATGGAAATCGCATTGTTTGCTTAATAAAAGATAATTTATATAAGCATCTCAGACCGAATAAAAAGTCAAGACAAAATGTTGTGTAAAGAGCAATGAGGCCGGCAAAACTACGCCTCACCGTGTACAAACACAATTACAACGAAACTACGCCTTGACTCGTCAGTCGAACTATTGCGGCGCGTGGAAGCAACACGTAAAAGACTTCGATATATTTGCAAGTCAAAGTGCCGAATAGAATTGTGAAAGGGTGTATAAAACAAACTTCAAGACATAAAGAGCAGGATGGAATCACATTTCACTCATAAGTAACGGGAAAACCACTATTGTTAATATATCTAAATAATAATAGAGGTCATTGTTTGAAACATAGTAAGTGTTGCCGTTAACCTATAAGGTTTAGGTACCCTATTATTGGGTGATAGTACACAACGTTTACTATCCACCTATTAGTTATTTGTTTATAATACACTCTTTTGTAAAAAAAATGGGCACCTAAGGAAATTTACGTTCTAAGGTCGATTTTAGTTAATTATATGAAATTTATTTCTTTGACGTAGTCTGTATACTTATAATCGTGTAAATTAATGCGCGTGAATTCGAGCAATTAAAAGAAAAAAAAACGATGGATTCTTTAAAATCGATGTACACGCCCAAACAATAAGAATTGGTCGGCAATAAAGACAAGTATTTTTTTACTTTTTTTACTTAAATAAAGTTATAAGTGTAAAAACCTAATAACGAGCGTGACCTCCTCTTGCCAAAATCACAGCTTGAACCCTTCTGGGCATGCTTTTCACGATGTTTTTAATAACTTTTTGAGGAATACGTTCCCAGTCTTCTGCAATTACTCTTTTTAGCTCCCTGATGTTTTGTGGAGCAGGTTGCACTGATCTTCCCCGTCTCTTTAGAACATCCCACACATGCTCAATTGGATTGAGGTCAGGACTTTGAGCTGGCCAATCTAAACGACGGATCCCAACTTCTTGCATGTACGCTTCCACGTTGCCAGAACGGTGCGGGCGAGCATTATCGTCCATAAAAATGGAATCTTCCCCAAGTGCCGTCAATGTGGGTTGTGCATATGCAATTAGGACTTCCATTATGTACCGGTGTGCATTCAATGTTCCATTTGCTATGAAAACTAACTCCGTACGCTCCGTCGAATTAATTGTTGCCCAAAACATAACGGAGCCTCTGCCATAAGGAGTGATTTCTTCGAAACACACAAAGAGATTCTAGCTTCATCAGAAAACAATACTTTATTCCAGTCCTCCTGAGTCCATGAAGCACAGTTCCGAGCAAACTGAAGTCGAGCAACACGGTGCTCACGGAGTAATTTAGGGCCCCGAGCTGGGCGGTAACTCTTGATGTTGGCAGCCAAAAGCCTTCTCCTGACCGTCTACAAGCTAACTTCTACTCCTCTTACTTCTTCAAGGCTCTTCTTCAGGTCCACACTTGACGCCTTACGATTACGCAACGCCTGACTCACCAAAAAGCGGTCATCTCTTGGTTCTGTGCATCGTTTTCTTCCCGAACCGGGTCTTCTTTTAACCGAACCAGTCTCTTGATACCGTTGCCAAGTCCTCTGGACAGTTGAACGACTCACATTTAGCCGCTGAGACACGTAAGTTTCCGAACAACCTTCTTCAAGTAGGGCTATAATTTTTCCGGCCCTTATCGCTTTATCACTCATATCAAAAAGTGGTATTCAATGTAAAAAGAAAGATTAAATTGTTTAATTTGCAGAAAAAATCCAAAAAGTTTTAAAATATCGTAATCAGTTAAAAATCGTTTCAGCAATTCGCGCCATTAGTAAAGCAATTTTAGAATAATCCACTATAATCATTATTTTTCTTTTAAGAATTTCAAATTTTAAATTTGGAACGTAAAGAATCATGCCAGGATGCTTCAAAAAACATGCCAATGCATCGTCAAATTAACAAAACCTATTTCTTGTTCTTCTTCATTGAAGTAGAGAAAAAACTCTAAAGTGCCCGTTTTTTTTTGCAAAAGAGTTTAGTTGATCAATGTCAAATCAAAAAATGTTTTAACCGACTTCTTAATGAGGAGGCTCTCAATTGGACTATATTTTTTTAAATATGTGTATGAAGCAATATTATTGTCAAAATCGGTTCAGTGGTTTAATTGCAAATTAGAAAGATGGATTTCGTTCATTTAGTCTATTTTCAACCGACTTCAAAAAGGACCATGTTCTCAATTTAGTTGTATTTTTTTTAAATTTAATTTAATATATTTGATTAAACATTTATAACGTCACAAGTCCGTCATTTTAGTTTTTGTTGTAAAGCTGATACCTTTAATCAAGACTCATATTAATTTCATTGGTATTGCTTTTCGGTTTAGAAGATATTGAAGTAGTAATATTTTTTTTTGTTAAAAAAAGTCCATTGATGTTTTGTTTTTAACCATGTTGTGTATATAGTTAAATTATAACGATATTATTATTGATACTACAAAGGCAAACTTCATTCGTCTCTTAACTGTACACTTTAGTGTGTTTAATATTTTTTCGATCAATTTCCGAATCGAGTTCAAAAATAAAACAAAATTGAATCGATATCATTCGGAAAAGTAGGAAGGGACTATCATGGCAACCAACTTCCAGGAGCTAAAAGTTCACATTCCTATGTTCCGGTTTGAACCAGTAATATTCAAATTCCTTTATTCCGGCAAAATTACAGGCAAATAAGACTATAGGTCTCAGGGTGATAGGCGCAGTGCAGTTTTCCATTTGTGACGAACTGTATCTGTTATCGGCAGAGGTTACAGCCTAACCAGGTGGACTTTGTGCTTTTTTGCCTGATTGCATAAAAAAAACACTTATTAGTTACAAGAAATACATGCATGTAAATTAAATACCTACCCAGTATGTAATGTTATTTCTGAAAAACTTTTTCCATTCACTTCCACTACTTAACAACACTACTTTTACCGACACCTTACGTCGGCGGAACCCTATTGTTATATTAAAACTAATAACGTTATTAAATTGGCAACGTTATTTTATTAAGGTAATTTGAATTATCATGGCAACACCGACACACGCACCACATGTTTGAAAAACCGGCCTCACTTTTTTTTTATGCCTGATAGGTAAGCCTTTTGACCACTATCTCACCTGATGGTAGGTGATGATGTGGTCGAAGATGTTGTTCAGGCTAACCTAGAATTACTGGCTCTCAAGGACAGCTGCGGGAACACACAGTTAGGTGCTTGGCCACAGATTTTCTACTTGAGGGTGGTAGCTAGCCAGGCGTGCATTCGCAAAATGCTCTACCACCATGCTCTAACGACTGCCATCCTAAGACGACAACCGGGACCGACGGCTTAACGTGCCCTCCGAAGCACGGAAGCGCTCAGTAGTAATGTCACTATATAGCGGCCACCCTTCCAAGTCATGACGGAGGCGGCCGTTGCTTAACTTTGCTGATCGGTTCAGAACGGCTAAGCAAACTTCGCTACGAGCGCTTCACTCTGTACACAACATTCTGTCTTGATTTTTTATTTGGTCTGAGATTAGCATGTCACAAAATTATACTGAGAATTAATTCTGTGCTGAGAAAAAGAATTACAAAATTAGCAGCATGCCACAACATATATAGTTCTGTTGCGTACACCAGTACTCATACAGTGATGGCTGAGTAGATAATCGAACACAGAGGCTCATTGGTGTCGGTCGATATGTAGTTCCTACAAATTAAATTTAAATACCGTTCAACTAATATAGGCAAAGTTACTACTTGAAGGGTGTTCTCAGCTCAGGAGAGAGTCTGGCTGGTGATCTGGTCTGATACAAGGGTTATCTTCGTTAATCAGTTGTCATCGTTAATCAAAGATGCTGCTCACAGCATAAAATAAAAAAATATAATTAATAAAAAATGGGATTTGTTGTTTATTTCCCTTTGAATAATAATATAGGAATTGAACGGGCCGAAAACGATCTTAATCGTTTTAATTACATGTACGTAGGTACCTACATAATGTGCGCTAGGGACAAACTAGCTGTGACGCTGCTTATGTAGGTAAACAGAAAAGCCCATTGTCTTAGAAGGAAAATCACTAGCAAATAATTGACAAGTACCTACCTACAATAACATAGTCATGTGTCTAAAATTAGAAAATATAGATACATTGTTTGTTTTTCCAAAGTTTCCCCACTATAGGTACCTACTACCTATGATAATACCTATATTCAATACGTTAAATTTTTTCTTATCTATTGAGATAGATACCTTAATGTATACTTAACACTTTATTGCAGTTAGCAGTAGTAGCTGTAATTACCATTAACAGTGGTAAAAAAAACTTGACAGAGCGCTGGGTCGGCGCTCCGCGTAATCAAAATATTAGCAGTGGTTACAAAATATTCCACCATCTTAGTGCTAGGCAGCAATGTATTCCAGGCAACCGTAGGCAGGCAAATGATTAAATGTGGACAGAATGCACAATTAGAATTAATTTTGAAGCGTGATTGCTCAGTGGCATTGGCTATGGACTGCCGCGCAGAAGGTCCATGGTTCGAATCCCGCCACGGACTTGAGCTTCACCGCATGTTAAAAGGGCATTTTGCGGCCCGGCTGTCTAGCGACCACAAAATCTGTCGCCATGCACTTAACGGTGTGTTCCGGCAGCATTCCTTGAAAGCTTGTACTTCTTAGGTTAAGCCTGTTAACACCTTCGACCACATCATCACTTACCATCAGGTGAGATAATGGTAAAAGGCTTGCTTATCAGCAAAAAAAAAACGAATTAAATTAATTAGTCAACTTATTTCTACTTTTTTTCTAATTATAATTACTTTAATATATAGGTACAGGTATTATTAATTTAATTTTTGATGGGCTTAACTAAACAGATAATTTTTTTTTTTTGTATATATTGATAAAATATACTTAATAGGTACCTACATAATAAACAATACTATATATAATTTATAGTTATACTGTAAGATGACAGTAGGTAGGTACATCATTATTAAAACTTAGGTACGTTAGCATTCGACACATTATATTGTTATTTACGGATTGCGCATGGTATCAAGCGGACGCTGTCAAACCCGCCCGTGCCCGTGCTCGTGCCCGTGCCCGTGCCTGTGCCCGTGCCCGTGTCGTGGCGCTCCTTGATGAAGTCGGTCCGAATCTCACGAAACGAGTCGGGTATCGGCGCGTCCTCCATTATACAATTCGTAGGTAAGTGCTAGCCGTGAATAACAATATACCTACCTAATAGATGAAATTATTACCAAAAAGGTATAAAGGTAAGGCTTTTTATATTTCTATATAATATGACTATAGTATAATGTATTAGGTACATACGTATACACTAATATAAAATCTGTTGCCAAGTACCTACCTAACGATGAGTTCCGGCAGCTGTCTTTGAGAATTAGTAATATTAGTTTAAATCTGTGTTCTGTAAACATGCACGTCAACATCATCAACATCATCGATTTAAGATCTGGTAAGATTTTGGTCAAAGGATAAAAAAAATAAAAAACTGACCATAACTTAAACAAATATAATGAATTTCAAACCATTGTAGATAATACTTCCAAATTACTTTATTCCAAACTTGTACAATTTCAAGCTAGTACTACTTTTCGCTTCGAAGTCTCTTGCCAGAATGACCATTCGACGGACTGACTGGTTTCTTCCTCCTGTATTTTTCCCTCCAAAATGGGATAGTGGTTAATCTTTTCTGATTGGTCGATCGAGCTCAATAGTGATTGGTCGATTTTGAATAACCGACCACGAGATCGTGTGTGTGTTGCCACTATTTAAAATACCGAAATAGAGAATAAAATATTAGTTCAGATAAAATAATCTATAAATCCATTGAAAATCATGACACAAATAAACCAACCAAAAAAAATTACCATCAGAATCAAATCATTATTGGCAATATAAACGCGAAATAAAACATTTAAAAAATACAGTCGAATTAAGATTCTCATCCTATGTTAGTTATAAAAATAAATCCTACCTATAGGTACTCACAGTATTACATCAAGCGAGTATCACTGACCTCCTTACACACCCTACTGGCTTTTATTTATAGCAGGAAAGATACTTGATAGTATCTAAACTTCTGTTGACGAAAGTAAAGAACTTCCGGTGCCGCTGTGCCATAGAACATATAATAATATGACCGTGCGACATTACACCTACCGATATTATTATTATATCTATAGAAACTCTTAAAAGCATTCTATTCAGTGATAATAACTAATTTGTTTACGGAAATGAATTCGGTTAATCCCCGAGATTTAATTAGTTGAAGTGAAAGTAAAAGTTAGGTGATACCAAAAACATGCGTAAACAATAATGACAATGAGTCATTGAATGGAATTCATTATTTCCCTTTATCAATTTGTTTATTCTACGCGGATGTATAATACATCAGCTGTGAATATATTCGCATTATAACAATACAATTCCATTGTTTCAATTAATTACCGATCTATATAGAGGATAATGTATTTTATGTACCACGAATGAATTATATACTCGTATCCTAATTATTAAACTACGCCCGTACCTAACCTAAGGTCGTTCATCGTCAGTCAAAAATGTTAATCGGTATTTATATTAAATTTTAACAGTTTTCAATATAGCCTTAAATGTTAAGTCTAGATAGGTGGTACATATTAATTTTTAATAGTTGTAAAGCATCTAACAATAAGTTATATATATATATATATATATATTATGTATGACTTTGTGATGATGAATGAATCTCATTTCTTTATGTGAAAGTTGACACATTATTTTGCATTTTTGTTATATGACATGACGTATTATTACAGAAACTAATCTAATGGGGGTGTCGCTAATTATAAACTCTCACTTTCTGATGCCTTCAGAATGTCGGGCACAGGCACAACTCTCCAATTATTTCTTTGCGTCAGCTGGGTGGTGAACAAAGGGTCTTAGCTAACCAAACACTGAGTTATTTATCACTTGTTTAATGTGATGTTGGATAACATTACATAACACAATTAATATACAGCACAGATTGACACATTGATTACAGACATATTGAGATAATTCATTAGCCAATTGTAACTATTTAAACAGGGCAAATAATCGTAGTAGTAAGATTCCTGTATCTCACTTGACAAGGTACAAAAATCACAGGAACTAGAAAAATATCGTAGACTATGCAAATATGCCCACATCCAGACAAGGCGCGATGCCATCTCACATGTTCTGTTGCCACACTATCCTACTGAGGAAGAAAACTAGCCGTGAAAGAAAATAAACATAAGCATAAACATCACTAAATTTGACTTTCCTTCCGGTTCCGGTAGTGACAAAAGCAGGTTTAGTGTAAGGGTTGAAAATCGTTTTCGACAAACAGGAGTTGCAGGAGTGGAAAACTCAGGGACATACGCTAGAACCTGAATTACTTACTTAAATTGATCCTTGCGTACTCTTTTCTTCATCAAACACCCGGAGGGAGAATCGCCATTTACTTATTCCAAAATTATGTAGCCTGTCTGTGAGAGATGTCTGTGTGAGATTCTGAGCTTTTCCACAAATATCATAGTGTGAAAGTATAAAAATCAGAGATTACTCTGATTTTTGACACACGGCCAAATGCCCTGAAAATATCACAAAATACGGCAATAGCATCATGTGGACTCTCCCAGGCTTCCACTATATGTGACATCAATAAAGAACTGCATCTGTTGTGGATCTAATCTTATTGAAACCAAACTGATTCTTATTCAATATGTAAGACTCCATAAAATTGTAAAGAAGTGTTAAGCATAACTTTGATGATTTAAGCATAATTTTGATGATAATATGGTCATAATTCCATTTCGGAGGTAACTGACAATAAAAATACACACACACACTTATTTTTTCATTACGCAAGAAGCACGAGGCCCACCAGAACATCTGCTTATAGCAGATGCATTTCGCCACAAGTGGCAAGATGCACTGCACCTATGAGATACCTTGCCTAAGACATAAAGTTGTTGATTCTCTTGTTCCTGTAATTACACCGGCACCTATACCCACAAATCGGAACACAGTTATGCTAACATTGCTTGCCGGTAGATATAGATATGGTGGCAGTATTCCCCCGGACGAACTCACACAAAGAGTTCTACCACGGTAATGTTTTATATACAGTATCTTAACTCGGCTCAGTCCTTGAAATAACTACCTACCACCGCGCGGTACGTAAACATGCGATAGGGCTGCCCGCCTCCAGCATTTTAATTACATTTGCCTACTTTGTGTTTCCATTTAGTTTTGTGATTGTAAATATACTTTTTTTGTATAAAAGACTGTGCATTAAATAGGTAGTGTTCAATAAAAATACGTGTTGTTTTTTGACTGGTAGATTTAATTAAAAAACCATGTTCCATGTTAATTAAAAAACCGAATAACAAATCCGTCTTATAAATTCAGACCAGTTCAGTAGTTTTGGGGTGAAAGCGTAACAGACAGATAGACAGAGTTATTTTCGCATTTATAATATAAGTACTGGATATATTATATATTAGTACTGATAAAATATCACGTCTTTATTTTGAATTATACAAAGTACAAAACAAAACACACATGCCCCGAGGTTTTAACACAAGCGTACCTACCGTATCGTGATTCATGAACCGCCTCTAACTACCTATTTCACTCGTGTCATTCCTTTACTCTATTCACTTATTTTATTATTAATGCAGTTAGCTTTTTTTCGGGAGATAAAAGGAAATACACTTATCCATTAAAAAGACACGCATTATGTAGGTAACCTACCTACTAGTAAGTATATTTATTTTATAGTCTTACCTTTCAGAGTTTCCAGGTAATCTAAAAAAATTTATCTCTGGATGCGTTATTGACGAATTCATGCAACCAAAAACAGCACAATATATCTTATTCGTCATATTAAATATGTACATGAACTTATTTTTTGTTACAGAAAATTCCACACCGTCCATTCGTCACTGCAACGCAGTCGCGACTGTCTGCGTACTGAACGCGGGCTGAGATCGAGACGCGTAGGTATAACTCGCGTTTTGTCCGTTTCTATGAAGTTAAAATACTGTATAGATAACATTACCATGGTTCTACTATACTACTTTTAACTATTTAAAATATGTACCTACCTATGTACCTATATTATGTGAGATTATGTGTTATATTATAAGCTTGATTTCACTAAATATAGGAAATGTAGCCATGGATTAGATTATTAGACGATTCTTGTAAATAATTTTGTCAATTTCTTTATGAACTAATGAAGAAGCTTAAAATAAAATACAATTCGCATTTTACAATTTGTAGCGCCATTAACGAGAAAATTAGTTTGTTCGTTTTGATAACAGTTTCAAACTACATTTATTAATTTTCAAATAAATAATATTATAAGCCTATATGAAAACTTTTTTATATCTTAATAGTCGATAGGCTAGCCTTTAACTACTGCCTCACCAGATGATTAGTGATGATGTGGTCGAAGATGTTGTTCAGGCTAACCTATAATGACTGGTTCTCAAGGACAGCTTTTTTTTTTTTTGTTGACGCTGGGAAAAATGCATTACGCATGCCCCCCCATCGGGGGATGGAGGGGGTATGTGGGACTCCCCGGTAGAAGACCGGTATACCCACTAAACGACCCAGCAGCATTCCAGCATCGTCTGTTTGGAGAAGGACTGGGAGACTGGCAGAGCCTTTACGTCCAGTCCCTCGCCGACGACCGCCCACCTTTACAGCGGGGCCTGCATGCCCCTCCTGATAGGAGGGGCCCGGGAATGACCAGGAATGCTCGGCCATTCCCGCCTGATGGTGGTGGTGAGTACGTGCAATGCGAGAGAAGACGCCCCCGCATCTGTCTCTCGCTACTCACCACCGAGAGGGGGAGGGCGATTATTCAGTCGCCTTCTCCCACCCCTTTGACGTCTTCGCAGAGGCGCAGCCAGGGGGTCTTCCTCCCTTGCGCGCTCTGCCGCCTCCTTTTGAGAAATCACTTCTTCGCAAAAGGAGGCGACCGCTGCCCAGGCCCCCTCGCCCTCCAACATGACTTTGACCACTCTGGGAAGCGACAGGTCTGGCCCTACCACAGTGACCAAGCTGCGGCGCAGCTCGGACCACGACGGACACACCTCGAGAGTGTGCTGCGCCGTGTCTTCCACCGCAGGACAATGGTGGCACGTCGGTGCTTCCTCCCTTCCAATACGATGCAGGTACGATCCGAAGCATCCGTGCCCGGATAATACCTGCACCAGACGGAACGAAAGGAAGCCGTGGGATCGCCCGAGCCAGTCTTGTAGAACTGGCCCGAGAGCGTCCAACGTACGGCGACCAAAAGCGGCGGAGGCGAGGTCCTCCGTCCAATGCTGGACGACGGCATCCCTCGCCTCACGCTTAACCGCCATCCGCACCTCCAGGGTGAGGCGCTCCCCGAGCGCCTTACGCCCCGCCGTCCATTCATACACTCTAGCGAGCACCCCCGCCTCAAGCTCCCAAGGAGGGGTGCCCGCCAGGGCACACGCTGCCGCGAAGCTCACCGAGCGGTAGCCCCTCGCCACTCGTAGAGCAATGGCCCTTTGAGGCCTTCGGAGTGCAGTGGCATTCTCCCTCCTTTGGAGGGAGTCAGCCCAAATAGGGGCCCCGTAAAGGGCCATACTTTTTAAGATGCCGGCATACAAGCGCCGGCATCGTCCTCCGGGCCCCCCTATATTTGGGAGCAGCCAAGAGAGGGCGCCCGCGACCTTCAGCAGGCGCGTCGACAGCCCGCTGAAATGTGGGCAAATGTGGGTCTAGGACAAGGCCCAGATATTTCATCTGGGCCTTCAACTCAATCCTGACGCCGTCCACAACAATGTGGGCGTCAGGGGGAATGCGCTGCCGAGGCCCGTGGAAGAATACGGCCTCGGTTTTGTGCAGCGCCACCTTCAAGCCTAATCGGCGGATCCTTCCCGCAACCAGGGATCCGCCAGCCGATGCTAGACTCGCCGCCTCTCTAAGGTCCCTCCCCCGGGCGGTGAGAAGAGTGTCATCTGCATAACAGATAACACTCGTGCCACAGAGGAGAGTTCCTCGCAGTAGCCAGTCAAATCCGATGTTCCACAGGAGCGGTCCTAAGACTGACCCCTGTGGGACACCGGATCCCGCATCGTCTCAAGGACAGCTGCCGGAACCACCGTTAGACTCTTAACGACAAATTTTCTACATGAGAGTGGTAGTTAGCTAGGTAGGCATTCGCAAAGTGCCCTACCATCATAATAAATCGAATAGCATCATAAATAAGGCAATAACCGGGACCGACGGCTCAACGTGTCCTCCGAAGTACGGAAACGCTCAGTAGTCATGTCACAGCGGTCACCAATCGAAGTCATGACGGCGGTGGACGTTGCTCGGTTAAGAATGGCTTAACAAAAAACGCTACCGGCGCTTTAAAACATATTTGTATTTTACTCGATGGGCTCTCGACGATAATACCTTCCACACATGTTGGGTGTAAAGAATTTTTTTTTCGGCCATCTTCGTAATTTAAATAACATAAATAGCTTAATTGAATTTTTAGTTCAAGATTAGTATTTGCGTCATCATGAGACCTATTATTATATTTTATTATCTGGACTTTTAACTCTTTCCATTTACGAGTTACCCTGTGGGTAGGTGCGGGAGGATCTGCATTAGCACTTCTTGTGCTACTGGCGATCCTCGCGGTGTATCGGCATGGTTACTTTATCTGCGCAGTACCTAACGGCTGATTGTCACAGGTCAATTCATTTCATACAAGTCTTGCCAATCCGCAAAATTGCGCGAGATTGTGACCTCAATGTTTATCTACGCAAATATTGTTGTTATCGTGTAGTCGGTGATCTACGTCGTCGCTACAATACCAATCAAGTCTACATCCTGACACTATAATTACACGACAGTGATGATTGTGTGCGTCAAGTTATATTGCAATGTAGCTCGTGTTTTAAAAACTCGTTTTAGAAAATCGCGTAGCAAAATATAGTATCGATCGTATGCCTACTAGCTACTTAATACCTAATATATTTAGGTAGATGCACTGAATCCAAATGCACCTCTTTGCTCAAGTGCGTCGCAGGGGCCTAATTGATAAAAATAAATATAAATTTTCCCACCTACGTCAGTAATTTCCATGACGTTGAATTGGTGGTGAAACGGTGAAGGTAAATAAGTATAGGGGTCGTCAATTGTAGGGACTTTTTTAGATAACAACCTATCTTGTATTATATCAAAACATTTTGAGACAGAGATTTGACAGACCAAAATGAGGTGAGAAGGTTATTTCTTCAAGTTAGTTCTACAAACGGTGAAATAAGTACAGCTATAACTTATATTATTTAAAACATTAGAATTACATTGTAACAGCATCACATTACATTGACGTACCTATTTAAGGAGTCTATTGAATTAATCTATGAAGCTAATGTTTTACATAATGGCATATTTATCCTGCTCGAATTCAGTTCTTTACTAAAGAGAACTCTGGGATGAGGAAATCACCACGGAATTAACATTTGTCTGGGTAATAAAACAGCGGTGTCCAAGTGACAAAGCTTCTTAATTGAATCCATGCTTGGGAGAGGGGACATCTGCAGATGATATAATGATGATGCACTGTAGTGTTACCTACCAATATATATGTACATTTATCTAAACTATAGATACTACCTACCTACGCCTTCCAATTCACAATTCACTTGTTCAAGGAACTGAATAGGGCAATCGTGTTATTTTTGGATATCTTCCCAACCGAGTGATTTAGAAGATTAATGGATAATTGAATACCATTTCAAATAGCTCTCAGTTGGATTAAATAATAAATTGCTTGAAAAAGGATAACATAACTAGGGTGACTCTAAACTAAAAGAAAAATACAAAAATCTAACGAAAAGAAAGCTAATGGATGGACGAGAAGGATATATTGAATCCTTCTTCTCACATTAGGTACATTAATACATTCTTTGACTTTCCACTTCTTTTATCGATTTTCTTCGACTTTCTTTTCTTCTCATGGCATGACACTACTTAACTTCCCTATCGCAGCGTCCCTTTTAAGCTTCTTCAGATACAGGTTTAGGTACTCGTTCTTTATCTCCTTCATTCTATTTTAAACGTTCGTAGTACATTTAATCTATGGACCACAACAATGTAACCTGCATACTATTTCCCTCCATTTTCGTTGTTCAAAATCCAGGTTCGTTCAAAACGATCACAGATCTTATGATCGTCTTATACATTTTTCATTATAATTCACATTTAGTCCCAGAAACCTGACGCACTTTTCATCCATCATGGAATTATTCTGTTCTTCACATTCCGGTCACCGACATTTGGTATCCTTGAACCACGATACCACTGAGCAAGTAATACTATGTTTTACACTATACTTATCCAACAATCGACGTGCTGACAAGAATTCTCTATATAAGGCTTTATGGGATAACCTGGATGTACAACTTGTAATACAGTAACAAACAAAATTTGTAATTTTGTGTTGTAAATAAAACAGTGGTTGATATTTTCGTTTACTGATCTTAAATTATCAATCCATCCGGTTCATGACCCCAGGTGCACAAGAAAGCTCTTTTGTGAGAGGATTGACTTTGTATAATTACTAGAGATGGGCCGAACATGGGTTTCACCGAATACGAACATTCGGCCGAATGTTCGTATTCGTCATTTACTTAGATTAGAACGATACCAAAATAGATTACGCGGGTGAATATGCGGTTGCACCGTACAGTAGTTTAACCCCAAAACAGCTACATACTTATAAATTGGAAATAAAACTACAGTGTCTACATAAAAATACTGCAAATTACTTACGACATAAAAACAAAATATAGGACCCATTTAACACACAACTCATGATCAATCGGTTTAATACATTATTAACCTTGAGTACCTACCCTTTTATCGAATATTCGGTGATTTGACCGAATATTCGGCCGAATACGAATATTCGGTGAACCTGCCGAATATTCATATTCGGCCGAATTACCGAATATAAAACGAATATTCGGCCCATCCCTAATATTTACCTTCATATATATATATTTAGTGCATTGTAAATACTACAGTTAAGGATATTATATTGTGCAATGCTTGCGCTATGCACTAACAATACTGACAAAAAATATATTAAAAGGTTTAATACAAAAAAATATGTAATACATATAAAGTAAGTACTTGTTTTGTTTTTATTAGATTTTTTGTGATTTCGCAAGAGTAGGTGAATGATACTTACATCCGCTTTGTATCCAGTTTGTGTACGTCATTCGAAAAGTAGAATCATGTATCTACTGGGTACTGTGTTTGTGTATCTCTACATCGAACACTCGGAACCCATTAACTGCGCCATTAGATTATCTATGTAGTTAATGTTAGTTTAATTTGTTGCGGCTCGAACTTTTGCCTCTACGTAGGTACCTGCCTATCATATTAACTAAGTACCTACTTAGTTAATTTACTTTGATCAATGAAGCTCTCGCAGCGTAGCTTGCTTAGTCATTCTTAACTAATCAATGAGGTCAAGCAACGACCGCTGCAGTCATGACATGAATGGATGACCGGTAGTGGCATTTCTACTGAGGCTACACGTGCTGCGGAGGGCATGTGTCATAGAATGGCAGTAGTTATAGCATAGTTGAAGGGCATTTTGCGAATGCGTGGCTATTTCCTACCCTAATTCAGCAAAATCTGTAGCCAAACATCACCTAACGTTGTAATGCAGCAGCCGTCCTTTATAGTCGACCGCATCCTCACGTACCATCAGGGGAGATAGTGCTCAACGGCTTTCAATCATTCAATCTATGAAATTATTTATTGCAAGAAATACATGTATAAAAGATGTTATAATTATTTTCATAAATACAGGTCCAATGTATTCTGTTTCATTAAGGCGTGCAAAGTTCATATTGTTACAAATTTCATTGAAATAATAAGATAATTTTATATATAAATACACCAAATTAATTGCGAAAATAATTTTCAAAATATATATAGCCTATTAATTATTATCGTTTGTCAATAACTTAAAAGTTAATATGTAAGTTAAATAATACGAGTAATACATGAGATTGAATTACTTAATTAATAATAATAATAAAATAAACCAAAATGAATACATAATGAATAGTCACACGATTAACAAAAATATTGTTTTTAAAATGTCATGTTCTTGTCATTTAAGAATACTTTACATGACATGTGTAGTAGCATTTATTTATTAAAAAAGTTTTAAATTTTCTTTGAAATACTCTAACCGGTAATTCTCTCAAAGATTTTGGTAACTTATTATATACAGTGACAGACATACGAAAGATACTTTTGCATAACAACTTTGTTCTAGAGCCTTGAACCCACATCTTATGGTTGTCACGTCTTTTCCTAAGTTTGATTGCCTATAGAATATATCTTGATTATTTTTAACAAACACCGAAGTTTCTTAAATGTACAATGATGGAATTATTAATATGTTATACTTTTTAAAAAAAGGTGCACATGTGTCAGTCATTTTAAGCCGAAACATAGCTCTTATAGCTCGTTTTTGACATTTAAATATTTTGTCGACATCAGTAGAATTGCCCCAAAATATAATTCCATATCTAATATATGAGGCAATAAGACCATGGTATGCAGTTAAAAGAGCTTGTACGCTAACTATTGTAGAAAGTTTATAAAGAGCATAAATTTGACTGTTGAGTTTTTTGCACAGTATATCTATGTGTTGTTTCCGTCTTTGTTTCCGGATCAGTATAATTTGGGTGTCTTTAAGTCTAGAGTGAATAGGTACCTTCTAGGCAAGCATGCTACATCTTCGGCCGCATCATCACTTTCCATCAGGTGAGATAGCGGACAAATGCTTGCCTATCTTGCATAAAAAAAAAAAAAAAAAGCTAAGTTTTTTGTCAATTGTTAATCCTAAAAATATTATTGAGTAAACTGTTTCGATTTCATTATTTTCATATTTTATGTCTGGTATATATTGAGTATCATTAACGCGTTGTCTGAAATAATTATTTAAGTTTTATTGAAATTTATTTTTAATTTATTATAATTTAACAACGTTATAATATGTAGGCTTGGGCAAAGGTTATAAAATTTAAAGTTATAACTTTACGGAAGATGTGTTTCTTAAATCATCTCGCTTTGGTCCCAATAGGGGTAAACAGAAACGTCTTAATGCCCATGTATGTTTCGCCAGTTATGTTCTAGTTTCATGTAGGGGCATAAGGGGACGAGCCTATAACCATCTTTTGGATACAATTACAGACTCTAGACTTGTCCTGAACATTTTTTTACTAACCCAATAAGGGTCCGACGCGGGAATCGATTCGAATAAGCTTATTGTATTAAACAAATATGTGTAAAACCAATGGCTTCACCACGTGATAAGCCTCTTCAGCCAGAGCCCTGTTTTGGGGTGTACCGCAGTATCAGAACTTCCCTCGAAGCAGATGTGGGGTTGATTCAATGTCCTTCTCGCCTAAACACAGTAGTAGGTACACACTTCTGTGTTTAGGTGAAGCAAATAGAGAGAATGTAATAAAGGACACTGTAACAAGTTAAACTTCTGGGTAAACGAGACATAAGAACTAACCTTACGGAGTGACGAATGCAGTGCAATGTTATGCAGGAAGAGGATAGCGACACTCCATAAACCTCACCGGAAAGAGGGCCCCGTCAACCATACAACCCAGGGCCATAATGGGTTTAGACTGATTAACGACAACGACTACCAACCAGGTGAAATAATACATAGATAGATGAACTCTTTATTGAAATACCATAATTTTGACAACTGTAACAAACAAATAATAAGACTAAGTGTAACAATGTGCGGTCTTATCGCTCAAAGCCTCTCTTCCAAACAACCCAACAAAAAAAAAACAACGGTTAGAGAGATTACATAAAAAAGGCGACTCGGTGGTTTCACAATATTAAACATCTACCAAACTAAGTAACTAAACTCTAATTTAACTCAAAAACTTTATATACTTACATAGATTTTATTTGCCAATGTCTTTACTTATCCTAGAAATTAATAGATAATAATAATACTTAAAATATATACCGTAATGATGTTCAAAGGATAGCCCATGTGTAATAAAAAAATAGAATATGTTCTTCTATATTACTCTTAGTAACAGACTGTAAATCCATAACGTAAACTACTTATAGGTAGGTATACCAATTCTTCATTCCATATAAAAAGACAAAGAAACTAAAAGGAAAAACATTATCTTATCATCGGAAACCATCACACAAACTGGTCATTTATGCATGAGTTCAGCTTTCCACTCCGTAACGTAGACTTAGTAAACAAAGTCCACATAAAAAATACGTCAAAGATGTGTATAATTTTCTAACAAACCTAATGACCCATCATCGGAAACAAATACAAAAAAACCATGCTGTGTAGAACTCAGTCAGTAGTGACGTCAATCCTCGTCCGACCATTAAACCTGTGGTTTGACCCGAGCGATGCGCACGCGTCACTGCTTCATATAATAACTACTCGTTCGACGTTCAACATTTATACGCAACCCAGCTCTCGTAGCGAACGGACGTGTGTTACTTTAGTGTTTGTGGCTTCAGAAATAAAACCTACAAGATGTTCACCAACCCTTTCGAAAGAAAGCATTCTTCATTGAGGCAAGCGCTCGACCGCATCATCAAGGGCGAGACGAGGCTAAGTTTCAGGAAAAAGCCGAGCCTCTCCAAAACCAGCGGAAGTTTTTCATCAGTCAACTCGAGTTCATCGACGACTGGTTTCCAGGTCAAGTTCAATGAGAAAAGATGAAGAGATCAGTGACAAGTGTGGTACCAGTGATATATTGAGGAGATTCACTCTATAACCAGGTTTGTTGATAATATTTAATGTTTTCATAACCATTTGAAACACCACCTTCCCTGATAATAAGTGACGATGTATAGTGGCCATTTTTTTAAGGAGCATAAATTTGGTTTATGCGTCCCGCTGCTGGCAACACAAAATATGACAGTTTGTTCCATAATGTAAGCAGCAATTCGAATCTTCAATACACTGAACAACACCTTCGACCACATCATCACTTACCATCAGGTGAGATACATAGTGGTCAAAGGTTAGCCTATAAGCAATAAAAAAAAACTACGCAAAATTTTAGGACCAACTCATTTTTACATGCTTTTGTAGCTCAACGGATATCCTTACTATCTATGTAATGTTTTAACATAATAAAAATAAACTTCTAATTGTTTTATCAAAATGCAGTTTTGATTACAATAGAATAATGCATAAAATTGGACTGATGTAGTAATGGGGCCGGAAGTCAGTAACCGAACCACGCATAACCGTGTTCGGAGTGGTAACAATTGTCTCGAGATGAACTTTGGCCATTAACGATTTCAGGGTTCTACCGTATTTATCTTTTCAAACTGTGGACCATTTACATAATTCTCATAGAAAGTTCATTTTCAACAGGAAAATGCCTACATCTTAGATACCTAAATTTCTGCGTTTTTTACTTACAAAAATCTTGGCTAGATAGCTGTATTCTTCAATAGTAATAGTCCTGAACAACATGATATTTACACAAAAATAATAATTTTAATAACTGTAAACCAAAATAAAATAATTTGAAATTATTTATATTACATTTACTTAAAAAATATTATTACAAGTCATGAAAAAATTTGAAAAACCTCGTCACTAAACACCTAAGTATAGAATTATATGAGAATCCTAATTTTTTCTCCCTTAACACTTATATTGAATTAAAATTTTAAACTTGTCTGTTGGCATATTGGTTAATAATTCACATTCAAACTTTGATTACAAATTTTACAAGCATCGCAAGACATTTTGTAACCCAGACGTTCCGCGCAGAGCAAAGAGTTCTCTTCAAACATAAATCTGTTTCTGATGTCGAAATATAACGCTTTCATATTTACCGCGATGTTGGCTCAAAATGAACACAAACATTCATACATATCAAACCTTGTGAATATGATATAATTCGATTCTGAGATAAGAGAGTGTTTCGTGCAAGATCTTGCTTTAATTACTTAAAAACTTATACGCTACAATCACACTAAAATCAACACATGATGTAGATTATATTCAGAAGATTATATTCGAGGACGTTGAATTTTATTCAACATTCATAAGTGACACATGTCTAAAGTTGCTTGATTATACTCCCTTTTCACACAAAACTTTCGTGCTTGTAAGATAAAGAAACTGGAACATGTGTTGTTAAACCAATTTGTACTATTACCACAAATTAAACACGTTTAAGTGCCTATCGAAATTAGTAAGGTGGAAGTTGTTAAAATGTTACTTTTTTGCCAACAGATTGAGTGGGCGTATCCAGAACCGGTCTACAAATGGACACAGACTGCGAAACTTTGCCGGAGCAGCAATCAAATGAATTTGCGCATTAACTATATCGCCGTTAGTAGAACTCGAAACAGTCAACATCATTGTATTGAAACGGCAGGATTATATGCAGGATGCAAATAAAATATAATTTCAGTTCATCGAGTACCTCTTAAATTAAGGACGTTATGCTCCCATGTCGTTTTCCGTTGCCCAACAAAGACATATAGCACTGAAGGAAGACTATTCGACTGGGATCAATAAACAATTTTGGCTCCACTTCCTCGTAACAACTAAGGAAGATGACAAAATTCTATTAGAGGCAAAGCTATAAATATTTCTGTTTATCATATTCAGACCCGAAAATTACACAAATTGATTCTATATATTATTCCTGATTATAATTAAATATCCGGTGCATTTGTCTCTAATAAGATTCAACGAGATTAATTATTAGGAATGGAATAACATATGTAACATTTCGGTCCATAGTGTTCAATGCAGAATGCCTCCACATAAATCTAATTCACGATTAACCAATTAATTTATTTTAATTCAACTACGCTTGAATGGACTTTATTTTGGCGTGCATTAATGGATACAGTAAGGACTGTATAAATTAGTTATTGAATCTGATGTACCTTTGCACGATATTGTTGATTTAAATTGAGCTCTCGTTTTAATTTAAGGTTACCTATTAATAGGATTGATAGGTTAACTATTTTCCAATAAACAGAATTATAACAATGTATATCATTCGTTTCATTTTTATGCATTTTATTGAATCAATTGATAAAAAGGTTTTCTTCTAAATACAATTGCTTAGTGCTTTCGAGACAAAGTTGTCTGTATAAAAATTACTTTCAAGTACACTATTACTGCATGACGTAAATTTGATGCCTAACCCGATATAGATAAATTGTATTTCTGGACGAGACATTTGTTAATGATGTAATAAAGCTTACAAATCATATTTTATTATTCACAAGGTTGTTATTAAGAAGCTGACCTGTCATGAAGGCATCTTTGCAGAAATGTAGAACCTAAAGCTTCTTGTATTCGGACAAAGTTGTCCGCACCAACTCCTAAAAACATTTTAACCGCTAAAAGAGTCCGTGCGATCATCAAGTTGGGGCCAAAATATATTAACGGTCTCAATGTCAAATCCGGCGCTTAAAGGCAAAAGACGTGTATGCACACGTCTTTTGCCTTTAAGCGCGAACAGTTTGTACTTTTCTTAATTGCATTTCTTTCAAGGCCAAATTAAGATTACCTTAATAAACATTGTTAACAGGTGCAGATATCATTACTTCTATAAGCCCCCTTTCCTTAATTATTTTTTTTATCTTTATTATCACAGCTAAGTAATGATCTGAATGAGGGTTTTATCACACATGATCATGCCACCCTCATAGGTCATATCACATCTTACTCTCTACGCTTAAAAGCTAACTGCACAATTTTGTATAGTATTATAGCCTCCTCTGATTGAGGAAATGACAAAGTTGCAACAATATGCAAGAATATAGAACCATTCTACATAAATTGACAACCGTTAGTGATTGTGTGATGATATGTTGATTATTTTTATTTTTCTTGATGATTTTTTATACCTGATAGTCTAGCCTTTGACCGCTATCTCACAGTATGGTAAGTGATGATGTAGTCGAAGATGCTGATCAGGCTAACCTATTGAATTTCTGGCTATCAAGGACAGATATGTGCAAAAAGTGTATATATACATTTATACCGATTACAAGGTATTAGATTTGTGGACAGATTTGAGCAATTTGTTTTGTTGGGTATGAAGAGTTCTGGAATTGCCATACCAGATTTATTTTTATTGTTTTTGAGCTACTAAAATGAATCTTCCCATTGATATGTCCAGCCATTTCATCCATCCTGCAATGATCCCTAAGCACGTATCTCTATCAATATTGACGTAGTTTCGGATCAATAAATCGAGATGTTAAAATTGTTGTAATAGGAACACCATAATAAATAGCTTTCAAGGGATGCCGGGCTAGATCAGCAGCACCCATATATTCTGTGGGAGTAATAAGAGGCTACGAATTCAAAAATACCAGAAAGTGGGCATCAGTGCCTTCTGAAGAACTGTCATCTAAAACACGCCTGCCAAGCGTGGGGATTATGGAAAATCTTGTAGGCCGATGGAAGTCTATTTATTTTATTTATTTATTTAAAGAAGACCAACAGCAAGTCTTCTCGCTATTGGCGTAATGTAATTTAAAGGTATATGGGAAAGAAAATGAACCACTATAAAGTCTCAGAGAACAGACGCTCAGCTTTCGATCACTTGTTCAAAGCTGTCTTCAACACTCTCCTGCCGTTTTTTTTTTTTTTATATCGGATTGGGTAGCGTTTGACCACTATCTCACCTGATGTTAAGTGATGATACGATAGATGATGTAGCGCGCTTACTCAGAAGATATCTCATTAGAATCTGGCGTGGGTTATATTATCTCCACCTAGAACAATTTATTTCGTATACAGCATACAGCATAGTGGCTCTTTTTATATATCCGAATTTACTGTGTCCAAAATAAGGAAGGTCCTTGATGTGGAATAAATAAGTGCTTGAAGTCAGCACACTACAGCCTCTTGGCTGTACCTACATGAAATGAATAATCTACCCGATCACTGTTTTTATTTAATTCAAAGCATACCCACTTGATATACTTACTTGCCTTTTCCAAGTCAACCAATGCTATAAATAGATATGCAGGTTTTAGTGTTTTGTGCGTGTGCAACAAAATAACTCTGTATTTTTGCACACCTGTTGAAGGGAGAATATGGCGTCCTTTGGCTTCCACGTGCATTGAACCCGAATTGGTTCTGGGTCTCCTCGATCTCATACATTCTTTTCAATTATGTTCTGCAGCATGGGCTTTATTACTCGGTAGAGTTGGTAGATACAGCCAACTGCACACTAAAACTCATTACATATATTTCTTACAATGGTGATCTCTGGTGCCTTTAAAAAGTATTGAAGTTTGAAAGAAAGTTTTAACATAGTAATCCCATTGATAATAATTATGTAAGATTTTAAATGCTCAGTAATAAGAACATATGTTTAGAAGCGTCAGTTGTAGCAACAGATTATAATTCAAACAGGATAGGAACAGGTTTTACACATGTGAACAAAACAATCAACAAAATTAATTTTGACCTCGATGTCGTTGGCTTGATGATGATTAAACTTAATGGTATGATACCTTGTGAAGAAGACGTCTGGATGTGAACTACCTCATTATTCATTACTTTGCCATAACAACTATATTTAAAAAGCCGTAAGCCACACAGAGTAGCCAGTGATGAACGCAGCTCGTGATCGAGTAGGTATATAGCATATGTAGTACCGTTCATATTCCGAAGGGCGTATAAAAATACTACCAATGTTTTACCTTTTATATCGTTAAAAATATACCCCAAATATATATAAAAAAGTATAACAAACTTGTAAATTTAATTGACTGGCGACCAACAGCATAGATATTCCATAAAGCAACATTAGCAAGCAGTAGAAACAGTCGCGCACGAAACTCTTACATCAGATCGACAGATGCATTAGACCGTAACTATTGACTATTTCCAATCTAATACCTACTCAACGTGTCTGCATTTGAAAAAAGCAATTTCTTGAACCGTAAATATTTATGAACTGTCGGACTTATTTGCGTGTATGAGTTAATATTCCATCAAGCAGCGGCTATCAATATATTGTTATTTACTCGTATGAATAAATAAGCTATTGATATTAAATCAGTTTACTGACTTTTGCGGAATCAGATGATTTGAACTCAATCGCTGTTGCTTATTGCAAGTCCTGAGGTACTTATTACTTTGTTTTTTGAAAGTTCTTAACGTGACGTATTTAATAACAGACCTACTACTGTTACCGTTCGTTACTTGTGATATTATACCTAAGCTTTTATTTACCTTATAGTGCAGCTTATAGTCTCAAAATTATCCGTTTATCGCAACCGGCCACTACGAAAATAAAACAAACCGTCGTCATCGCGTTGATAATGTTTATACGAGTAAATATCAGCGCACGTTGCAACGTGACGTTTACGGCAATTCAAGATGCGAAAAAATGTTACTATTCACATGGAGTTTATTTTTGGTTTATTCAGCCACCAATATTAAAAGGATGTAACGTTTCATAATTTAAGAAAATAACCAGTTTAAATACTATGTAGAAGTAGTTGGGTATATTTTGATTGGAGGATATAAAACTAACAACTTCTAATAAATATGGTAACACACTTAATTAGTTAGGTATACAGCTGTTCTTGTACTAGTTATTATTTTTTAATTTTGCTTTGTTATGGTGAATTCTAGGCTAGCCTGAACAACATCTTCGACCACATCATCACATACCATCAGGTGAGATAGTGGTCAAAGGCTAGCCAATTAGCAATAATAAAAAAAGCGTGGGAAGGCCTGGTAGAATATATTATTTAGATTATTATTGGAGAATACTTGTTACTGAAAAAATGGTACTTATCTTGAGCTGTATTTGCATACTTTATACATAATTATGTTTAATGTAGTATTAATTTCGCATATGGTTTAGTTGTACTCAAAATTATAGTGCAATTATATTACTGGCATTATCTCCTCAAGTAAGTAAAGCCATCAGTTACGGTATTGTTTATTTATGCGTAGCTTATCGGTATATACATATACGCTATAAATAATATAATATTGTAAGTAGATTGTAACTCAATAGGTATGTGTAACACACAAGTAACAAACTATCAGCGACCAGAACGAGCCGAGGGTCAGACAGATCCACTAACCTCAGCACGACTTTAAAAGGTAGGTACCGAAGATGAAGCGCTCGTAGCCAAGTTTGCTTAGCCATTCTGAATCGATCAGCAAAGTTAAGCAACGTCCGCCGCGGTCATGACTTGGATGGGTGACCGCTGGTGACATTACTACTGAGCGCTTCCGTGCTTCGTTAAGCCGTCGGTCCCGGTTGTTGTCTTAGGGTAGCAGTCGTTACAGCATGGTGGTAGGACACTTTGCGAATGTCCGCCTGGCTAGCTACCACCCTCAAGTTGAAAATCTGTCGCCAAGCACCTAACGGTGTGTTCCGGCAGCTGTCCTTGAGAGCCAGTAACTCTAGGTTAGCCTGAACAACATCCTCGACCACATCATCACTTACCATCAGGTGAGATAGTGGTCAAAGGCTAACCTATCAGGCATAAAAAGAAAAAACCGATAAAAGTTAACGCCTTAGGGGTATGGGATTTGATATGCTAACTTACTAAACTTCTTTTTTGTGTTGACGTTTTCTTTTTATTCTCTTTACTTGGTATCAGTTTCTTGGTTTGAACAATCTTTAAGGTAAATTTTAGTCAACGACTTTGATAGCTTAGCTAAGTGCCTATCTTATATACCTACCTATATATACACGATAAAATTTTCTGTCGTTAAAGTGTAGCTTAAACAAAGAGTTACTTTGTATACATACTTATTGTGTTTTTTTTTAATTTATTTACATTACATTCAAGGGCTCCTGAAGCAGCAGCGCACCAAACAATCATCTTTCATATCATGTTATACCCCGTCGAATCTCCTTACACTAGACCGTGCAAAACCAGAGGTGGCACAAGTTTCCTCAAGTTCTGTCAAGTATGTCAACTAGTTTTTTTCACAATTCCATAAGTTAAAGGTCCCACAGACCCTTATACATCAAAACCCCAAGTCAATAAATAAATGATTGATATATCACACCTTAGGCCAGAGTACACAGTTGATGCTTTGAACCAAGATTAACTAAGATTTTTAAATGGGCCAAACGTAAGCAATACCTTACCTTATTGTTAGCTGTGGCTCTGGCCTTCAGTTTTAAACTCCATTTGTAGAAGACGATAATGTAATACCTATATTAAAACTACTATTAGTTATTACGACCACCATTGAAAAATCACTTATTAATACAAGATTAGGGGGTTTGCCATAATCTCCATGCTTGGCAGGTGTCTCGGGATCGCAGTAGGTATAAGACGACACTTCTTCGGAAGACCTTGGTTCCCACCTTATGGTATTTTTCTCTAGGTCGCTCCTAATTACTTACACAGGAAGATATGAGGGTTGGTATACCTTCTTGAGAATTTTGAAGTTAATGCGTCTTGACAGCGTGTTTTGGGGCCTGTCCTTGCGAGCCTCAAATCCTTTTACTTAGTTCAGGTTAGCTTGAACATCTTTGACCACATCATCACTTACCATTAGAAGAGATAGTGATTAAAGTCTAGCCTATCAGCTATGAATAAATATAATTAAGTATATTTACTATTATAATAAATAGGTCTCAAGTAGCGGTTGTCCGATAGTTGCATGGACAATGACATAACCTTTGCTCTGTGCCCGGCTTATCAACGCAGCACGGCCTGGCCTGCGCAGCGAGCGGCAAGTCTCGCCGCCACAATGGGACAGATAATGCTTGCTCAATCAAATACATAGGTACCTAAAGTGTAGATGCAGTTAGCAGCTGCGAATCAAAATCAAAATGTTGGTAAGTATCTACTTTTATTACCATTTTTCAGCCGCTCAGCTCTGCCAACAAAATTGCATGATGCATTTTTACTTTCAAAACGGGCAAAGAACTAAAATACCACTATTTTAAACTACAGCGGCTGTTTCCTTGCAGAAAATTCGATGTTTATGTACCTATGTTTTATATGCACTGATTATGCCGTTTTCGTTGAAAACCTTTTATACTGACTTAAATGTAAAGTATTTGTATACGATTGAGTGATAAATTCTCATTACAATATAATACGCAAAAGTTGAGAAAAATGTATCTGGATTGTGTCAGATTCACTTTCCTTTTCAATTGTATAAGGCTTTCGTATTGTATTTTCATAATATTTACCTTTGTTTGCCGTAGGTACTGAATCCATCAAACATTAATAATCATCGTAATTTTTAAATCAATATAGTAAGGGTAATACCTGGTAGGTGCAATTACCATGTCATCCAAGTACAGGTACTTATTACAATATTGACAAATATTTTTTCAGTTAATTAAATGTCGTGAAGTGTAAATGGGACCATTTCAGAGTTATAATTGGAGGATTGGATGTTCCAGTACAACAGTTAGGTATCTGTTGTCATACTTGTACACGAAAAATAAAATAAAGAACACGTTTGCCATCCTCCTTTTTCTGAAGTCGGTTCAAAAGATACACATATGTGCTTACCTCACTTTGTCTATGACTTACCTAAATCCTACCTGTCTACAAACAGGCAGATATACAGGTAGTAAACGTACATTAGGTCCGCAGATAGATCCAGAGAGGTCCAAACGTTATTTCTTTGGCTTACAAAGTACAGATGTTTACTGTTCAACAGTGTCGTACAGTGTGAATATTCTCTATTTTCTTATCTTTTATCTAAACGCCACAAATTAAATACTGTCGATTAAGTACGTTTTCAAGCTATAATAGCATACGAACTGCCGCTCAGAGATTTCATTCTACTCTACTCTGTTGAAGTTGATCTTCATCGTTCTTCACAATTAATTACCTAAACATATTACAACGCTCACAAAAAGAAAATTCAAGTTGCATGTGAAAAATATTTTGATAAAGAAATCTTACTACACAGTTTGTGATTACTTAAACGACAAAAATGCTTGGACTGGTTCGCCTCTGCCAAGCTAGCGCCTGTCACCTACGTAATGTTAATTAAGTATTGTAATAATTTTACTTTAAAGTATGTACTTACTTAACACATTGTTAAAAAAAAAAAAAAATAATGGCAACGAGTTTCTTGCCCGTTCTTCTCGCAGTGGCTCTATAATTTTTGTTTGCTGAACGTGGCAGTACAATTTAGTATATTTCAATATTAAAATTTGTAATTGACCTTCATAAGAGCGTCGTAGACGCCTAAATTGAATAAATGATTTTGACTTTGATCGCAAAATTTCCGGATTGGTAACATATCTCCTTATTGAGAGTGCTCAATAGGGAAATCTGTAACCAAAATGTAGGTGTACATCGTGTTCTATACATCATATTATGTTATATTGAGACACACAGAGACGATTATTACTGAGGGTATCTAGTGATAAAGTCCCGGTGGCTATTTATCGCCCCACGGGCCACCTACACCGTCGGGAACTTTGAACCGGCGGCGCCGACGCGGCCCGCTGGCTATTGGGATTGCTACTTCAATTTATTACCTATTAGAAAAGATGATATTTCCTATCATGAAGACAGCTGGCAGGATAGTTTGGAACACAGTTGAACACTATAAAGTAAGCGAGGCTTCCCGTTTTCAAGCTCGCGTGTAAACTTTTCATGATGTTAATTAACTTGTATTGAAAACAAACTTTCACTGTAGTACAAAGTTGAGAAGAAAAACCTGTTCAACACGTGGTTATATAAACATGTGGAATAAACCCCTGTAGGTCTTGAGTTAGGCTTTCTCCTTAAAACTTGATATAACTTTGAAAGCAGCAAAAACTTGTTCCAACTTAGTTAGAAGGAAACATGCCTCCTCTTTTTAGATTTGTGTGGTCCTGGCTTACATCCTACCTTCTATTTGTCCGGAATTACGTCTGAATTTGTGAGCGTGGAGGAAGAACCGCAACTAAATAAACACGACCTACTACTTAGGTACTAAGTACTCTGACAAACTTTTTTATTTGACTGATTTATTGACATTCGTGTACCAATCTGGCGTTTATTTATCTGTGCATTATAGACCATATGTTTTTTAAAGTTTTTTAATTTCAGATGTTGTGTATTGTATAAAACAAAATTATTTTCCTTATTTTAATTTTAGTTAGCTTGGACCAAAATTAAACATTACGTAGTCTCCCACTCCAGCACGTTCTCAATTTTATGCTATTAAACAATAATTAGTGGCATTTTAAAGGGATGCCGGAAACGAAAAGACTTATCTAATATTTGGCATTATTCGGTCCCAATTTTAACAGTATATAATATCATTCTCAAGTTCGCCTATTCTCTTTACATAATGCCGGCCATTGATGCTCCAACCTGTCTCGTTTAAATTTGATTGGACTTTAATTATTATTGTGACATAAAACTATGTTCAATGTATAAAAATATTGCAATCAGAGGCCAAACCGCTCCGTAAATGACTGTCTTCATTAACAATTATTGTGTTTTTATCAACAAATGATAATAATCACAATGTAATGCGGTATTTTCCATTAAGTGGACGTCATTGTGTTACTAAACTATTTTACTCTTGTCTTCATTTAAGTATGACATTTTAAATCTTATTTAATGTTTGGAGATAATTAAGAAAATCTCTATACAAACAGTGATTACATCTGGCGCCTCAGATTGTTTATAATATGGCGTGCTACAGATTACGATATACTTATGCTTCATTCAGGTTGCATTAGGCCTAGACACCCACACGGGAAGACAAACGCACAACAAATAGCAAGAACAGTTCTGCTTTTCATTGACAGTTTTTCTATACAAAATGCACCTTTGTATAAAGTTGATAAGTATCCATCACACAAGAAAGGCAGGTGGCAAGGCTCTGCAGCTTCGTCAGCAGAGTCCGACTTGGCGGTGGCAGATGTGGCTGATATTCAGTTTGGAAGCGGTAGTGTGTACACACCACTACATACGCGTGAAGGAGACATTACAATTAATGTCTTTTAGACCGGGACCTGGACGGAGTTGAGACAAAATATATAGAGTGTGCAAAATATGAGGACAGCATACTGTTAATGATTTTAAGCTTATATAGAAAAGCTAACAGATTATAAGATTATTCTCAATACATATTGCCAGAAAATTTGTTGGTCCATTTATTTTGTATACCCTATCCCCTCAGATATCAATTAAATCATACTATTAGCATTACAACTCTTTGTGCGAGTTCGTCCGGGGCGTACTGCCACTATGCCTATTTCTAACGTCCATCAGTAGGTATTGCTCACATTATTATTTCTGGTTTGAAGGGTATAGGTGCCGGTGAAATTACAGGCACATGAGATATCTTTATGTCTCAAGGTGATGGACGCAGTGCAGTTCGGAACTTGTAACGAACTGCATCTGTTTTGGAAACAGGTTGCCGCTTAACATGAAGTGGGCCTCGTGCTTATTCACGATAGCATAAAAAAAGAAACAATTAGAAAATTTATCGCCAAGCTCCTAACAGTGTGTTTCAACGGTCCTGTAATAATGAATTTACGAGCCCATGACACTTAACAACGCTGCAAGTTATAGGCAGGGTTACCGCTACATCACGCAAGCACGCACGATGTCTCCTGCGGGGTTCCGCAGGGGTCGGTGTTGGGACCGCTCCTGTGGAACATTGGCTACGACTGGGTGCTCCGCGGCACGTTTCCCGCAAGTATGCGGGTTGCGTGCTACGCGGATGACACCCTAGTCGTAGTCAAGGGGAGGGAACTCAGGGAGACGGTGCGGCGGGCCACGGTGGCCACGACACTCGTGGTCGGCCGCATACGTGCCCTGGGGCTGGAGGTCGCCCTCTCCAAGACCGAGGCCCTAATGTTCCATGGGCCTCGGGGGGGACCCCGCTCCAGGAACGCGAATAGACCTGGACGGGGTCCTGGTCCGAGTTGGGACCCAGATGAGGTACCTGGGTCTCATCCTGGACGGGCGGTGGACTTTTGGGGCCCACTTCACTCAACTGGCCCCAAAAGTCATAGGCGCCGCTGCCGCCCTTGGGAGGCTGCTGCCCAACGTGGGCGGCCCGAACGCCACATGTCGTCGCCTGTACTCCGGAGTGATCCGGAGTATGGCCTTGTACGGGGCACCTGTCTGGGTGGACGCCCTCGGTCGCGCCAATAAGGCCCTGCTGCGACGTCCGCAGGTATAGTTTGGTAAGTACTATATTCGTCGATCAATGACTTAGTCTAAACGTACATTATTGGTAGTAAGTGACAAATGTAATCACTTTTTTCACACAGGTAAATTAATACATTTGTGGCATATAATATCAGTAATAATATAATATAATAAATATTACTTTTTAAAGATTCCTACTTAAAATAATCATATAGATACTTATAAATATAAATTGTGAATTGTGTTCATATTTCTGCGGCTTTTCGGGCGCTGAAATATTAATGTTAGCGACGCCACATAAAACTTGTATATATATATATATAGGTCTAGACCATAAGCTAAGCTATAGTTCTAAGTAAAATACGTAATAAAGATGATACAACCACGTAGAATAAGTTAGCAGTAAATAGTTCATAAGCGCTTTATATGTATCGCTATATAAGTATAGATAACGTATGATAAGAAATAGGTAAGAATCTAAGTAAGTAGAATGTCGCAAAGTGGAAAATCGATTAGCTCCAGTTCGGTGTCAAAAGAGGTAGGATATGTTACTAAGTTATAGAGAAAGCTCTTGCCTATCTCATACCACTTGTCACTCTCGCATAAGCCCAGGTTTTCAAGAAAATTACAGGGAAAGTCAGGGAATAATATTTTTGAGATAATGTATAATGTTATAAAATAGCTTTAGATAATATAGAAATAACATAGGTAGTCTATAAATACCTATTACGAATATTTGTGAAGGTAAAATCACATAAAAACTAGACTTTTCTAGAAAATTATAAAAATAGGCACGTTTTGGTCCCGCCCCTAAGTTCTCGAGAAAATTCCATAAAATGTTGATAGAAAATTAACACCTAACACTTGAGTATTAGAGATCATATTAGGATACATAGAATTATGTGAATGTACTAAATGTATGAAAGTGCTAAGTATTAAAGTGAGTTCTTTCCGGTATAAATAGCATACTTTCTTCATCCCGCCAGGCTAGTCAACGATATACAGTCCACATTACGCAGAGATTTTAATAATCTTTGTCTACGTCCACTTTAATTAATATATATATTTTGATAACTTTGCGTTTAAAATTGATTTTAAGCTTGTTTCTTGGAAGGCGTTAGACAGATAGAGTATCGACACGACTTAAAAAAGCCGATTTAACTTATTAAAAAAAACGTCAAATCAACGGTTTATAAAACTGGACATCTTATACTTAAGTCTGTGTTAACTATCCACAGATTACCTCGAGGGGGTAATCTGTGTAACTATCCCAAACTGCGTTAACTATCCCAAATAGAAAAAGTTAACTGATGTTCCGTGTCCCCCCAATAAATATAGATAGGTAATATAACATGAACCTACCTATATACTATGTCATGTATTTTATAAAATCGCCTATTTCGCTACCATTACGAAAAGCCTTTCATTTGACTGCTTTTCTTTATTCACCCATATCAAAAAGAACTGGACCAGCGAACCAATTGATTTTCTGATTGATAGATGCTTTTCTGATTCAATCACTCCGTCGATCAGTTTCAATAGTGGTTTCAGACAATTGGTTTTAATCAGCCTCAATTGATATGAATCAATGTTGACGAAGCTGACACTGTGAACAATTTATGCCATTGAATAGAAAACCAGAAACAGGTCGGTAGGTGTCTACGATACTTATCTATTGATAATAAAGTGTTGTTAAATAATATTGAAAATACATGAATGACGGGCACCGAAAACATGAGAATAGGTATACAATCAACTTGTAAGAAATTTAACTTTATGAAAATATAATATATTATTAATACAAAAAAATTATATAGTATTTGAGATACATATTTGTATCTCAAATAGTCACAATAAGTCTAGCATTTTTAATTTAGAATTTGACAAAGAATCGTGAATTATATCTATGCCATCTAGGAATCTATTGTAACATTTAAATGAGCGTCTGAAGAAGGTATGTTTCGCATAGTTAGTACTAAATGAAGGGATATGGAAAGTATCTTTAGAACGTGAGTTTTGAGCAAGGAGCGCGTAACAATATTAGTTTGTGCTGGCGCTACCGCGACCCATAAAATACCTTTGCTCCTCATCGGAAATCAAAAATCCAGATGTTCTAAAAGTATTGTGCCCTCAATTTATAAAATCAATAAAGGGCATGGATGAACGCTGAAATATAAAATGACTGGTATGTATGTAGACTAAGAAAGATTTATGTAGGTACATAAACATAAGTATGTCTTAATAATTCCGTATAAAGATTTATTTTCGTCGATATGTATTTGTAGTTATTAATAAAAAGATGACATTATGTACTACATATGCGCAAAACTCGTTTTTTTATACATTCCATTATCCAGATTTTCGATTATCCGAACGCCTAACGACATCAATTAGTCCGGTTAATCGAGTTTCTACTGTACGTCCAAAAATACCGTGAAAAGACTAAACGTCAAATTGCTATTTGTGGCAGGCGTGATGCTTAGTTCAGAAGGGCGATTTGTACGTTTCGCCACTTTGTGACATGACAAAAAGCCGTGATAACAATCAGAATATAACAAATTACGCAATCCTTCCCATAGAGCTAGAAATCTGCTGTATAAAGTAAAACTACGAAAAAAATTGGTGAGGAATACCTACGGGCGTCTCTCTTGGGAATAAATAAGACAATTTGTTAACCTGATGTACCTAATATATTTTGTATAAGTAAATAAACAGAACTGAGAGAGACAATCTAATGCTTGTCAGGCGACACGGTTGGCGTTTGTCTAGGCATTACCGAAGTAAACAAACTATTTATAGCCACATATTTATCTACGTGCATACATAGCATATGGATAACTAGATAGATGTTCATAAGGACATCAATAAATCTTGATTATCAGCCCGTAAACATCACTAACGATTTTTATTACTGTTTTACTTTATACGTTGATTAATGTGCATATTATATAAATATATATATGCTTTTCGGAGCCATCCGAGCGGCGCAAACTGTGGGGTATTTTTCAGCTGTTATCTTTTTTTAATAGTTTATATTTTTCTTTTACAACAAAAGCGTTTCAGCATGTTCAATATAATAAATAGTAGTTAAAACGAGTTGTAATGTTACTGCAAGCGTTTTTGATGTAAAGGATGGACGAATGCATTTCTGATTCAATCACTCCGTCGATCAGTTTCAATAGTGGTTTCAGACAATTGGTTTTAATCAGCCTCAATTGATATGAATCAATGTTGACGAAGCTGACACATGTGAACAATTTATGCCATTGAATAGAAAACCAGAAACAGGTCGGTAGGTGTCTACGATACTTATCTATTGATAATAAAGTGCTGTTTTAGTTCATCGGTGCATGGCGTTGTACATGTATACCTACTTATATTGACAGGGAGAGGGCATGGAGTGGGCAAAATTAGATGTGGAAGCCGCGGAGGCGGGCGCGGCGCTGGTGGCGCGAGCGCAGCGTGTGTGCAGCTAGTAGCTGCCAGCTACCGCATCTGTCGCTCGGCGAGGTACGCGCGGCGCTCGAGCGACTCAAGCGAAAACGCTCAGCGGGGCCGGACGGCATTCCACCTTTTCTCAATAAAGATGCTCAATTAGGCAACTCTCGGACCATCAGCATGGTTTTAGACCAGCGCGTAGCACTAACAGCAATCTGCTCGATGCAATGGCTTATGTCGTCCCTCATATGGACGCCGGGAAGCAAGTTGATGCCGCCGCCTACTTTGACTTTAAAAAGGCTTTTGACTTGGTAGACAATGATATACTTTTGTCAAAGTTGGCGGCTACCGGTTGCACCAAGAAGTTATTGTTATTTTTTGCGAGTTACATGAGATGTAGAAAGCAGTATGTGGAATACTCAGGTTGCAAATCGGAGCCTTATTTCACGAAAACTGGGGTGAGTCAAGGCTCAAATCTCGGCCCGTTAGAATTTATAATTGTGATAAACAACCTCCCAGAGGTAGTTCGATCAGCTCGATGCTTACTCTTCGCGGATGACCTTAAGTTACTCTTGGCTGTTAAAGACAGTAGTGACTGCCGTCGTTTGCACGAGGACGTGGATAGAGTGGTTGAGTGGAGTCGAAGGAATAAACTACAGTTCAATCTTACGAAATGCTCTGTAATATCTTTTAGTAGGTCACGACGTGTTCCACTCCGCTTTGACTATAAAGTCGATGACGAAGTTATGAAGCGGGTTATAGCGATTAAAGATCTTGGAGTTAATATGAATACCGAAATGACTTTCAGAGACCATATCATTCAAGTCTGTAAAAAGGTGTAAGTACAGAAATGTAGGCTTTGTGCTGCGTCAAGCTGAGGGCTTCACAAACATAAAAGCCATATCAATCAGCCCTGTATAATGCCCTTAACCGAATCCAGGTAGAATACAATGCTGTAGTGTGGGCTCCACATAAAACTTAATACAGAATCATGTTGGAGCGCATACAAAATAAATGTATGAGGTAGGTACCTATATCTAAGACGATACGGAGTTTACCCTTTATATCCATTGATGTATTGTTACCCACATTGTTCGTTTTGGGCATGGTGGGATACAACAAGTTGGAGACTCTCGGTCGGATTTGGCACTCGCATATTATATTTTTGAAGCAGTGATAGCTCAGTGGCTTTGGCTATGGACTGCCGCACAGCAGGTCCATGGTTCGAATCCCGCTGCGGGCTTGAGCTTCACCGCATGGTGGAAGGGCATTTTGCGAATGCCCGCCTGGCTAGCGACCACCCTGAAGTAGAAATTCTGTAGCCAAGCACCGTTAGGTGCTTGGCTACAGAATTTCTACTTCGAGGTTTTTCGATATTACTTCTACTTCGAGGTTATCAATTTCTACTTCGAGGTTTTTCTACTTCGATATTTTCGATATTACTTTTTATTATATACCAGACTTTTTTTTAATTAGTATTAATTGATATTGTCATGACATTGGTACCTATATATATATTTTCATTATTTATTAGGATTAAAAATAGCATTTAATTGTATTGTGTCAATTGTGACATTTATGTACCTAATTTGTAATTATTGACATGAATTTTAATTTGTAATAATTGACATGAATTTTTTATTTTTATGATTGACTTGGATTTTAACTTTTAATAATGGACGTTATTTGTAATTTAAATGATAGCTATTCGTTTGTTATTTGGTGAAGGTATATTTAGAATCTTAAATTATTGTACTCTTTTTTTTCTCTTTAATCTTAACTATGTTGCATACACAATTGAATTAGGATAATCCTGTAATGATTGTGTAAGTATATGAATTTGCAATAAATAAATTAATACATATTCAGAAATCGACATATTATGGTATATTAACATTACATAACTATATTCATTATCATCAATAGACTTATATTGATGACGGAACCTAAGGAGGCGATGAGAACGCTGCTGTATCGGATGACTTGCGAGTACTTATTGACGATGTTATTGTGACGGAACAAGCTCGAGGCCCACCTGATGTTAAGCGGACCAACCTATGCCTATAACAGATGCATTTCGACACAAGTCACGAATTGCACTGCGCCCGTCACCTTGACACATAGTTGTACTCTCATGTGCCTGTATATAATTTGACTGGTTCTCAACGACTGCTGCCGGAACACACCTTTAGGTGCTAGGCGACAGATTTTCTACTTGAGGGTGGTCGCTAGCCAGGCGGGCATTCGCAAAATGCCCTGCCACCATGCGGTGAAGCTCAAACCCTCGGTGGGATCCGAAGCATGTACCTGCTGCGCGACAGTCCGTAGCCAATGCCACTGAGCTATCACTGCTTCAAAACTCAAGTTTTTCACTGATTGTGGAATATATCTATATAAAGTTTTGATTATTGAAAAATTTAATTCCCTTGCGCCAGATATAAAATTGGTACACGAATGTGATCCGATTCTTGACGAATCATTGTCAACTTATGTCGAACAAGAAATCAAAACTTTAGAATTGCCTCTAGCAGATTATTCAAAATTAGCGCCCGTATGGCTTTTACTATTATTCGAGTTTGCCTTATTGTTGATGTTACGTTGTATATATCAACCTACATGATGTTATCAGCTATGGAAAAGAAACACAAAGAGCTTCTGTGAAGCTAAAACAACTTATTAAATGTTATACAAAAACCGGCAAAACACTCACGTTGGGGATCGAGTACGTCGACCCGGGTTTCGAGCATGTCAGATGCTCATCATCAGGGCGAGTGCGCAGCTGCGTCTGCGAGTTCCCGACGGGCACTGCGGCGCGCGGCCCGCGCGGCTCGGCGCGATAGCGGCGCCGGTCTCTTCGTCCACCCGGGCAAATTAGACAGATGCTGCGTTCACCGAAGGACAAAGACCGCCGACCGGGCGTATATAAAGTACCATGCGACTGTGGCAAGAGTTATGTGGGAGAGACTCGACGCAACATCGCTACTAGACTGACCGAGCATATTAGGAGCATTAAGAATCAGGACATTACTAAATCAGCACTCGCAGAACACGCTCATCTCTCGGACTCTAAGCACTATATTCGTTTCGATAAAGCCTCCGTATTAGCTAGAGAAAAGTTTTATGTGCCTCTTAAAATACGTGAGGCTTTAGAAATCTATCCACATCCTAATTTTAACAGAGATGGGGGTTGGACGCTACCACCAGCCTGGATTCCTATTCTTAGTGCTACCTCGACGCAGAAGATGTCGCGCAGTCTAGAATGCGACACGGTTAGCATTATATGTCACGGTACATGTGCTGATGATGCGATCACAGACGACGAAGTAGGCCCACCGTCTTCAGCCGGGCACTCTAGGACCTCATCACCTAGCACCAGCAGCGCGGGACACGCTCCGTCCCCACCCAGCTCCCCGCTGCCGCCGGCGCCGCTATCGCGCCGAGCCGCGAGGGCCGCGCGCCGCAGTGCCCGTCGGGAGCTCGCAGACGCAGCTGCGCACTCGCCCTGATGATGAGCATCTGACATGCTCGAAACCCGGGTCGACGTACTCGATCCCCAACGTGAGTGTTTTGCCGGTTTTTGTATAACATTTAATAATGTGTGAAACTCACGATAATTTCATTTCTAAAACAACTTAGTAAAAGTTACGTCAGTGTCGATTTTGAATGTTGAGATGGATATGGGGCTTGGCAAGCTTGGCAAGCCTCCGTCTGTGACGTCTGTGACGTAGGAAAACGCAAAGTTTCTAGTTCTAGTGTGCCAGTACCAGCTTTGTTTGTATTCCGTGGACAGTACATTGTTTGTATTCCGTGGACAGTACATACAAATTAGTGAAAAATATCTCGCACCATCTTTAGACTCTTTTGTAGAATATCTGGTTTTGTCAGCGCAGATCAGGCATGTCAAACTCAAGGTCATTGGTGGGCCAAATGCAAAAGGATCTTAAAGCCAGTGGGCCGCAACCATAATGAAAAAAAAACATTTCATATGTATATTTTGAAGCGCTCGTAGCCATGTTTGCTTAGCCATTCTGATTCGATCAGCAAAGTTAAGCAACGTCCGCCGCAGTCATGACTTGGATGGGTGACCGCTGGTTGGGCATTACTACTGAGCGCTTCCGTGCTTCGGAGGCCACGTTAAGCCGTCGGTCCCGGTTGTTGTCTTAGGATAGCAGTCGTTACAGCATGGTGGTAGGGCACTTTGCAAATGCCCGCCTGGCTAGCTACCACCCTCAAGTTGAAAATCTGTCGCCAAGCACCTAACGGTGTGTTCCGGCAGCTGTCCTTGAGAGCCAGTAACTCTAGGTTAGTCTGAACTACATCCTCGACCACATCATCACTTACCATCAGGTGAGATAGAGGTCAAAGGCTAACCTATCATGCATAAAAAAAAAAAAAAAAAAAAAAAAAAAAAAAAATGTAGAGCGGTCATCATCATCAATCAGAAAACGTACTCACTGCTGGATGTTGTTTGAAATCCCTTTCAAACGAAAGGTTTGCTATAATCCCCACGTTTGGCAGGTGGGTTGGGGATCGCAGAATGCTCACAACCGGTTAATCGAGAGGACACTGCTGTCCATCCTACGGTAGTTCTAGATACAGTATAAGTATATTATATTATTGCCCTCTAATAGAGGGCAATAATATAATAGCAGGAAATTTTACAATCAATTATCACAATCTTTTCCCAAGAACACGATATATCTTTAACTAAAGTTAGTTTTAAAACTTCATCCAAGTGTGTTCAGTCGCGTCGCGATCTCGCAGGATATTTGTTTCTTTTTGCGCCCCGCGGGCCGCATGTTTGACATGTCTGGCACAGATGCTGTCAGATCGGCCCCTCCGCAAACTAGCACGGAATCATCGAAAAATAAATTTCAAATTCAGAATAAGGACGTCCAGAACAACCTAGATATCTATCTATCTTCATCCAAATTGGAATATTTTTTCACTTGGCAGACGTCATCGATAAATAAATTCAAATTTCGCAAGCGACGTCGAGAAATCCACCTAGATATCGATTTTCAGCCAAACCGGTGTATCTTTCTCCACTTGGCAAACGTCATCGAAAAAAAAACAAATCTGGTATAAGGACGTCCAGAACAACCTATATTTGACTTTACACAAATCGGAGCAACTTTCTTCAATTGGCAGATGGCATCGTTACGCAGTATTTACCTATATCAAAACACCTAATACATTTATCACAAAAAAATCAAAACTCCAAAAGATGTACAATGTCCCATACAAACAGAGACATACTGAAGTCGCTAAATCAGATTCACCCTACTGGCAATAAAAAGTGGTACGGTCAGAATCGTACCAAGGTATAGGAACTCCATTCCCAAGTGCTTTGGTTATCGTGGGCAGTTACCATGGAGACCAGTCGGGGATGTGGTAAATACACACTTGGTAAATTCTTGTATTGTATTTATTATTTAATTTCTTTGTATTTGTTATTATAGCGGCAACAGAAAAACAGCATCTGTGAAAATTTCAGCAAGCTGTTACGGTTCATGAGATACAGCCTAGTGACAGATAGACGGACAATAAAGTCTAAGTAAAAAAGGCCCGTTTTTACCCTATGGTTACGGTACCCAAAAATATATCTTACCTATAGATACTTACTATCCTGGTAGGTATATACTCTATTACAAACGGAAAAATAATTTATAAGTACTTATGTAAATTTTTTGTAGCAAATATATTCGCAATCGCATTTTGTAACATAATATTATGTACAGAGAGCTAAGTACCTACCTACATATTTTTTTAGCGTAGCGTGATAGTAGGACTAGCGTAGGTAGGTATGTATATACTAAATACAAATAACTACATAACTTAATAGTAGCACTCTCTTATCTAAGAACTTGTCTCATGTGCAGACTCATTCTCCGGTACATCACAGTTCGTTATAAACATTTGTTATAAAAAATACTGTCCACTCGCGGAAGTTCAAGATCTTAGCCGATGAAAGCAACACAGGTCCAGCCAGCATCACGTTCTCCCCCGACTGAGCGCGTAGGACGAAGAGATCTCGTATCGCATGCGAGCGAATTAAATAGAACAACGCAAGTTGCTTATAATGGAATCACGTAAGCGACAAAGAGTAAATAAATTTATAAAAAAATAAGGTTTATTAAAACGCAAAAAAACGAACAACCACTTGATTATGCCTTTACTAAATATCAATTACATATACTTTATTAATTAATTGGACTTATTGTATTGACACATACCCTAATTAAAGAAAATTTCAGAGCCTTTTTCGCGATTTTTTTCTATCGAAGGAAATATTAAAAATCGCGTTTTTAAAACATCTACGTTATAGCTTATATCCTGAAGAATAATATATATAAATTTTATATCTGTAACGTCTGCGGTTTTTATAAAAGACCACTTCAAAATTATAGTTTTGCTCGCTCACTTCACCTTAATATTATGGACAATCTAACCAGCCGTAAAAGATTTGTAGATTGTCGGCCTAATTAGGACATACAGAGTTATTGAATCATTTATAATATTAGTTAAGATACACGTTGCCAAAGTGTAATAGGGGTCGTCGTGACACCGAACAAGGCTCTACAAGCACGTTAATGTATTTCCGAGAACCAGACGCACAAACAACCTATCTCGAGAACTCTGCCGATCATAATAACTAATTTCCCTAATGGCCAAGACAAAACTCCGAGTTATTAATATCTGTAATTTTCTAGGAATAATTTGAAAGAACAATACAAAGTAATCAGATCGGAAAGGCGAAGAAATATTGAGCTAACGTCGCTCGTGAAATTAAAATGTATAAAATTAGAAAAGCAGCTTTGTTTCAAGTGAAGTCTGTTGGGATAAAGGCAAAAAATTATTTGTACAAAAGTAGAATTCAGCTTTTTTGATGAGAATTGTATTATAGAATAATAATAACACGTTGTTTAACTGTAGGTCTTAGTCGAATTGCCCACTACGGGGGTATCGTCTATCGGTCAGGCATCTTTGGAATCGCAGTGTGAGATATCAGTTGCTCTGAAAGCGCTGCTGCCCCATCTTCTGGTATGGTAGCCGTAGTCGCCTCTTACATTGACATATGTATATATTAACATATATATAAAGTATATTATAATGAACTTCGTACCGTCTCATTTTCTTGCCGTCAATACTGTCTAATGTAAGACTTTATTTAGATAATTAATAATTATTTAGAAGACACACTGCCTCATCATAACTGAACGTCACTCTGTCAGAGTTGTCAATATATTGAAGACGTCTCACAGTCTTCTGTCTCTATCGCACATTCGGACTTTTCGAAGATTTTTTTAAAAATACAAACCTGACAATATCGAACACATAAAAGAAAGATTTATCCAATTAAGTGAAGCCATTTGGAAGCTTTTCGCATACAAACGTTTCGGTGATGAATTTTTATAATTCAATATAATATTTAAAAAAACTCTGTTATTGCTTTTAAGTTGAATTTCCTGCTGGACTAGTTACAAAGCCATCGAGTGATCATAGCGTGGGTCAAACATTCAATACCTAACAAGCATATAAGCCGTATATGTAGGTATAGCTACGGATTTATTTAATATACTAGTATTCCTATACATATTAGGTACATAATATATCTATAAAACTTTTAGTCATGGACCAGAGAAGGCATTCAAATTTCTTGCAAGCCTCCAGACAAACCGCCGCCATATCACTCTATCAAAAGATAGAGTGATATTTAAAATGTTGGTGACATACGACGCGACGCGACGCTTAGTTCTATTGAGGTACTATTAGAAGATGTAGTTACATTTTGCAAAACGAGCAAAATACTTAGGGTCACTATTTTTAACTTTCAAAAATTGTTAAAAATAGTCTCCCTAAGTTTTTTACTTAGGCTTTTTTATTACCAGTTTAGGATAAATCTCATACAATGGGTCTGACAAACGTTTTTTACTTTACATGCCAAAAAAATCTACAAAAAATTACAAGAAAAACTGTGTTTTTACTATTTTCATATCTTAAAAAATGGCTGAGATATTAACGATCAAAGTGCGTATTTCCGGCCGAAGGTTTTTAAAAACGCGGGCGGCGCTCACTAGCTGATGACGTCACAGCCCGGGTCATTCAACAGTCGCGCTCTCGTTTGACGCCGCTGCGTAAAATCAAAATTATGAAGTCATCTGCAGTAAAAATGGACAAAAACCTACTTTATACTACTCAGTGCTTCAATTCAACAGTTAAAACACCCGACAAACTCTTTTTTTATGTGCCTGAGGACCCAAAAATTAGGAAAAAGTGGATGACAGCCATTTGAAGACTTGATAGAATGGGCCTTAAAACTAAAGCGCACTTTTTTTTTAACGTTTTGCATGTTGGAATGGCAATTTGCGAATGCCCGCCAGGCTAGAAACTACCCTCAAGTAGAAAATCTGTCGCCAAGCACCCTACAGTGTGTTCCGGCAGCTGTCCTTGAGAGCCAGTAAGTCTAGGTTAAGCCTGTTAACACATTCGACCACATCATCACTTACCACCAAGTGAGATTGTGGATTAACCTATTAGCAACAAAAAAAATCGGCCAAGTGCGAGTCGGACTCGCGCACGAAGGGTTCCGTACGATTAGCTATACTAGAGTACTGCAACACTAGAGTTCATATTTTAACCTTTTTTGTTTTAACGGGCGCGAGTCCGACTCGCACTTGGCAACTTTTTGTATTTGTTGTTATAGTGGCAACAAAAATACATCATCTGTGAAAATTTCAACTATCTAGCTATAACCGTTCTTGAGAAACAGCCTGGTGACAGACGGTCGGACGGACGGACAGACGGACGGACGGACGGACAGTGAAGTCTCAGTAATAGGGTATTGGGTACGTAACCCTAAAAATGTGACGGTACAAGCTCGAGGCCGACCTGATGATGTTAAGTGGACTAACCTCTGCCTATAAAAGATGCATTGCGTCACAAGTCACAAATTGCACTGCGCCCCTCACCTTGAGACATAGCTGTTAAGTCTCATGTGCCTGTAATTTCACTGGCTCTTAAACGCTGCTGCCTAAACACACCGTTAGGTGCTTGGCGACAGATTTTTTACTTTTCAACTTGCGAATGCCCGCCTGGCTTCCCAATGCGGTGAAGAAGATCAATCCCGCGGCGGGATTCGAACCACGGACTCACATGACAGTTGTTAAGTCTCATGAGCCTGCAGTTTCCCTGGTTCTCAAGGACTGCTGCCGGAACACACCGTTAGGTGCTTGGCGACAGATTTTCTACTTGTGGGTGGTCGCTAGCCAGGCGGGCATTCGCAAAAATTCCCTTTCACTTGCGTCGAACCTCAAGCCCGCGGCGGGATTCGAACCATGGACATGCTGCGCGGCAGTCCATAGCCAATGCCACTGAGCCATCATTGCAATAAGCATATATATTCATTAAGTGTGTTCTCACTTAATGGTTAAAATATATTGGGATGACTAAAAAATGTTAAACAAGCGTCAGTAAATCGCGTCAGGACACGTGACCGTCATCGTCAACCTCGAGATGTTCATTGCGTGTGTGAGATTTGTCAAGATAGAGAGCGTTTATTTATGGAATAATATAGACTCAAATTATAAGATGTTAGGCAGGAGGCGATCCCATGTAATAAGTTACTATTAGCTGAGTAATTAACTAACTTACTAGGTTTTCTATGAAAAGGGAATCATAAGGCAAACTTAAAAGATACAACATTTATAGGAACACATTGAGTACTTTATTTAACATAATACATTAGGTTCACATTAATTAATTCTGTATAAGTTTATAGTTACCATTCACAACAATATAATCAAATGGGTGAACTATTTATGAAGAACAAAGCCAACACACCTAGACCCATACACAACACGTGAACAGCAGTTATGTTACACTATATATATATATATATATATCAATAATAGAACACTTAACTTAAGCAGCAGGTAACGATGCGGCAGTCACTTGTGAAGAATAAAAAAAAGGCTCAGTAAGATGAGACATTGGTTTTATAGCAATGACTGGCGCCAAGTGTCTGTCGCCTCTTCATGAGACTTCGCGCCATGTTTATCACAACCAATAAGAGACCTAATAGCTCCCGCCAGAACGTATCAGCCAATCCGAAATTAGACAGGATGGTTCGTCATTGGCTAGTCCGGAATGACTACAGATAAAACAGGATTTCAGTGTGGCAGTTATTAAAAATGTCATAGTATATCAATAAGTTTTAGGATATTCTATAATAACATATTCTATTCCAAGTTTAACAAACATTATAGAAATATATAAGCATCTCTACTGTATATAATTCTAACACGTGCGTACCTACCTAGTATTTTTTATCACCACCCATAATAGGTACTAAATGAAACATACACACACACTTTCAGTTAGGTTTAAGTTTGAACAAATTATTACCCGTGAGTAGTTAGTGCTTACTTAGAACATACATACCTTTTCATCTTTATTCCATAAATTTCGGCAGCCATAATATCCTGATATTGTGCATCAAACACTCTTGGCAGTTTGTCCGTTTGATCTTTAAGAAATCCTTCTTCCATTCTACACATTACAGTTTCACTTTAGTGTAATCGGATATAAACGATCGTTATCGGAATAAACTCGAAGTCAAGCGAAAAAAATTAAACGAGACGTGCGTATCACCGCACCGTGTCGCACTCGCGGGCCGAACGGGGCGGCTGTGACGTCATAGCATGAGCCCGCGTAATCTCAGAAATTCCAAAAAGGGGCCTAAACTTCTCATCGCTATAACTTTGGAAATACTGCCTGCATTGAAATTGAAAGTTGAAATAAAAAGTAATGTTATGTACATGATCTACGCTCTGATGTTATGTGTATTTGATAGTAATATTTTGACCCTTTTGTGTTCTCCAATTATAATTAAGAAAGATTGTCAACAAATTAGGAAGTAAGGTTTGGGTTCGGCTACTTTTCCATTTATTTTCCAATACAAACGATTATTAGTAATTATCTTTCTTATACATGTTTTTTTTATGCCTGATAGGTTAGCCCACAGATTACCTAGGGTTAGCCTGTGACCACTATCTCACCTGATGGTAAGTGATGATGTGTTCGAAGATGTTGTTCAGGCTAACATAATTACTGGCTCTCTTGGACAGCTGCCGGAACACACCTTTAGGTGCTTGACGGCAGATTTTCTACTTGAGGGTGGTAGCTAGCCAGGCGGGCATTCAGAAAATGCCTTACCACCATGCTATAACGACTGCCATCCTAAGACAACAACCGGCTGATGGGCGCAGTGCAATTCGATTGCATCTGTTATAAGCAGAGGTTTCCGCTTACCATCAGGTGGGCATCGAGCTTGCTCCGTCACAAGCACATAAAAAAGATATTTCGATAGAACCGACAATCGTTATAAGCTTAGATAAAACAATCGTCAGTTCTCAGGCCGACTGGCGACAGGCGGAGTCGCAGTCAGGAGTAAGTCTGAAACGAGGATAATATCTTATTTTATTATTTCTTCTTAATAGTTAGAATATAAAGAACTTAATATAAAAGTTAATATATTGAATCATGATTCTAAAAACTCTTATAGTTATAACTTTTACGTCCAAACTCATAAAAAATATCGTAAACAATATTGATAATTATTTAAACAAGGGCACACGTGCACGGCAAATTATTGTTCTTACGTTACAAGATATGCTATCGGCTAACTTTATAATCTGGTATTCTTTAAAATGCCTAGGCGTTCTCAAATTAAATGTAAGGTTATACCTATACGAAATATTTATTTATTTTGTTACATAACTTAGCTTTGGCATTCTGTACAATACCGAATGTATAACTAGCAAAATGTATCCAGCACGTATATCTACCGTTGTGTTCTTACGTGTTTAATATGTGGTTGGCGGATACGTTTAATCAACCCGAAAAACTTCTCTGTGACACAACTTATTGAAATGATGAATAGTTAAAGTAAATTTTATTTTTAGTCACCCGGAATAGTTATGAAAGTCGCACGCATCCAGTTGTTATAAAATAAACTACAATTATGTACCCGAATAAGTTGTATCACGGAGAGGTTATCCGGGTTGCTTGTTGACACAGCAATGTGAACATTAGTGCTCGGTGCTAGAAATAGGTATTGCCTAGGTAAAGTATTGAGATACCTCTTCCTATGTCACGAGCAGAGCAATTTTCTGAACAATAATTATGACATAGCTCACTATGTGATAGTTTAAAGTTGGCAACTTTCAATTTAATTGGTTAATTCGCCTTAATTTATTTAATTCCCAACTCCTATTAATATTGTCAACTTGTAGGTAGAACTTATTTAAGTAGGTACCTACTTATATTCCTTCCTTTCTTCACGCAGAAAATATGTCACTAAACACCTAACAGTGTGTTCCGGCAGCAGCCCTTGAGAGCCAGTAAGTAATCATAAAATTACATGCACATGATACTTAATAACCATATGTATCAGGGTGATGGGCGCAGCGCATACCGTTACTTGTAAATAAATGCATCTGTTATTGGCCGAGATTACTGGTTTACATCAGGTAGACCTCGTGCATGTTTGCTCGTAATCCTTCCTATAAGAATAATATACCTACCTACGAAACACAAAAATGTTGTCCACAAAGTAATGCTTGAGCCAAATTACTAAGCTGACGTACAATAAGTGTACAACATCGTTACTCTACATATATAACTTCTATTTTGATTCTGGGAGTATGTATGTATACGTATATACAAGTGGCTAAGCTACAAGTATTCACACAGAAATCCTGAAAGTTGTAAAGTTGTGCGCTACGCTGAATATTAACTAGGCACTGTGGTTTCTCAATGGATCATTTATGTATAGAGATGTGATATTGGCAGCCAGGCTCTTTGCCGAATAACGGATAGTTCTGGACTTTAGTACAGCGCAAAAGTTTTATTGAATACGTATGTGGGCATACGTATGGACTTGTACTTTGACAGAAGGAAATTACTACTCTCCTCGACGTTGCTTACACAAAATATCAAAGTTAACCAGAGACCCTTGACACAGAGACGTATGGACAGACCGACAGCTGAATCGGAGAATTCCGGGTTGGCCCTTTGGGATCGGACACCTATAAACTAAATATGAATACTTAGAATATACTAAAGGCATAATAATGTTTTTTTATTACACATTTTTATTCCTTCAGAATATTCTTAAAAGCTTTTAAAGATTTCCTAAACAAAAAGTAGTATTTTAGAATATCAGTCACTTTTTTAAGGCTATAAAATTATTAAATTCATAACATCAAACTACTTAGTGCTGGATCGCTTCATGTTCTACAAAGTAATCTTTGTGATACACTTTTAAAAACAAAAAGTTCTTTTTGTAATCTTCTTGTCCCAACTATTCTACGCTAATTAAGGTCGGCACTACAAGTACCTTAGAGCTTTACAAAGACCCATACTGGAATAGTTATCTTGAAGCAATACAACATAATAAAATTCAAGTCGTTTGAAATTTGCAAAGGCTAACTGAGCTTATAGTAACAACTAAAACAAATATAGGAAAGCCAAAGAGATAGGCACGATATCAACGGCATTAGAACATGTGCACTTAGTCTCCGGCAATAGTGTGGTAACACCGACGACGCACCCATTCAATCTGTCAATAACGTTACCACACGTTTCATAATATGTAAGTAATGTGAAATATCATAAAAGAGCGTCGGCAATGAACTTGACCTCCGCCCGGTGCGGCGCGGCGGCGGTGTTGCAACGCCCCTCCTAAGTTAAACGTTGCAGCTCCATACTACACGAGCGATATTTTCACAATACCCGGTGCGGAGAACGCACGTCGCTCGGTCAACATGTTTCCGAACCCGCTGGACAGAAAGCACTCGACCATTCGGCAAGTGTTAGACCGACTGTTCAAGGACTCGACGCGGAAGAAGGGTCTCTCCCGACAGGACAGCAACACGTCCTCACGCTCCTCGAGCTCCGGCTCCCACACTCGGAAGTTGAGTGTGTTCGGCCTTAGGAGCTGAACTGTGGCCAGTGACTGACGCTATGTACTGTGCACTATGTATCAGTTGTTCGCGGTCTGCTAGTCATCGCTTCTTCACGACACGACATGTTCCATGGGTAAGATACTACTTAACCTAATTTTAGCAAATTACCTAAGTTTTAAGTGATCAATAACCCTTGCTGCACTCAAAAATTCCATTTTATTTGAGACAATTAGCATTAATCCTATTTTTTTTTTCATTTTTACCGTTGCTAAGAACATTATATTTTTTTAATAATCTTTTACAATTTATCATGCTCTTTTTAAGCTTTCTGTCTAAAAAGTCTATCATTTGTCTTAACTCAAGGCACATTAAGAGCCATAATACTGAAATGTTTCATATCTAACTTTATTTTTACATCAAATAAAATCCCGAGGGGAAAAATATTCTGCAGTACTAATCTAGGCTCAAATAATACGTAGAAAATGTTACTTACATTTATTACGGATTATTTGAGTAAGTTAGATTGGTACCTATATTCTTGTTGCCTTTGTGGTAAAGCCGCTTGCACGGTCAGTGCCTTTGTTATGGTCTAATTTTCGCGATCATCACTACACTAATCAAATACTCCAATTGTTAGTATATTTATATACTTGCACGCCATGACAATGCTGGTTAAAAGATCATCAAAGTTACTTTGTCAAAGCCACATTGACTGTGTCAATCACGGAACGTTTCAACCCTGTATTATTCATGTCAAATACTAGAATTTCTGCAGATAGCGTTTCCTTTTACTACGGTAATTATCGTACAAGAGTAGGGAAGACTTTAGTCAAGACAGTACGCTTAGGTACTTAATAAAATGTAAAAATATTGATTTAAGTATATCATCATCATCAGCTGCAAAACGTCAACTAGCGAACAAAGGCCTCCCTCATGACAAAGGCCTTCCCATGAAGTATATAATGTTTAAATAAAAAAAACTTTGGAAGTGTAATTTTGTTACCAGATTTTCGAAAAAAAAAGAGTCTCATGGCCCGCATTATTCAGAAAACAGATTGGGGGTAATCTGTGATTCAGAATAAACTGCTTATATGAAATGCATTATTATCCATATTATTAGGTACGCCTACCATCAACGTGTTTTGTAGTTTAATGCTAAATTGAGCAAGCCCTCGTCAAATTTTTCAAATAAACACTCGGATCGCCGAACCATTTTGCAACGAAGCGTATTACTGAAAACTGGTTATGTGCGAGTATATCACAACACAACGCGACCTTGTGATGCTAACGTTACCAACCGCTAAAGGGTTGTTACATAATCGTTACCGGTCTCTAAAGTCCCCAAGTCTTTGACCGAACTAGTTTCCAATCAACCCATGCAATTTTGATAAGGAAAACTTGATGTGCGGGTACCTGTTGCTACCCATCAACACATGTCGAAAGGTCTGTGTAGTTATCCGATGGCGGCGGAAAACACGCTGTCGCGTTGTCGGCTCGTATAAGGCCATGTGCAACTACAGATTCTGTGTATGCGTATACTGTGAATTTTTTTTTGCAACACAGAAGTAGGTAGTAGCCACCTATACCCTTCAACCCGGTGCACAGTAAGGACAAAACATGTCGACAGAAATAAGTATCGTAGCAATACTTCCCCAGATGAACTTGCACAAAGAGTTTTTCTGTTACTAACCGTAATAATATGGTATCTAAGGCATAAGCAGGACTACGGAGGAAAGTAGGATTGCGATGTTCCACACTCACTATGTACATGCTCTTATTTCCTTCCTTGATAATGGCTAGTTGACATTGGATAATGCAATTATTATTTTAAGTAAAATGTAGGCTTGCTATAGACATAGACACGCTCCTGTCCATTATTTTACCAGCATCTTATTATTACTAAAGAAAATAACCCGTTTTACCACAATGATCCGAGAACCACTAAACACACTTGAATAGCCTAGCTACAGAGTACATCTAAGGGTATTCTTATTATTTATAATATATTCAATTAAAACGACTATGTTACTACGCCAGTTACGCTGATAATGATACTATAGTCGATAATTAAATTAATATTAACACAAAATGCGAAATAAAACATTATTTTGAAATTGCCGATATAAAATAAAATTTAAGATTCAGTAACAATGTCAAACTACTTAAGCCTTAATAAAAAAAATGACAAAATTACCAATGAAATCAAGCCCAATTAAATAAAGCAACTTATTATTATTATTATATATTACGTATTACTAATTTGATTGTGTATAAAAGAATATATAACAATGTGTCAAAAAAATAAAACAAACTTTATTTGAACTTTAATGCATACAATAATAAAATAGGCTCAGTTTTGAAGGACAAAAGATTGAACTACGAAGCGTTCGACCTCGTGCAGTTTCTTTTAATTCCTCACAAGCCTCGTTCCCTCCGGAAAATCATAATTGAATCTTCAGTTATTGAATTCTGGTTTGGTGTAATTCACCCTTAATACCAAGATTGTGATATTAATTACATAAATATTGAGTATTAGTACATATTGGTCAAAGCTACTTTTCTTGTTCAAATATGTGTTTTAGTATTAGGTTATCTTGTTAGAGACTTCACTTAGAAAACTATCGCGAGTTTTGTCCATTATGACTAAATAAGCACCCGGCTGGGACTCGCGTTATATTTACCGGATAGATTCCGACAAGTTTCGGGCTATATTGTAGCCCTTCGTCTGGGAGTCACGGTTGCGCGAGGCGGCGAGCGTGGGCCTCAGCACGTAACTGACGTAACGATGGCGCTGTCTTTCCCGGCTCAGCTGCACTTGTCAAATTGTCCAATATGTCATTAGCTACACTGTCACTATTATGTGCCGTGTGGGGCTGTAGACACACCACACTAATCGTGTCAATTTCCTTGTCCACATGTACCGTATCCACGCTATTGGTGTCACCTATCTTTAAAACTGTTTTCCATGCCGGCGGTATATTCCACCCACAATCCCGGTTGAAATTAGGGTGACGGCATATTTCGATTGCCTCCCGTATCTTACGAGGAACGAAAAACTTCTCTTTCGCAAGGACGGATGCTTTATCGAAGCGCACAAAATGATTAGACCCTGTGATGTGAGCGTGCTCCGCTACCGCCGATCGAACGGTATCCACGTTTTTAACACTTCTAATGTGTTCGGTGAGCCTGGTAGAAATATTTCTTTGAGTTTCGCCAATGTACGACTTACCGCAGTCACAGGGAATTCGGTACACACCTGGTCCACTGAGCAGATCCCTGTCTTTGGGTGAGCGTAATAACTGTCGCAATTGTCCAGGTGGTCGGAATACAGTTTTTATGTCATACTTCCGTTTCAGATAATGACTAATTTTGTCCGTCACCCCCTTGACAAATGGTAGATAAATTGGCGAACGTTCTACAGTGTTTGTTCGCTTACGCTTGCTTGTCTCTGCCCACCGATTACATTGACTCCAGTTAAAGCCATTTCTTTCCAGGACGCTCCTTACATGCTCCAACTAAGCACCGACATATTCAGGATCACAGATCTTAAGGGCTCTATTTATTAAAGATTTAGAAACAGAAGCCAAGTGAGATGGGTGATGATGTGAATTCATCTGCAGGTATCTATCCGTGTGCGTCGGCTTCCGATATACGGTATGAGTCAACAAGCCATTTGGCTTTCTTATGACACGGACGTCCAGAAAAGGCAGGTTAGCATCATGTTCCTCTTCAACCGTAAACTGGATTTTGCTGTGCACGGTGTTCATGTACTGAGTAAACGTGTTTAAGTCATCTCTTGCTATAATAGCGAACACGTCATTCACATATCTCCACCAGTACCGCGGTTGTGTAGGAGCGTTACCCAGAGCAATATCTTCAAAGCTCTCCATGAATATATTTGCCACCACCGGAGCTAATGGTGAACCCATAGCCACACCATCCACCTGCAGGTAGTAGTCACCACGCCAGACAAAATAGCCACTTTTTAGCCAATATTCGGCCCATTGAATGTATTCAGTAGGTAAATCAGATCCATGTATTAAGTCGGTGATTACCGAAATAGTGTCAGTAAAATTGTTTTATGGTATTAAGTAAAATTATTTTATAGTATTACCTTTCAGTTTCCAGGTACTTAATCAAAAAAGTTATCTCTGGATGCGTTTTTGACGAATTCATGTAACTTAAAACAGCACAATATATCTTACTCGTCATATTTTATATGTAAATATGTACTTGAACTTATTTTTGGTGAAAAAATCGCGCGGTTATTGTTAAAAAACAACAAACCATTCGCTCGTCACTGCGGCGTAGTCGCGACACTCGAGACCGTCTGCGGTACGAGTGCAGGCCGAGATCGAGGCGCGTAGGTATAACTCGCGTTTCGTCCGTTTCTATGAAGTTGAAATACTGTATAGATAACATTACCGTGGTTGGGAGCTCAGATTCATCAATCATCATTTCCAAATAAACACGTTGTGCAAAATGTGCAATCACTAATCACTAATACATTATTTATTATATTGATATATATTTTACATTGTTATTCACTAAATCATTAGAGCAGAAAATATTGTTCCGGGTGAGAATCGAAACCAAGGCCCCCAATTCCACACCTGGTGCTTAAACCACTGGGCCTAGTGCTTGTAATCACTAATCATATTTATAAAAAAAACGCGTATTGTTGAAATGAAAAAAATATATAACTTCTTGATTGTTGTTTACCCAATATCAATACTACGTCAATTACTAAATAATTATTTTATTTCTCATGAGATGAATATGGCCTTTGTTTTTAATTTAAGTGCGTGGTAAAGTATTTTGCCCGACTGGCTCGCTACTACCCTCAATTTAATGAATCTGTCGCCAATAACGATGTGCTTTGGCAGCCGTCCATGAGAACTATTTTTTTTTTTATTTACGTGTGAAAAATGCGTTTACGCATTCCCGTCCACCTCGGGGAAAGTGGCCGGGATATGTCGGGCTCGACACCAACTACTCCCACAGCAGCAAGTGTAGTACCGACTAAATAACACACGGTGGCTCTCGGCGGGCCGCAGGGACGCTTTAGCTCTCGACCACGAACCCGCCACGGTTGTCCGTTGCCGGACCCCTCCTGGGGTGCTACCCCTCACGACGCACCAGAAAACATGGCACGTCGCTACCACCCGGGGACCAAGCCCGCAAATGGGCGTCAGACAACCCCCGCTTCTGACGCCCGAGGTCCCCCTGCGACGGGTCAGATAAGTAGCCCCGTCGCCTGCTACTTCGGCCGCAGAGGATAGGGAGAGCGGCGCCTCGCTATACCGACACTCCTCTTCCCCTGCGGCCCCTCCGCGTCCGCCATCGAACGGTGGCGGCCCCGCCGTGGCCACGGAAGGTAGGGAGAGCGGCGCACCGTAATACCGGCACTCCTCTCCCGCCGCGCGTGGCCCCTCACCGTCAGATGCGGTGCTGTCTATACAGCACCGAAACCTACCCCTTGCCGCTCCATACTGGACTTAGAGGCAAAGCCCAGTGGAGCGGCCCCTCCGGGGCCGGCCGATGTCCCATGTCGGCACGGCCCTCCTCTTCGCTTCACCGTGGGTGACCAAGCCACGGCTACTAAGCCCCACCGCCACGACAAGGCGGGAACCGTCGGGGGGAGAGCTAGTAACTCTAGCTTAGCCTAAACAACATCTTCGAACGCATCACTATAGAAGGTGGAAAAGGCCTACAAGCTTTAAAAAATAATTCGTATCTGATCTCGGAAGCCACCGGAGTACACTGGTCGGTGTACACCGACAATAGTGTCCGTAATTCTCCAGTAATATTTTTAAAAACATATTTTCGCCTTTAATTGTTTTCAGTACCAGCCATTGTTATCTTATTTGACATATACTCAAATTGCTCTACCGTTCAATGTACTTGCAATAACTAAACATCTGCCATCTCTACTATATGTACATGATACAGAACATCATTATAAATGCTCTGTGATAACCGTATGCAGAAGTGACGTGACGTCCTTATCACGTCCTGTAGTTGTATCACTGCTTCCGTGTATGATACCAGCATAACGACATTTACCAAAACAACGCACGACATGCTGTGAAGCGAAATTGTCGATAAGTACATAAAGTTCGTATTAGATTACTACACTCCGGTCTAAACGTTCATTATATTTACATGACGAACTAAATCTTCGAAACGAGTCACTGAGGTTCTTCGTGGCAACAATAAATGAACACCTCGTCGCCAGTGTGTAAAAATCTAATGAACTAACTTATGAGTTATGAAATAAGGTAATGATTTGTTTTCTTGTGATTTTATTCAGATACACAAGTAGCGAACTGCAGTGATCCCTGCCCTGAAACAGTTGAACGACTACAGTTGTCAATTCAGTTGGTGGTAAAACTATTCGTCTTCTATGCCGCATAAAATTTCATAATGATAGTTTCCATGCAAGCAGTATTCGCTCACAGCGTTCATAGATCCTGCGGTATTGTATCGGCCTTGGGATTTAATTAACTTTTTGACATTATTCCAGCTATTTTCTCCATAGAAATTTTGGTTCTTTTTAATTATATGACTCTTGTTTTTTATTCTAGAAATGAACTGGGCCCATAATCCATAAATACTAAGTTAAAGTAAGGTAAAGTACTAAGGTAAAGTATTTGTGGATAATCCATATATACCAGTAGTAATACGAGAATTTATGGATAATCCATAAATACTAGTAGTAATACGAGTATTTATGGATTATCAGACCCAATGTATCTACTGGTAGTTATTGAGTTTGTCCAGATCAAGTTCATTAAGATAAAGCCCAACTGGAGTGGGTACCATAAGTGTGTTCTACATTTAAGGTACTACTATGTTAATACAATTGTAAGGCCCAATAATGAAATTATAATTGCTATGGAATCCTTTCTAATGAATCCCCACCAAGCGAAGTTTATAACAATAATAAATCCCTAAATTGGTTCTGATTTGTGTAGGGGTCACGAACACAATGCATAGAGAGAATCCTACGCAACAGCACAAAGCAAGTGCGCTGCTGCATGCCGTGCGCCAAGAACACAAGCGCGCGGCGGCGGCATGCGTCACGAGATACACATTACCTATCCTGAACTGGTTTTAAGTTTCCAAATGCGCAACTCACACATTTTGCAAGGGAAGCGTATTAATGAGAACCTGTTATGTATGTGTGTGCGTGCCTACACACGTATCACAACAACGACCTTGTAACGCTACATTATTATAACGGTTTAGAAGTCGTTAAGGGCTATAAGGTTACTATTACCACGGTAATGTTATCTATACAGTATGTTAACTCAGCTCTGTCCTCGAAATAAGTACCTACCACCGCGCGGTACGTAAACATGCGATAGGGCTGCCCGCCTCCAGCATTTTAATTACATTTGCCTACTTTGTGTTTCCATTTTGTTTTGTGATTGTAAATATACTTTTTTTGTATAAACAAATAAATAGGTAGTGTTTATTAAAAATGCGTGTTGTTTTTTGATTGGTAGATTTAATTAAAAAAACATGTTTATTTTTGAATAACAAATCAGTCTTATAAATTCAGTCCAGTCCAGTAGTTATGGCGTGAAAGCGTAACAGACAGACAGACATAGTTACTTTCACATTTATAATATAAGCCCACGTCCACGTCCCCGTCCACCACGTCTTTATTTTGAATTATAAAAAGTAACATAACAAAACACACATGCCCCGAGGTTTTAACACAAGCGTACCTACCGTATCGTCATTCATGAACCGCCTATAACTACCTATTTCACTCGTGTCATTCCTTTACTCTATTCACTTATTTTATTATTAATCCAGTTAGCTTTTTTTCGGGAGATAAAAGGAAATACACTTATCCATTAAAAAGACACGCATTATGTAGGTAACCTACCTACTAGTAAGTAAATTTATTTTCTGGTCATATAGATGGTCATCTGGATATCATTCAGAGTTTCCAGGTAATCTAAAAAAAGTTATCTCTGGATGCGTTATTGACTAATTCATGCAACCAAAAACAGCACAATATATCTTATTCGTCATATTAAATATGTACATGAACTTATTTTATGATAAAGAAAATTACACACCGTCCATTCGTCACTGCGGCACAGACGCGACTGTCTGCGTACCGAGCGCGGGCTGAGATCGAGGCGCGTAGGTATAACTCGCGTTTCATCCGTTTCTATGAAGTTGAAATACTGTATAGATAACATTACCGTGCTATTACCATGTAGGTATCTGTCGAGTGTCTGTGACCGGATCAGAGCATCGATTTAGCCATACATACACAATCAGGCGACAGGCATTATGAAATGTAATTAACCGTGAGTGATACGGTTATTGGTTATACTTTATGGCATTTTTTTTTATCATGCGTAAGGTTTTTAATTAATAACACATTAGGTATTTCTTATTACATTTCTAAGAAGCCAGTCTGTTAAATCGTTTTTATTTTACAATTTACGAGTTTAAGTACATATTTTTTTTCCGAACATGAGTGATGAAAAATTTTACGTAACGTACATTTATAAACATGCACAACCTTTAAGACCTTTCTCGAGAATATATGCCGAACCTAATATATTCGTGGAACTTTCAATAGTCGGCTGTTGAATGTGTGTATGAATTCACCCTGTGTTATTTTATTACACCCAAATTCTCAGCAATCTATATTCCACCTGCGTCAAGAAGTGGATAAACCGAATTCATGCGAGTTCGTTTGAATTATTCCATCTTTCATAAAAGTTCTTGAGGCATGTGGAGAACCATATACCTAGTCGACGTAGAAAACATTTCTTACGTCTGTCGTATCGTAGGTAAGTATGTGAGTAGCACAGGTGCTTTGTTACATTGGTTGTTGCCATAGCAACCGGGATCAAAACCAAAGTAACGATTGACGGGGACCAAACCCTGATTATGGTCAAATCTTTACACATTATTTGGATTCAGATAAATATTTGTTCTGTGTATGTAGGTACGTTTCGGCACCACACCTGATGCTTGCCGCGCTGAAGGTTTTTTCATAATTGCCTGACTTTAAGGTCAAAAACTAAAGTGCAGCTGCTCTAAATTATCTTGAACTCCTCCTCAACGAATTTTCACTTCTAACTTTAGCTAAAATATGAACAATTATATCGGGCACAACAATGATATAAAAATCCGGCAATTATTGCATCAAATAAAGTATTATGTTCTCACATTTCGCGAATTTTGTGACAAATAAAAGTTTGTAGCCGCCACGTGTAGCTTGCCGCGCATTGTTTTTTTTTACAATATTTAATTTAAGTTTAGTTTGTTTTTTGTTAATAAAATTTGTTAAAAAAAACATAATTTTTTTTTTGATTTAATGTTATCGGCCTGTGAAGTAAATGGTAAGAATATATGAGTACTTACACCTTCTGGTTCTGGGTATAGGTGGATAATATTTGTTAGTTGGGTTTTGGCACAAACAAGGTCTTGGCCCCGTATTGAGCCATTTGTGATCAGAACAGCCACAGCAACAGAATTCGCAAAAACGTTACCTTAGTAAACTAAGGTAAGTTAAATATTTCACCAAAAATCATGGAAGACAGTTAATGTGGCAATATGATGTGTGCTAGACTAATGTACTTGAGAACTTTGCTTTTCCTAAGGTAGGCCGGTTTACCATCTGCTTTCGTTTTCGACCACTCGACCACTCTGGCGCGGAGCAAATTTAAAAATAAGACTACATAGAAATAATACTCTAGAACTAGAGTAACTCTAGAACTTGAATACTAACCTTATAAGTAACCAAAACGTGCACTTAACTACGCTATTATTGTTTCATTTGCAGTTCTTTGATTGAATGCTGTCTTTGTAACTTAACCCCTTGTTGTTTCCATGAAATCTCATCGTATCTATTAAAAAAATAGTAGTAACAATCTTCTAAAAAGCAAGGTTCAAGACATTGTTTCTTAGATTTCGTTTTTACAACGGACAATAAGTAAGAAAACTTTATTATTGTTTTTTTTTAATACTTGTGCACCAACCAACTTTACTCAGCCAATGTGAGTCTACTTCTTTAGAAGTTGAGTTTAGATAATCTTTATAAGCTTACAAAAATCTTGGTGACATCTCTATTTACTGAAAAGAAAGAACTAACTTTGAGAAAATTCAAAAAAATATTTCCATTTTTTTTCTTTTTTGGACGTGGGGAAATGCTGTTACGGTGAAAAAAAACCCTATTATTATTTGTTTATTAAACTAATACGGTAATGTCACCAATTACATACGAAATTACAAAATAATCAACAAATTAATCAGTAAATATATGTCAAAATTACTCATTATTAATAATATATATTAAGTACATCATTGTTGCAATTATGTCAATAAAAATAATGTTTGGTCAATGGCTTATAAATATTAGAATTATAAATATCATAGGATTATGTCACATTCACAATCTTGAGAATCTTGCCAGGAGGTTGTTGAGTGCTCTGAGAGTACGTGGAACGGGAGAAACTGTGTGGACCGACTGTTCGGGCTGGCGGGAGAGAGAACAGCTTGTGACACCCACCACGAAGTGGTTGCAGGCCATTAGGGTCGGGAGCATTCAACCGTAACAAAGAATTATGTAGGTGCAAGGTCCTTCACGGAAAAACTGGTGCACCCAGCACCAGTTTTTCCGTGAAGGACCTTGCACATGAAAAGCATTTGGCCATGCTCCCGCCGAAGCTCCAGTGAGTTATAGTCCAAGCAGCCCAGGAGAAAGTTGGTTGGGTACAAAAATGGGTAATGACCATACACCCGTTTGTAGAGATAGCGAAGGAATGCTTTTTGCACTTTTTCTAGCACAAGGGTGTACGATTGTTCATGTGGACCCCATACATATGAGCTAACCTCCAGCTTACTACGAACAAGTGCTCCAACGAGAAATGTGATCATTAAAAGTCAACTTTTGGTCAAAAGTGACCCCTAAGTCTTTAACAGTATCGGATCTAGCCAATTGGTATTCAAATTTAACTGGGTGCAATCTCCGAGTGAACGTCATAGTCTGGCATTTCAATGGATTAAACTCCATTCCATGAGCCAAACTCCACTCGTAGACCACATGAACATATCACTGGAGGTCACGACAGTCTTTCAAGGACTTCTATGGTCAATTTCCAAATCTTCCGCATACAAAAGACACTTAGAACGCCTAACGACAGCAGGAAGATCGTTAATCATTAGGATGAACAGAAGAGGTCCGAGAATAGACCCCTGACTGACTCCAGATCGCGTATGATAAACACAAGAATCATAGATGCCCAACCTAACAAATTGCCTACGGTTTCGAATATAATCAGTTACTAACCTTAGAAGTCCTGGAGAAAAATCAATGCTTAATTTCGTCAGCAATTGATCGTTATTCACACGATCAAATGCTTTACGATAATCAAAATAAAGGACGTCAACTTTGCCTCCCCGATCAAGGCTAGATGAGATGTAATCGACTAGCTCTAATAAGTTTGTGTCGACAGACCATTTCCTTCTGAAGCCATGTTGCACATTACATAAGCTCTGTTCAGCCTGCAATAAATTTCCTGATGAAGAACTCGTTCAAATATTTTTGCTGGTGAAGATAAAATTGCAATTGGCCGGTACTTTTCGACTGATAATTTGTTTGAGCTTTTAGGAATAGGCGTGACTCATGACAATTTCCACTGCGTAGGATAGGTTCTGTGTCATATTTTTAACTTGGCTATGGCCAAGTTAAAAATATGACACAGTGGCTGGACCAGAAATTTCATACCTTGTTTAAGGAGCCACGGTGCCATTTAGGAGCCATCATGCCCAATTGAACTGCCGGGTTTTAAATACTTTATAGATAATGCCACATCCGTAGGTGCTACCTCAAGAATATTTATAATGTTACTTGTGACAGTTCTATCCATTAGGTTTACACTTTCTGCATTCAGTACACCTGTACCTACATCAGACAGAAACACGCTAGAAAAGTATTTAGCAAATGGCTCTGAGGCTTCGACTCCACTGTAAGACTTACCTTCATAGGTAATGGTAGGTTCAAAACCACCTTTTGAGCGAAGTTTAGAGATATGTTGCCAAAAACTGCGAAGGTTGAACGATATATTTTCCTCAATGGTTTGCATGTAAGAGTCATGGGCTGCAGCGATACGGATTTTTAAGGAAGCTCTCAGATCAGAGAAGGCTCCATATGTTTCCTTGGATTCTTTTTGTCGCCATTGATGATGCAATTTTAATTTAAGTTTGGCATCCCGAATTATGTCATGCATAAACCATACAGAATAACGTCCGTTAGTGGTTTTTTACGTCGTTTTTTTAGAAATACAAATGTCAAATATATTATAAATAATGTCATAAAAATCATCGATGCCAGATTGCACGTCGTTAGATCGAAGTACATCGGTCCAAGAAGTTTTGGAAAGTAGGTCAAATAGAAGGTGGGGATCACACTTTTTAAAATTCCAATCTTTTGTAGAATCTATATTGCTGGGTTCAATACGGTCCGAGGACTGAACCGAGTCTATACTCACTCTGATATCTAAAGGAGGGTGATTAAGATCGGGCTTAACGAAACCATCGACATGTTCAACGTAAACTTCTAGTGTAACATTTCCCTCCTGTACCAAGATAACATCTAGTATTCCTCCATACATATTCACCACGTCATTCCTCTCAGTCAGTCTACAGAACGTCTCGAAATAACAATAATAATTACGAATTAAGCTGGAGGCACTATTGAAATTAAGATCACCAATAATAATAACATGTCCCCTAATGTTATTGATTGAATGTTCTACTTGACAAAACCACCTTATATAATCATTCTTTTGCCCGGGGATGAATATTGACGACACATACATATATAGTACGACCACGCCACCATGTCTCCCATACTAGGCACCTGCCGTTCTTCCAAGGCACCAGAGTAAGCCCGTCTGGCCTCTTACCATCCGATCTGCATAGGCCCAGAGGCTCAAGTATGCAAGGGACGTTCGCCGATATAAGGGCTCTACGCACTATGTCGTTGAGAGCATGGTGGCGTGGAAACCTCCCTGTACAGCGACGACAAATCAGTGCATGATGGCCATCAGCCTCCACCATGGCACCGCAGGTGCATTTGTGTGGTTCACACACCTTGCAGTCCAAGCGGAGAGCCACGGCCACACGCAAAGAGTTATCGTCTAGCAAAGTACCCAGGTGAGGCGAAGGCAGCGCATGCAACCATGCTCCAGATTCCGGTTGCGACACAGCCCGCAGTCTGGCCATATCATCTCCCGTGGCGCCCTCTAATAATTGCGCCTGGATACATCCAACGCTTAATTCATCCCACGCCCGCTGAACGTGTGTCTTCTCTGGAATTGTGACATTTGAGTTGAGGCCAGACCACGCTGACAGAGCATCAGACACAAAGGGCATACAGGCCTCGCTAGTGCTACCATCGGAACAGACTAAAACGATGACAAGGTTGGCAACCCCATGCGCAGACGCCAGCAAAAGCTGGCAAGTCTACATCACATACACGACGTACGCCCAGACCTCCATTCCGGATCGGTAGACTCGCCTGATCCCACTGGCGTTCCTCAAAGGAGACATTGAGAACTGACTCCACCACCGCTTTTAGGGCAATGTCAAAGGTACCTATGCCGTCGACATCACTAAGGTAGACCGTACGATGAGCCAACGTATATTATTCAAGATTAATCATTGACTAGATTACAATCTTAGAATACCTACCGTTTAAAGATTACAATGTAATTACCTACGTACTGTACTCTACCAGCAACCATTAGAAAAGAAAGAAATCACATGTCGGTATGTACCTAACAGGTTAGAACTTCGCGAATGATCCATAATAAATAGTTTGGTAAGTGCAAAGTTTTGAAGGCAAGTGGAAAATTCCGCAAATGCCATACCTAGCCGGTGAACGTTTCCTCCATTTGCAACCGCGTGAGTGGCGCGGTGGTGGTGGTGGTGGCTGGTATTGCACACATACGCATATAGAACTGGAAGGTTCTGCAACCGCTCACTCGCTCCTTCCCGCGGCCTCATCGCGTCTTTGCATTTAATAGGTATATATATCGTATACATAGTATCTGTTTCCTATTAGAGCTTATTAGAGACAAGTGTTTATATACAAATATAGATACCTCCTCTAATTATATTTTAAGAGCTGTTTGTTTCCCTACACCATGAACAGGAAAGACAAATATAATATAAGTGACAGACAAAGATAATACCCGGATCAATGTCTCAAAGTAACACTTACTCACTAACTAGTTTTATTCAACACTTCACATTACATCGTTACACCAAATGACAAATGACAGTCGTCCACCCTAACCTGAAACCACAGAATAAAAAGGACTGAAACTCAAAAATTCAAATTATTTCCAATGAATGACTGTGGATAGCTCAAGTAGAAAATCTGTCGTTAAGCACCTAACGGTGGTTCCGGCAGCTGTCCTTGAGAACCAGTCATTATAGGTTACCCTGCACAACATCTTCGACCACATCATCACTATCAGGTAAGTCGTAAGGCAGTGATTAAAGGCTTGATAGACTTTAAAAAAACGTATGCCTCTTACTTTCCTGGTTTACAGCATTACGGCCAAACTTTTCAATACCCATTATAGCTGTTCCACACACGCACTTTCTTAGGTGTATAGTTATACAACAATTATAATAGTTAATTAAAGGTCACAATTTATTAACTGTTTCATTCTAAACTCTACTGGCTACTTTTACGTATCTTTTTTTAAACATATTGGATATATCGATCGTGCCCTCGTGAGTCAAAGTTAGTTGAAAGACAAGCCGCGGACAGCGTCCATGAATGTTACTTTGTGGACGCTGCCGTCACTGTGATACCGCGATTTTCTTTACTTACTTGCTATGTAGTAGTTTACCCCAGAACAAACTGTACAAGCGTGAAATACAATATAGATTGACCTACAAACATCAAAGAGGTTCCGATTATAAGAACGGCAAGCCAGTGGAACGACACGACGCGCGACGCCCGGCGCCCTTAGCGCGTATGTACGAGTAGGTAGGCATATACCACCGTCCTGCTCTACCATCGAAACCGTTTCCAAGGAGCTTCGGCGTAAGGTCAGCCAGGCCCAAATATATCAAATAAGTACTTCACTTATATTGTTATTTGTTTGTATAAACTTCATTCATAACATTCGGTGGTCTTTTTCAAGGAGAGCTCGGGACGCCCGCGTTGACGCGGGCACTGCGGGCGGCAGCTTGTACCCCGCGTGACGTCATCGGTTGGTGCGAGGGTTGGGTTGCAGTTGGTCGTGTCGTCGACTGATGCGAATCCTTGAGCTCTCCTTGAATAATAGACAATAAGTATGTACATTAGCAGAAAACTATGTGTTATTAAATATTCTTTTCACTTAGGTTTATGTGTAGGTACATAAGAATTATAAAATAACTGTTAATAAAAACTTTTATCCACCACCAAAATATATGAAATACGTAATTTCTTTTATGATGTTATTTTTATTTTATTTTATTTTATTTTACTTTGTTATGTTTTTTTTCAGTAATGTTGAATAAAAAAACCAAACGACGATCCGATTTTGATGTAATTTCTATGGAACAATAAAGTTCAAAGACGGAATTCAGATTAGGTACTTAAAAATGAAAAGAGGCGACGGCAATGGGGAAAATACAGTTACTGACGAAATGCATTTGTTATCGCTGAACATTAAATGAGCCTCTGGCGTGTTCGGTCATGATCACAAAGAACAAATCAATTTTTGCAGAAAAGTTTCAACTGAACATATTGTTTTCTTTTGTTGCAGAGTCGTCAATCAGCGCCCTGGACTGCAACATACCAACCTAAGAAAATAATACGCTAATGATCTTAATCTAATTATGGCATGTAGGTACATACTAATACCTATCTAGTGAACTTAATTACACGACACGAGTGATTGGAAATAATTGGTGTAATTATCATGAATATCATGATTGTCACATATTATAACGAAACAATGGTCATATTATAAGTCATAATTAAATATACATACATAGGTACCTACTTACTTGTTTAAGTTATTAATGGTGATTGTTGTGGTAACAACTTGTTGTGGTAACATTTATTTCATAAAAAAATATTAGACGATCTACTGTCCAAGTAGGTTCTAACCTCACACCACTTCACATCACACATACATTGACATTTTTATTGAGCAATGATAATGAACTTCATTTTGAAATTAGGAGTACATCTCCTTTACCATGCTAGTTACTGGATAAGGCTCTGAATAAGCATATACGTATATAGTGCTTATGAGTACATACTGACCTACTTACGTGCGCGTATAGAGCAACGAAACTTGAAACGAAAACGTTTTGTTTTGTACTCGAAAATGATAATTGCTCATTTGAGCATTGAGTATTCCAAAGTACGACAAAGTAAAATTTTGCTCCTCGCGGGCTCGGGTGCTTTTTTGCACCTTGACCGTAGCGAGAATTTCAATACACCTATATACGTTGCCCGAGAACAAAGTATGTTGGCCCCAAGTGATAAACACTATTTATATCTATGAGGAAAAGAAAAGCACTCAAAACACTTGACATAGGTGTGAGGAAATCCTTTTACCAAAGAAATCACAGGGCAAGTCACGGTCTTCTACAATTTATACTACTGCCTAGTTATGTTACATTTAAGTACTAAGTAGATACATTTAATGTCAGAGATTACCACAAAAACCATTATATTGGATGCACATTACTTTAGTATGACGCCATTTAAAGCTTTAAGAAATATTATAATTTGATTGCTTATTATTAGATTTATATATTATTTTAACACACTTGCTCGTAAAGTGAGCTTTATTATATCGTTCTTAGGGCCATAAACCGAACTTTAATACCCTCGTGCATAATAATATTATACACTAGTGCATAATAGAATTATCCCTACAAAAGTAAGTAAGTAGTTAGTACCTAACTGCAAATTAAATACGAGTGAACAGAGCATTTTCAATTTAACCGGGTAATTTATCCCCACAAAGTTAAGTTAGTACCTGACTGCAAATTATATGCGAGTGAACAGAGCATTTTCAATTTAACCGGGTAATACATATTTGTAACAACAAAGAGGTTTAAGGCTAAGTATATGTAATCAACAATCATAAATTTGCCGCGCGCAAAAAAAAACTTGCGCGCTATTTTCCAAAATTTTCGTATGTTGTTTGTATCGCATTTGTGCAATATTTTTTTTCCTCGCAAGGGCGTTGAACCTCGTGAGGAACTTGCTCACTTGTATCTTAATATACTATTGTGTAACTGAACATAAACCTAGAAATACATTTGCATTGTGTTTTATTTTTATTTCCATACTGTAAATTAAATTCGACTCCCTGCTTAAACTGGAACGTATGTAGAGTTTGAGAATTTATGTTATTTGTACGCCTCTAAATACTACTCATTCTGTATACCTATTACCTATAAGGCTCTAATCAGCCTAAATCAATACACTTACACAGAGAGAACAATAATTCAAAGTGCAAAAATAATGATAATAATCGAACCCACATGCTCTACCTTTTTTGTAAAGAAGGCGTGACAATATTAAAATAGGCAAAACGTATCTCAGCACTAACCGCTGCTGTTATGATTTATGAACTCAAATATCTGAGCTTTGTGAGGGCTCGCGTTTATTTTACAACCTGATTCTAGTAGTGACATCTAGTATTGAGTATATTAACTACGATGTATTTAAGTAATTAGTTTAGTTCTGTTGCAGCGATGTTAACTCTTTGGTTTTCTAACAGACGGAGTTAGTGGTACAATAACATTATATCTAATGAACACAAAATTGTTGATGTTCATTTTTTAATATTCTATTTCAAAGGTTCCATATTCAAATTACCGTCTCTATTATATTTTGGAACTAAATGTAAATAGGTAATGTATACAGAGCGTCCTACGGCTAATGCAACACAGACGGGAAGAAGATTAAATATCGAAGATAAGACATTTCGATGCAGGCAGATTTCAATCATTTTTTTTTATAAGACTGTGTTGCATTTTCGAATATAAAATCAAGTAGCTGCATTGTAATTGTGAGCTCATAAAGAGATTCATACAAGTACTACAATTATCGTCGCATTTTATAACATGCATTGCATGCATAAGGAAATCATTCGTAGTTATTTCTCGATACTTTGTAATGGTAATGTCAGTTGTTAAAAACACGGCAAAGTCAGAGAACAGTCTACTATACATTTTCCTGCACAAAATTTTAAATAAATCCGTCAAAAATCATGAACTTTTATTTCTATGGTGCTATGTTATTTCGGAACAAAAGGACCGTATTAGAACGTTACAATAAAATAAATGTTTATTTTTTCACAATATGAGCGGGTTAGATTCTTGTTTGACTTTTCTTTTTTTTTTATTGCCGATGGCTAGCCTTTGACCACTATCTCACCTGATGGTAAGTGATGATGTGGTCGAAGATGTTGTACAGGCTAGCCTAGAATGACTGGCTCTCAAGGATAGCTGCCGGAACACACCTTTAGGTGCTTGGCGACAGATTTTCAACTTGAGGGTGGTAGCTAGCCAGGCGGGCATTCGCAAAATGCCCTACCACCATGCTATAACGACTGCCATCCTAAGACAACAACCGGGACCGACGGCTTAACGTGCCCTCCGAAGCACGAAAGCGCTCAGTAGTATGTCACCACCGGTCACCCATCCAAGTCATGACCGAGGCGGACGTTGCTTAACTTTGCTGATCGATTCAGAACGGCCAAGCTAACCTCGCTACGAGCGCTTCGAAAATTATTTATTGCTTATTAAAAAGCTGAGCATGCAATATCTTTAAATATTAAAAAAATATACTACCAATATTTAAAGTACTTACCTACCTCACTTTGTTGTATGACGTGTCTCACTGATAAGATAAATGAAACTGTCTCGGGCGATGCGATGATGTCTTACCATTTCAAATTATTTTATTTATTTTATTAAATATTTCATTAATATAAGTATAGACTTCAAATTGCATTTGTGGTAGTTAGGCTATTCCAAGCCAACTGCGTAGCGTAGCGATGGTTCTTGGCCGGTGAAGAAAAAAACAACATTATGATTGTAGTAAACAAGCATCTTGACTCCTAAAGACAAGAAGAGAAGCGCTCGTAGCGAAGTTTGCTTAGCCAATCTGAAACGATCAGCAAAGTTAAGCAACGTCCGCCTCGGTCAGGAGTTGGATGGGTGACCGCTGGTGACATTATACTACTGAGCGCTTCCGTGCTTCGGAGGGCACGTTAAGCCGTCGGTCCCGGTTGTTGTCTTAGGATGGCAGTCGTTATAGCATGGTGGTAGGGCATTTTGCGAATGCCCGCCTGGCTAGCTACCACCCTCAAGTTGAAAATCTGTCGCCAAGCACCTAATGGTGTGTTCCGACAGCTGTCCTTGAGAGCCAGTAATTCTAGGTTAGCCTGATGCCTGATAGGTTAGCCTTTGACCTCTATCTCACCTGATGGTAAGTGATGATGTGGTCGAAGATGTTGTTCAGGCTAACCTAGAATTACTGGCTCTCAAAGACAGCTGCCGGAACACACCGTTTGGTGCTTGGCAACAGATTTTCTACTTGAAAGTGGTAACTAACTAGGCGGGCATTCGCAAAATGCCCTACCACCATTCTATAACGACTGTCATCCTTAGATAACAACCGAGACCGACGGACGGCTTAACGTGCCCTCCGAAGCACGGAAGCGCTCAGTAGTAATGTCACCAGCGGTCACCCATCCAACTCATGACCGAGGCTTACGCTGATCGGTTCAGTACGGCTAAGCAAACTTCGCTACGAGCGCTTCATACTATGTTACTATGTTAGTTACTCTTTTATAGTAATAATCAACTATTTATACTTGTATTTTTTCACTATTGCTACATTGGATAAATCAACTAAGATATTGTGCAAGACAAATATTAAGACTCTGTTTATTCCATTAAGAACTTATTAACCATAAACATTGAACACTGTTAAGAACTTAAGACAGCTTATTAGCTCCATTTATTTAACGAAGAACACGTCTCAAATAAACATTTGACATTGTTTTTATGGCTCATTGGTGATTAGCTGTATTATTTTACCTACGAATTTGTTTGCATTGAAATTAGAGCATTAGGGGAGAGTGCGGCATCAAGAAACACGAAATCCCAATTCACGCTACCCCGAGAACGCTGTAAGTACCTAATAAGTAATAACAATGGCGCTAAAAATCACATGAACTCAAGTTTGCCATCGTACCAACTGTGTTAAGTGTATTGTTTGCATTTTTTCTATACTCATTCAAAAGGTTATTTTTATGACTTTGTTTATAACAAACCTACCTATTGTTAAGATATAATTAGATATTATTTACCAGTTGTAGGTATTGTTATAAATTATAATACAATGTGCGAACAAAATCAACAAAAAATTGCCAATAACGTGACAAGCTTGCCAATGTTGGCATCTTCCTGAAATACGCGGAGGTACCTACTTCTACTGACTAGATCGTGTCTGGTGCCAAAGATCAAGGTTTCGTACAGTTGGTAAGTACCTACCTACTTATTATCCGTTCTATAATTTATCATTTTCTTCTTAATTTATAAAGATCTCATCAGTCATAATAGAACTTCCGACAGGCGGAAATAACATGTGCCAAAATAACATTGGGAAGTTATTTCGTTAAAAACGAGATGAGACAAGGAACCTTCCTGCTTTCCTCTAAATATAAAGTCTATAACGTACGGATTAATTCGCCTAAAGAAGTCATTCCGACTATCCCATATCCTTTACATGGATGTCTTAAAACGCAAATAAGTAATTGAAAAAATGCGCTGAATGAATAGCATAACCACCACAAACATCAACTTATCAACAACACCCTTTTTGAGCTAAAAAACTGTCGCGAGTTTTGTCCATAATTATTATTTAGTAACCGGCTAGGACTCCCAGACGAAGAACTTCAAATAAGTTCGAAACTGGTCGGAGCAATATCCGGTAAATATTACGCGAGTCCTAGCCGGTTACTAAATAATAATTAACACCCTTTTTGGTAGAACCTGTTTAGAAAAAGAGCGGACTCGGGATTTTACTTTGGGACTGTGCTACATTGATCTATTCCAAACCTGAGATGAAAGATTAAGGATAAATATTATCATGGTTTGCTTAAATTATATATTTACGTACATAAAAAATTAAATATATATAACAATAATAACGGGAAATTAGCTTAATTTTATTAGAAATCCCAAGCCACATCATTTTCTGAACATACTCTTTAGTCTTTACAATATATTTATTTCACCGATAAAAACGTAGGTACGTATACCTAACTCGACCTCGAATATTTTTCAACAATACGTACCTTAAAACCAGTATACACAAAACTTTATGCTAATAACTTTCTGTCACCCACCATTTGTATTTAGCCCGTAGATCTGAATTATACCCCAGTATGAGCTGATCTGTGGTAAGACTTTCCATACGTATTGTTTGTTGATTCCATTTTCGCTAGGGACGCTAGCAATTGTTTAGGAAAAACGTTTTTCCCTGTTACATAATTATTACTATGACAATTGTTACTAGCTTTTTTACGAAATACTTTCTTAGCCTACGAGCTTTATCCAATTCTGTAGGTATTACCCAGTAATGTGCTTGAAGTTCTTAGCTAACGTCTACTTCCTTTAAAAATCATGGCAATCCGTCAATGAGAGGGTTATTTACCTTCTCACTATCGACGGGAGAGTAGCGGGCTAGTAACATCAAAGAGTGTTGGCGTAAAGCATCAAGCAAGCACCCGGCTATAATATACCAGATAATACCGAAGCCAACATTTTGTAGTTATGCTGTTACACAAAACAAATTGTATTAACACCACATACGAGGAATAGGGAGCATGAGGAAGGTGATTATTGGCTTTGCTATGGAATAGATTCCATAAATTCTATATCTTTGTACTGTACGCAGAACATTCTAAGGTTATTTTTTTATTACTGATAGTCTAGCCCGTAGAGATATAAAATATTATTATCTTTTCTGTGGTCTAGCCTTTCACCACTATCTCATATGATGGTAAGTGATGATACGGTCGAGAATGTTGTTCAGGCCAACCTAGAATTACTGTCTTCCAATGCCAGCTACTGGAACACACCGTTAGATGTTTGGAGACAGATTTTCGCAAAATGGCCAAACGCTGTGCTAGAAAGACCATTCTGAGAAAAAAACGGGGACTGACGACGACGAGTGCCCTCCGAAGCACGGAGGCGCATTATAATAAGTATAGTCTCTACCGGATTTTAACCGGACTTTAGGGTTCCGTACTTGAAAACGGAACCCTACTACTAAGCCTCGGTTGTCCACCCCACCGACCTTTAAAGGGTTACATCTTTAGAACGGCAATAGTATGTTAGCTGGTTGACATTTTATGTGTTAGTACGAGTATATAATATCAATAAGTTGAAAATAAAACGGGGCCCCATACAAGAAATGTATTTTATTATAGTTTTTCTTCATTTTGGTCTATCGTAAAATTGGTAATATACAGGGTTATTGGTTAAATGCTTTTTTTTTATGCCTGATAGGTTAGCCTTTGACCACTATCACACCTGATGGTAAGTGATGATGTGGTCGAGGATGTTGTTCAGACTAACCTAGAGTTACTGGCTCTCAAGGACAGCTGCCGGAACACACCGTTAGGTGCTTGGCGACAGATTTTCAACTTGAGGGTGGTATCTAGCCAGGCGGGCATTTGCAAAGTGCCCTACCACCATGCTGTAACGACTGCTATCCTAAGACAACAACCAGGACCGACGGCTTAACGTGCCCTCCGAAGCACGGAAGCGCTCAGTAGTAATGTCACCAGCGGTCACCCATCCAAGTCATGACCGCGGCGGACGTTGCTTAACTTTGCTTATCGATTCAGAATGGCTAAGCAAACTAGGCTACGAGCGCTTCAAAAGGTTGTTATCATTATACCAATAACCCACATAAAGTACTTATACAAGTGTTAAACTTGGTATGATTACAATAATTTTATGTCTAACGTACAATAGCAAATACTAATTACTGGCTAAGCGCAGGTTTGACTTCCGCTAACTGTAAGAAAAATTACGATCTTTGGTAGGAACATTCTGTGTAGGTACTGAACCATCTGTGTGTGATTCAACTGGCACTTGGGCGGCTTTATCTTAATTCGGGGCAGAAATTGGACATTGGCACCCTCTCTCCCCAGCGTTTGAAAAAAATGTTAAAAAAACTGACAAATATATGATAGGTAGGATTTTTGTGTCGGAATGAATAAGAACCGTTTATGGCCGGCTCCTGCAACGTCAAAACGGATCGTTCTATTTACGATCGGTTATTACTTATTAGTATGTATGCATGTCGAATTTTTCTATAAAATACTGCTCAGTGACCACTGAGGTAGCAGGTAACCGACTGTTACCGAGGCAGTGCTATGGCAACTACAAACACAACTATTGACTAGGAGCGGTTGTTGTGCAAATAACGGGCGATTGCATTGCAACAGACAATCAAGACATTTCTACTACTTAGGTACTTATCTTTAGATCTCAGCATATTTTTCTTAAATCTTGTATGAACATTTTGTGTTTAATAATTTGACCGAACCTCGTTCTTATTCTGTGCGTGACGTTTAGGCTTGACGGTTCTTTCGTTAAATTCGTATAATTTGTAATAATTTGTTTGTGAATATATTTAAGTGATTATTGTGATTTTACTTTTTAAAAACTTAACTTCCCTTCTGATCGATAAGAGTATATTTTTATGCTTACAGTACTATTTTTTTACCTACATTTTGAATACTGGAACCTTTTGTTGTATTGATGGTGTAATAAATATTATCCTGTTTTATTCCAGGTCATGGTCTATCTGTGTATACGTACATACATAGATTTTATTTATTTATTTATTTATATAGGTACTTGGAAGACCAACAGCCATTATGTCTAATAGAAGTATGTATATAAAGCAATGGGCCAATTATAGGTCCTCACGAATAATAAAGATTTAACTACTTAGTCTCTTTCTTTATTGAATATATGATAAACATCTAAACATCTTAAGTTTTTTGGGGGATGAGTCACCTTCGTCCAAGGGTCCAAGTACCTTTATCTTTCAATACTCTACAAATGGTTCCCGTCGGAACCATTTGTAGAGTGGCAAATACAGTGGCACTACAATGGCGGTGCCGTCAAGATCTAGCCTATTACCTGTATAAAAACGTTGTTACTATCCATTTTTTACCAGATAATTATTTATATATATTAATTATTGCCGTCGTAATCCTTTTATTAAAGTCTTCTGAATTATACTTTTCTGTGCAAGTAATCGTTACCGTGGTATTTATTTAATTTTACAGACAATGAAAACAACAAATTGACGGCTACCCTGCTTCTGCTGCCATATTTATTTTCCAGTGTCGGAAAAGTTCCACCAGTTTCAACACCAGTGATTGTAGTCGCATTATTCCTGAATAATAAGCTGTTTATATTATTAAGAATTTTAATATTGTATTTGATATTACACTTACTTATCGATTGTAAGCATTAGTGTAATGATTGTAAGATTGAGTGACGGCAAGGATTATTTTGATTGAGGCCCGGCTTTTCAATCATTAGATAGTTCCTATCCATAAGAATAAATTTATTAGGCTAGAAAAAATAGTTAATTTGTTTTAAATTTGACTGGTTAACCTTTTACAGTATTTAAAATAAATGTGTTTTTTTTTGTAATGATTAGTTCTAAGGCAATGGAATTAGAAATAAATAAATATATATTAATTGTGATCTATACCGTTTATTGTTCCTTATCCATGCATTCTGTACTTGTCACATCAGTAGAAATGACAACCTTAAAGGTAGCAAGCTTTGTAATTATAGATATACGATATAAACTATGTACTGTGTAAAAAGTGAACTAAGTATACAAATCTGTTTCTCAGTCTCTATAAATTAATATAAGTTCAGATTAAGGACCTTTTCAAATGTATAATTTTTTATTGAGAAGTGTGCGGTGATTTGTATATTATAATAATCAGCTATTCCGTTTATGTAATTTAGTTAACAGTTAACGATAAGTCTATTGTAGGTATAGTATAAACTAGTAAATAAGTTTTTGGACCTTATTGATTATCGTGATTCGTGATAAAGCCTAGTCTGTGGGTTACGGGTATCCTCAACTATTTTAGGTAACAAACATTATGCAAAGACCATATTGTACGCAAACCTTGCACTTTATAAGTATATCGCATGACTACAATAGATAACTTTTCCTCTCGTAAATTTGTAACTTTGTAATTAAGTTCACTACTTGAGTGAACAATAATTATGATTTTTGCTCGATTGTTGGTTACCTAACATATAACTGGGTACCCATAACTTACTGACTAGATATATTTCACCAGTCAAATAGGTATGTACAAACTTATTTATTACATATATTATACCTAACAGTAGACTATCTTAATATCGTATCATAATACTTATCGTTAACTACTAATTAAATGGTTACAACCGAATATCTGGTTACAATAAACTACCAGTGTAGGAGGGTGTGGTGAACAGACGGGGTACACTGTACCAGTCGGCTTAATAGTAAAAACACGGCCCGCTAAGTATAGTATGAATTGTATATTTGCCCAATAATACGTATACAGCTAGCGATACACAGGAATTCAGAGTCGATCGAACAACGACGGGCCACATAAGAGTGAAGTGAGCACCAGACGTGAGGTTCTATACGATCTGTAGTTATAGTTAAGTTTACATCGAGATAAGTCATATGTTGGACGTGATACAAACGTTTGCGTGTGTTAAGCATGCACATCGCCATCTATTGGCGTCCGCGTGAAGTAAACCATAGAGGGCGGTGAACATTATGGTTGGAATCTGCATAGGTGTCGTAAGATGGCGTTGCACGTATTAATTGAATGTGCGTAGGGACAGTTTGTTAATTGTGTGGTGTTACAGTCTCCCCGATCAAATCCGAAGGCGTCCCGACGAGGTAAACGATAAGGTAGGCAGTCACTAATTTTTCTTCTTGCGCCGTCCTCTACCTCTGCGGCTGAATGCATCATCTACAATAAAATTGCTGTAGACAGAACCAAGTTGTTCTTTTTAGGTCTTCCTCTTGCGCTAAATTCTTTGGTTGCATTGCTGATCGGATGTAACGTTACTAGAACGCGATCTCCTACTTGATCAGCGTAACACTTCTGACTTATTTCTTTTCCTTCTATAATATCTTTCGCACGTATAAGCGTATTAGCTATATGGGGTAGCTTGGGAGTAATCTCAAAGTTACAATGTTCTAATGCATAAGGGTCTGGACCGGGCAAAAGTTCTTGAGATCGCGGTGATAGATCTACACCTATCTCCTGAATGTTTAGTTTCGCATCACGCATCATGTAGTCAGCGTATGGAGAATAACCATCGAATACCGTCCTGGTTTTCTTCACGTTTGATTGATTGGTTTCAAGCTTCATACGTTCGTAGTTCATGTATGCGCTTTCTCGTGGTACTGCAGCTTCTTGCATCTTCGGCGAGACATCCCATTTTTGTGCAGAGTCTATGTCAGGATAGGTCCTCACCAGAGCATTACTCACTACCTTTGAGAAGAGTTCACCTGGTGTTGGTTCATTAAATGTGATTCCTATGGGAATCACTGGTCTTGAGCGCGCATCTGTACGGACGTTAACCGTGCAGAAATCCAATTGTTCGGTTTTGACATCGTATTTATTTTTTGCCGAGCAGGTTGGACAGTTTGTTCGAACAACTCACGGTGCACCGCATCCATAACAAGAGACCATGGGCTGTGATGGTGACGGTGCTTGTGTGTTCACTTCAACCGTGTCGGTCTTTGAAGAGACTGCGGGTGCTTGATGATGATATTTTAGTTTCTTCAAGCAGTTCTCGGTAAGGTGACCGAAAACTTTACACAAACCGCACCTTAGCCTTTCTGACTGTTCACCAGTCTGAACAGGTGGTTTATTCTTGTGCTTCTCCATATTAAGTTGTTCTACTTCGCGTGCTGTTTTTAATAAATCATCGTACGTTTTGAACATTGTTCGGGGTATACGTTCCCGTATGTTTATATGCATTAAATAATAAATCATATCTAGTTGCTGCGTCTCGGTATGTTCAGGTCCAGGTAACAACGAAAATAACTGACGTTTCGTAGCGATAAAGGACTCTGTCATAATAGTTGGAGCCTGTGTAATGCTCATGATTTCGTTATAGATCATGCACGCTGGTTTCTTTGGGGCAAATGTATATCTGATATGATCTTCAAACTCTGCCCAGGTTTTTATTTTCCCTTTGATACCTTGCCACCATTTTCCCGAGTCCTCGCGTAGCAATAGGGGCAAGCTAGCCAGTGCTTCAGTATCTGTGATCTTTTCTATATTCATAAAAACGTTGACAGCAGGCAGGAACGCTTCCAACGTCTCTGAATCCTTGCGGCCATCATATGTATACTGGCAGAAAGCCAGTGTACTACGCCTGTTAGAGCCGAGAGCAGCGAGAAGTTCCCGAAATTGGGCGTCAGATAGTGCCATATTTCGGTTTTCCTTTGTTTTATTATTATTAGCCTTGACTGTGGTCGTCCGCCCACTCCTCGTTACAACAAATTTTGGTGTAGGTTCTTTGTTCGACCGAGTCGCCAGCGTGTTGAGTGCGTCGTCTTCGGTCTGGTTCCTGGAACTGCTGAGTTTAACTTGAGGTCCAGGTCTTCTTGCCACGAGTTGGAGCGCCAGATGTAGGAGGGTGTGGTGAACAGACGGGGTACACTGTACCAGTCGGCTTAATAGTAAAAACACGGCCCGCTAAGTATAGTATGAATTGTATATTTGCCCAATAATACGTATACAGCTAGCGATACACAGGAATTCAGAGTCGATCGAACAACGACGGGCCACATAAGAGTGAAGTGAGCACCAGACGTGAGGTTCTATACGATCTGAAGTTATAGTTAAGTTTACATCGAGATAAGTCATATGTTGGACGTGATACAAACGTTTGCGTGTGTTAAGCATGCACATCGCCATCTATTGGCGTCCGCGTGAAGTAAACCATAGAGGGCGGTGAACATTATGGTTGGAATCTGCATAGGTGTCGTAAGATGGCGTTGCACGTATTAATTGAATGTGCGTAGGGACAGTTTGTTAATTGTGTGGTGTTACACCAGTCATTTGACCGCACACTTAACAATCAGTTTACAACTACGTATTAAAAGGTACATAAACCTTTATATATATATAATATATATATATAAAGGTTTATATATATATATTATATACCTTTATTTATTACCTTTATTGATATGTACCTTTTATTATATTACCTTTTATTTATTTTATTATATATATATATATATATATTTTGTTCTGCAATAATTTAATTTATATGTACTTATGTTCAGTAAGTGTAAGAAATTAATGTGGCCCCCATTACAATGTTTCCGTACAAAACCTAAGGAAACGGGGGTGGCTGAAAATCAGCGCCACCCGGAATGTATATTTCGGGTCGCACAAGCTGAGCCACCTCCCTTTGCTTTGTTTCCTCCTTATAGTTAGTTTGTTATAAATGTTAATACCTACCTATAAGTTACCTATGTAATAGTACTAAAGGAAAGCAATAAATATTTTTATTATTATTATTATTATTATTATTTTCATTTAAAGTTTTACTTTCTCGGCTTTAAGCCGGTTTTGACTGTAATTACGGGCCTTGGCCAAGTAAATTACAGCGTGTAATTCGTAGAAGTTAATGTGGGTGTGAAGTCACTTCATTTTCTTCCAACTGCACGAACTTTCTTACTAACCGGCAAGTGTTAAGGATTGCAGCTTTTTGTAATTTTATTATTATACTATCTTTAAGATCTATGACTTTTAAGCTTGGGTGAATATGGTTTGGTACTACTCCGGTGGTAGAAATCACTATGGGGACTACATAAACTTTTTCTTGTTTCCAGATTCTTAATAATTCTTCTTTTAGTTCAGCATATTTACTAATTTTCTCTGATATGGTCTTCTGTAAGTTATGTGTATTAGGTACAGCAATGTCTATTAAATATGTGGTCTTAGTAGTTTTATTTTGTAGAGTGATGTCTGGTCTATTGTGGTGAATGGTTCTATCTGTGAGTATGGCACGGTCGTAGTAGAGTTTGTGTGAGGTATTTTCTAAGACTGTCTGGGGTGTATATTTATAGTACGGGGTTTTAAGGTCGTGAATGAGTTTATGTTTGAGTGCCAGTTTTTGGTGGATGATATTGACGAGTTGGTTGTGTCTGTGAGTGTAGTCGGTTTGTGTGAGGCTTACACACGCTCCAGTTATATGCTGAATGGTTTCCGGTTGACTCAGGCATTTGCGACATTTGTCATTTGTAACTGTAGGGTCTTTTATGATGAATTTTCTATAGTTTCGTGTATTGATAACTTGGTCCTGTATTGCTATCATAAATCCTTCAGTTTCTGGAAACAAACTGCCAGTTTTCAGCCACATGTTTGACGCTTTCACATCAACATGAGGTTGGTTTATGTCATGTGGGTGTCGACCGTGCAGAACGTTCTTCTTCCAATCTTCTATTTTCCTTTTATGTGGGTCTGTATTACTTGGATTTTCTAGTTCTGAGTTTTCCGTGAGATTGAGTGGCGTGTAGTTATTATCATTTTGGGCTATTGTTTTATGCATTACACTTGATTGGGATTTATTTAAGAAGAAAGTTTTTAAATTGAAAATTGAAAATGTATTATTATTATTATTATTATTCACGTAATTTATTTTACAACATAATTTTAAATTTTTTACAACATTCATATACAAAAAAAATAAATATTATAAAAAACTTAAAACTAGGATGCCGCCGGCAGCGGGGTAGTGCCCAAGCTACCAGCGGTTAGGGCTGCAGAGAGAGGAACCTTCGGACAATGCGTGTCGTGTTGAGTATCACTGCCTTCTGTATCTGACCCTTGATCCAACCGTCTAGTGAGAGCTTCTTGAGGTGTTGGTCGAGGCTCTTCGCTATTAGGCCGTTCGCCGAAACGACTATCGGGACAATGATCGTCGAGTCAACATCCCACATGGCGGTTACCTCGTGAGCCAAGTCAAGGTACTTGCTGACTTTGTCCTTCTCGGCCTTCACGAGATTCTCGTCATGTGGGATGGTGATGTCGACAAGCACTGCCCGGCGTTGGGATCGGTCGACCACCACGATATCAGGCTTATTGCAAACAATAGTCCTGTCCGTGATGATAGAGCGGTCCCAGTAGAGCAATGCACGACCATTCTCGAGAACTGGCGCCGGTGCGTACTGATAGTACGGCACCTCTGACTCGACAAGGCCGTATTGAAGAGCAAGTTGCTGGTGGATGATCCTGGCCACTTGGTTGTGCCTGTGCAAATACTCGCCGTTAGCAAGATGCGAACAACCGGAAATGATATGCCTGAGTGACTCTCCGGGACGGCGGCATGCTCGACAAATGTCGACCGTACCGTCCTTCAGTATATATTTCCGATAGTTGTTCGTCATCATTACTTCGTCTGCAATTGCACAGGCAAAACCCTCGGTTTCTCCAAAGAGGTCTCCGAAGCGTAGCCAGTTCACCGAAGCGGGTAGGTCCACATCAGGCCCTGTTAGGGCCCGGAAGAACCTCCCGTGCAGCTCCTTGCTTTTCCATACTGCTTTGCGGTCATCAGTGCTCAGCATCGTTGGTTTGCGCCAGTTATCGTTCGCCAAGGAGAGCGGTGTGAAGCCTTTGTCAACCGTCACGACATCGCGATGCATCCCGCACTCATGGTTACGGAAATAATCCCTGAGACTGCACACTTCACGGTTGTGAAGTGTCTTGGCATTTAAAAAGCCACGAACTCCCCATTTCCGTGGAATGTACAGTCTCATAACTGACGAGCGCGGGTGTAGCATACGATGCAAAGTGAGCAGTTGACGGACTTTTCTATCCAGGGCGTCCAGCTCAGTCTGCGTCCACTTCAGGATGCCAAAGGAGTATATTAGTAGAGGCATCACCCAACCGTTAAAGGCGCGTGTCTTGTTGCCGCCAGACAAAAGACTTTTAAGTACTTTTGTCAGGCGGTAAAAGAAGCGTTCCTTTACCGATTTCTTGATGTCATCTACCGAAATACCCAACGACTCTGACATACCGAGGTACTTGTAGGACTCGACTTCGGAGAGAGATCTGAAAGTTATTGTCTCAGAAAGCTGCAAATTCGGAGAATTTACAACTTTCCCCTGCTGAACATGCAAGACCGCACACTTATCTACACCGAACTCCATCCTAATGGCGCTGCTAAAAATCTGTGTAATTTTTAGCATTTCCATCAAGTCTTGGCGTTTCGGAGTAAACAGCTTGAGATCGTCCATGTATAACAGATGACTTATAACCTCACCCTCTCTACGAAGTCGAAAGCCTAGCCCTGAATCCTTCAGCAAACTGCTGAGAGGGTTTAGCGCTAGGCAAAACCACAATGGACTCAGACTATCACCCTGGAAGATGCCTCGCTCAATCCTTATTAAGTCCTGCGGGCCAGAGGGGGTGTCGCTACCACCTGGTTGACGAAGGACTGTGGTCCACTGCCTCATACATGCAACCAAAAAAGATTTCAGGGTTGTATCAATTTTATACAACTCTAATATCCTTTCCAGCCATGAATGAGGCACTGAATCATAGGCCTTCTTATAGTCAATCCAGGCAACAGAAAGAGACCCTCTGTTCCGTCGAACTTGTTGGCTAATGGTCATGTCTATGAGGAGGAGCTCCTTAGTACCACGGGACCCAACCCTACATCCATTCTGAGTGGGGGCCAAAACATTGTTCGCAACAATATGAGTGTTAATTTTCGTGGTCAGAATGGATGTAAGGAGTTTGTAGATGGTAGGCAAGCATGTGATGGGTCTATAATTTTTCGGATCCGTGGTACTACCGGACTTATGGAGCAAGAAGGTGACACCGGTGGTCATGAAACGGGGAAGAGAACCAAGTTCGAGGGCGTCTTGAAATTGTGTTGCCAATCGGTCGTGTGAGCATCGAATCCATTTTATCCAAAAGTTGTGCAATCCGTCTGGGCCAGGACTTTTCCAGTTCTGGGTCATACGAATTGCACAACTAACGTCTACGGGGTCTATATTAATAGGCGCCATGGATTCGATAGACTCACATTCCCGTTGAACAACATGAATCCAATCACCCTCTATGTGCTCGACGGGCATCGACCAGATGCCACGCCAGAAATCATTCATGGCATTGGCATCAGGTAGCTGCCCGTCCGTCACACGCTGATCGGTTCCTTCCCACTTCCGGAATACCTTCTTCTGATCACTTTGAAAGAGGCGATTAAGCCAGTATCTATCCACACGCTCTCTGTAGCGACGAATACGACTTGCCCACGCATAGACCTTCTGTTTCAGGTAGTCGATGCGATCCGTGACACAGGCCATGTAGTCTCGGGGTAGGACACCGGTACCAGCAAAGGCCTGGGTCACGAAACGCATGACTCGGGGGCGGTTATTGCCACGACTGAAACAGATCAGCTTAGCTATGAGAGTCCTGAATGAGTTGATACGACGCTCGATCCGTACCTGCCATGCGGGCGCACATCCGGCAGGACGCGATGCTCGGTCAGTGTCCGGAAACTTGACACGAGCAACACGACACGCCGCAATGGCGCCGCAGTACAATATCGAGTGGGTATCAACTAAATCTTCGCTAGTCCGTAAATACGGGGCCAGCAAAGTATTCAGGGCTCCCATTAGCGCTAGATTGCGTCTATGAGTAGGCAAACGTGGTAGTCGCGGCCTAGAATCGGGTGTGTATCGATACTGGCTAATTGCATCTTCCAAAGCCCTCCTCAACTGCTCACTCACCTGGTTAGTTACGCTCATATTCGCATAATCTCCCTCATCGATTTCAAGATCAACCATTGCCGCCGGTATCACCTCCGGCGACGGTATCACAGCCAGGGCCGGGGTTGACGACGTGGAGGGTAGATCCTGCATCATGGAAGGAGCAGCGTGAGTAGTAAGTGTCTCCAGGCGGAGCCGATCAAGCACAGACTGTTCCAACAGCTTGCATCGGTGGATAGCCCGTACTTGATCCGATAGGCGTTGGGCGGATACGGCGACGGTCGGTTCAAGGGTCTGAAACAGAGGCAACATACGATCACGGTACGCGGTCAAGTTGGTTCCTCCCTCTGTAGCCTCATAGTAAGCACGCATGCAGTTTTCATTCATTGATGAATACCATCGCATGCGGCGCACTACACCACCGGTAGCGGGGGCCGGGCGCGGAGCAGATTGCCCCACAGGCTCCAAGCGTGCCGGTAGCGGGGGACGTCCCCGTCGCACAGGTCTCAGCGGCGGCGGCGGCGTCGGTGGCCCACCCTCATCACTGGATGCATTCGACTCGCGGGGAGTGTGAAACTCGTCTCCCGACGAGGAGCTCGGAGTTGACGGGGTAGGCGATGATTGAACACGTGCGCAGGTGGTTGCCGCTGTGATCTTATCCCTCGCCTTTGATCTTGTGATCATTTCTATTGCTTCAAATCCGTATTTTATCACATCTATTGGTTTAAATCCGTAATTTGTTGTTATTTACATGTTTGACATAAGGTGTCAATTTTACTATTTGTAGATTTTGTAGTCATTGTTGTTGGTTTTTCTGTAATTTTATCTGGTTATATTATGGAAGGTTGTAATAAATATTCTGGATATTATAAAGTAGTAAATATCGGCCCAAAAACAGTAAAAATTAAATTTTAAAATTGTTGTACGAAAAAAGGCGACGTATGTCAGTGGAGTTTTTTTTTTTTTTTTTTTTTAATATTATTAGTATTACCTATCAACAAGGTTTTGTTCACCGTTCACGTAACGTAACCGGTACGCACATAGTTCCTTACCGTAAATTATTCAATAGTCTGATACAACCTAATAGATAGTTACTATTACCTTTTACATTAAGTACCTTGAACCTTTAGTATGGTGACCATGACGTCGTTGAAACATTTTATTTGGTAATCAAAACGTATACAGAATATTGCCGAGCCCCATTGCCTTGGTCACAATAACCTAAGAACTGGTTAGCGCTTAACTAAAAGCATTCCAACTAGATTAGAACAACACATTAGTTAAGCTACTTGAGGCCATCTAAGTAATCATTTACGCACAACTACGTATTACTTGCGTATGCAATTTGTTTACAATTACTTATTAATAATATTGTTGTAACATAATAAAAAAAGTAACTCCTACCAACTCCAAACCTTTTGATACGGTTAATTTCATACTTCAAAAAGGTACATATGACCTGTCGAGTGGGGTTTTTTTTAAAAGCATCTATTAGGTAATAATAACAAACACACTACTTTACTACAATCTATTAGCTAGGTCGATATAGCCGAATCCATGGTGCAATTACGTATTACCAAATTAACCGCAGCCTAATCGATATGGTTACAATTACGTATTATTGCGTAACAGTATAAGTATTTGACAACACACAACAGGTATTTTCAATTCATCATACTCGGTCAGTGATACAAAATACATTCAGAAATTCTAACCTATAAATTATATGAATTTAATCTGCTATCAATGGTAAAGTTTGACGTTTTGGTACGTATTTTTAACGTAATTCGTAAAGTATCGGTAAACTTTTATTAGATATTCTATTCATACGTAATTATTCGGTATTAAATATTTAACCTAGCGTTACGTTAATGGTCGGACACCCTATTAATAGGTAAACGTTACCTGAGAGAGTAACGTTAATATTTACCCAGTAAGTAAGTAAAACAAAAAACATGTAGTACCTTGGTTGTAGATACTAGATGCGTTACGTTGTCCGACCGAACCCTAATATTAGGTTAAATATTAGGATTGCGTTACCTATTTTTTTTCTCAGTGTAGGTACCTCCCTAATACATCATAGTATCGAAAGATCTAATTTTATTGAACTTACTAGCATATACATACATATACAGGTAACACAAACTAAATGGGAAGTAATGTGATGCGACAACCTAAAGAAAAGGGCTCGGGAAAAATAAAGCTATAGAAAGGTCATAATTACTCTTAAAGGGATCCATAGCTTAGGTATGTGTATAACATTTTCTTTTGTGCTAAACGTGACTTATTTTTAAACTATTTAATGAAATGGAACGAGCGAAAATACGCATGGAAGAAAACGTTTACATTTTAATATTGTTAATTAAATGTCATTGACGTTCATCACGAAAACTCGTAGCACATATCAGAGACCTTACCTATAGTCTACTACGAATGAAAAATCATCTTCATTTGAAATTCGAAGTCCAGAATAGGCTTTTTCAAATGAAAAGTCTAAAAATGTTGTTCATCTCAACATTTTGTTGGATAATAAGAGCCGTGTACTGGCTGAGCGAGCTGGGGCTGCGCTGCGGCTGATCAAGGGGCTTTACTCAAATGGCAAGTGAATGTTAGCACGTATTGTTTTAAGATATTCAGCAAACAGATTAATTTACATCGATTATATAGGGATATGTTATATCGGGCGCTTTTGACAAAATGTGTAATGTATTCAGCAAATTGGCATAAAATTAGTTTGTGTAACAGTTCAAACATTTTATTGAGGCGAACTTATTACCCTAAATACGTACAACGTCAAGGACAATTACTTGAATATACATAATAGGTACAACACTTTTGAATTACCTTTTATCTGAGTCCAGACTCTCTTAATTATGTTCTTGAATTGTTTTTTGTAAGATTTTCTACTGGAAATCTTTAATTATCGCCAAACCAACCCAAAAGAAAGACGTGACCAGCCGATGTCGAGTAATTCAACTTGTATATTTTAGCTGTAAATTTGCGACCTTAGTATTTATTTTCATAACCTTTTCCCTGTGGAACACCTTACCTAGATTGTTGTTTATGCTCTTTATTAGTGTTTGACTAGGTCACTGTAATTTTTTTACAAATTGTATGACCAATATATTATATTCTTTTAATTAGAGTATACCTTACATAATTAATATCATTTTTATTTCTGTAAAATGTAGTCACACCTTTATTCCCTCAAGTGGTTCCCATAAATGTGTCTAAGGCTGACATTCACAGACGAGATCGAGTTTAAACTCAAACTTGTTTATGTCAAAATATGAGTCTAGACTCAAACTCCAAACAGTTTTTAATTCACAGTCGAGTTAGCCCAAATGGAGCACAAGTATATGCTCAGCGGAGAATGAGACGGACTGAGTCACCGAATAGGTGACTCCAGTCGAACTCAAAAGGCGCGCGGCGCCAAAACGCCGCCATCTTTGCCGTGTAGTTGGAACTGAGATATGTTTTGTATTTAATATTTTTACGAAAATTAATAATAGCGATGGAGTATTTCCGGATTTAGAGCAAATAGATAATTTAGATCAGTTTGATGTTATTGATGAACAGTATAACCTGCCATGATTTTCCAACATGTACATTCGCAATATAAAGGATTCCTAAAGTTCAAAAACCGTTACAGGTTCTCAAAGGCTTCTATTGGGAATGTCATCATACCTGCACTCGGGGAGTATGCTCTGCAACATTCTACCGTGAGAGGGCTGCCAATCTCTGTTGAATTGCAAGTATACTAATTGCTCTGCGATTTTATGCAACAGGTTCATTCCAAGTAAGTAGTACTGTTTATTCACAGAACTGCTTTTTTCTTTGAGTTTTGTGGTAGTAAGTATACGTAGGTGTTAGTGTCATATGTTCTAATAAGTGCCTAATTTAATTTTCTAGGTTGTTTTCTTCATATCTCAGCCCACAGTCAGCCGAATAATTAAAAATATATCTGCCAAACTTGCTGGATTAGCAGATCAATTTTTTAAAATTCCCTGCAACCTGCAAACTTAGAAGAAGTATTTAGTAACATCCAAAATGTTCAAAGTCGCTATCAAGGACTACGACATATCCGAGGAGCTATAGATTGCACCCACATAAAAATAAAACGCCATCAAGGCATTCAGCATTCTGAAGTGTACAGGAATAGAAAAGGATACTTATCAGGTTAGGTTTAATCATAAAAATATCTGCTAAATATACTCGTATGTGAACATCTACTATTAGGTGTACTTAATCAGAACTACAGATATATAAGTAGGTATATTTTTTTCTGCGCGGGTAGGAGAGTGTAAAACATCAATCAAATTTTGTCTGAGTTAATTTATTATAAAATAATAAGTAAATCTTCTCCTATATGTCTAAATTGTATGTTTAATTAAAATCTAGTACAAAACACCTGCCAGTGGGTGTTATCCTTATCACAAAGTCACTATACACATAATTAAAGTGAGATATACAGGTATTGATTGCACACACATTTGTTTCAACATGGAGGCAGTACAACAGTCAATGGCCCAACTCCAGCAGTTATTTATGCAGCGGATGGATGCTTATGAAGGTGAGCTTCAAGTTGCAACTCCTTCAACCAATGTGAGCAACTTGGCATCAGAGTTTGCTGCATTCCGCTCCTTTATTATGACAGCTATTCAGTGCCTTCAGGATCAGGTGGGCATGCTAGTACATCAGCAGGATTCGATGGAAATGCGTAGTCGTCGTAAGATCTTGCTGCTTCATGGCCTTGTGGAATCTAAGGACGAAGAGACTTCATGAGTGGTAGCTAGGGCCGTGGCAACTCACACGAAATTGAGTGTAACTGTCGAGGACATCAGCCGCTGTCACCGAATGGGTCGTGCGTCCACTCCAGACAAACCCAGACCGATCCTGTTTTAATTACGTACGTCGGAAATTAGAAATAAGATCTGGTTCGCAAAGACAGGTTTCAAGGGATCAGGTATAACACTATCTGAGTTTTTAACGAAGTCGCGGCATCATACATTTATGGTGGCTCGTCAAAGATATGGTATTGGCAAATGTTGGACGAAAGACGGTTTCGTGTTCATATCGGGTGCTGACGGAATAAGACATCGTATCAGCTCTCTTGTAGAGCTCGAAAAGATTGGTGGTTCGGAAGCGCCGATTACAGCGCACGGTGTTCCCAAGGAGACGATAGCTACATCCAAGCCGAGACGAGCTGCTTCCAAAAAGCGTTGACATGCCTGCTTCTATTTCTCGAGTGTATAATTACTACACAATTTTGTTTACAAAATGGTTTGTTTGAGTGGTACCCTCTACTTGTGTCTCCGAGTTAATATGTAGCTTTAGACCACATTATGCATTATTCACTTATCTTATCTTGAAATAATTTTACTACCTACTACTCGTATCAGTTTTGTTTGATTTGACACTTTCAATTTGTTTTGACGTTGACGTTATTATTTTAACTTCACATCAAACCATAGAGTTTATCACTATAGTTTATTCCGTTCAAACCTGGTGACATAATTATCATAAATGTGGATCAGGATGTGAATTCACTCATATTGTCATTATGGTAACTTAAAATATAATATGTGTATATTATATTTGATGTGGTTAGTTTATGTCTATGTGTTAGTATTTTATTTTTTTATCTTTTTCTTCCTTGGGTATAAACGAAAATTTGTACGTGTGTATATTGTGTTTTTGTATTTTTTGAATTACTGATACCCAACTGGCAGGTGGAGAGTTATAAAAAACCTCTTTTATATTTTTATCTATCTATATATATATATAATATAATATTTATATCTCATATTACAAACTATGTTAAACCTATTTAACAATGCAGATAATACTGATAGTGAAGAGTATTTGTCATTGTCTTCTAACAGTTCCCTCAGTGACCAGAGTTTCGAAAGCATCCCAACGCTCAACGATACTCTCGACGCACAGTTTTCTGATGTACCGAAAAATTTTAACGTGATTCATATCAACGCGCAGAGTATTCCGGCACATTATCCCGATATGCAGGCATCTCTAGATCACAAAAATATTCACGCCATAATAGTCTCCGAAACATGGTTCAAGCCGTGCTTACCCTCTATATCGTACTCCTTGCCCGGCGTTGACTTTGACTTTGACTTTGACTTTAACCTTATCCGAAATGATCGTACTGACAGCCGTGGGGGTGGGGTGGCTATTTACTTTAGATCACATATTCCTTTCTCAGTAGTCAGCACCTCATCCCAGCCGCCTACATCAAATGCCGGTGAGCATCTTTTTGTGGAAGTCCTTCTTTCACATAATAAAATCTTACTCGGAGCCTATTATAGCAGTTCTTCTTGTAATAATTACTTTTCATCTTTTGAACAAATCCTTGAAGATCTTACCCCTTCATATATCCATACCATTATCATGGGTGATTTCAATACCTGTCTTCTCAAACGGGATTGTCGTACTTCCTCACTTGAAGCTGTCGTTAATTCCTGCAACATGCATATTCTGCCTCTAAATGCTACTCACCACTCCCCAAATTACACTCCTTCACTTCTTGACTTGATTATAGTATCATCCACCCTGCATGTTGCGAAGCACGGTCAATGTTCCGCCGATGCCTTCTCATATCATGATCTGATATTCCTATCTTATAAAATTCGTCCTCCTAAAGCAAAACCTAAAGTCATACTTCAGCGCAATTTTAGTGGCATGGACCAGGTTGCATTTCTTAATGATGCCCAAGTAGTCGACTGGTCTCCGGTATATAATGCAGCGACTGTGAATGACCAAGTTGCTATTTTCAACTCCTTATTAACACAGTTGTATGATAAACATGCCCCTCTACGAGCTATAAAATTAAAACACCTTCCAGCTCCTTGGCTAACCAATGACATAAAAGTGTTAATGCATAAAAAAGCAGTCACTAAAAGTAATAAATACAAGCGTCAACCAAGTGATGAAAATAAAGCTGTGTATGTTAAATCTCGCAATCGCTGCAATATGGTGTGTAGGGATGCTTTACGCCACCATGTTCACAAGTCTGTCGCTAACGAGGAGCCTGCCAAAGTTTGGAAATTTCTCAAGTCATTGGGCATAGGTAAATCACGACAAGAGTCTATTCCTAATGATTTAAATATCAATTCTCTCAACCAACATTTCTCTTCGTCGTCTGATATTAACATCTCAGATAAAAACAATACCTTACGTTATCTTTCAACCTTACCGACTCCCGATCATTCTCCATTTATTTTTAATCAACTATCCGATTGTGATGTTAAGAAGAGCGTAATTTCAATCACTTCCAATGCTGTTGGTGTTGATGGCATAAGTCGTAACATGGTTATGCCCATCTTAGATGTTATACTTCCTGTTCTCTGTCACATTTTTAATAACTCTGTCTCTGATGGAGTATTTCCCTCAATTTGGAAAGACGCTCAAATTATTCCCTTGGCTAAAAAATCAAACCCTAAATCTTATTCCGATTATCGACCCATTTCTATCCTTCCATTCCTGTCAAAAGTTTTCGAGCGTCTTATCTACAACCAAATTAGCAAATTCTTATCTAGTCACAATCTCTTAAACCCTTTTCAATCTGGCTTTCGACCTGGGCATAGCACTGTAACTACTCTCATCAAAATTACTGATGATATCCGTCTTGGAATGGACAACGGCCAACTTACCGTATTAACTCTATTAGATTTTAGCAACGCCTTTAACACTGTTAATTTTGACATTCTTCTTGCTCTCCTTCGCTCAATTAACATTTCTCCAACGGTAGTTGATTGGTTTCACAGTTATCTGTACGGGCGCAGGCAGCGTGTTCGCCTTGAAGATAAATACTCTTTGTGGTGTAACACGTCAGCAGTCGTCCCGCAAGGTGGCGTCTTATCTCCTTTATTGTTTGCTTTGTTTATTAATTCCATTTCTCACAACCTCACTTCTTCCTACCACCTATATGCAGACGATCTACAGATTTATTCTAAGGCACCAGTGAATAAACTATCTGAAGCAATTCAGACTGTTAATGCTGATCTTGATGGTATAGCTAAATGGAGCAATTCTTTTGGGTTACAAGTAAATCCCATTAAGATACAAACAATTGAAGCGCTCGTAGCCAAGTTTGCTTAGCCATTCTGATTCGATCAGCAAAGTTAAGCAACGTCCGCCGCGGTCATGACTTGGATGGGTGACCGCTGGTGACATTACTACTGAGCGCTTCCGTGCTTCGGAGGGCACGTTAAGCCGTCGGTCCCGGTTGTTGTCTTAGGATAGCAGTCGTTACAGTATGGTGGTAGGGCACTTTGCAAATGCCCGCCTGGCTAGCTACCACCCTCAAGTTGAAAATCTGTCGCCAAGCACCTAACGGTGTGTTCCGGCAGCTGTCCTTGAGAGCCAGTAACTCTAGGTTAGTCTGAACAACATCCTCGACCACATCATCACTTACCATCAGGTGAGATAGTGGTCAAAGGCTAACCTATCAAGCTTAAAAAAAAAAAAAAAAACAATATTAATTGGTAGCTCAAGATTGCTGTCTACAATAGACTGGACATTACTTCCTCAAGTTTTCTTTGGTGGTATTGCTATTCCCTTTAGTAGCTCTGTAAAGAATCTTATCTATCTATACTTATAATAAAACTGTAACAGGACCAATTCTGTACATGGCAGATATTTTGAAAAAAAAAAATGTACAGTACTCTGTAGCTGATACTGATGCCGAAACTGTAATTTTTTTTATTTTTGTCTGTCTGTCTGTCTGTCTGTCTGTCTGTCTGTCTGTCTGTATCCCGGCCGCGCATCACTCCAAAACTACTGGATGGATTTCAATGAAACTTAGCATGGTTTGAGTTCATACTACAAGGTAGGATAATTTAGCTTCTTATCCCGAAATTCAGCATGGTTCCCATGGGAGAGGGGGTGAAAGTCAAAATATACACTTAGTTGTAATTTATTAACGCGTAGTCCGATTTCATATGTTCTTTTTAGGGTTCCGTACCCAAAAGGTAAAAACGGTCTGTCCGGCTGTCCGTCCGTCTGTCCGTCCATCCGTCCGTCCGTCCGTCTGTCACCAGGCTGTATCTCAAGAACGGTGATAGTTAGACAGTTGAAATTTTCACAGATGATGTATTTCTGTTGCCACTATAACAATAAATACAAAAAAATGGCCAAGTGCGAGTTGGACTCGCGCACGTTTAAACAAAAAAAAGGTTAAAATACGAAGTCTAATGTTGTATAGCTAATGGTACGGAACCCTTCGTGCGCGAGTCCGACTCGCACTTGGCCGATTTTTTTGTTAGAATAGTGGTACTTAAAAATTTATCCCGTAAATATTTCAAAGTCATCGGTTTCAACGTATTTAAATTATCTGCAGGTGCAAAATAATTAAGCGCTTCAAAGAAAGTACCAGGATACTACTCAGAAATAACAGACATCACAACCTAAATATTACGTTCCAAATAACTTGACATCCAGAATGTACAGGAACCTTTGAACGTACGGCTCATCTTAAGCTGGCGTTTGCACTTTATTGTATAGGTCTATTATAGATAGGTCTGTAGTCGGACCACTCCAAAAGATTCTGATATTTCAAACAATAAAACACAGTTTTTTTTATTACGATAAGCACAATTTCCCTATGTATATATTTCATAACATGCAATGCTCTAATCAGTCTAATCTATACCTATAACAAGTTGGGGAAGGCAGGTAGGGAAGCGCGAGGGGTAAGACGCTTACATTTATCTATTTATACTCATAATAAAACTGTAATAGGTTCAATTCTGTACATTGCAGATATTTTGAAAATATTTTTTCAGAGCAATCTGTAGCTGATACTGATGCAAAAACTGTTTTTTTTTCTGTCTGTCTGTCTGTAACCCGACCGCGCATCACTCCAAAACTACTGAATGGATTTAATTGAAACTTAGCACGATTTGAGTTCATACTACGAAGAAGGATATGGGATACTTTTTATCCCAAAATTCAGTACGGTTCCCTTAGGAAAGGGGATGAAAGTCAAAATGTCTGTGAAAAGTGAGTTGTAATTTATTAACGCGTAGTCCGATTTCAATCATTATTTTTTTGTTACAATAGTGGTAACGTAATTATTTTGTATTAGTTTTGTAGTTCAGAAATTACAGATAACACAAACTAAATATTTCGTTCTAAATAACTTGAACCGCGGAATGTTGAGAAACCGTTAAACGTACGGCTCATCTTAAGCTAGCATTCGCACTTTATCATAAAGGCTTAATAGAAATATTATATCAGCCGCATTGTCTACTGGTGAACACAGCCTCCACCACTATGGGAGGGTTTGCCATAATCCCCACGCTTGGCAGGCATCTTGGGGATCGCGGTGTGAGATATCAGTTTCTCAGAAAGCGCTGCTGCCCACCCTCTGTAGTGCTACTCTTTATCGCCTCTTACAACACCTACTACGGGTAAAGATGTGAGGGTGACATTATAGCCCGGCACCCCAAGGACAGCCCGACAACCCACAGGCAGCCCAGAACCCCACGGGCAGCACGGCACCCTTATTTAGTTTTGCAAGCTTGCTACGATAAAACTCTAAAATCTGGTACATTCACCACAATCAGTTTTTTTTAACTACATATCTCTCTTTTGCCGGATACATTTAAGAGACTGCGCAATGGAAGTGCACAATGTTGTCTTTGGTTTTCGCGATTATAACACTTAATAATTAAACAACTTTAAACGGTTTAAATCGTGTATATTTATCATTATTTTTGTCCCGACGTTTCAAACACTTTGTAGTGATCGTGATTCGGGACAAAAATAATCTATAATTATAATAAAACAGTAACCAATTCTGTATATGGCAGATATTTTGAAAATAAAAATTACAGTACTCTGTAGCTGATACTAATGCCGAAATTGTATTTTTTATTTATTTTTGTCGGTCTGTCTGTATCCCGGTCGCGCAAACAAAACTACTGAATGGATTTCAATGAAACTTAGCATGATTTGAGGTCATACTACGAGGTAGGATAATTTATGCTTTTTATCCCGCAATTCATTATGGTTCCTTTGGGAGAGGGGATGAAACTCAAAATATACACTTAGTTGTAATTTATTAACACGTGGTCTGATTTCATACGTTCTTTTTAGGGTTCCGTACCCAATGGGTAAAAATGGGACCCTATTACTGAGATTTCACTCTCCGTCTGTCCATCCGTCCGTCCGTCTGTCACCAGGCTGTATCTCAAGAACGGTGATAGCTAGACAGTTGAAATTTTCACAGATGATGTATTTATGTTGCCGCTATAACAACAAATACAAAAATTTGACCAAGTGCGAGTCGGACTCGCGCACGTTAAAACAAAAAAACCGGCCAAATGCTAATGGGACACGCGCACGAAGGGTTCCGTACCATTATCTGAAATTTTATTGTATCCATGCCCCCTTAATTATTTATTCTAATTTAATTAATTATATTTAAAGAAAACATAAAACTAAATATTCTGTGAATAGTTAAAGCGTCTACCAGTCACCGTCATTAGTATCGAGCAAGAAACGGTAAAAAAATCAAGGTTGTTGTATGGGGGGGCCCCTTAAATATTTATTTTGTTTTTAGTATTTGTTGTTATAGCGGCTATAGAAATACATCATCTGTGAAAATTTCAACTGTCTAGCTATCACCGTTCTTGAGATACAGCCTGGTGACAGGCGGATGGACGGACGGACGGACAGCGAAATCTTAGTAATAGGGTCCCGTTATTACCCTTTGGGTACGGAACCCTAAAAAGGTTAAAATATGAAGTCTAATGTTGTATAGCTAATGGTACGGAACCCTTCGTGCGCGAGTCCGACTCGCACTTGGCCGATTTTTTAAATTAGAATAGTGGTGCTTTAAAAATTATCACGTAAATATTTCAAAGTCATCGGGTTTGCAGATCAGAAATTACAGACATCACAACCTAAATATTACGTTCCAAATAACTTGACATCCAAAATGTACAGAAACCTTTGAACGTACGGCTCATCTTAAGCTGGCGGTCGCACTTTATCGTATAGGTATAACTTTGACTGTGACTTTGCTGATACTGATGCAAAAACTGCTTCTTTTTTCTGGCTGTCTGTCTGTATCCCGGCCCCGCATCACTCCAAAACTACTGAATGGATTTGAATGAAACTTAGCACGATTCGAGTTCATACTACGAAGAAGGACAGGATTCTTTTATCCCGAAATTCAGTACGGTTCTCGGAAAGGGGATGAAAGTTAAAATGTACACTTAGTTGTAATTTATTAACGCGTAGTCCGACTTCAATCATTCATTTTTTGTTACAATAGTGGTATTTTTAATTATTTTCGCGTAAATATTTCAAAGTCCTCAGTTTTGCAGTTAAGAAATTACAGATATCACAAACTAAATATTTCGTTTTAAATACCTTGAACCGCGGAATGTTGAGAAACCCTTGAACGTACGGCTCATCTTAAACCCATAGGAAGCCTGGAACCCCACGGAAAGCCCGTCACCCCACGGACAGACCGGCATCACCCACAATTATTTACTTTTGCAAGCTTGCTACGATAAAACTCTAAAATGTGGTACATCCACCACTATCAGTTTTTTTAACTACATATATTTCTTTTGCCGGATAGATTTCGGAGACTGCGCAATGGAAGTGCACAATGTTGTCTTAGGTTTTCGCGATTGTTACACTTAGTAATTAAACAATTTTAAACGGTTTATATCACGTATACTTATTTATCATTATTTTTGTCCCGTTTCAAACACTTTGTAGTGATCCTGGTCACGGGGTGACTGTCGGGACAAAAATAACGATAAATATACGTGATTTAATCCGTTTAAAGTTGGAAGTGAACAAATTTAGTAGTTTGTTATACAAAGGTCGAAAGGAATTGATAACTTTCACCCGCGTTCAGCTCTCTACTTTTCATTTCGAATTTAAAAAAGTAAAAAAAGTAGCTTTTCTAAAAATTATTCATTGAAAAAATAACTTACTTACTAAAAAATTATTGAGAGGATAGAACTATTTGTGAAATTATACGTAAAATTTTGTTTGGAATATTTACGGGCGGCTATTGCCCGAAGAGGAATCTCTCTGCTTTTCACTACTAATATAAGGAATAACGATATAAAAATAGTATGTTTTTTTTTATTATTTATTTTGATTTTAATAACATGAGCAGTACCTATTTTAAATTAATGCGGCTATAGTCCAAGTAGGAATCGATGACTTACATACGTGTTAAGCACTCTACTTTTCATTTAAAATATGAGGACGGTAAAAAAAAATGTAAAATGTAAGTTTTCTAAATATTTACTAATAATAATAAACATGAGTAGAAGATACAAAGATAAACTAGGAGTTAGAACAATGTAAGTTAGTTTCTTTTTAACCTACACTTTTTACCTTATATTAAGTTACTACCCTGCCAAACATAGTTGTTATTAATTTTTTTTATAACAACAGAGTATTTTACAACGAAAAATCTTAGACGTATAAGTTTGTTTACACCAATGGTTACCATTGTTACAAGTCATTCCGGCCCAAGAGAAGGAAGCATTTACTATGAGTTTTTTCCGGCCTTAGGTGGGAAGGAGCCTCTACTACCCGCTACTCAGATCAAACAAACACTTCTTTCCGAGAATGAGAAATAAAAAAAATATGTTCGATCTACCGTCAAACAAACCGCCGTTTTAAAATCGAAATTGTAAAAAAACGCACAATGTACTTTGCTTCAACATTCATTGTGCGAACCGGGAAAGAACTCTCTGAGTTACGTAACTACTGTCTTCTGGAAAATACAACCCGGGAGTTTTGAAATCCAAAGTAAAAAGCTCCATTCTGAGCTATGTTTACTATAAGAGTGCTTCACCGCAGACCACAGTGTTGCTTAATATGGGATAAACAGTGCACAAATGTGAATAATTAGTCTGCAGGTACGGCAATCGCGAACGAAGTCGCGGGTACAGCTAGTCTTGGAATAACAATGGATCGCTATATGAGGTGGGATCAACAGCTACAAATCACCAGTCGCAAGCTATTTGCCGCAGCAGGATCCTTAAAAAGGTTGCGCAACTTTCTTCCAACTGCCACTAAAATTGCATTAGCTCAATCTCTTTTACTTCCTATTCTTGACTACGCTGATGCCTGATATCTAGATCTCACGGAGGAACAGCTAGATAAACTTGAGCGTCTTCAAAATTTTTGCATTAGATTCATATTTGGTTTACGCAAATATGATCACGTATCTCAGTTTCGTTCTAAGCTCAATTGGCTGAATATACGTTTTCGCCGGAATGCTCATATTCTCAGTCTCCTTTACAATATATTGTTCAGTCCTACATCCCCGCGCTATCTCAAGGAACGCTTCGATTTCCTTCACTGTTCTTCATAACGTTAAGGTCATCAGAAAATCTCACACTTGAAATCCATCCTCATACGAGTTCGTTTTATAGCAAATCCTTCACTATTCAGGCTGCCCGCTTGTGGAATTCTCTTCCTGTATCAATCAGACAAGCACCGACTCTCAATATGTTCAAGGATCAAGTTAAAAGGTTTTATTTGTCCAATTCATTTTGCACTATATTTTTGTCAATTTCTATGCTATATATGAGATAATATTATAATATGTACTATATTTTTATATAATTTATAGGTATATGTATATATCATTATCTATTTATGTATGTTGCTATGTATATGTTTATATGTATATATTATATATATATGTTTATAATTGTATCTGTTTAATTATTATAAAAACCTATATGTATGCTATTTTTTATATATTTGTTTAGAAATAACACTAAAATACGTTTTATTTTAAAATGTTTATATGAAATTTGATTATGTATTTGGACTACACCCGCCTCTATTGTTTTATTCGTTCAACTCCATCCTAAAGTTGCCTGGTAGAGATCACTTTTAGTGATAAGGCCGCCCATTGTAACACTATGTTATTATAATTTAATGTGTAATCTTTTATATTTCTAAAGTGGTGTAACAATAAAGAGTTTTCTATCTATCTAAAAGAAGATTATACATTGCTAGAACGGTTGATTTACCTTTCCTAAAACCGTACTGTTCTTTGGCTAAAATAGCGTAGTTCTCAAGATAAGATATCATTCTTGTATAAAAATACCCTTTAAATTTTTTTTGAAATTACGGGAACTAAGGATATTGGTCGATAGTTATCTCTATCTAATTTTGAACCCTTTTTGAAAAGAGGTTCAACAATGGAAATCTTGAGTTTATCCGGCATGCACCCCTGTTCTAGGGAAAGGTTTATAATATAGGCCAGTGGCTCACTTATAGCTGTACATACCGCCTTAAGCATACTAGAAGTGATATTGTCGTAACCTGTACATTAAGTGTTATTTAAGTTTTTAAGAATTTTACATATTTCATCAGGGGTAGTAGGTTTCAAATAGATATTTTGCATAGATGATTCAACTATTGAAATGGAATTGCGTTGAATTTTAGTAGGAGACGGATTATTAGAGGAGTTAATAGTGAGATCTATGTAAAAATTATTAAAAGAATTTGCAATATCAGTTTGCTTTTCCCTATTCAGAGGCACTGACAAAAAATCAGAATGAGCATATTCATTCATTGAATAGTATATTATATAATATGACATGTCGTCATAGTTACAAACTTTTATTGTTTGACTGTAATAAATTTATTACTAAATTTATGTTGACTCGGGATAGGATGTACCTACCTAAAAAATATAAGAATCTGATTGCTACTTTGGTAGCTTATAATATTGAGTCAGTTATAGGAAATATAACCATGTCTTCTATTGACGATACAGATTTTAGTACATGTACTAATACAAATATTGAGTCAAACTGTTTAAACTTTTAAGTCCGATAACATGGAAGTGTTTTGACATAGCACTGTACTACCAAAATATAAATCGCTTCTCTGGCAAAATACTTGAAATTGAAATGCTCTTAGATAAATATCCTTTTGATATATTATGCTTTACTGAAACATGGCTAAGAGCTGATACAATGTTATTTAATGTTAAGAATTTTAGTGTAGGCAGTGCGTTTAAAAGATCATCTGCAGAAGGAGGAGGGTGTATTATTCTTGTAAAAAATAACTTAAAATTTAAAGAACGCCGTGACTTAGTCAGATGTTCTGTTGAACGTGTCTGTGAAGTTGCTTGTGTGGAGGTAGACAGGCATCTTGTGTTGTGTGTATATCGACCACCAACAGATCAAGGTCATGCTCGAAATTTTGCAGAATTTTTATCCACTATGGAAAGTATAGTGCAGAAAATCTCTAAATGCAGAAAACCCATACCCATTGTAAGTGGTGATTTTAATATAGATATTTTAATGAATTCTAAAAATAAGATTGATCTTATTTCGTTGTTTAAGTCATTTAATTTGAAATTTCTGTTCTGTGAGCCCACTAGGATAACAGACACTTCATCTACCTGTATAGATTTGATATTTTGGGGGACTATACTGCTCGCGTCCGTAGGATTTAGCCCTCGATGTCCTACACGTGTCCCCTGGGTGGCACCAAAAGAGCAGTACTTTTCAGGTGGTAGGCTTAGGCCGCGGCGTGTTACCACCCACCAGACAAAGCCATGCCGCCAAGCGGTCGCGTTACGGCATGATGTCTGGTGAAGCCATTATGGGGAACGGGTCGGAAACAGTTGCGCTTATTACTATAGCTAGTCGTGACACATTGAAGGTCAATATACCTGGCAGCCAATCTTGGAGAGCAGCGGGATCCGAGGCACGGTTCTCCGCTGGCCGACCGCAGATAGTTGGGGGCCCAAGTAGTGAGCCAGCCACTCATGAAAGGCTGCCCCGCCATCTCGCGAAAAATCCCGGAGGTGCGCCATCGTGCTGGTTGGCGACCAGATGAGAGGACCCGATGGACACCTCTGGGGGGGCTCGGGCGTCCCCGCGGTCTCCAGGATTGGTTCCTTTTGGGTGGAAAGGCCTAATTTGTGTCACGGGTTGGTAATTTGCGCCTCGTTTCCACTTCCGTTTCCCTTTACCTATCTTCACTCCCCTTTAAATGAAAGGTAACAGAAACAGAATTAAGGTCTTACAGCGGAAGCACGTCCTCTCTCTCCAAGTGCACCTCTCAAACATTCGAGGCTTGCACTCCAATATCGACCCGGTCCACCACCATCTTGAGACCGCAAGACCGCATATTCTGTTCCTCACGGAGACGCAGATCAAATGTCCTGCTGACGCGACATACCTTGCCTACCCTGGCTATGTTCTTGAACATAGTTTCAAGGCTAAGGCAGGAGTTTGTATGTATGCTCGCGATGACATTTGCTATCGGCGTCTCCGCAACCTTGAAGACCCCAAATTCTCTATCATGTGGGTTCTGGTGGACAATGGCATGGAGAAAATCCTTTATGCTAGTGTCTACCGTTCGCACAGCGGAGATGAGGAGACAACCAGGCTCGCAAACTACCTCAGTGAGGCGGCCGATGTGGCCCAACAGAGGTATCCTTCTGCTCAATTAGTGCTTCTGGGGGATTTCAACGCCCACCATCAAGACTGGCTATACCCATACCAGAGCACAGACCACGCTGGTCGAGAGATGCGCAAACTTGCTTTGACGCTAAACCTCACTCAGCTGGTCCAAGGAGCCACAAGGATACCGGATGTTGATGGCCACACAGCCAATTGCTTGGACCTTCTGCTGACAACAGATCCAGACCGCTACTCGGTGTCGGTTTCATCACCTTTAGGTAGCTCCGACCACTGTCTGGTGAAGTCTGTATCAGTGTACTCTCCGCCCGATCCCAGTGCAAGGGGCACTCGGCGGGTGTGGCGATACAGGTCAGCAGATTGGGATGAGATGCGTTATTTTTTCGCGTCTTACTCTTGGCGTCAGGTTTGTTTTTCTTCGAGCGATCCCTCAACATGCGCGGATGCTGTGACTGAGGTGTTACGTCAGGGTATGGAATACTTCATACCATTTTCTGACGTCCCGATGTCCAGCAAAGCTCGCCCATGGTTTAATGCTACATGTGGAGATGCAGAAGCGTCAAAACATGAGGCCTATTTAGCCTGGGCTGATGCTCGAACCCGCAAATCCAGAGATGTACGTGAAAAGAAGAAAGCATTTAACCTAGCCGCCAAGTCCTGCAAAAAGGCTCTCAAGAAGGCTCGCTTCGACCACATACGCCGAACAGGGAACAAACTTGCTTCTTACCCCTCGGGTAGCAAAGCGTTCTGGTCGCTGGCAAAGTCGATCGAAGAGAACTTCTGCCGTCCCTCACTGCCTCCACTGCTGAAACCTAACGGCTCACTAGCGCACACTGCGGAAGAGAAAGCAAATTTACTTGCCTCCCTGTTTGCAGAGTCTTCACGTTTAGATGCTGGCAATGCTGTACCTTCTAGCCTGCCAAACTGCGGGACGTTAATGTCAGAAATCCGCATTCTACAGTCTGAAGTACGCAAAGCGTTGCGCGATCTGGACGTGAACAAAGCTAGTGGTCCAGACGGTATACCAGCTGTAGTCTTGAGGATGTGTGCGCCTGAGTTGACTCCAATATTGACTCGCCTCTTTCGCTTGTCTATGACGACTGGTCAAGTGCCTAAGTCCTGGAGGCTTGCAAACGTGCAGCCCGTGCCCAAAAAGGGTAGTCGCGCAGACCCTGCCAATTACAGGCCTATTTCAGTCACTTCCATACTCTGTAAGACGATGGAACGTGTACTGAACCAGAGGCTCCTGGCATACCTAGAAGTGAATGATCTCCTCAGTGACCGACAATACGGGTTTCGCCGAAACCGGTCTACTGGGGATCTTCTAGTGTATGCCACTCACATCTGGAGCGAAGCCATCGAGAACCACGGAGAGGCGCTTGCTGTCTCTCTCGATATCTCGAAGGCTTTTGACAGGGTTTGGCACGATAGCCTTATTAGCAAGCTTCCTTCATACGGCCTTCCCACTGGCTTATGTGTTTGGATTTCAGATTTCTTGAGGGATCGGTCGATTCGAGTGGTCATCGATGGCTGTTCTTCCGACCAATTGGCTATAAACGCCGGAGTCCCTCAAGGATCAGTACTCTCTGCAACACTTTTTCTGCTGCATATTAATGATCTGCTTAAGCCCGGTATTTTTGGGTACGCAGACGACAGCACCGTTGTGGAGAGTTATACATCTAACGCACGAACCAGTGCATTACAAATCCGGTCTCATAGGGAAGCGATGGGATCCGAATGGGGCGATGCCAATCTGGTTAAGTTCAATGCTGCTAAAACCCAGGCTTGTCTTTTCTCCGCCAAACGGAGCCCTTTTCAGCTGGCTCCTACTTTCAGGGATGTGTCCGTGCCGATAAGTAACCATCTCGAGCTTCTTGGCATCTCATTAACACCGACTCTCAATTTTGGCTCCTATATAGAGTCAAAAGCCCAGCTGGCCTCAAAAAAGCTTGGTGTTTTGGCTAAGGTGAGACAATACTTCACACCGGGACAGCTGCTTAATCTTTATCAAGCGCAAGTCCGGTCGTGTATGGAGTACTGTTCTCACCTTTGGGATGGTTCTGCCAAATACCAGCTGGAGACACTGGAAGCTATTTAGAGGAGAGCCAAGAGACTCATTAACGACGACGAACTTGTAAGCAAGAGACTCCAAAGTCTCGAGCATCGCCGCAAAGTCGCTTGCTTATCGGTTTTTTATCGGATACATTTCGGAGAGTGTGCCACAGAACTACATGATTTGATTCCGCCATCCCCATTCTTTAACCGGACATCCAGGGATACTCAGAAGCGCCACCGCTATATGGTAGATATTCCATTTACCCGAACAAAGCGATTTGCTTCTTCGTTTATTATACGAACCGCCAGGGAATGGAATACCCTGCCTGAGTCTGTGTTTCCGGTTAAGTACAATATGGGGGTCTTCAAAACCCGAGTGAACAGGTATCTTCTGGGTAAGCGCGCTCCATCATCGACCGCATCATCACTTAACATCAGGTGAGATAGTGGTCAAGTGCTACCCAGTTCAGTATAAAAAAAAAAAAAAAAAAAAGACAATATATACTCAAACTGTAAGATTAAAGAAAAGTTAATAGATTCAGATTCAGATTCAGATTCAGATAAATTTATTGTAAAACTGTGTTACATTAAAGATCTTATACATTATTATAGTCACAACAGTTTGGTTCATCATATCGAACATACAATAATGTTAGTAACTAACTAAGATTTAATAATAACAATATAATTTGTTAGGTCAACAGTTCATTAATATTAATACAATTCTACTTAATTAATAATAGGTAATGGGTGTAAATTCAATAATTCCGTCAAGATTTAATATGTCATATCACAAACAATTTTATGTTGTCTTCTAAAAAGTCTTTTACTTTATAATATTGTTTCTTTAGTAGAAAATGAAATAATTTTCCCTTAAACGCCGAGACACTTTCCGATTCCAGTACAATTTTTGGTAAGTGATTATATATCGAAGGACCCATACTAAATAAACTTTTTTTAAAACAGGCTGTCCTGTGCTTAGCATAATTTATTTTATGCCTACTTTGTGTACCCTGGCCAAATTCGTATAAGTGCAAGTTTCGTCGCACAAATAGGGACACTTCGTAAATATATAGGCAAGGAAACGGTAAAATTTTGAACTTTGAGAAATATGGTTTGCAAGACTCTGTTGATTTCAAGTGACAAACTGATCTTAGGCATTTTTTTTGAGCTTTAAATATTGCTTCCCGTTCTGTGCAGTTACCCCAAAATATAGTTCCATACCGTAAAGTTGAAGTTACATATGCATGATAGGCTGTAAGTACCGCTGGTTGACTGACTACTTTTGACAATAAGTAAAGGGCGTAGGAAAAACTGCTAAGCTTAGAGCGCAGATATTCAGCATGAATTTTCCAATTTAGTTCAGTATCTAAATGGAGACCCAAAAATTTTCTATCTGTCACTTCTTGAATTTCATTATTTAAATATTTTATGTTGCATGTCAATTTTCTATATTTATAAAATGTCATTAAATTAGTTTTGTCTAAATTAATTTGTAAATTATTTAATGTCAACCAATTAATAATATTACTTAATGCTAAGTTGATTTCTGGCTCGAGTGGTTCCTGTTTTTTGCCCACGAAAAGAGCGGTACTATCATCAGCGAAGAGGACCATTGGCTGATTAATGGCTCGAGGGAGGTCATTTATATATATTATAAAAAGTAACGGCCCCAACACACTGCCTTGTGGAACGCCATTTTTTACCGGTCTAGCAGAAGATGTGTATTTCACTAAAGCTTTAGTTACTGGGCAGATTTTCGTAATTTGTGTTTGTTGGGATCGATTTACGAGGTAAGATTTTAATAAGTCTAAAACACTTCCCCTCACACCGTATGCCTCAAGTTTATCAGCCAAAATGCTATGATCAACATGATCGAACGCTTTCGTAAGATCCATATACATAGCGTACACCGGTAATTTCTTATCTCGGGCAGATATAACTGTTTTTAGTAAGCTGAAAATTGCCATGTTTATTGACTTTTTCTTGCGAAAGCCCACTTGCTCATTACTAAGAATGTTAAATTTATCTAAATAGGAGTACAAACAAGCGTAAATGTATTTTTCAAATATTTTTGAAAAAACTGGTATCAAAGCAATAGGTCTATAATTATCGATACTTTCTCTATCATGCTTTTTATGTAGTGGCTTTATTATGCTTATTTTTAATTTATCAGGAAAAACCCCGTGACTTATACACATATTCATGATATGACTGAGCAGAGGAGATAACATGAACCCTACTTCTTTTATCATCTTAGTTATAATTTCATCATAACCTGCTGTTGGAGTATTTTTTAGAGATTTAATTATTTTGAGCATGTCATCCGGACTCGAAGGACCCATAAACATCGAGTTTGCTTTCTTCCAGTTAAGGGTATTCAGACTACTACCAGTGTTGCTTTTGGAAAAGGTAGATTTTACACTATTACTATAAAAACTGTTAAATGCTTCAACTATGTCAATTGGATTATTTAAAATTATATTATTATATTTAATTCTATTTATGTCATTACTAGGAGGTTTATTTATTTTTTTATTATTAATGATGTCCCAAGTAGTCTTCGATTTATTAGATGCCATTTTGATGGCAAAGTCATTTTTGGCTTTTTGAGTTAATTTCATAATGCGTTTCAATTTCTTCGTATAAATTTTGAATGATATTAGTCTTTCGGTATTTGGGCTCTTTCTGTAGTCCCACAGCATCTTCCTCTTTTTTCTAGTACAAACTTTTATACCTTTAGAGATCCACTGTGGTCTTTTATGTATTGTATGTCTTCGTTTTACCAAGGGAAAACATAAATCATATAAAAGTTTGAAGATGTCATGAAAGTAGTTGAATGCTTTATTAGGACAACACATATCATAAACATCACTATAGGTCACCCTACCTAAGTTTTCCTTGAATTTCTCTATATTTTCTTTGCAATAGTCACGTTTGTATGAAAACCAAAACCTGATTGGATAATATTGTGCTACAGGGCATGTGAAATATTGTGCAGTATGATCTGATAATGCTAGCTGAATGATGATACAGGTGGAGCCACGGAGATTGTGTATGAAATTGTCAAGACACGTCGCAGATTTAGGTCTAGTTGGCTCATTTAGTGATAGTTTTAGTTTATGACTTTTAATTACATTTTGGAAGGTCAGTGTTGTTTTATTTTGTTCTAATATATTAATATTAAAATCACCACAAACGATAATTTTCTTTTTATTAAAACAAATTCTATGTAGTATATCATCAAAGGTATCATAGAATATTTCCTTAGAAGCATTTAATTTTCTAGGTGGCCTGTAAATACAAGTCACTATAAGATTATGTTCACATATCTCTACTGCACAACTTTCAATGTTATTTATATTACTTAATCTTTTAACTTCATTTAGCTCTTTAAATTTGTGACTATTATGGACTAAAATACAAGATCCACCTCTACGTTGTTTTCTACAGCACCATGCAGCACAGGTATAGTTGGGTATACACAAACAAGCCACGTCACTGTTTACCATATTATGTTCTGTGATACATATTACGTCAACAAATTTATTATTTGATTTTAATTCATTAAGCTGTACGATAAGAGAATCAGATTTTCCCATCAGACCATCAATGTTTTGGTGCAAGACACTAATAGAACTTTTAGGGCCGAAAAAACTTATTTTTTATAGTAGCCTCTCTCTCAACTATCACACTGTGCACAGGGTTTGGATCCTGGAGGCCCATAGTACTGAAATCGGTTTGTGTCCCCACGCTCATCCTGACAATATTTTTTTTCTGGTGCATATGATTTTTGGCTTCAATCAACTTCAACATATACTTCCGTCGTTTCAATTCTCTGTCGATTGATTGACAAAGGTCGTTACGTAAAATATGCTTATTTGGGACATAATGACTATAGTTCATATCAATATAACCAACATGCTTATATTTCATACATAAACGTCTTATTTCGTAATTTAATTTCTTTTCGTTTAGATTTTTGTTAAATGGAACTTCGCTCATTATAATGTTAGTAAAATGGAAATAATCAAAAAAACTATTTAGTATAAATTTAACGCTTTCCGGGTTATTATCATTCATGCCACCTAATAGCACTACATAATCATTTTTCGTTAATGTAATTAGTTCATTTCTATACGAATTCAGAACATCACATAATTTAGCATCCGCTTTCCAGAACGAAACAACTTCAAATTCTGATCCACAAAGATACTGGAGTGTTCGTTGTAGTCCTGTCCCACGTTGATCAGCCAAAATAATAATCTTCTTTCTCCTCCTTTCTCCATTCTCCTCTACATTTTTAACCTTCGCTGTACATACATTCATTTTCCTTGTGATCTCTTCTGGGTATTCTTTATTGTTTGTGTTTATAACTTCAAGTTGATTTGTTTCCTTATCTGCATTTTTACTTTGTTCTACGTTATATATCTGCTGGTCGACCAGAGACTTCTCTAGCGTATTTGGTTCTTGGTTTGGAGTCACATAATTTTGGTTACTCGTGATGTTTTTAATTATTTTGACGGGGCTTTCAGTTGAAGTAGTCATAGAAATGCTGTCTCTTCTTCCTTTTTTTAGTTTCTTACTTGAGTGACTGCAAATTGCCTCTGACGACCCCACATGCTTATATAGTTCTATAATTTTTTGAGACTTTTCTAATTCTTGTGCAAGCCTTGAATTTTCTAAATTTAAATTTTCAATTTCATTGTTAGCTGATTCTAAATTTTCCTGTAGTTTTTTTATAGTGTCTTGGAGATCTTTTGTATACTGGCTTTCGTCCATTGATGTGTTTGGTAGACTAATCGCAGTTGTTTCAAATAGTGTATAATTGGTAGCTGTTGATATATCATTTAGTGAGCTTGTTCTCTGTGGTCTTCTGAATGTAATGTTTGTAACCGAGGAGTTTGCCATAGTGTTTAGGTAAATGAAAATAAAATAAGAAGCAAAAAATGTGTGTCGTGTCTTGAACTCAGGTCGCTTTCCGACTATTTTAGCTACTCAATATACAAAAATATAGTCTGTAAATTATCAGATTTTGAGCTCGGTGTTCATGTGCCGTGTGTGGTAAGCGATGTCAAAACAAGCGTTTTACAAAAATTCAACTGCAAAAAGATACTGTGTAGTAGCTGAGATTCGAACTTGCCTCCTGCCAGATGACAATCTAGTTGCCCGACCGTTGTGCCACAGCGCTTATGAGAGCTGAGACGAAAAGTTGATAGAGTATCCAGTAGATCAAAATATCTCCGTAATGTTTCAAGGTCATGTAATGGCACGGTCATTGACACGAACACTGCACTTTGGACCGAACGATGTCACTAGTCACTAAATACAACGATATATTTTTGTAATAATATTGATTTATTGAGTGCTTGGAGTCTACTTTGGTTAAATTTTTTAATGTTGCCGTATTCTACGTGGTTTTGGCTTTTCACTGGTATCTTTTTTAAATTGAACTATGAATTTTTCAATCACTTAACAAATTTTTAAATACGGAGCAAAGAGTAACGCGACTGTACTGTTCCGCGCTCCCCGCAAGATCATTATAATATTGAAAGGTGTTAGGTCGATGTGATAAAATTTGATGGAAATAGAGAAACAGAGAGGTAAGAAGTTGAACATAGGCCGTTAAAAACCAGTAGGCTAGAAACTCTCGTCACCAATATAGAAGCTAAGCTTGGCATAACAAGTTTTTCTCACTGTGACCCGAATTACATCTACAATAACTTATTTTCTTTAGTAAATATTGAGTTTCAAAAAGTTTGTCAAAAAGGTAGGTGATGCGTTTAATGTTTTTTATGATGTACTCGTGATGTTTCAGAAACTATGTTTTCCAACTACTAAAATCAGAATCGTCCATAAAACTGATAAGCGCAATAAAATCGCTAGAGGCGAATGCCGTTTTGCGAACGAAAGTTAAGATTTAAATATTACAAAAATAGAACTCTTGAGACAAAACATAATTTCAAAATTTATTATATATAAAAACTTTAAAAAAACGTTCAAATGTGTGTCGACCCACGCACAATGTAGGGTTCCGTAGTAGCCCGTTATCATAATATAGAACGATTCTATTGTTTTTTACTCTCTTCCACTATCTTCCTGTTAAAAATAAAAAAATAAGAGTACGATTGCTGCCAAGTTTTTATTTCAAATGTAATTCGAAAATTAAACAAAATTTGTTTATGAATTGTATAGGTACTTATTACACTACCTATTGAAACGCAACATTATCATTATCACATACAGGGTGGAAACTTTCAGCGGGGCAGTAAGGGGAAATACCTTATCCGCTACTCGGAAATGGTCTTAGGAGACTATCCATATTATTCATGGAATTTTGATCCCCATTCACAGATTTTCAAAAAAAATACAGTTAGCAAGAAAATAGCCATTTTACACAGAAAACATTTTTTATGCCAATCGATCCTGTTTCTAATACTGATCAATAACTTCTATGGGACCAACCTAAGATTTTTTTACCTGTAGATGTGTTGTATGCCCTCCTTAATTACTAGACGAATTCACTACTAGTCACTACTAGTCTTGCACTTCCGAGCGTCCGGTGAATACATCGCCGCTAATCGTGTTTTTAGGAATAATCTGTGGATAATATGCCTTCCTTGTGTCTTTATACTCTGCACCAATTATACAGGTACTGTGAGAGATAAGAAAACTATTTCATTTCAAGCATAATTATTGCTTTTATTGTTGAAATAGAAAATATCGTAATTTTGTTTTATCTTAGGGACTAAACTCAATGAAATGGATGAGCGAGATATGTGTATCGTTTGGTGAGAGAGAGTGAAAGAGATCGCAGCATAATGGTGATCGGAACGTCTCGTGGCGGTTCGGTGGTAACACGAATTGCTTATTTATCTCTTTCTAACAACAGATATGACGCATAATATTTGAACGTTCTTTCCTTGTCATTACAAACTGCTTATACATGTGCGTAGGTATGTATGTACGGTCGCGGTCTGAAAATGTTTACCAGTTTTGAAATTAGATTCTATGTCACACTTTTCGCTCTAAAGTCTAAGATGCCATATCAAGTTACTTATTACCTTTCAAAAGTTATTATGCAAAATGACGCATAACAAAGACAATAATTATTAATTACTTTTTGATGATGAAACTCATTTCTTTATTTGTTGAAATGACATTTATCAGAATTATTGTCGTTTGGACAAGAGAAAATTTTTACAAAAGATTTTTTCATAACGAAATAAAATGGCAAGTTTAACCTTGGAGCAAAGGGCTGAAATAATATTTCTCTTTGAAGATGGACATAGCATAAGTGCTATATCACGAGAACTCAACATTTCGCGATTCACTGTGAGGTTTTGGATTAGATTAGGCGTCACGGCGAGGAAGGGCAAATAACAGATCATAGAAATAATTCAGGACGACGACCGATACTAACCACCGCGCAAATAACAGAAATGATTCATCGTTACGAAGAGAACGGTTTCACACCAACTAGTTATTTTGCTGTTTTATATAATGTGAGTGTTCGGACGATCGGACGAGCTTTGCACAGCGCTGGACTACACTACAGACACCATGCTATTAAAGTGGAGCTGAAACCTCACCACAAAACAGCCCGGCTTAACTTTGCGCGACATCTCGATTTTGATTGGTCAAATACTATATTTACCGATGAAAAAACTTTTAAATCAAGCCAAATCGGAAGATTAAGTTTATGGCGCTATAATCGAACTCGGTATGATGAAGCTCATATCGTGCCTCAAAACGAGTCAGGTCGCATAACCGTAAACTTATGGGGGTGGATGAGCCTCGACGGCGTCGGAGAACTGGCGTCGTTAGAGAATAGGGCCACTGCCATTAATTATGTGTCGCTTTTGGAAGAAGTGATGCTGCCTACTGTGCGCGTAGTGTATCCTGCAACAGAATTCCCACACATTACTTACGTTCAAGATAATGCCCGGATACACACGGCCCGTGCTACTATGGCGTGGTTCAACCTGCACCGTGACATTCGTCCCATTGAATGGCCCGCTCGGTCTACTGATTTAAACCCTATTGAAAATTTATGGGGGCTTATGGTTCAACGCTGGGACTGTCAAAATGAAAGAAACCCTCATGGTCTTAGATCACACTGTGCTCGAGTGTGGGATGATATCAGAGGGACTGATCTATGCGCGCGTCTTGTTGCATCTATGCGGGATAGACTACGTGCCGTCATAGCTGCGGAGGGAGGTTATACTAGATATTAAATAAAGATTTTTTAAGTTTCTATTTTATTCTTTCTTCATATTCTTAGTTAAGAAACTAAAATATTGTTTTTTATGGTTCCGTAGTTCAGTATCGGAACCCTTATAGGTTCGTCATGTCCGTCCGTCTGACCGACCTCGGCTTACCTTCCAAACTTACCTTCCAAGCTAAATGGTTGGCTAGAAGTCTGAAAAAAATTATGATAGTAGTAGAGTTATAGAGGCCTAAATTAAAGAAGGTGAAGAAAAGTGATTTTTTCGGCGTATTTTTTTGATCGTTATATTGCATGGTGGTCGGAGAACGGAAACTTTTGTTTGAGAGTGAGACTCGGCCTGTTTTTTCAAAGAAGGTTTTCTATACCTATATCAAACCTTGATAGTAGTCAGTCCATCTATAGAGCGATTGATTGTCATGTCATTAGAAAAAACATAATATATGAAATAGACTTTTTCAAACATAATTTAGAACTTGTGACCTAAATGTGTGCATGCAATTGTAATCCTTATGGTGGTAAACATTTTCTGACCGCGACTGTACATAGGTAAATTCTAGTAAGCTTTTAGAGCAGTGGTGTTCGGATATAACATCTCTATGTATTTCAACTCTCTGGGACCAACTATCGTTGGAGTACTCAAAAAGTCACATAATGCAAAAATCTTTTCCCGTACATTTTGTATGAAAATTTTACGCACATAATATATTATATATTTATATACAAATTACGTGTCACGTTGTTGTTACGATGGACTCCTAAACTACTGAAAAAAAATTTAATTTGATTTGCACACCGTGTGCAATTTGATCCAAATTGAAAGATAGGATAGCTTACATCTCAATTTATACTTGTAATTACCCTTGCGAAGCCGGGGCGGGCCGCTAGTATACATATATGTATTTATGTATATTTGTATATTTAGGGACCAACAAACAGTGTCACTATATTTTCTTAACGTGAAAGTATTCTGATTTATAATAATGATTGTGAGACCAATTCCGTTGACCACAAATTAAGTAAACATATTTTTGTAAGTCAGGTCAAAATTACAAAATTCACTTAACCATTTAAATAAGTCCTATTTGTAGAATACTGTTTTGTCTGTGCCTAGATATTATATAAGTATTATAGTGCTTAGATATATACCATTGAACCTTATATATATATTATATACTAGCTGTACCCGCGACTTCGTTCGCGATTGCCGTACCTGCAGACTAATTATTCACATTTGTGCACTGTTTATCCCATATTAAGCAACACTGTGGTCTGCGGTGAAGCACTCTTATAGTAAACATAGCTCAGAATGGAGCTTTTTACTTTGGATTTCAAAACTCCCGGGTTGTATTTTCCAGAAGACAGTAGTTACGTAACTCAGAGAGTTCTTTCCCGGTTCGCACAATGAATGTTGAAGCAAAGTACATTGTGCGTTTTTTTACAATTTCGATTTTAAAACGGCGGTTTGTTTGACGGTAGATCGAACATATTTTTTTTATTTCTCATTCTCGGAAAGAAGTGTTTGTTTGATCTGAGTAGCGGGTAGTAGAGGCTCCTTCCCACCTAAGGCCGGAAAAAACTCATAGTAAATGCTTCCTTCTCTTGGGCCGGAATGACTTGTAACAATGGTAACCATTGGTGTAAACAAACTTATACGTCTAAGATTTTTCGTTGTAAAATACTCTGTTGTTATAAAAAAAATTAATAACAACTATGTTTGGCAGGGTAGTAACTTAATATAAGGTAAAAAGTGTAGGTTAAAAAGAAACTAACTTACATTGTTCTAACTCCTAGTTTATCTTTGTATCTTCTACTCATGTTTATTATTATTAGTAAATATTTAGAAAACTTACATTTTACATTTTTTTTTACCGTCCTCATATTTTAAATGAAAAGTAGAGTGCTTAACACGTATGTAAGTCATCGATTCCTACTTGGACTATAGCCGCATTAATTTAAAATAGGTACTGCTCATGTTATTAAAATCAAAATAAATAATAAAAAAAAACATACTATTTTTATATCGTTATTCCTTATATTAGTAGTGAAAAGCAGAGAGATTCCTCTTCGGGCAATAGCCGCCCGTAAATATTCCAAACAAAATTTTACGTATAATTTCACAAATAGTTCTATCCTCTCAATAATTTTTTAGTAAGTAAGTTATTTTTTCAATGAATAATTTTTAGAAAAGCTACTTTTTTTACTTTTTTAAATTCGAAATGAAAAGTAGAGAGCTGAACGCGGGTGAAAGTTATCAATTCCTTTCGACCTTTGTATAACAATCTACTAAATTTGTTCACTTCCAACTTTAAACGGATTAAATCACGTATATTTATCGTTATTTTTGTCCCGACAGTCACCCCGTGACCAGGATCACTACAAAGTGTTTGAAACGGGACAAAAATAATGATAAATAAGTATACGTGATATAAACCGTTTAAAATTGTTTAATTACTAAGTGTAACAATCGCGAAAACCTAAGACAACATTGTGCACTTCCATTGCGCAGTCTCCGAAATCTATCCGGCAAAAGAAATATATGTAGTTAAAAAAACTGATAGTGGTGGATGTACCACATTTTAGAGTTTTATCGTAGCAAGCTTGCAAAAGTAAATAATTGTGGGTGATGCCGGTCTGTCCGTGGGGTGACGGGCTTTCCGTGGGGTTCCAGGCTTCCTATGGGTTTAAGATGAGCCGTACGTTCAAGGGTTTCTCAACATTCCGCGGTTCAAGTTATTTAAAACGAAATATTTAGTTTGTGATATCTGTAATTTCTTAACTGCAAAACTGAGGACTTTGAAATATTTACGCGAAAATAATTAAAAATACCACTATTGTAACAAAAAATGAATGATTGAAGTCGGACTACGCGTTAATAAATTACAACTAAGTGTACATTTTAACTTTCATCCCCTTTCCGAGAACCGTACTGAATTTCGGGATAAAAGAATCCTGTCCTTCTTCGTAGTATGAACTCGAATCGTGCTAAGTTTCATTCAAATCCATTCAGTAGTTTTGGAGTGATGCGGGGCCGGGATACAGACAGACAGCCAGAAAAAAGAAGCAGTTTTTGCATCAGTATCAGCAAAGTCACAGTCAAAGTTATACCTATACGATAAAGTGCGACCGCCAGCTTAAGATGAGCCGTACGTTCAAAGGTTTCTGTACATTTTGGATGTCAAGTTATTTGGAACGTAATATTTAGGTTGTGATGTCTGTAATTTCTGATCTGCAAACCCGATGACTTTGAAATATTTACGTGATAATTTTTAAAGCACCACTATTCTAATTTAAAAAATCGGCCAAGTGCGAGTCGGACTCGCGCACGAAGGGTTCCGTACCATTAGCTATACAACATTAGACTTCATATTTTAACCTTTTTAGGGTTCCGTACCCAAAGGGTAATAACGGGACCCTATTACTAAGATTTCGCTGTCCGTCCGTCCGTCCATCCGCCTGTCACCAGGCTGTATCTCAAGAACGGTGATAGCTAGACAGTTGAAATTTTCACAGATGATGTATTTCTATAGCCGCTATAACAACAAATACTAAAAACAAAATAAATATTTAAGGGGCCCCCCCATACAACAACCTTGATTTTTTTACCGTTTCTTGCTCGATACTAATGACGGTGACTGGTAGACGCTTTAACTATTCACAGAATATTTAGTTTTATGTTTTCTTTAAATATAATTAATTAAATTAGAATAAATAATTAAGGGGGCATGGATACAATAAAATTTCAGATAATGGTACGGAACCCTTCGTGCGCGTGTCCCATTAGCATTTGGCCGGTTTTTTTGTTTTAACGTGCGCGAGTCCGACTCGCACTTGGTCAAATTTTTGTATTTGTTGTTATAGCGGCAACATAAATACATCATCTGTGAAAATTTCAACTGTCTAGCTATCACCGTTCTTGAGATACAGCCTGGTGACAGACGGACGGACGGATGGACAGACGGAGAGTGAAATCTCAGTAATAGGGTCCCATTTTTACCCATTGGGTACGGAACCCTAAAAAGAACGTATGAAATCAGACCACGTGTTAATAAATTACAACTAAGTGTATATTTTGAGTTTCATCCCCTCTCCCAAAGGAACCATAATGAATTTCGGGATAAAAAGCATAAATTATCCTACCTCGTAGTATGACCTCAAATCATGCTAAGTTCCATTGAAATCCATTCAGTAGTTTTGTTTGCGCGACCGGGATACAGACAGACCGACAAAAATAAATAAAAAATACAATTTCGGCATTAGTATCAGCTACAGAGTACTGTAATTTTTTTTTTCAAAATATCTGCCATATACAGAATTAATTACTGTTTTATTATAATTATAGATTATTTTTGTCCCGAATCACGATCACTACAAAGTGTTTGAAACGTCGGGACAAAAATAATGATAAATATACACGATTTAAACCGTTTAAAGTTGTTTAATTATTAAGTGTTATAATCGCGAAAACCAAAGACAACATTGTGCACTTCCATTGCGCAGTCTCTTAAATGTATCCGGCAAAAGAGAGATATGTAGTTAAAAAAAACTGATTGTGGTGAATGTACCAGATTTTAGAGTTTTATCGTAGCAAGCTTGCAAAACTAAATAAGGGTGCCGTGCTGCCCGTGGGGTTCTGGGCTGCCTGTGGGTTGTCGGGCTGTCCTTGGGGTGCCGGGCTATAATGTCACCCTCACATCTTTACCCGTAGTAGGTGTTGTAAGAGGCGATAAAGAGTAGCACTACAGAGGGTGGGCAGCAGCGCTTTCTGAGAAACTGATATCTCACACCGCGATCCCCAAGATGCCTGCCAAGCGTGGGGATTATGGCAAACCCTCCCATAGTGGTGGAGGCTGTGTTCACCAGTAGACAATGCGGCTGATATAATATTTCTATTAAGCCTTTATGATAAAGTGCGAATGCTAGCTTAAGATGAGCCGTACGTTTAACGGTTTCTCAACATTCCGCGGTTCAAGTTATTTAGAACGAAATATTTAGTTTGTGTTATCTGTAATTTCTGAACTACAAAACTAATACAAAATAATTACGTTACCACTATTGTAACAAAAAAATAATGATTGAAATCGGACTACGCGTTAATAAATTACAACTCACTTACATTTTGACTTTCATCCCCTTTCCTAAGGGAACCGTACTGAATTTTGGGATAAAAAGTATCCCATATCCTTCTTCGTAGTATGAACTCAAATCGTGCTAAGTTTCAATTAAATCCATTCAGTAGTTTTGGAGTGATGCGCGGTCGGGTTACAGACAGACAGACAGAAAAAAAAACAGTTTTTGCATCAGTATCAGCTACAGATTGCTCTGAAAAAATATTTTCAAAATATCTGCAATGTACAGAATTGAACCTATTACAGTTTTATTATGAGTATAAATAGATAAATGTAAGCGTCTTACCCCTCGCGCTTCCCTACCTGCCTTCCCCAACTTGTTATAGGTATAGATTAGACTGATTAGAGCATTGCATGTTATGAAATATATACATAGGGAAATTGTGCTTATCGTAATAAAAAAAACTGTGTTTTATTGTTTGAAATATCAGAATCTTTTGGAGTGGTCCGACTACAGACCTATCTATAATAGACCTATACAATAAAGTGCAAACGCCAGCTTAAGATGAGCCGTACGTTCAAAGGTTCCTGTACATTCTGGATGTCAAGTTATTTGGAACGTAATATTTAGGTTGTGATGTCTGTTATTTCTGAGTAGTATCCTGGTACTTTCTTTGAAGCGCTTAATTATTTTGCACCTGCAGATAATTTAAATACGTTGAAACCGATGACTTTGAAATATTTACGGGATAAATTTTTAAGTACCACTATTCTAACAAAAAAATCGGCCAAGTGCGAGTCGGACTCGCGCACGAAGGGTTCCGTACCATTAGCTATACAACATTAGACTTCGTATTTTAACCTTTTTTTTGTTTAAACGTGCGCGAGTCCAACTCGCACTTGGCCATTTTTTTGTATTTATTGTTATAGTGGCAACAGAAATACATCATCTGTGAAAATTTCAACTGTCTAACTATCACCGTTCTTGAGATACAGCCTGGTGACAGACGGACGGACGGACGGATGGACGGACAGACGGACGGACAGCCGGACAGACCGTTTTTACCTTTTGGGTACGGAACCCTAAAAAGAACATATGAAATCGGACTACGCGTTAATAAATTACAACTAAGTGTATATTTTGACTTTCACCCCCTCTCCCATGGGAACCATGCTGAATTTCGGGATAAGAAGCTAAATTATCCTACCTTGTAGTATGAACTCAAACCATGCTAAGTTTCATTGAAATCCATCCAGTAGTTTTGGAGTGATGCGCGGCCGGGATACAGACAGACAGACAGACAGACAGACAGACAAAAATAAAAAAAATTACAGTTTCGGCATCAGTATCAGCTACAGAGTACTGTACATTTTTTTTTTTCAAAATATCTGCCATGTACAGAATTGGTCCTGTTACAGTTTTATTATAAGTATAGATAGTGAATTCTTCAACACGGCCTAAGATGTTCGATGAGAAGAAATTTAAATAATTAGAAATAAAAGCGAGTAAAAGTAGTTGTCTTTTGGACAACCGTTTTATTCAAACCGAAACGTAATACTTTTTTCTCAAATTAGTTGTAATATTTACATCAAAATAATTTAAATGCTGTTTTTTTGTTGTAAATTGAGCATGTTCAACTAAAACTTTCTTTTAATTTACACGTTATTCTTATGAAAAATATGAGCTTTGGAATCCTAAGCTTGGGGACAACACATAGTTGCCCAAGAGACGTTATGGGTTGCACAGAGGACTTACTGTTTTAATGGTTCATAAACATGGATTATTTCAAGCAATGAGGCCAATAAAATATATTATAATAAGTCATAATCATTTATTTATAAAATAATTAATGACACGCTAATATGATAATGAGATCGACAATATTGAAAACTTAAACTTTACGAAACATATCAATACTACTAAAGTTAACCCTTATAATCTTATAAACTTGACGAGGTAATCTAGCATTAGCTTATATACTTTGAATACTAGTCTTGTAGATACAGCGTTAATAAAACCAATCAATTCTTTTTAAGACACTTTTTCTTGCATAATTCTAGCACTATTCGCAAATTTTCGTTCCAGGGGGACGACCTGCTGGAACGAAAATTTGCACTTTAAAGTTAAATATTTCGTAAATGGAGCATTCAATAGAAAAAGAGGTCTGCGCCGTTTTTAAGCCTTTAGAGTCAGTAGTAAAAAAGTTATCAACATTTTATAGTCATATTTTTCAAAATTTCGTGCATTTTCCAAATTAAAAATCCGGTTTCAACATTTTTAAATAGCTCCACGCATCAAAACACGCGGGCCGCGATCCCCGACCGTTTCCCGTTGGATTGAGCGGGATCGGAGCTATACTTTTTTAAATATACCAAAATCTTCATAAATCACACTTAGAAAATTTACCTTACGTGTACCGCTCCCCATACGTTAGGAATACAGCATAGTCGATTTCAAGTCAAAATATAGAGTGTAGCCTACCAAAATGTGCGTCTCTGGTAGCGCAAATCAACTATAGCATCGTCCCATAGTAAAATCCTACACTAGACTGCAAAAACCTGTTTTTGCAAATATTTTTGTTAGAAATTTGAAACTTTCGTGATGTCTTTGTTTGTTTCTTATTTGTATGATTGGTAAATTGCGGCCACTGGTAGCGGACCGTCTTGCATCGTTTTTAGGCCTTTAGATTGAATAGTAAAAAAGGTATCAACATTTTATAGTAATATTTTTCAAAATTTCGTGCATTTTCCAAATTAAAAATCCGGTTTCAACATTTTTAAATAGCTCCACGCATCAAAACATGCTGGCCGCGATCCCCGATCGTTTCCCGTTGGATTGAGCGCGATCAGAGCTATACTTTTTTAAATATAACAAAATCTCCTCAATATACCTATCTTTGAGCTCTAGTTAATTCCTATGTGATTTTAAAATACCTATTCAACGATACCACACACGAAGGGGTAGACGACAAAAAAAACATTCATCGCCACTTCACATGAAGGGGAGCTACACAAAAAAAAATCACAATTTTATTTTACCACTTTGTTGGCGTGATTGGTTTACATATCCATACAAAATTACAGCTTCCTAGTACTAATGGTCTGTTAGCAAAACCTCGGACAGACGGACAGACAGACGGACATGACGAAACTATAAGGGTTCCTTGTCAGGACTACGGATCCCTAAAAAAACGAAAGTATGAAATAAGATGTTGCAGTCAACACCATGCTGATTCGACATTAAATTATCATGTCTACAAGTTATTCCGTATTTTTCATAGGAGGAAGTCGGTTCCGTTATTTTTTTATATTATCACTCTTTTTAGTGATGCAAAGTGCTTACTAGATCATCTAAAATACTTACTTCTCACCATCTACGAGGTTAAATCATCCATAGGTATGTATGGAAATATTTTTTTCACTTCATTGGCTGTAACTTAATAACTACTCAACCGATTTTGATGTAAATTAGTTAGTAATTTCGTAACAAACATATTTTACTTATATTTTTGAAAGTCGGTTAAAAATTATAGAAAATGTAGTATTTACGTTAAATCTATGTACGCTACATTATAATTAAAAAAGTATTTACTTCACTTGACGGCAGTTTTGTATTGTGATACTGCGACTAAACCATGACTCTAAATTGTTAATTATTTCAACGAGTAGGTACTACCTACTTACCGGGATCACTCCAATATGTAATTTAATTATACACTTACTCGTACATATGCCACGTCAGTAGCTACTTACACTCACGATTGCCGATGCGGGTCTCTGTCTGGAACCGTATTTACTTATAAACGGTTCAAAGAGGGATTTTGGAACTGTGGACTTAGGTAAGTTTTTCTTTACTTCAACACGAATATAAAATAAACAAATAATTATTTATACCTAAACTTTTACTTAGGGATCGTAAACTACAAATATGGTAGCTGTACAGTATCCGGCTTTATAATATAAGGACTGTCCCATATCCTTCTGTTGGATGGAAAATGCGACTGAGGTATAAAATGTGCCCAATCAGCAGCATGTCACCACTAGCGTCGATGTGACGTGGGTTGTTGTTAAAGCCCAGATTACTCGGAAGTTTATAAATGTTGTCCTCTGTGTTACTAGCAAAAGCATAGTTTCAAAACGTGTTTGTATTTTCCTTTGTGTTTTTGAAAAGACAACCTAACTCACTCGTTGTAGGTACCATGTACCAACCCTACAATGTGTGGCACAAGGTTAGGAACTTGATGATTCTAGAAACATAGGCATGTGCTTATCCGTATCAACCTACCTAGTGACTCCAATACTACCAATTTGAATGAACATAATAATTGTGTTGTAGATTGTATTCATGCATTGTAAAAGTACAGGATGCACGTGCAGTGTGCACGCACCCGATTATATCCGGTTCAAATCAATACCACAATGATCTAGAAACCACCAGTTTGTGCAAGGGCAAGCGATCCTCAAGTAGGGGCGTTCGACACGCAAAGTTTTCAGTTGAATGAAATTGAATCATTACATAACTTTTTTGCAGAGGACGTCGTTAGTCTAGTCACAGACTAACTGAAAGGGCTCATCTTCTTTACAAACAGGGCCTTATTTTCATCTCTATGTCGCTTGATTTTTGCGTTAAAATAAAAGATTTCCAGTTCTCCGACACCTTTTAATTGCCTGGCATATCATCCAGAGAAGAGATGAGTAAACGAAGGTTTTCGATCAGCAGAGAAGAAACAATAAGTATAATGACGTTGTTAGAAACCCTATCTAGTAGCAAGTTGAGGACTTGATACGGCACTTCTGGACGTGCCTGATATTGTAGTCGGCACTAGCTTGGAGGTATATTCTCTACCCAACAAAACATTAAGATTCGATACAAGAATATATAAGTCTTATTATGTAAGTACATATTGCGATAAATAAAATAAATAAGTTATATAGGTACTAATAAATAACAGGTCGAATTAAGAACCTTCCCCCATTATAAAGTTCCACGCCCAAAGAGTAAAATGGTACCCCACCTGAAAAGACTCCGCTGCTGTCTGTATGTCACGCATGGCTCTCCAGCTTCGATAATTGTTGTAAACGTTGACCTAAAGATAAATATAAGACTTGAAATTCAATGTTTTTTTCTATTGGAAAGGAGGGCAAACGAGCGGGCGGCTCACCTGGTGGTAAGTGACCACCGTCGTCCAGGAACATTCACAACACCAGAGGTCACAAAGATGCGTCGCCAGCACGGATTTAGGAAGGGTAAATCCGTGGTCGCCAGCCTTTGAGGAGTGCAGGCACCCCACGGGGAACTAATGCATCCAATATATAGATATAGTAAAATGCTGAATATATAGGTAACAGTGGCTTAGTATTAGCAACAAGAGACAAAGTGAACTTTGTCCCTTGCAGCACAACATTAACTAACCTTACTGATACTCTCACATTGAGAAATGACGATGATGTTGATGATACTACGGCGACTGGTTCTATGGCCCCTTACAAAGGTACCTTATAGCCCCTGAACGGAGCATTTTAATTTATTTTATATGCATATATCACTTGCAGTGCCCATTTGTCCCGTCACAATTTTTTTTTATTTTTTATTGCTGATAGTTAAGCCTTTGACCACAATCTCACCTGATGGTAAGTGATGATGTGGTCGTAGGTGTTAACAGGCTTAACCTAGAATGACTGGCTCTCAAGGACAGCTGCCGGAACACACCGTTAGGTGCTTGGCGACAGATTTTCTACTTGAGGGTGGTCGCTAGCCAGGCGAGCATTCGCAAAATGCCCTACCACCATGCGATGAAGCTCAAGCCCGCGGCGGGATTCGAACCATGAACCTGCTGCGCGGCAGTCCATAGCCAAAGCCACCGAGCTATCACTGCTTCTGCGTGAAGAAAATGACAAGATTTTTATAAAAAACATTAAACAGCTTCTCATTAAAAAAGCATATTACACAATTGATGACATCTTAGATGAAAATGACTAATTACTAACTAGATCTACTTACCTTTGACATTTATTATACATACACATAATATAAAATCAAAATCAATATAAATATAACGTCCTCCTCTGTTCTATGTTGGTGTGCCCGACGCGACGGGTCCCTAATGTACTGTACTGTTATCTATTGTAACAACTTGTATGTACTACTATTGATGGAAGCAATAAATGATCTGAATCTGAATCTTCTATTTCACTAATATCATTAAAAAGGATCCCGACAACGCAAAAAGCATGTGAAAAAAAGTTGCGCCTGATGACTACGATCGATGATTACTTATAACTAAGTCCCTCTTACATATTTGGCTAGTAATTTTACACATAGGGTAGAGCTTGCCTAATTGGTGGGATAGGGTAATATAGTGGCAATTTTGGTTTTCGCTATCCCTACATTGCCCAGCGAGTGTTGCGATTATTTTAAGTTTAAAATGATGTACTCCGGACTCTTCCCTTCCCTTTACCGCTAGCCACGGAGCAGAGAGTGCACTTTGTCTAGGCCTGCCATCCGTCCGGGATTTGTTCTAGTTTAGAGGGCGTCCGTTGAGCGTCCAGCGGGTGTTTTCAAACACTCCTAATGAGTTGGAAATACATTAGTACGCTGCACACAAGTTAACTCCGGCGCTGCAAAATCGACAACGACGACGACGACGCCGACTCCCGTCAAAAAAGTTACCGCCAACCCCAGTTATTCACGCTTGTTGACGTTTTGACAAATCTGGCTATACATTTAGAGAACATTTCCTTAGGGTCTTTTTCTTCTGGCGAAAAACATGATAATCTTGATATTAGTTGGCAACCCAAGTATATAGTATAAGTATATAAGTAGTTATATTGTGAGTTTTTTCGCTTGTCTCGCAGCAATCGACGAAGGAGGGAAACACACTAAACATGCATATGAAGAGATAATTATGATTTCTTCTATGATCAAAATAATTAAAAATTTAAGGATTTTGAACTTCTTAAAATTTAAACTTGTTTTACTTTTCATTGACATGAAGCGCTCGTAGCGAACGAAAGTTTGCTTGGCCGTTCTTAACCGATCAGCAGCGCAAGTACCGAACTTACCGATCGCTAAATTTGACATTACAATCGTCTAAATTCGATAAAACAACATCGATATAACCGGTTTTATCGAATTTAGACGATTGTAATGTCAAATTTAGCGATCGGTAAGTTCGGTACTTGCGCTGCAGCTACGGTACACATTATTTGTGTTGAGCGTGCTGCGCGCGCGACGCGCTGTGTTTTATATTGCATTTTATTTAATGTAGCTACCTATAGCCATGAGATTAAATAAACTAGTGTATGAAACTGCATATAATTAGGTATTAAAACACCCGTGTAATCTTATTTTGAAACTCGCCTGCGGCTCGTTTCAAAAACTATACACTCATGTTTTAATACCCTTTAGTACAAGTATATGACAGTTGCATAAACTACTATTATTGTACTGCCTAGAATATAGAGGAAACACTGAACTTAAAAGTTGATTTGGACCGAAATGTTAAATTTGAATTCTTATTATCACCATAAAGCCAACCTTTACCCTACGTACTTGCATATTATCCCATGTCATATTATTAACGAACATTGTAATATTTAGAAGTTATAAAACCAAAGAATATATTTACTAGTAAGTATATAATTTTTTGTGACCTGAACCATCACAAATTGAAATAAATGTATTGCATAAAGCAAAGCACTATATTGCTGTATAAAATTCGTTCTTATAATTATTTTTAAATCTATTGAAGTTTGCTTAGCCATTCTGAACCGATCAGCAAAGCAACGTCCGCCGCGGTCATGACTTGGATGGGTGACCGCTGGTGACATTACTACTGAGCGCTTCCGTGCTTCGGAGGGCACGTTAAGCCGTCGGTCCCGGTTGTTGTCTTAGGATGGCAGTCCTTATAGCATGGTGGTAGGGCATTTTGCGAATGTCAATTAGAAAATCTGTCGCCAAGCACCTAACGGTGTGTTCCCGCAGCTGTCCTTGAGAGCCAGTAATTCTCTAGGTTAGCCTGAACAACATCTTCGACCACATCATCACTTACCATCAGGTGAGATAGTGGTCAAAGGCTAACCTATCACGCATATAAAAAACCCCAAATTTAGAAATAATTATTATATTTGTTCTAATACAATTTCTCGTGTGGATTACGCACATGATATTTTTACTATAAATTTTATGATATTCCTGAACATGCAAATAATATCTTTGACTAGGTCACTTTAGTGAACATGCCTAAATCTTTGAGGGCCCTATGGGACGTTTAGGTATTAATGGTTTACATTTTCGGCACTGAATGTCGAAACCGATACTAAAATAGGCGCACCAACTCGCGTGCTCATGATGCCTGAACATAACGTTAGGTGCTCTGCTATAAATGTTCAATTATTCAGGTTGGCATGCCCTATCTCTAAATCTGCAGTAATAATGACTTTTGTAATTACGGTCTCTAGGTCCAAACTGTGTTGGATTGGATATCAAGAGAAGAGTCAACGAACTATATGCATGTTAAAGATAAAAGAATTGATATTTAATGATACAATTAAGATAAACCGTTTGATATAAAAAGAAAACGATTTGTAGTTGATATAAAACTTCACAATGAAGATACCAATTTATGTGATCAGTGCTATTCTATTGGTGATATTAGCTCAGGTGCGTACTTAGTTAAATAGGTTTCAAAAATATTTTCAGTAACTACGTATGAACTGTGCCAGTAGGGTGACCAGCTAGAATGTCACCCCCCTATCTCTTAGGATTAAATACCGGAAGATGGGTCTTTTGAAGAACTACTATGTTACACTGCGCTCCCCAAGACGCATGCTAAGTGTGTGGATTATTGACGCCACCCCAGAGAGAGGCTATGTTCAGCAGTGGACAATCCGACTGACCACAGTATATATGTAAGAACTTCTAAACATAACTTACCATAACCACTGATTTACTTTTACAGAATATAGAAACTAAAGACGTACTTCGTAAAATAAGAAAAGTTGAACAAAAACTACAAGAAAAGCATGCATTAAAAATATCAGAAAGAGATCTCCGCGGTATTAGAGATGTTTGGAACAAGATAAGAGAAAATGCGATTACTTCATGGAATTATATAAAATCTATGGCCGAGAAGTCAAAAGAGAGAGTAAAATTATTTATCAACAACGTCATACACCATTCAGTTGAACTTAAAGATAAATTTGAGAGCAAGCTTAACGAGCTTAAGGATAAACTGAATTCAGTCATTAGCGATCTTTATGGCACAGGAGAAATCGTCAAACAATGTTTGCGAGTGAGTTGAGTTCCTATCCTTCAAAACATATAAACAGAGTCACTAATATCTACATAATACGAACACAAGACTCCAGGTACCTGATGTTCCAGCAGTTTATATGCGGCCTACGCGTGGAAACGAATGGCTCCCGTTAGTCCAGCCAGGGCAGCAGCTCTCTGATGCTGGTGCAGGCTTTCCGGTTCGCTCCTGAGTACCGACGTGTTCCTCTCTTTGTGGTGCCACATTTTGCACTAGATGAGTAGGTGTGCGGCCGTTTCTTTTGCCTCCATGTACATAACATCAGATGCTACATGAACGGCTGATGCAGAATCTGCACAAGTTGCTGTCTATGAATGCAGCTGTTTATTTTCAGTGCGCAAAATGATCAGTAACGATTCCTGCTACCCGTCGTAATTGGTCCTTTCAGCAATTACTTCGATTTAACTGTGGGAAGGCCCTCTTCGACTGCCTGCAATTCCCTGTACCTGTAAGCTCTAGTCCAAATTGCGCCAGTTAGGAAATGGCTTCTGGACCCACTATGTATCCTCCTATATCCTCATAAGAGTGATCTTAATTTGTATCTACTTACTTCTTCCAGTAACTTATGACCCTGAAAAGATTAGCCCGGGTGAGAGATATAATTGTTTAGCTGAGTATAACAGTCAGTGCTAGATAATAAAACAATATAATATACCTAACCTACACATTCTAGGTTAGCCTGAACAACACCTTTGACCACATCATCACTTACCATCAGGTGAGATAGTGGTCAAAGGCTAACCTATCAGGTACAAAAAATATCTGGTGGGAGTAATGTACATTTGTAATAGTATATATCTCATTGCTTTCGATTAATAGAATCGCAACCCAGCGTATTTACTTACTACGCCATAGTGGATATTTTTGTCATTTTTATTCTCGATAGATGCAATTTTTTGATAACTATTTTGTTGTTGGTCAAAATAACTATATTAGTCAGTTCAGTTTTATTCATAAATTAGTGTTATTTTATTTGAAAGAAAATGCATAGTGGTAAAGGATATTGTTATTGTTTTATATAATATATACCTACCATAATGTGCGGTTTCAAGCAGCAGCATAGAGTGTGCCTACTTAAAATGCCTACAACGGTATCCTGAACTTTTAAAAGAAATTGTAAAAATATTTTCAGGATGAACAGGAAAATCTAGAAGAAATCCCTAAGGCAATAATGGCCCATATGATTGAATGTACCGCTGAAAAAATAAACTTCCTAACGCAATTCAACAGTGATGAATCGCATCTCGCAATGAATGAAACTAAATTCATCAGAGAATTAGATGAAAAGAGGGATATGTGCGAGCATGATTTGTCTAACGTACAAGAATGCCTTTGCAAAGTCAGAGAAGATATATTTGATAACTTCACAGATATGGAAAATATTATTTTAAGACACGTAAGTAACTCGGAAGTCTTATCATAGACCTACTGAAATGTGTGCCTATATATCAAATATTTTTTCTCTATTTTGATGATTGGCGAGAGAGATGTATCAACCCCCTTATTTATATTGTTCTCGTGTTTCACCTAAGGCACCTTATCCTGTCTCCCATTAAGTAAACTTTGCTATAGCAAAATTAAAATAAAATAAAAATAAAAAATAAAATAATTTGGGCGAACCTCGCTATTTTCAAAAATTACAATTAATGTTGCCTCTATAATTTTAATATTATATTATTTTTCCTCAAACTGTTATTTTTAGCATTATGAGTCGAGAAACATAGCAGACGACATAAAAGGGACCATAGTGACGTGCTTTCTTAATAATTTGATGGAAGCAACAAATTCAATCGCAGCTGAAATTTTAGAAATAGCTAAATGTGTTTTGGAAGCAAAAGAAAAAGAACAAACACCTTTAGAATGAAAACAACAATCAAAATATTCATATAGGTATGGAGTAGAACAATACCTACAAAGATACGATTTAAATCGAAACAATTAATACTATATATATTATACACATATAATACATATGAAATAAATCTACTCTATGAATATTATATTCTATTTTTTGAGGTCCTTCCAGTTTTCATTTTTTTTTCCACATTTCCTTCATTCACCTTTTCCACCACCATATTATACTTGTAACACAATGACCAAAGAAATATTCCGTCGGCCAATATGTGTTCCTTTGCACTTCTCGAAATACACTTCTACAGCTCAACATTAGCCGAAAATCTCAAAACATTGATCTCAAGAATGGGCACAAAGCTTTGTGTTCTCACATCATCGGCGCAGCACCAGAGACACAGGGTATACAACCGAGAATCAACAAAGACTGGGTGTAATTCAGAGTAATATCCAATCATTTTTCAACAGCGAAACTTCAACATCCAGACAAATTCATCCTTATCTGATTTAGCCAAAGTAAGTGCACACGAAGTATACGCATTCGAAGACAAACAGAGAGGCGTGAGGAGACAGGTCAAGAATAAGCCGCCGTCTAACATAATTTATAACTAGGTAAATAGTATTCTCACATGTAGTATAAGTGTTTAAGAAAAGTTTACTGCTAAATAAAAATGAGGGTATTTAAGCCTAATGAATAGTAGTAGTCACATCAGTAGGTAACTAAAAACCAGAAGAAGGTAGCCGTTGCCGAAATCGCCGTGGAAGAGATCATATTGTTATATACAGAACAGCCCTTCGACTCATATGTTTCCACCCTGGTGGTCGTCTCAATAATGCCTCGCCCTTCACTTCGTGTCAACAGTCACCACTCGTTTTAGCGGGAAATCACCCAGCCAATCACAGAGTGTGTCGTATGTTTAATACCGTCAAAATGGTGGTGCCACTGTCAGATCGGTGTTGCCATTACCACATCCGCTAACTGACTAGTATTAAATATTTATAGCTGTCCAATAATACCATAATACCTAATGAAAACATAACATTCGGCCATCGGACATCGTGCAGACTCCGGCGCACGAAAACAAACATATTTAAAGCTAGGTTATTAAAATATTCTTCTTCTAATTGTTGATGACCCAAAAGGTATAATTATCTCTAATGACACTAAACGGATTCATTATTTATTATTACAATTATTATTTACATTAATTTTAATTTTATTTCATTGTCTTTAAAAATTTCATATCTTTTGATTAGGTGTTTTTTCCATCTTAATATACTTATATATACATATATTATGCAAAACAATCAACATATAAACATAACATTAGGCCTTTTCTGAATCCGTATGATACTAAAAATAAAAAAAAACATTGTAAGCTGATTTGGCATTTCATTTTAATATACCTACATAGTACGTGTTAGAATGAAGCATATTGCAATCATAAATTCTAAGAAGTGTGTAAAATGTTGTACTTGTTTAATAAACAAGTGAACTCTTAAAGTTTGCAAATAATTTATTTTCGCTAATGTGCAAACAATGTTTTGGGCAGTCGTGTAAAAATTGAGTCTGGTTGCTGCTACTCTCTCGATGAAATTTTACTTATTAATAGAATACTTTCATGTGTTCTAATTATGTTTAATTAATCACTGTGCTCAAAGGAAAATAAGAATTATTCTTAAAATTAGACTGTTTTAGTTTAATTGTTACATGCTATTAATTTGGCGACATAATCTGTTAGTTCGATTTGTTCATAACATCTAATGTACTCGCATTTGAAGCAAATAAATAATATTCTATTCTAAAAGTGGTTTTTCTGGATCACCCTTTGCACAATTTTCAATTCTCTATTGGCCGTCAAGTTCATCTTTAAACATTCCAGGTACTTTACCATTGTCGGTATCTGTATACCAAAGTATTAAATTGTTAACGTATTTCTTTTTAATTACATTGTAATGGTATTGATACAAGTGCTGCTTAGCCTATTCCAAAACGACAAATCCTATATAGATTGATCTGTCTAAAATAACTTTCTCGGGTTTTAACTGAACCGCTACCAGATTTTCAAAAAATATACAAATAGGTAAATTTCACATTAGGATTAGAAACTATTTTTTTTTTCGCACCAAGTTTATTCGTCATATTGGTCTCATCATTCCATTTGGTAAGTAACTTTACCTCAACCTGTTTGCGTTTATTTTCTATAGTCTTGCCAAATATTGAATTATTTAGGAGTTTAAAAAAATCTTTTTCAAAGATCCTAGTGGACGATTGCCGAAGACGGGTATTTAAATCAATATATTTCTTTAAGTATTCTTCTTGTCTAAAACTCAGTATTCCATGGATTTTTCTTAATACTAGTCCATTTTTTATGCATTCTTTGAGGTGAGAATAGTGAATAATATAATTAAATTTATTATACACGTAAGCTATTAGTTTTTCCGTCTTTCTTCCTATGGGTACAAACTTTTCTGGCGCAAAAGTAAATCACTATGATGATCATGCAAATATTTTGGGTATTCCAGATCAACCTTTAGATTAAACCCACAATTGCTGTCATGTAATACATTCATTACATCAAACTTATCAATTTCATTTTGATTTAGAAATTTAAAATCTGAAATAGGTAACTTTTTTATCATTGCATAACCATATAAATTGTTGCAATCAAGATATATCAAATAGCTATAATCTTTGAAGTCGTCAAATTCTGTGAAATAAATATTATTAGCTTTTGCATGACGTAGTGAACACTGTGCTAGCCCACCTCGAATACCCTTTTCAATCATTTGGTATATTTCCAGATCATTAATCAAATCTATTTTAACACCTGTATAAAGTAGCATAGCATCCCAACTAAAAATAGGTGCGGTGATGTAGTATGCTGGATCTAATTTATAGTACTGTAGACTTACATCTCGAAACTTTTCAGATATGTCACACAATAGCAAAACATCGCATTTTAGGTACAATTGTAATTTTACCGTTATATTTAGCTAACTCTAATGAATATATGAGAGTCATAGTTCGATAAGTTATGAAATACCACAGGTATGAATGGACATACCCTGTACATCAACTTACAATACACGTGCGACGGGCCCCTATATTTGGAGGTAATGGGGTTGTGATCACGAACCTTCAAATCTCCGAGTAATAAGAGGCCACAAATATGACAATTAGAAGCATTTTCGAAACTGTCTTTCTCAGTTTTTTTATCTCTCAATATTTTGCTTATTTGCTTTATATCTTCAATCAGTGTAGTAATAAATACTTCAACACAATCTTGTCCTCTATAACAAACGTATTTATTCATACTTGGGTCATGTGAACAGCAAATACAATAACCAAAACAAGATGGTTGATGATATTTTTTTTAATTATGAGTGTTATGAGAGTAATCATAACACTCATAATTCAGTAAGATCAGCATATATTATAAAATTGATCTTATGTTTTCTCTCATAATGTTTAAAACCAAGTATACTATTTTTTTGTGGTAAAGTCGTTACAACTTTAGAACAGTTATGAGTTTGATACTTTATTTCACTGTTACTAAACTGTAAACACGATTCACACATATATAGTTTACCTTTGTACTTAGTTATCTGTCGTCGTACAAATTTAATCATAACTCTTAAAAATTTTTTCTAGTTATAATAAATTAACATGTGTAACATCAACACTACTTGTTCAAAGTCTTCATTGTGAGTTTACATCTGTGTACGATTCCGTTTTCAACTTTGGGTTCGAAAGTGCCAAAACTACTACTAATTAAATACATTCACAACTTGTAAAAGCTTTTGATTTATCATCTGCCCATCGTCATCAAACTTTTATCTTTAGAACCTTTGAGATGGTCATGAAAATTATCTAAATATTATGACAAACTTTCTAAAATAGCTTCGCCAAATCGAGAACTGCCTAGATTCATGGACATTCTCTGTTATTGGAATTGTTCAACAGCTATAGGTTTGTGTTGGATTGGTTTAATCTCATCTGCTAATTCATAATCCAAATAGTCAATCATATAGAAAAAATACACACTTTGATATATGCGATATCTAGGTATATCTTTAGTTTATGCTTTAACGTAGACTTATTAACAATAGGATAGCTCTTACTTTTGATCTAGAATGATCCATGAAAAAAAAAGCCTTGTTAAATAGTTAAATATCTTTTAGTTATAAGCATACAAAGATTTGTCTATTCGGTAAAAAAATGTTCTAATAACATAGATTGAAGTTAAGTACTAGTCTTCTAAGACTACGTCAATGATTTGCTTTAGTTTGTCAATGGAAATTGTAATCTAATACTTGAATAATGGTTGTATATAGAAGCTTATAAATAAATTTTACTACGGTGGAAGTTACCAACTAATCTAATCAAAGGTAAATCGGAATTAAAATTAGTTATATTCAGGTTTTGGGCTTCAGTTAATTTTATTAGGGGCAATCACAATCAAATTCATTATAAACTAATTTTTTGGTTTTACTTTGGCATCCTTGACAATAATAAATCATTGTTAGAATTTGAAGAATAAATTTTTAGTACTTTATCAGTCTTCAAATAATGTTAGTGTTTGAAGAAGAACTTTGATTATTACTGATCTCGATGACCAATTTTTATTCAAATGCTTTATTGCAATAGCATGGTTTCTATAACCGTCTTCATCAAAATAAAACATCTAACAGTTAACTGAACCGAAGTAATTGTATATCTTTCTTGGTTTTGAAGAACCGATTAGACCTTTGTATCTCGATGCCACAGGCTAACTCAAGGGCAAGACATGCCCTCTCATACTCCCATTATCTAATAAACATTTTTTTCAGCTATCATAAAATTATCTTCTATAGGGAAAGCGCGATGAAACTTGTTTGCCATTCTGTCCAAGAGAAATTTAGGTTGGTCAAAGGATATAATCAGTTTTTCGCTGTAATAGCTAATTTCTGAATGGCAAAATGAAATGTTTTTCTGTCTTCTCAATTATATTTTCGTCATTCATACTTATTCATTTTTTTTAACCATATTTCAATGTTGTGGTCTTTTGTTCTCTGGGTTAAATTTTGGCCAAGCGTTAATCATTCTTTTAAGAACTAATTAACGTCTAACACTTATTACTAAAATTCTCATCATTATTATTATTGATTCAGTAACATCAATACTACGATTCGACACAGATTTAACATAGTTGATACTTGCTTCCTTCGTTACATGTCTCGCGACGACTGCTCACTAGAATCACTGATCAGGCGGTTGCGCACTAAACATAATATCTAGCCCATAACTTTTACAAAAAATAAGTTTTTTTGATAAACAATACCCTAAAAATATGCACATATATATGAAATAAGAATTTGTTGTTGCTCTATTCTCAGAATCATCTAAAGATACTAAAAGAAATTATGATCATTAATGCGTGTTGTTGAGTATCTCTTATAATATATATCCGACATATTTTCTTATCTAATAATGATTTAAAAGCTTTAAGTCATTAAAATATATAAATAACATTACATTCCATCAGTTCATACGGAAATATTCCTCTTGAGTGATAGTCATTTATATAATTTCTTCTTTACTTTATATCTTACTTTGAGTCTACTCACTCTAATAAAACTCGCACGAGTTATTCAAAGCCACTTCATTCGCATCCATAGCAAAGTAGAATTATTTTAGTTCTATAACGATGAAATATCTTAATTTCCTGCAACGCGTATGATCAAATCGTTCTTTAAAGAAATATGCTATACATGTATGAATTTTCTTTATCAAGACGCAAGCTCGCGTCTTCGTCGTCTTGCAATTCTATCTAAATGAACGCATGAAATAACACACGCTCACATTGCCTCAAAATGACATATACGCAGTGATAGCTCAGTGGCTTTGGCTATGGACTGCCGCGCAGCAGGTCCATGGTTCGAATCCCGCCGCGGGGTTTGAGCTTCACCGCATGGTGGAAGGGCATTTTTGAGAATGCCCGCCTGGCTAGCGACCACCCTCAAGTTGAAAATCTGTCGCCAAGCACCTAACGGTGTGTTCCGGCAGCTGTCCTTGAGAGCCAGTCATTCTAGGTTAAGCCTGTTAACACCTTCGACCACATCATCACTTACCATCACGTGAGATTGTGGTCAAAGGCTTACCTATCAGCAATAAAAAAAAAAAAAAAAAAAAAAAAAAAACAAAGTTACTAATAAACAAAGATTATCCTCACGTTCATTTAACACAACATACTCAGTTTTCTTAAGTGGTATGCTCACGTCCTCCTATGAAAAATGCAAACTTATTTCTTCTTTTCATCAGTTATCTTCTTGCAAATGACGCCCGCTCACGTCTTTTTACAAATAACGCCCGTTCACGTCTTTTTACAAATGACGCCCGCTCACGTCCTTTCACAAATGACGCCCGCTCACGTCTTTTTACAAATGACGCCCGCTCACGTCCTTTCATAAATGACGCCCGCTCACGTCTTTTTATAAATGACGCCCGCTCACGTCCTTTCATAAATGACGCCCGCTCACGTCTTTTTACAAATGACGCCCGCTCACGTCTTTTTACAAATGACGCCCGCTCACGTCCTTTCATAAATGACGCCCGCTCACGTCTTTTTACAAATGACGCCCGCTCACGTCCTTTCATAAATGACGCCCGCTCACGTCTTTTTACAAATGACGCCCGCTCACGTCCTTTCATAAATGACGCCCGCTCACGTCTTTTTACAAATGACGCCCGCTCACGTCTTTTTACAAATGATGCACGCTCACATCATAAAATCAACAGAAACTGATACGTAATACCTATAATAAATTTGAATAGTATCACAAAACAAAAATCTGAATTAAAAACAAAATGTACCTATCAAATACATTGACAGGGTCACAGAAAGGGTGTAAATTAAAATACAATTTACAGCTACGAAAAAAAATACAGAATTCCATTCAGTCGCCGGGATTACGGTATAGTCTAATAAAGTAAATATGTATATTTAATTCTACTAACTCATCTTCTTTTTATTCTAAGGCTGAGATTCAGAGATAATTGTGTAAGACGGTCAAAGACCAGTCTTAGCCAAGCGTCAGATAAGCTGATCTTTATATTCCATAATCAGAGATATAGTCTGAGTCCTGCTTACTTTGCTCTTTGTTTAGATCACACTATTATCTATGGCACATTATTCACTTATGGAACGTTTACCGGTTCTTGTTTATCTGTGCATTCTGATATAAAAAGAAAAAGACAAGAACAACGGTATGTAGAATGTCATTAGAGTGAGTGAAACAAAATAAGTGCCTTTTTCAATTTAAAAACAAAGAGTTCTTGAAGAACTTATTGCACCATACGCCTCAGTGTCTCACTAGACGGCGCCACTCCTGTTTTGAGACAGTCTAAAGTAGTCGATTTCCACTACTTGGCTTAGTATAGCACGCGCTAAGTTTAAACGCTGTACCAGACGCCTCTGAATACAATTATGAAGCTAAGCACTACATTAGTTCACGCTTCGACTTGTCCCTGAATCTTAGCCTAAGATTAGCTGGCAAAATAGTCGTCTCATTATTTCTCATATCTCATCCGAAATGTATTCATATATCATTAAAATCTACTATTCGTTCCACGTGCTATTGCAACGTGTTAGTTACTATACATAAGCATAAAAAAATAACTTGCATATGATGATAAGCGATCAACTGCAATATTGTTAATTGCGGGTAGATAATGTGCACTCACAATACGAAAGAAAATGTTATACCAATTCAAAATCTAACCACATACGAGTAGATATTAAATGTACACTTTTAAAGCAATTTCAACATTGAAGATAAGACAAAATTCTTTGCAGGGACGCTAGATACCTAATATTGATACAGTACTCACAATCACTTGGGCCGCAGCAAGACTTCACTTTGTGGGGGGTTTAAAACACTTCTGAATTGTTATATACAGAACAGCCCTTCGACTCATATGTTTCCAGCCTGGTGGTCGTCTCAATAATGCCTCGCCCTTCACTTCGTGTCAACAGTCACCACTCGTTTTAGCGGGAAATCACCCAGCCAATCACAGAGTGTGTCGTATGTTTAATACCGTCAAAATGGTGGTGCCACTGTCAGATCGGTGTTGCCATTACCACATCCGCTAACTGACTAGTATTAAATATTTATAGCTGTCCAATAATACCATAATACCTAATGAAAACATAACAATATGCTAACAATTACCACCATTCAAAAGTATAATGTACCTATATAATGAAATGTACTAGCTTCAACGCTAATGTCTGCTTGCTGGCTGAATAAGCGTAGTCCCGCGAAAGAATAACAAAATTACGACAGTTATATATCTCTAATAAGGTATACCTATCATTGTAATAGTTTATAAAAATTAAACTAAATCAGAATCACATACGCTTACGCTATATAATATAGCTAATAATTATTAATGCATAAATGTTATATCAATAACAACTAGGTATTAGATAATATTTATAAGAACTATGTTATGTGGCGGTACCTAAAAAGGGGTTTCACGGAAACTAGTAGTGCCATCTAGTTTTGATGGCCGTAAAATATTAAAGATAGACGCTATTTGTCGATTATTATATTTATTTATTACTATTTTATTATTATTTATTGCTATTTATCTTATTTTATGTTCACACTGTTAGTTCGCAATATTCTCAAGATGGCGATCAGAGTCCAAAGTGTGAAGGAGAGTGATTGGAATTTTTTGAGGTACGTATATAACCCATAGTTATAAGTATTTAACGGGACTTAATCGTGATAAAACGTGTATATTTTTATTTATTTACCTCGACGTTTTGACCAAGTTGCATTGGTCGCCACAATTTGTTATGTTTAGATAGTTTAGCTTTATAGGTATATACTGTAAAATGGATCATACATTGTGCATATTGACTTTGATTTCAGCAGTTTATATGTTGATCAATTAATGAAATGAGGTTATATCCGTCCACGTCTTGTTGCTAATTTGGAATACCCGATGTGATGGTAATTTGGTATACCTATTCCAAATTATCATCAGTTTTATTAGCAAAATATATCTGTTGGTATCCACTTAGTAGACACTTGCAGGTGTCCGATTGAGCTAAAATTTGGCATATTTTAGGTACCCATGAGTCTTCCATAGACATTGCAAATACTTATCTGTTGAGCAGATCTAATGATGGAGTATGGAGCTATTCAAAATAACTTCTCGGCAAATAAGCGAATTGAGTTGAAATTTGGTAATCGATTCTGTGAAATTCTAAGAACACAGGAAGAAGATGAGCCCATGAACAAGGCCAAGGGAAATCCATATCGCTATTAACTCAAGTTCTGCTCCCGTATGTTTGTGATTTTTGCCTATAACCCATTTATTTAATATACCAAACTGATTAAGACTGATTTGAAGTGATTAAACTTAAGTATTATAACTAGAAGAGCCGAACTGCAAGTGTTACAAACTAGAATAGCCGAACCGCAAGTGTTACAAAATAGAATAGCCAAACTGCAAGTGTTACAAAATAAAATTATAAAAATGCTTTTTAACTACAACTACATTACAAGCTCTAAAAAAGTCTACAAAGAAACTAAAATAATGAACATCAAACAATTATACAACTTTACCAGCTGTATCTTCATTAGAAAAGCTTTAAACCAAAATATCCATACAAACCTACGCTTCACTAAACAAAAACATGTTTTGACCGCTTTACTCGTCGTGCAAGCTATCTTGTTTTGCCTAAGATTCGCACTAACTACGGCAAAATAATGATTACTTTTGAAGGTGCGCACTTGTATAATAAAATACCCCCAGAAATAAGAAATGTTTCCTCGTTTAACGTATTCAAAAAAAGATTAGCCCAACACATAATGGCAAACAAACCCAACAACTAATTAAATGCGTTGAACGGGTAGGCTTATTCTTGTTTCTGTGTTTGTGTTTCAATATATCTTATTGTTTTTTAGTTTGGTTCGCTACGACGACGAACATTGTACTTTATACCTGCTTATCTGTTAACCATGTTCTTATGGAAGTGACATATGTCGTAAATGAGAATAAATTTATTTAAACCTAAACCTTATAACTGATTAAAAATAATTTAAGCTTATATACCTACATTAAATATATTTTATACACAAATAGTTTAGTCAGACCCCAGGCTCACTTTTGAATTGACTAAAGGTAATTAGGAATACCATTTAACTATTCCAAATGACCTTCCATCAAGTTACGCACCGATTTTAATAAGTTGCTGTTCAGATTATAATTTGCGTTCATTAGTCTTTTATTTTCTTCTAAAACATTGGCGTAATTCTTTATATAATTTAGTTAAGCATAGTAAATATAATTTGGAAAACATCTATTCCAAAATACCTGCACCACATGTCAAAATCGGAAATCTGTCATTTTGGTTTCAACCTAAAAAAAATTGTTTGTGTAGTTTGGTAGTAGGTATTCATAGCTACAGGCAATGCCTAGTGTGAGGATCATGTATTGTACATTGCCTACCTACATATTAATAGTATGGCTGTAGCCTCAATAAGTGAGTTGTGTCGTCAACTTGGTGTTTCATTGTGTGTGCTCTCTTGTAATTACCTAAATACGTAACTGGCGACGAGAAAATCACAAAATAATACTTAATTATAGTGCCAAAAGTCATTATTAATCAAAATGCCAATAGGGAAAATAGAAAACTTTGATATATCAAGCAAAAAATGGTCAGCATACATTCGACGCGTGGAGCAATTCATAACGCTGAACGAAATAAAAGCTTGAACTACATGTTGCTACACTAGTTACTTTGATTGGAGAAGCCACATATAAACTGATGTGCGATTTGTGCGCACCAGAAAATCCCGAAGACAAACATTTTAAGGATTTAGTGAAGATAGTCGGCGACCATCTCGAGCCAAAACGTTCTGAAATTGCCGAACGGCATTTGTTTCGACTTAGACATCAAAATGAAAGAAAGAAGGCGGTGAAAGCTTGAGCGAATATTTACAGGTGTTGAAGCATTTGGCCAGTACGTGTAATTTTCAGAATACTCTAGAAGAGAATCTACGTGACCCATTTGTGTCTGGTCTAGCGAACGACGAAATGCGATGGCGACTTTTCGCTGAACCAGCATTGACATATAAAAGAGCGGTTGAACTGACATTTGCACTGGAAGCCTCGGAGCGACATGTACAGGCTAGTGGGTCTGGTAAAGGCAGTGCGTCGGCAGCAACCAGCGAGCCGCTGCACAGGATGTCTGTGTTTAAAAGGGCACCGGCCAAATATCTGTCGTTTTAAGAACTATTCTTGCAATATATGTGGCCAGAAGGGTTACGTTAAAGTGATGTGTAAACGTAGTATGAATCAAAGTAGTGATCGATCGCGTACAGTGCAAAACTTCATCGAAAGTGACAGTGATTATGATGGTGATATGTTTAGTCTACAGGTGAAGAGCCGCGAAGATAGGCCATATCATATCCAGGCAATGGTTAATGGACAAACTATCACGTTTGAACTGGACACTGGTAGTAAGTTAGCAGTTATTAATTAATTATCAATTATTAATCAATAAACAGGTGTTTGTTGATTTACCTATCGTACAAAGAAATGTTTGTTTACATTCTTACACGGGCACCCTAATCGAAGCGGTCGGTTATATTACAGTAGATGTGACGGTAGGGACACACACAGCGAGAAATTTGAAATTATTTATTATTAAATGCGGAGGTCCGCCATTAATGGGTAGGTCCTGGTTGCGCTATTTAAATATTGATAACATACAAATAAACGATTTTTTTTTATTAATTGAGTTAGCTTTAATCAATGAGTTAAGACGCGAATTTCCCACTGTGTTTGCCCCAGGTCTGGGTACCTGTGCTAAGAAACTATCACTACGTCTAAGTGACACAACTCCTGTGTATGTGAAGGCCCGACCATTACCATTAGCATTACGTAAACCTGTTGAGTTGGAGTTAGAGCGGCTCGAGGCAGAGGGAACGATTCAGAAGGTGGATTATTCTGATTACGGAACACCAATAGTACCAGTGATTAAAAAGTCGGGTGATATTAGAATTTGTGGTGACTATAAGGGTACGATTAACCCGAATTTGATTCGTGAGCCGTACCCTACGCCTCGAATTGACAAATTATTTGCTGCCCTAAGTGGGGGCGAGCAATACTCAAAAATTGACCTCACACATGCTTACGCCCAATTATTTAACCGACTTCCAAAAAAGGAGGAGGTTCTCAATTCGTCTGTATTTTTTTATTTTTTTTATGTTTGTTACCTCAGATCTCTTGACTGGGTGAACCGATTTTAAAAATTCTTTTTTTGTTTGAAAGCTGATGCTTGTCCTGGCCGTGACGGGTAAAAATCGTACTGATCACATTGCTAACCTCAAAGCTGTATTTAAACGCTTACAAGTGGTCGGTTTGCGAGTTAAAATAGAAAAATGTTCTTTTTTGCAGGATAGTATTATTGGTTTCATTATTGATAAACACGGGTTACGGTGTCCCTGGACGAGGGAGAAACGGAGCGACTAGGTAGGCCTAAATACGCGACACCACAAAATGACCCGATTGTAGTAACGGCCCAGTGCACCAAAATAATGTTAGATGACCGTATCCTCGAAATGGCGAAATCTAGATTAAGATTATTATTATTATTATTTATTAGGCCAGTCATTCTAGGTTAAGCCTGTTAGCACCTTCGACCACATCATCACTTAACATCACGTGAGATTGTGGTCAAAGGCTTACCTATCAACAATAAAAAAAAAAAAAAAACTATTTTGGGGGGATCGGAGATCGAAGCATTCTGGAAAGACTGGGAAGTACCGAAAATACAATGGGTAAATGGAGTTCCAGGATGTGGCAAAACAACTTAGGTGGTAAGGCAATTCGATGTGGACCACGACATCATTATCACAACAACTACAGAAGCAGCGAAAGAAAAGAGGGAGAAGCTTGCGCACCGAATTGGAGACTTAGTTAAAACCAAGGTGCGCACAATGGCTTCAGTCCTCGTAAATGGTTTTAAAAGAACTGAGAGCTACAGCCGCCTAACGGTGGGTGAAGCTCTAATGAACCATTTCGGAGCCATAGTCATGGCTTCCAGGCTATCTGGAGTTGATGAACTTGTCCTCATAGGAGATGTCCATCAACTGCCTTATATCGATAGAGAAAATCTCTTCGTATTAAGGTACAACCGCCCTACCCTGGTAACAAACATCACCCAGGAGTTGTTATGCACGCATCGGAACCCAATGGATGTCGCGTACGCACTGAGGGAAATATACTCTGGTATATATTCCTCAGCTCCCCGTAGTAAGTCCCTTAAGCTTGAAAGGTACACAGGTGCAAAAATCCCCAAATTCCTCCCCAACACTTTATTCCTGGTTCACACAGTGACACTCACGATTATAACACTAGGAATAAAGATAAAATAGCGGTGCCAGGTTTTAGATTAGCAAAGACAAATAAAAGGTCCTTCTTAGGAAATTGTGTCCGGTTTTATAATAAATTGCCCAAACATATTACAACGCTCACAGAAAGAAAATTCAAGTTTCATGTGAAGAATATTTTGATAAAGAAATCTTACTATACACAGTTTGTGATTACTTAAACGACAAAAATGCTTGGACAGGTTCGCCTCTGCCAAGCTAGCGCCTGTCACCTACGTAATGTAAATTAAGTATTGTAATAATTTTACTATATAGTATGTACTTAACACATTTTTAATAAACGTTTAAAAGAATGGCCCCGAGTTTCTTGCCCGTTCTTCTCGCAGTGGCTCTATAATTTTTGTTTGCTGAACGTGGCAGTACAATGTAGTATATTTCAATATTAAAATTTGTAATTGACCTTCATAAGAGCGTCGTAGACGCCTAAATTGAATAAATGATTTTGACTTTGACTTTGACTTTGACACCCAGGAAGAAAAGGAGACCCTAATAAGCCAGGGCTACGGAGAGGGAAGTGGATCACGCACCCTTACCATCCACGAAGCGCAGGGACTGACATACGAGTCGGTCATCGCCATCAAGACCAAGAGCAGCATGAAGTTGCACGAGAGCGTCCCGCACGCCGTCGTTGCAATTTCACGGCATACTGGAACCTTCATATACTACGCAGATGACGAAGAAGACGCCATAGGACGGTTCGTTAGGAAGGCGATGGTTGCGACACCAAAAGCCATCCATGATTACAACCTCAAAATGGCGAATAAAGATCTAAATAGCGCGTTAATGGAGGCCCTGTTAAAATGTGACGTGGGAGAATAACAAAATATGTATATTTCTGTAGGTATATTATTTTATTGTGTATATGTAATCGTTGGCACGGGTATCCGGAGCGGTCATGATCACAGAAATGTGTTGTCTAGCGGCGGTGTTGTGTGTCGGGTCGCCATCTTCCCTCAAAAATGGTCGAGGAAGGCGATGGCTGGCACATGCGTCAACTCGTGAACGCAGCACCGGGTGACGATACTCAACTCAGGTCGTTCTTAGGCTTGATCAATTACTACGCGAAATGTATACCTCGACTCAGTACTATACTGCACCCATTGCATCAGCTGTTACGCAAACAGGTTTCTTGGGTCTGGTCGTCCGAGTGTGTAAAAGCATTCAATGACGTTAAAGAAGCTATACTAAGTAGTAATGTCTTGGTACATTATAATCCGGACCTTCCATTGGTGTTAGCTGTAGATAGTAGCTCGTACGGCATCGGCAGCGTGTTATCGCATCGGTTCGAGAATGGAGACGAACGACCAGCTTGACAAAGAAGCATTAGCAATTATCGCTGGGGTAATGAAACATCATCAATATCTTTATGGGCGTCATTTTACCATTAAAACTGACCACAAACATTTATCTTTGGGCCAAAATTCGGATTGCCACAAACCGCCGCGAATAGATTACAAAGATACGCCACAAAGCTAGCTGCCTACAACTTTGACATTTCTTTTGTCAAATCTAAAGAAAATGGTAATGTAATCGCGCTGTCTCGCCTGCCGCTGCCGTATGAGACGTGATGAGCGGGAGTCGGTGTCGTACTGTTATATATATAGAATGCACCCTTTCTTGCATACCAAGCACTCCTATCACGCAGTCAAGTATTCCCATCCATAATCCAATTGTAGATCCATCCATCAGTCTCATCCCGCCAACCATCCAAGACGGTTGCTTCACAATAATTAATTCTTTTTTTTTTTAAACCAAAATCCTCGAGGCTCATAACATTTGGTGGCAGCGTAAAGGGATTAAAACAATCCCCGGTACGTCTCTCAAAATCCATCATATCTCGACGCGAGTGTGTGTTTGTGTTTGAATGTAAGTGCCAGCTCTATTGTGCATAATATCATACTATTGCACCGAGTTCCGGCCCGGCCCCCAAGGACGACAGTGTACGTGTTAAAGTTCGTGAAAGTTTTATTGCCGAACACTGCTCGTGCTGCAGCCGATCTTTGGCCCGCGCCAGCGAAATTATACCCACTGTCACGCACAGTCCCGTGCTGTGACCGGTATAAGCTCTTCTGGGACGACGCGACGACCCGTGGCTTATCAACACCTTCACTCCGCCGATATCAACGCGAACTTCGAGAACGATGATTATTATCACCATACTGTCTGCATTCCAGTAAGTCAACTCATGCACTTGGTCATTGCTATTGCTGAATTGTTGATACTGTGTTTTTAATTATCGTTTCATACTTGTAAATTTGTTGATATTATATGACTTTGTTAATATCGTTACTGTTGATATAATCAATTTATAATTGTAATAATGGCTGAAAGATCCCACAGTCCTAAATTCGAAAAACCTGAATTTACCATTACTGACACTGAGGAAGAAGGCCAATGTCCTCCCCCTCAAGGTCCAAATACTAGATCGCTTTCGAAAATGAAATCGGCGACCGCGGCTGTTCTGGGTCCCTCGCGCCAGGACTAACTTACTCGCTAAGACCCCATTAAATCGGACGCTGCACGCGCTAAATCGAGTTGCAGATAAAATAGATTTGTTTGCTTGTTCCGTAGCAGAATTTAAAACGGTACTATTGTTCGATCTGTGTTATGCTAAGACAAATGACAACAATTACAATTTAATATGACATTTCTATAATTTACTAATCGTTATTTAATGTAAGATGACTATAGTTATAATTTAATGAATATGGTTTGATTGACAATTAATTAATTTTAAGTATTTAATAAGAAAGACATAGTATTAGTATTTTAAATAAGATAATGGGATATCATGATTTTATATAATAGGTATTACTAATTTAATAATGAAATGAAATAATTAATGTATACAGTTATTTTAGTAATTGCAATATTTTTGACTACACCATTGTATTAGGGTGAATCCTGTAAGAATACTTGTAATGAATAAATAAAAAAATAAATTAGCAGCAACCTCAGCTAAATCAGAAATTGACCTATCCACCTTACTTAAGTTTATCAAGCCTTATGATGGCTGCAGAGAAAAACTCAACTCGTTTTTAGTCAATTGCAACAATGCCTACGAGTTAGCTTCAGACTTTCAGAAAGATATTCTCTTCAAGTATATACTTTGTCAACTACAAGGCAAAGCAGAAACTGCTTGCTCTATAAAAGAGTTTACCAATTGACAACAACTCAAAGTTTTTCTTAAAATCCAATTTAGCGAAAGAAAACACTATGCCCATCTTCTGACAGATTTACAGGAGTGTAAACAACAATCTAATGAAAATGTAAGCCAGTATGCTTTAAGAATTGAAACATGTCTATCCCAACTTCTAATAAAAATATCCATATCACACGGCCAAATTTCGCAGACACTGGTCAAATCATTGATTTGTCAAATTATATGCTCGTCAAATCTTTATTTGTCAAATTATAGACAAGACAATAAGAGCCGCGAAATGCTAGGAAGGACTGCAGCTATGGAGGAATTAGCTCTCCATCATTTCCAAATTATTTCTAATATCGTTAGATGTAAATCAGCAAGAACTCTTAACGAAGCCATTAATACGGCGATTTCAGAAGAAAGGATCCAACAATCCTTATTTAGGCAAGGACCAAGTACATCCGGCCTTCAACAATCGCGCCAAGAAAGAACGAATTCGTCAAGGCCAAACTATCAATTTAATCGACGCCAGAGTCAACCACTGCCGAGCTCTAATAATTCCAACTTCAAACGAAACTCTAACCTTAATGGACCTTATAATACCAATAACACTGCAATCTTATTCTGTAGGTATTGTAAGAATTCGGGTCACACCCTAGAACAATGCCGAAAGCGTGAATTCAATAATAATCGTTTCAAGAATTTTGATCAAAACCAATCAAATACCCCTTATCGCGTTAATTTTGTTACTGAAGAAGCATTACAGACTAATGATGACGAAAATCCTACACAACCTGAAGAAAGTTACGATACTATCGACGGAATTTCAAAAAACGAGTAAGTGTCTCGTCCCGATGGCGTGCGGGACTTCGTAATTCTAAAATCGGCATCACTAATTTTACTACTACATCCAACTTATTTCCACCACATCAAAACCAGGCTATGAATGCCACTAAATCATTGGAAGCATCGCAACAGGATTGCCTTGCAAAACCCACTGTATCTTTGCAGCAACTAAATAAAGTTGAACTGCCAAATCTCACTGTATCCACGCAGCAACGAAAAGCTGATCTCCAAAGTTCTTCTAAATCCAATGTTTTTGAAATTACAAGCGATCCTGCAAAAACGTTACTACCTCACGTTCTTGTCAAATCTTCAATATCTGACATACCACTATCTTTGTTAGTCGACTCAGGTTCTTCGGTGAGCTTACTGGTTAAAAGGTATCGACTCAACGGAGGAGACTATCTCCACTCAAGGTCATTTTCAATTTATGATACAACTACCCAAGTCTAATGTATCACACCGATTCCATGTTGTTGATACTATCCATTTACCTTACGGTGGTATCATAGGTTCTGACATGCTCACCGCGCTTAGCTGCAATATTGATTATAACAATGATCTTCTCAGCATTGGAAAGTCATGCATTAAACTACATTTTCATGACCCTGCCTATTTAATTCCAGCTAGAACTGAAACAATTATTGAATGCTCTGTTCAAAATCCTGAAATTAGGGAAGGATTAGTCTTTGACCAGAAGATCTCAGAATCTTTACTAATTGCTATCTGCCTAATAAAAGTCAAAGAAAATGATAGAATAAACATATCAGTCGTAAATATTTCTGAAAATCCCATAACACTTAAATTGAACCTCAAATTAAAAATTTATTCTATCGATTCTTCTGAGTTTACCTTACTAAATCAATAAACCATATCAAAACTACAACTAACACCGTTACACGAACAGAAGCAGTGTTAAAACAGTTACGTATCTCGCATCTGAATGAAGAAGAAAAAGGCGCTCTCATACAACTATGTTCTGATTTTTCAGACATTTTTCACCTTCCTGGAGAAAACCTAACACACACAAACGCCCTCAAACACGAAATCAAAACCACAACAGAAATCCCAATACATACTTAATCATATAGGTTTCCTGAAATCCACAAAGCTGAAGTTCGAAAGCAAGTAGGTAAAATGTTGGAACAGAAAATTATAAAGCCCTCTGATTCTCCTTGGTCGTCACCTATATGGGTTGTCCCCAAAAAACTAGACGCCTCTGACACACAGAAATGGCGAGTGGTGATAGACTATAGAAAACTCAACGACGTCACCATTGGTGACACGTACCCCATTCCTCAAATAACTGAAATCCTAGACCAACTCGGCAATAGCAAATATTTTTCCACATTAGACCTGGCATCCGGCTTTCATCAAATTGAGCTGAATGAAGCCGATAAATTCAAAACTGCTTTTACTGTCCCAGAGGGACATTTCCAATTTACAAGGATGCCATTTGGGCTAAAAAATGCTCCGTCTACGTTTCAGAGACTCATGAGCTCTGTGCTATCAGGGCTACAAGGTATCCGTTGTTTTGTATATTTAGATGACGTCGTTTGCTATGGTTACGACCTCAAAACTAGCATCTCTAACCTAAAGGAAATTTTTCAAAGAACCCGTGATTTTAATCTCAAATTGCAACCGGAGAAGTGTGAATTCCTTCGCCGTGAAGTCGGTTATCTTGAACATATAATCACTGAAGAAGGTGTGAAACCAAATCCAGAAAAAGTCAAAGCCGTGACAGCATTTCCAATCCCAAAGACTCCAAAAGACATTAAATCATTTCTCGTTCTTGTCTCGTACTACCGCCGCTTCATTCCCGACTTTTCAAAAAACGCGAAACCTTTGACTAGCCTCCTGAAAAAGGATATACCATTTAAATGGGAAAATCAACAACAACTTGCTTTTGACACCCTGAAACACAAACTGACAACTGCTCCGCTCCTGATTTATCCAGACTTTTCCCAACCTTTTATTCTTACCTGCGATGCCTCAAACTATGCCGTCGGAGCCTTCCTCTCACAAGGACTGGCTAAGCTACAGGCTGGCAAAGATCAGCCTGTAGCTTTTGCCCCACGCACTCTTAATAAAAGCGAGTCAAATTACAGTACAACTGAAAAGGAATTGTTGGCCGTACTCTATGGCTGCAAAACATTTTGTCCTTACCTTTAAGGGCATAAATTCAGCATCATTACCGATCACAGGCCCTTGAAATGGTTATTTAACCATAAAGATCCGAGTAGTAAACTCCAACGATGGAGGCTAAAGTTAGAAGAATATGATTATGACATAACATATCGTAAAGGCAAGCTGAATTCCGCTGCTGACACCCTCTAGATACCCCGTTAACCCTATATATCCTGAAGACAAATTAAACCTTAATCCTTATAATAACGACGCGGATGGCATACTTCCACTACAAACATCACAGCCTTCACGGTCCCCTAATGATATTGATGATGATTTCCAAAGCCTCTTTCTTCCAAAGTTCCCCGCCGTCTGGTCTTGACGCTGATCTTATAGACCCTGAAATAGAAAACGAGGTATTGGATTACCTTAATTCTGTCCCTGATGAACCACGCGCTGAGACGGAAAATCCTGAAACCTTACCTGTACACAATCAACCGGATCTAGTTACTCCACCAGCTCCTGAAAACCAAGCTTTACCTGAAGATGAAACTTACAGCAAATTTTTAAAATCATCTGCGCAGTCACTTGATACCATTATAATAGAACATAACGAAAACTTACTCAAAGGAAAACAAACACTATATAAGGACGAATCCATGCCTTATGTCCAGGATATCCTCGATAATTGCCCAGAACCCAATCGTAGTGAATTTCTGAAACAAGAAAGAACTCTGCATACATTCCTATCTCTTACAGTTGGAGATAAAACTTACCTTTTCCTATTTACGAAAGTACATCATTTCGATGATTACTCATACCCGGATATTTTTAAGTCCTTACAATATGCTCGTGACCAAATAATAGAATAGAATAGAATATAATTATTTATTGGCCTTATAACATCGACAGCTACACTAGGCAAGTCAATTTACACTATAAATTTGAAAATTATAAGATATTTAACTAATTAAACAATGTATGGTTCACAATATTGATATAAAATAAAATATAAATACAATAACTTATTAGGATTAATAGTAATAATGTCTCAAATTATCTTTCAGTAGAATATGTCCACCTATTAAAATTAATTAAAATATCAACAATACATAACAATTATTATTTCATACAATAATTATAGTAATTTAAATTCTGATTTACATCAAGTATACGTTATTATTATTAGTCCCATATATTATACTCATTAAGATAAATTTCAAATATATAATTTGTTACACAAGGCTTATTTGTGGCGAGAACGAAGATTCTATAAGATGCGTCTTCATAAATTCATTTAAGGAATAATAAGGGTTTAATTCAAAAAATAGCTTTATCTTTCTTTTAAATTGATTTGCGGGTAAGATTCTTATACTAGATGGCAACTTGTTGAACATGCAAATTTTGGTATAGATACCCTGCTTTTTTACTTTTACTAATCTAGTACTTGGTTTAGATAGATTCTCTTTGTTTCGTAAGTCATATGTATGTACTTCTTTGTTTTTTGTCAAATTAGCATCATATATTTCAAGTAGACAGTTGTATATATACATCGATATTACTGTCATGATTTTGTTATTTTTAAAGTGTTCTCTCACTTATGTGCGTTTCCTCAAGCCCAGCATTATTCTTAATGCCCTTTTTTGAGATCTTAATACTCTTTTAATGTCTGCCCCATTACCCCAGACTGTGATAGCATATTTTATTATTGAATGTACATATGCAAAATATACAGATTTAATAGCTTTTTTATCTATTAAAGGTTTCAGTTTCAGAAGTGCATAATTGGCACTGGCAATTTTTTTACACAATTTTTTAATGTGAGTTATGCAACTTACATTAAAAAATTTGACTGATTGTGTGGTCTATTGTATAGCCCAAGAATACATTTTCTTTAATATCAGCTTCACAGTTCAGACTCTTTCGCGTTTGATAATGTATAATGACACTTTTGCTATAGTTAAGAATTGTCCCGTTTGCATTGAACCATTCTTTTAGAGCATGCATTGCGTCATTTATTTTTATTTTTAAATTGTCTTTAGATTTGTCATTAACTCCTACATGTGTGTCATCGGCAAATAAGTTAATGTAAGTCCAGTCTGGCATAGATTTCACAAGGTCGTTTATGTAAATTAAAAATAAAACTGATCCCAGCACTGAACCTTGGGGTACCCCTATATCAACATAGCCCAGAGATGATTTAGCTTGATTTACTGATACAATTTGACATCGATTCTGCAGATATGTACGCATCATATTTAGTTCAGGCCCTTCAAAGCCATAATATTGTAATTTTAAAATTAGTATATCGTGTCTTAGACAATCAAAAGCTTTGGACAAATCGCAGTAAACACTTGCGCATTTTTGCGATTTGTCCATTGATTCAAGGATATAGTAAATAACTTTTCTGATAGCCATTAATAATGTCTTAATAATGTCCTATCATATTAATATTAATCATTATTAATAATGTCCTATCATACGATAAATGAGATCAGTACATCCGATTTTACCCTTTCGATAAACACTCCTTTGTGAAGATATATAACATGTTTAGTTACTTATTTGACGGCTTTAAAATTAAAATTCATATATATCACAATAACATTATTACCCCTCTCTCAGCGAAATTTCGAAGATACTTAGTTCTAGGTTAAGCCTGTTAACACCTTCGACCACATCATCACTTACCATCACGTGAGATTGTAGTCAAAGGCTTACCTATCAACAATAAAAAAAAAAAAAAAAAAAAAACTTAAAGAAAACCACGATATACCAACGGCTGGACATTTAGGATCTATTAGAATTATGAACCGAATTAAAGATAGATTTTGTTGGAAAAACATGCGCAGTGACATTGAAAATTATATAAAAAATTGCTCATCTCATGCAAAACTCAAGTTCATCCTAACCATGCAAGATGATCTTACAAAATTTTCTGTGGCCTACCCTATCCGTAGTAATACTGCTGAGGAGTCGTGTGAATGTCTACTTCACTTTATATCTCTATTTGGAATACCAAAACACTACTCACCGACCAAGGTACGAATTTCATGGCAGACCTATTGAAAAGGACGTGCGACCTTCTTAAAATTAAACAATTATGGTCCTCCCTTTATCATCCGCAAACACAAGGTGCTCTAGAAAGATCGCATTCCACCCTTAAAGAATATCTGAGACATTACACGAATGCAGATCACGATAACTGGCCACGGTACGTCCACAGCCATGCTAGCATACAACACTTCTGTACATTCCACCACGCACTACTCACCATTCGAATTCTCTATGGTCATAAACCTCATATCCCAGACTCTATATACAGTGACTCTTCTAACACAACTTACCCCGAGTACGTAAAAATGCTGCAACATAGAATGAAATATACACGTGATAGAGCTATAGAATTCATCACAAAATCCAAGGTTTACTCTAAAACTAATTACGACTTGCACACCCGTTCGGTGGCATATAAAGTTGGAGATTACGTCCTGTTGAAGAACCATGTCAGGCAGCGCAAAGCCTTATCACCCGTGTGGAAAGGACCTTACAAGGTCGTTAAGGTACACGGTAACCACACTCTAACGTTACTCATAAATCGACGCCACGTGCAACATCACTTTGATGAGGTTAAGCACGTAGGTGCCCAAGATATACAATCTACTACGTAAGAGTGGTATACCTAATTTTAGATAGATTTAAGATTTATATGAGCTAGGTACTTATTATATTATATAAACGTAGGTTATCTTATTAGTATTTAGAATTTTTCAATGTCTCTTTTCATTACAGCATACTGGCCCATGATCACCCAGAATTTGTTCGACCAATCAACGCAAGCACTGGTATATATTTTGACCCAATAGTTGAACTCAAAGTACATGAAAACTACTTGGATATTATAACACCAATCGATATATCCTATATTGAACCACATATTCGAAACATTAATTCAATAATAGGTACAATGCGTTTTTCATGTAATCAAATTCAGATCGAAACTTCAAATAACCTAGAGTGACACAATATATTAGAACTATTAGCTGTTAGATATAACGATTTTGTCTCTGGGTATTCTGCTGTTTCCCATTTAGTAGAGAAGAGGTTCCATCAATAATCCGATTGTAGATCCATCCATCAGTCTCATCTAGAGATGGGTCGTCGACGCATTTAACGTAGACGAAACTAGACCGTCCATTTTCTTTCGTGGACTAGTCGATCGACTAGTTAAATTCATCGACTAGTTGATTTATACCGACGGCGTTTTCTTTATGGACGACTCGATCCGTTACGTACGACTATTCAACTAGACTAGACGCATTAGTAGTAGTAATGAATGAGTATTCTAGTTAAATGAAATTTGTATCCTAGTTTTATATGTTACGTATCACAAGCATATTATTGAAAAGTTTGACCTTCCCTACATACTTTTTCCTGGCTAAGGACTGGCTAAATAGAATTTATAATAGTCGATTATTTTCCCTATTTAGGCGTATTTAGAAGATCAACTGATTCTATTTACAATCATTGTTTTTTTAATGTGTTTTATGTACAATATTTACGACGGCAATGACATAAAAATAGATATATGCTTCCGTTTTAGATGGCTTTTCAAATTTTATACGCAGTAGATTTATACGCCAATTTTTCATACATATATTTAGCATAGATTGCAAATCGCCTTTCCACTAGATATGTCCTTTTCAAAGTGATGCCATAATTCACTTAAATTTCGTCCTGCCATTTTACTGTTTCCTACACTAAAAAGTTTACTTAGGTAATATCACCTATCTACTTATTAAAATCAACCATAAAGTTTTGAAAGTTTTTTAAACTATTTACATATAATTTACACTATTCACAATAATAAAATACTCGTATGTAACACACATTTACTCAAATTTTGAAACTATAGTACGTAATTTGGTTAAACACGAAATATGAAAGTTTCTAATAAGTGCATCGTTCGCGTTTCGACTGTAGTCAAGGCGCCGCGCGGCCGGTCTACGTCTATGACGGAGGATCAACACAACACGCTCAATGTTATTATCAACTCACAATTCCTAGATTTAAAGTTCAATTTTGTCTGCATGGACGGTCATTTCAACGCGTTGAAATGACCGTCCAAAACACGCTCAATGTTATTGTCAACTCAGAGTTCCTACATTTAAAGTTCAATTTTGTCTGCATGGACGGTTCAACGATTTCAACGCGTTAAAATGACCGTCCATGCAGACAAAATTGAACTTTAAATGTAGGATTTTATTAGTTACGTTTATTGGCCAAATTTGGATGAGCTAATAGAGCGCTTAGGCAGAGAGTGTTCTGCGTGCCAACAACAACGCGATGCGCCTCCGCGCTCGTTGCTGCATCCGTGCAATCAAGTGCTTTTTTATTAAGGGGAGTGCGTGTAGTGTACATTGCCTACCGACATATTAATAGTATGGCGGTATATAAATCAGTTGTGTCGTCGACTTGGTGTTTCATTGTGTGTGCTCCCTTGTAATTACCTAAATACCTAACTGATCATAGCAGTTTTCTACATCTTCAATAACTAGGTATATCTGATCAGCAAAGTGCACCATAAGGATAATATGTTATATATATATATAACATATTTATATCTTTGAAATTAGTCTTGGTGGAACTGCACTAAAAATTGTGTCACAGTTTAAGTCGAGGCAGTCAAAAATAATTCCCACGCTCGCTCCGACCATGCGGCGCAACGATCCCCGCTGCACCGAACGACGCGATGTGCAGCGGCGCACGCGTCTCGCTTAAAAAAACATTTTGTGTACTTCATATTAGATTCGCGAACACAGATACCATTGAGACGATTTCAACTTTTGTTATAATCTTATTCACGTGACGAATTTCGATACATAAAGTAACTTTGTATATACTGCAATTGATGTCACTTTTTATTTTTATCAACATTACTAATATTTCTTAGTAAGAAATTGATTATTTGATTTACTTTTCAAAATTATCCTTACGGTCGACAGTAACTCATAAAACTAAAGCCAAAAGTTTTACTTTTTACAATATGATAATGTCTGCTCGACTTTATTGGCATATATTATTATGTATGTATTGGTATATATATTATACATATTTAACTGACTTCCCAAAAGAAAGATGGTTCCTAAATTGACTTGTCTATTATTTATTTTATGTTTGACCACACATAACTTTTTTACTGAACCTTACAATCTTGAAGATTATTTTTTTGCTAGTACAGTTTAACTCTTAATTGGTTTCATTTTAATTTCATCAACATCGGTCGAACGGTTTGCCAGTTACAGTCAACTTACTAAAAGTAATTTGCCAAAATGCCTTGACGATCGCAGTGCTTCTAGCAACTAATGTAAGTGGCAACTGTGAATATAGATGAAAGTTATTGTTAACCAGTGATAAAATCTATAAATAATATGTGCATAATAATCTCTCTTGAAAAGTCTGTAGTCATCAGTATATCAAATAACCTGTCGACGTCATAAGCACAAAATTGAGATCATATTGAACCGATATCAATGAGTTATTCCAGTCTTTAATTTAAAAAAATGTTTTAAAGTTTTTTATTTTTAATTTTCTTTGCTATGTTGTTGTGTCGCAGTTTCTGTGTTTATAGAGAAAACGTATTGCACCAAACCAACATAAAGTGAGACGTGGGTCGGAATATGATGATGGTACATAACAGCCCAAACGGCACGATATATATTGATAAATGGGGTGTTTTTAAATTCTCCGTAGTAACGAAAGTGATTTCTACTGATTAAACTACCTATAAAAATTTCATTACCCCTTGGCATCCGCGTGGACGATAATTTATGAATGAATCAACATTGTTCTCAGTATCTTGGAATGCGATTAATCAGATTACACATCATTAGAATAAAGTAAAATATCATCAAATTGAATGAGCATAATATTATATTATATTCGCTGAATATGGGTACAATTGACCTGAAATAAATGGATTTGATTTGATTAAATATGACCATTCATAATACATACATATAATATGAATTATAGTTTTTTATAACTGTGCTACTGTACACGTTTCCATAATAAAATAAAGTAGGTTGTTTTTTTTTATTGCTATCATATAATTTTTAACTATTAATTACTAATGTTGAAAATATGTTCGTATACATCCTAGTACTTTTTATTTTTCAGTTACAGTGGTAAACAGAATGGTGTTATTTTACTACCACTCTGCTTTTAGATACCAACTATGGTAAAAATTAGACCAACCAGATATAAGTAGTTCTAGCCACTTCTAAACAGCAGGATAAGATTTTTTTTACCAAACTTGCAGAAGAGTGTATATATGCAATTGTAAGGGGTTTAATTATTGGGATATTTATTGTTAGATTACTTCTACATTAATTAAATATCCCAATAATTAAACCCCTTACAATTGCATATATACACTCTTCTGCAAGTTTGGTAAAAAAAATCTTATCCTGCTGTTTAGAAGTGGCTAGAACTACTTATATCTGGTTGGTCTAATTTTTACCATAGTTGGTATCTAAAAGCAGAGTGGTAGTAAAATAACACCATTCTGTTTACCACTGTAACTGAAAAATAAAAAGTACTAGGATGTATACGAACATATTTTCAACATTAGTAATTAATAGTTAAAAATTATATGATAGCAATAAAAAAAAACAACCTACTTTATTTTATTATGGAAACGTGTACAGTAGCACAGTTATAAAAAACTATAATTCATATTATATGTATGTATTATGAATGGTCATATTTAATCAAATCAAATCCATTTATTTCAGGTCAATTGTACCCATATTCAGCGAATATAATATAATATTATGCTCATTCAATTTGATGATATTTTACTTTATTCTAATGATGTGTAATCTGATTTTAGTAAATAATACGGGATAACTCACGTGAATCAGTCAGATAGCTCCGACTATAGTTTCAACCACATTCGGTGGTCTTTTTCAAGAGTGCTAAGCGAGACGTCAACGCGGGCGTCCCGAGCTCTCCTTGAAAAAGACCACCGAATGTGGTTGAAACTATAGTCGGAGCTATCTGACTGATTCACGTGAGTTATCCCGTATTATTTACTAAAATGAGTGAAAACCACGTTAGTTTTTATAATAAAAATGTGTAATCTGATTAATCGCATTCCAAGATACTGAGAACAATGTTGATTCATTCATAAATTTATTTAAATAATAAATTTTGAATAAAGTATTGCTAAATTTGCACATTTTATTCACAGGAAATTTCGTAAAGGAAATATTTTATATACTACCTATATTAGGCTAAAAATTATTTTGACCTATCCATAGCAGAGCAACAGGTAAAATTAAATAAAAAAAACGTTATAAATACATTTAAATTTTCTTTTTACACTGAAAAATAACACTTTACATTATTATCGCCCTGCACTTGTCACACCTCTGTAGGGTCGGTATAAACAATATATTTTTTCTGAGTACCTACACAAAAGACAACGCATTGACATAATTGTGCGGAGCAAGACTTAAATTTTATGCCCGGCCTCCTATCTGAAGCAATACCCTTTTGGGAATGCCATCGCTGATATGTATTATACTTGCCTTCGCCCCCTTTTCGGTTATTAGGGTATTAGATAGATGGTAAAGAGCGATGTTGTACTCTTGACGTGCAAAAAATCTGACGTGCAAATTATCTGAATATATGTATTTAAATTCATTTATTCATTTTCCCAACACCCCCTTTCTGAAGGCCGAACTTCAGCAGGGGCGGAGCAGTTTGTATGGTGGCCTTCTTGAAATCGCCATTTTGGATTTTTGACAGGTGTCATTCGACTGCTCTCTCGACATTTATCCTTACTTGGCACTCGTATACGAACTAACAAATTCTATCTACACATTCTAACAAATTGTGCGAAATTGATTGTCGGACAAACAAATATGTACAGTTGCTTTTCTGAAGGCTTCAGGTAACTGAATGTCTGTAAAATGTATAATTATATTTTTTGCAGGTATATATCAATCAAAAATCTGATTGGTATCATCAAACTCGGCTAAATGCACATTTGTAATATAACTAATGCTTATTTGCCGTGTAGTATGGAGACAACAAATCAAAAATAGAAATTCTACAAAAAGAAGAAAAATTTTGGAGGGAAAAAATTGAGACAAAACTAATCACATTCTATATGGACTGCCTTCTGCCCGAGCTGGTCAATCCCCGCCACTCAAAGAAAACAATGATCCGGGATCAAGAATATGTGCTTCAGCCTGTATAACATGTTCTCTTACACACGACTGCAGAAACATTGTAGAGAACATGTTATACAGGCTTCTTTTAATGCAACATAGCAGACAAGTGAGACAGTGAGTGGCACTGGAACAGGTGACTAAATTAGACATTAAAATAAAAACAGTGTATTCTTAGATTGTTAGTAAGTGGACTATCATAATACAGATATTCGTGGATAGTCTACAGAGGTTATAGACACATTAAGTTAAGATGTATATGAATTAACAAAAAATCATTTATGAAATAAAAACTATATAGTTTTCCATTTATACAATTTTAATGAAATGCAAAAGTGTGCGTGAGAAATAACGAGTATTGGAAACGGAAAGTCAAGTTTGCAGTCCCCCCGATCGTCACCCTGTGCCCACGATCACTGCAAAGTGTTTGAAACGTCATGACAAAAATAATGATAAATATACGCGATTTAAACCGTTTAATGTTGTTTAATTACTATGCGTAACAAACACTAAAACCTAAGACAATATTAAGTTGAGTCTTCTTTTTACGGTGGGAGGAGGTACTGAAGCATTTGCACTTTGATGTTGCAAGTCTCCCTCGACAGCCTCCTCTTGATTTTTTCTGTTTATAGAAGTTTCCACATATTCTTGATCCCGGATCATTGTTTTCTTTGAGTGGCGGGGATTGACCAGCTCGGGCAGAAGGCAGTCCATATAGAATGTGATTAGTTTTGTCTCAATTTTTTCCCTCCAAAATTTTTCTTCTTTTTGTAGAATTTCTATTTTTGATTTGTTGTCTCCATACTACACGGCAAATAAGCATTAGTTATATTACAAATGTGCATTTAGCCGAGTTTGATGATACCAATCAGATTTTTGATTGATATATACCTGCAAAAAATATAATTATACATTTTACAGACATTCAGTTACCTGAAGCCTTCAGAAAAGCAACTGTACATATTTGTTTGTCCGACAATCAATTTCGCACAATTTGTTAGAATGTGTAGATAGAATTTGTTAGTTCGTATACGAGTGCCAAGTAAGGATAAATGTCGAGAGAGCAGTCGAATGACACCTGTCAAAAATCCAAAATGGCGATTTCAAGAAGGCCACCATACAAACTGCTCCGCCCCTGCTGAAGTTCGGCCTTCAGAAAGGGGGTGTTGGGAAAATGAATAAATGAATTTAAATACATATATTCAGATAATTTGCACGTCAGATTTTTTGCACGTCAAGAGTACAACATCGCTCTTTACCATCTATCTAATACCCTAATAACCGAAAAGGGGGCGAAGGCAAGTATAATACATATCAGCGATGGCATTCCCAAAAGGGTATTGCTTCAGATAGGAGGCCGGGCATAAAATTTAAGTCTTGCTCCGCACAATTATGTCAATGCGTTGTCTTTTGTGTAGGTACTCAGAAAAAATATATTGTTTATACCGACCCTACAGAGGTGTGACAAGTGCAGGGCGATAATAATGTAAAGTGTTATTTTTCAGTGTAAAAAGAAAATTTAAATGTATTTATAACGTTTTTTTTATTTAATTTTACCTGTTGCTCTGCTATGGATAGGTCAAAATAATTTTTAGCCTAATATAGGTAGTATATAAAATATTTCCTTTACGAAATTTCCTGTGAATAAAATGTGCAAATTTAGCAATACTTTATTCAAAGAATTACTCACTTATTTTCATGTAGTGGAAGAACACAGTCTAAACTTATTATATGAGATGGCGACTCCGACAGTTTTCCCTGTCCGAGTGATCTCAGACTTCGACTGATTTGTTATTTTTTTCATGAGAAAGAAGGTGCATTTTATGAGCATAGTCAATTATTCAACTCTATTTATGTATAAATCGATACTTATATGTACATGTCTAAGTGATAAAATGTATATTTATAAGTACCTATGCAGTTGACTTTGTATATAATATCTTGAATATATACCTACTTGCCTGATTCTGAATATTCTTTCATTGATATAAATCTACATCTAGTCTTGAGGGACATAAACAATGTTTGATGTTTTATTGCGATATAGGTACCTACCCACCAAACTAAATGCTTTGATTTGCTACGCTTGTGTTATTATTATTTAGCAACGCTCAACTCCAATTACGGTTGAACGGCAGCTGTACTTTAGAGCCAGATATTTTTACTTTATACCTGTTCGGCACCTTCAACCACATCACTTACCATCAGGTGAGACCATAATTATACATATACCAGATATTATTATAGTACCCTACTAATCATACTTAGATTAGTACGACATATAGTTATTTTATAGCTCCATTACAGTACTAAAGGAACCTAGTTGGTATAGAATCTCTTAGTTCGGTAGAGATAGTACCTATGTTTCATGAATAGAATAAACACCAAAACACAAACGATTATTAAATTTGCATAGGTACAATAGGTAAAAAAAAACTGAAATATTAATAACGAAAAATACTTACGCTTTTGCCTCTCTCATAATTCTTGCAAAGTCTTTGTATCGACTCTTCTGCATCCTTTTTTATTTTGTTGGTTTTCTTTATTTCCCATATTGATATACTCGTACCTACCAAGATACGTATTTATAATGCAGAGGTGATAGCGCGCGAGCGATAGGTCCACGTCCAACGGCGCACAGCGCGGCACTGAAGGACAGCTCTTACGCATTGATTTTATTTCGTAATCGTAAGCTAATAAGGTTGAATATCGAATCTTCCGATTGAACGTAATCCTGCACAGAACTAAAGGTCGTAAGTCTAAAACACAGTTTAATTTTTTATGAGAATACTAATTACTCTAGGTAAATTTTACTTATACAGCGGATAATAAACTACATTTCCTTTCTATGTGTATTTATTATTGATATGTAACTGATGTAGTTTCCCAGAAAAATCCGATAATTTAAAGAAAAGGCTTCATTTTAAAAAATTAATACTATCGAGTAAATTTCTTTCAAATGTGTTCCTGTCTGGACAACGGATAGAAAAAGGTTTGAAAAATCAAATATTTGAGTTATCGTGTCGATTGCATATTTAAGTGGCTTAAAAAATCTAGTCGAATGAGAGTATTTTTTCCGCAGCCTCGTCTTAAGTATTTGGGGCATTGGATGACCGAGGATCTAAAAGATAACCTAGACATCGAGAGGGAGCGCAGATCGCTGGCTGTCCGTAGTAATATGTTGGCTCGAAGGTTTGCACGCTGTACGAAACAAGTGAAGACAACGCTTTTTAGGTCATTCTGCCAATCTTTCTACACGTGCAGCCTCTGGGTTAACTATACGCTGCGGGCATACGGCGATCTGCGCGTCCAATATAACAACGCATTCAGGGTGCTGTTGGGGTGGCCGCGATTCTGTAGTGCTTCTGGCATGTTCGCTGAAGCGAGGATTGATGGCTTCCATGCCATCATTCGCAAAAGAAGCGCATCTTTTCAAAGACGGTTGCGTGGCAGTACCAACAGCATCCTGGCTGTGTTGGTGGACCGGTGGGACAGTCAGTATCTCGCTCACTGGATGCGGTTGCATGCAGTGCCACAGCCATTCTTACGAATGCCTTAATTATTATTTAATTAATTAGTAATGCTTATTTTATAACATTCGAAGCTTGTTTTTAATGTCTAAAACCATTTTTATTTTATTTTCTATTTTGTATTATTTTTCTTTATATATATATTAATAAGCTGTTGTCCTAAATATTCTTATAAGTGCAATTGTTCAAATTTTTATGTAATTCTGATATGTAATGCTTAATTTGATTTCTTTTTAATTAATGAATATGTTTTTTGTACATGGGTCATGATACCTGAATTAAAGTGATTTATTATTATTATATATATAATATGTTATATTATATCTCAATTCTGTTACTCGATTTTGTGGTTTACTTTAAGCGGTAAATAAATAATTTTCATTGTTTTCATAGCTCGCAAATTAATAGTTAATTAATTTCGCTTCAATTTAATAACGGTTCTATTTATTTAAACTCAAATTAAATAAAAAAATAATAAACAGGTCTAAAACCAAATAGTATTCCAAATTACCTACCTTCTTTTCCTCTACGTACTTACCTATCTAAGGAATGGTCGAAATTCTCTTCTGCGATGAAGGCACTTTGGAAAATAACACACCGAATGAGCAGCACCCACAGATTTCTGTGGCAGCACCAGTATATAGGCAATATATGATTAGGTACGTTACGTATGCTCTTGAAATCTGTACCATACAATCTTTATAGCATGTATTGTAAGAAAAACTATGGAAGAGGATAGAGGAAGATTGTGGGTAGTCAGTGTCAACAAAACAGATTTCTGCAATATTGTTTTATTCGCCGATGATACCTCACTGATTTTGAAAGTAGATAGGAAAGATAGTGAACTCATTCATGTAAATAATGTGTTATCTATGATCTCTGAATGGTTCGCCGCTAATAATCTTCTCTTAAATTCAAAAAAGACCAAATGTTTAAAGTTTTCTTTACCAAATGTTCCTTATGTTGAACCAAACATTAAGCTTGGCTTAGATAAACTCTCTATTGACAAAGCGACAGTCTTTCTGGGAATCAAAGTGGACTCAACTTTACAGTGGGATCCACATATACATGATCTAGCCGGAAGACTTAGTTCAGCTGCATATGCAGTTTGTAAGATAAGACAGTTAACAGACGTAGCTACTGCACGGCTAGTTTATTTCGCGTACTTCCACAGTATTATGTCTTATGGTGTATTGCTGTGGGGAGCTGCTGCTGAGATGGAAACAATCTTTATCTTACAAAAGCGTGCAATTCGAGCCATATATGAAATGGATCCTATGGAATCTCTAAGGGATCTTTTTAAAGAAATTGATATATTAACTTTACCGAGTCTGTATATATTTGAAAATATTATGTATGTTCGGAAAAAATTGAGTAAATTTAAATTACCCAGTGACAACCACGATTACAACACTAGGAACAAATATAAATTAACGGTACCGTGTTTTAGATTAGCAAAGACAAATAAAAGGTCCTTTTTAGGTAATTGTGTGCGGTTTTATAATAAAATTCCCGAACATATTACAATGCTCACAGAAGGAAAATTCAAATTACACGTGAAAAACATTTTGATTAAGAAATCCTACTACACAGCTTGTGATTACTTAAACGACAAAAATGCTTGGAAAATTCCACCTCTGCCAAGCCATCACCTGTCTCCTACGTAATTTAAGCTCTATAAATTTTTTGCTGAACGTGGCAGTACAATGTAGAATATTTCAATATTAAAGTTTGTAATTGACCTTCATAAGAGCGTCGTAGACGCCTAAATTGAATAAATGATTTTGAATTTGAATTTGAATTTGAACAGCTGATCCGTATTTAAAGATTTAAAAATAGTAATTCATCTTAAAAGTACAACATTTTTAGATAATAATATAGAAGCTAAATTAATGATAGATGTGTGAAAGTGTTATTAGCGAAAAGTAAATACGTTAAGACGAGAAGGAAGTGTCGAATTTTCATACAAAAAGAGAAAATGTTTCTACCCCCCTAAACAATCACCGATTTTGATGATTTTTGGAGAGGTTACAGATATTATCAATATTGAGGTTTGTAAGTTTTGCTTTTTATCATTATATTATAGGAATTTGAATTAATGGGTTTTTAAATACCGATTTTTTCTCAAAAAATTTATCTCTAGTTTGTGAATTGTTTATATGAAAAATAATGATAAATAAAGAAAAAGGAAAACCTATAAACATCGTTTGTTCTGTCAGTTATAAAATAAGACCAAATTTTTTGGATTTGATAAATGTTTACTATAGGAGAAAAGTTTTCTCCCAGAACTCAAATTATGCGGAAATTCTAAGTCAAAACTTGAAGAAGCTGCAATTGTCCTTATCGCACAATTCTGTTCGGGGGGCAGGGTAGCTGCACAGAATAAATCATAGTAGTTAGGTAGAGGTACTTGAATTAGTGATGTCAATATGCATTTTCGATATGTTGGATGGTGAGTGATGGGAAAAAATCGATGGTGTAGATATTTCGATTCTACGAATATTAATGTTTTCTGAATATTACATTTGAATTATCGAAACTAAAAAATATATTATAGACGTACATAACCCAATATATAAATATAAAAACATGTTCACACATCAGTTTTTAGCTATTAATAAATTTCATATTTTTACCTATCCTTCTAAGTATATCTTTGTCGTGAAATCTTAGCTTACATTATGACGAAAATTGATTGAGCCGATGTTGTAAATATTATATAATGTAAATTAAATGTCACAGCACATTTTGTAGCAAATCTAGTAAAGTCTCTAAAGTAAGTAGGTATAGGATATTTGTTCTTCGATACACATAAAACATGTTTTTTTATAAAATGGATTCATCACACAATAAAAAACGAACAAAAATTAAACCGACTTCTAATACCAAAAAGTCTGAAATAACTAGTCAAAGTCGGTACCATGACAGTTTGAAAGTATGATCTCCATATTGTGGTCATGGTGACTTCGACAAATTATTTTTAATTTTTTAGGTTTCATTATAGGTATTATGTTAAAAAAAAAGTTAGCCCTGCCACTTACGGGAATGATTTGTGTATTCCGGTCTGATACCACAATCGGATCCCACACCGTTAACTTACAATATAAAATTGCAAGACAATACAAATATAAATACAATACAAATACAATATAAATTTTTCGTTCCGGTCTGATCCCACTCATTGTTTCATGGTCCAGACTGATAATAGTTATAGCTTGGGTACGTTATCAATAAAGGAAGAAATTTATGAAACTATGCTTAACACGACAACACACATTGGTACACATACCAATATAAGAATACGCAAGTTACCAGGAGAGCAGAAGTTCATAGGAGTTTCATACTGTAAATCTTGTTACAGAAATACATATTTATAAAATATATTATTAGCTATTAGATAAGTTGTGATTATAAGTTATGAAACTCACGCAGAGAACTCACTTAAATTATATTAACTTAAGTTCATCAGTAAATAATCAGTATATGTACATACATAAATGTGGCTGAATCGATAACTAAAACATAAAAATCATTATCTACTATTTTTCCTTAAAAAAATACTTTGAGTTACTTCTTTCTTTTATTTTTAAATGTACTTACATAAGAATAAAACAAGCTGCTTTAAAACGATATCACTCTTTATTGTAAAAGTTCAACTAAGATATCGAAACTAACAATCAACATTAGGAAAATAACTATATACAAACAATATGGGTATATTTTTATAACCATTTACGCATGCTTAGCTAGAATGTAAAAATAATGTTTGATGGAAAAAATATATAATTAGGACTGGGATCGGATCTCACGATCACAGGTACCTGTAGTTGCAGGCTCGAATCTTGCCAGTAGCTAATGCTTTTTCCATCTAACAGTATAAAAACAATACTATATTAAAATTGTTCATACAGTTGGCTGTATATCCGCAGGTCATACCTATATAATTTTTTAAACCTTCAGCCAATTTACCTTAGAAGAAAGCATATAATTAACAAACAAGCAATTTTATGTAAAATTTGTAATAAAATATATAAACAGTATAGATATTATAGAACATGCCATATAGTAGATTATATCTACGAAATATTATTTAAAGATGTCAATAGCTTCCAAAATAAACAATAAAACGAGTTTGCCTAAGAGTAACAATTCAGACTACAAAGTAAGACAATAAGTAATCAACAACATTAAAATATGCAAAACTTTTCCAAAAAAACCAACTGTGATTTCAGCTTTTTGCAGTTGATCTGTAACATGGTAAATTCATTTATTTCTTCAAATTATTTTGTGAAACTACGCTTCAGTGATTATTGCCTTGTTTTATATTGATTGTTAAATAATATATTTAAGTTGGCATCTTTTTCTAAATAATTTAACAAAGCTGGTATTTATTGTGGTGCATTTTAATAATGTTACTATATAATTTAAAATGCCAGCATTCCATAAAATGTTCGATGATGTTCCTTATATAGTACACAATATGTTTACGAAACTTTAGTCTTCTAGCCATTGAGTCACCATGTAGTCTGCGAGTTTCTGGTAAGTCCTCGATATAATAACAGCAGTCTTCTCCGATGTGACCTTTTTCAAGGTACAGGTTTTTTATGCTTTCAATTTAGTATTGTTGACAAGTACTTTATATACGTTAGTAGCTTGTAAGCGTAATAATTACAGGACGATTGTAAAAAGCAAATGATCACCTTCGTCTTTATTTTTTTCTAAGGACCAACAAACAGTTTTACAGTATTGTCTTAATGTAAAAGTATTATTATTTATAATAATAATCGTGAGACCAACATCGTTTGTTCAGTTTGGATTATTCAGTTGATAAACTAAAAAGACGAGAACCATAAGTTTATTTTCTAGTATGTTTACAAAGAAGAAAAAACAAAAGAAATCATATGTATACAGCGTAGTAGATATGATTTCTTTAAACTTCTGCCCTTCTGGTACTTTGTAAATTAGTTAAATCCCACTTTAAATAATAAGTGGGATCAGAACGGAAAATATGAATAATAGAAAATATAACTGATAACATGTGGTATATTTTCATGGGATCGGACCGGAAGACACCGATTGGGGTGTGGCAACGTCAACAGTGAAATTATCAAGATAGGTAGTCGTTACACTGCTCGGTTGGGAGTAACTAAGAAAACCGCTGAACTATAATAATGTTAAGGAAATCTGGAAGGTGGATGGATAGTAACTCTTGCCCTATCAAGTACTCAGGTAAGTACATTAAATGACGTGCAAATGACATTTGTCTATGTATTTTTTTAATATATTATACTCTGGGACCATAATTCAATTATTATATTTGTAATCAATTAAAACATGAAAACATTATGTGTTTTTTATGAATTGTTAAGGTTTCATATCAAAAGGAAGGCAAATAAAACAATGAAATAATAGTACACTAAAAAATATAATAACTAAGTCACACCGAAATACAATAACCGACTTCCAAAATGGAAAGAGGTTCTCAATTCGTCTGTATTTATTTTATGTTTGTTACCTCAGAAATTTTGACTGGGTTAACCGATTTTAAAAAATATTTTGTTTTAAATCTGATGCTTGTCGTTTGGTCCCATTAAAATTTCATCAAAATCGGTTAAGCCATTTTTGAGTTACATTCCAGTAACTGAAAAATATTTACCTATCTTGATGATGTAGTCGTTGACAATGAATGCCAATCGATCCCGTAAGTAGCAAGGGTCACTATAAAAAGACAGTTTATTTTAAATCCAATAATGGAACTGAATTCAACACCCAAATGTGTGAAATAACTTGTTGAAGTCGGTACCATGCGCACAATATTGCTATTGATTATTGTACTTTTCAACTATCTTGGTACCGACTTCAACAAAATATTTCACACTTCTGGTGAAGTGGGGTCCAGTTTTTGGTTAAAAAATTTAACTGAAGTCTACGAGAAGTAAAAGTAACCAGCAGCGCGCGGGCGGCGGTGCAGCGTGGAGCGGCGACGCGGCGGCGCGGCGGTGCAGCGGCGTGGAGCGGCGGCGCGGCGCGGCGCGGGTGCAAAGAGAATTAAATAATGACTCGACTGGACGACTCTGTACTGTAGTACCTATACATATTATATGTTTATGGGATTTGACGACGGTGCGGGGCGCGGAGTGCGAGGCCGGCGTTTAGCGGCGAGACAGCATCATTTTGTTAAAATACCTATTTTTCTGTGGGAGCTTCTCTTCAGCGGCCTCTTAAGTGTGATAAATAGGTGCCAGTGAAATCTTTACGAAACCTTACAAAATCTACGCCCGCACAATATTGCACTGCAATATGCACAATATTATATATCTTTAATATTTTTAGTATTGCTTTTTTAAATTATTTTGCTCTAATGAGTAAGTATTTACAAATTTGTATGCACGCCTACGTCCTTTTCTCTATTAGTGTTTTCAATATTAATGTGTGGATGTCTGGTAATGTTAAAGAAAATGCTTTAACATTCAGTTCTCCATTTATACTATAATGCAATAAAGAATTAAATATATAAATAAATATTTTTGTATGATAGCACGGTAGTTATTTCATGGAATATCTTTTTTGACCCATGAGTGCATGCGACGGGACCACCCGACGAATAAAGGTAGTAGGTACCTACCTAAGTAGGTGTGTACCTTCGTACTAAGTTACTATGCAGTGTATGCAATGATAGCTGTCTTATCTGTAACATGACATTGTTGAGTTAGGGATATTGAAGGAGACGTCATAGGTTGCACGGATATGGAATGCAACAACCATCATTTTAAGGTAGATAGGTAACGAATGTAATAGGTAAGTAGGTAGGTATCTATATATTATCTATTAGCTCTGTGCGAAACTCAATGAGCGGTAGTAGGTAATTTAAGAAAGATTATACCTAATAACTAAGTAATTATGCCAAGTTCATTACATTAATCGGTCTTGTTTCGTGTTTGTTTTAATGCATTCCCAATATGCAGACCATTCATGAATATGTTTTTAAATAGCCATATAACCTTGTACGTAGGTATTCAACGAATGGCTATAAATAGAGAACCTGTATATATACCTACGAATATATATATTTATTCCAAGATAGGTAATATTACATTCGTGTCTTGCCGAGGTGTGAAAACGTTACTTACCGACGTCAATCAATGCTTGTTTTCAACCAGATACTGCGAATTAACCTTGTTTGTTTGTTAACCGAAGGAAATATTCCATACTTACCGAAGTATGTAGGTACTTACCTATATTTAGTATGTATAGAGGGAAACCCCAGGCGTGCGTGACTGTACAGTAGGTAGGAACCTACCTACTGTACGGCTTCGGTTGAGATCCTGTTGACCTTGCGTTGTAGATGAGGTGCAAGTGCCTCATTAATGTCTAACTGTCGGAACTGCCGCGCCCGTGTCCCCGCTTTGTGGGGTCACGGAGTCGCGGGTGCGATTTACAACAATGTGTCAGTAAATGCGATGGCATCTATGATAGAGCTCTACATCCGGTCATTAAATAAGTAAGCAATTGTGAATGTCAACTCTAAAATATGTAGGTATACCTACATATTATATATAAGTACTTAATATAGTGTATATTATGGGAGAGACATTTAACGTTGGCTGGCCAGTGTTGCAACAAGGGTGGCCAGACGTCCGAGAATGGGGTATCTTGTCCCATGTCCAGTCATTTCCTTCTACTGTATACCTATTTAGTTCTGGAATTGACGAGTATTCGATCTTTCATAAACTTACGGCCACAACAACAGCAAACAAAATCCCGTCTGTCCTTCAAAATTGCTGTAGGAACCTACCTTACTTCACACTTAGATAAGTAGGTACCTACTTGTGTTTGGTGTAGGTAGGTACTTATGCATACCTATATTGTAACTCACCTCAGATGCAGCTGAACGGATTTAAATACTACGTTCGCATGCCGGCCGTGTGTGTGATTTTAGTTGAGTCAAAGGCCTATATAAGGTTACAGAGTTTTAATGTTGATCCATAGTTTCATAATTAGTTGTCTCAAAGAGCGAAAGAGTTTTATTCTTTCTTGGATTGCAAAAATACGCATGAAGCCATTCAAATCCAGCTTTATATGCGTAGGTACGGCTGAAGTATGGAATACCCTACCAGCGCAGCGTCCCTATTTCCCGCTAGATATAATCTAGAAGTTTTCAAGTTCAGAGTAAACAGGTATTTGCTAGTTTTCACCGTTGACTGCATCATACTTTCCATCAGTTGAGACTGCGGTCAAATGTTTGCTCATTATATTTTTAAAAAATCTTGAGTTCTCAGTACCTACCAACTTTCTTTCTTACCCCAGAAATGTCCAGGAACTAATACTTAATGTAAATTTTTCCAATACTGTTTTATATTTTTAATTACTTTATAGCGGCTAAGTGGTGTACAGCATTGTTTTGGAATATCGTGGTCCTGTGTTTAATCCTCGGGTTGGATAGTTAGGTATTTATACATATACCTATTGTATGACTCGTGCTGTGCTCCGGATGGCAATGGACTCGACGCTGTGTAGGTAGATGGTCTCGAGGGTCAAACTAAAAGTTCTTAGATTATCAAAAATGTATTAAGGTAGCTATTATATCTTTTCAAAATAGTGTCCATTGAGACCATTCATGTCAATACATCGCTGCATTCGATGGAACCACTGAGAAAAGCACTTCGCCCACTCGTCCTTAGGGTCTCTTGACGGCCTTTTGAAGTGCAGCCATAGATTCCTCAGAGTCCATAAAACGTTTTACTTTAAGTTTTTCTTTATTTTTCGGGAAGAAATAATAATTGTAAGATCCAGTAATCCACGTCAGACGCCGCCGCCAAATAGTCAACCGTTCGCCTGGCGATGTACCCCTCTGCAGTAACTGTTTTTCGATGCTAAATCTATAGGTTTATGCGATTTTATACATTTTAAGTGAAAGACTAACTAAAACTCTTTAAAAAATAATCCAGGAATTATTTTTTAAAAAATAAAAGTGATATCTAACCCTACTTTTTCACTATTGAAAAGTGACTTGCAATAATATAAGCAATATAGCAAGTCGGAGCAGGAACTCAAGAGGGCGCTAGAAGTAGCATAATAATCGCTTAAAATTTTTATTTTATTACAATTTGTATTATTAAATCGATCCAGGAAGTTAAAGGAATGGAGGAAATTATGCACGAGCCTCGAAAAATTCGAAGAGATTTAGATGAACAGAAAACCGCAATAGAAAAAGTGGAGAAAAGGTAACAGAATAAGTTACGCAAAATATAAACTGCATACTGGAAGATAAGTTTAAACTATTCAATGAAAAATACGAGCATCTAAGGGAAAAAATTTAAAACTAAGAAAAACGACTGTATTTTCTAGAAAAACAGGCAAGGAAAAACAACATCGTCTTTTTCGGAATAAAAGAAATGTAAACATCATATACTAACCTAGAAAGTCTCATATTGCACTTTATCAAAGAACTCTTCTTTCGAGAACTGGGTCCCAGGGATATCCAAGAAGTTAGACGAATCTTGCGGCCTCGACCACTAATTGTCACTTTTTGTATACTTAGCACAAAAATTGATTTCATTTGTTTAAAAATAGAAGTGCACTAAAAAATACCAGTGACTACATAACGGAAGATTTCCCACAAAACATTCTAGAGAAGAGGAAAGAGCTTCATGAACAAGTAAGAATCGAAAGGGAAACCTTGTAAAAATAAAATATGACAAGCTTGTCATAAGTGAAAGAAACAAAACAACTGCAAATAACAAAAGAATGCTTTCTTCGTCGCCTGAAAACAAAACTGCAAAAGGAGCCGATACAATACACAGGCTAACAAGAAAAATAAATCACAAACACAAATAAGAAGAACATCAAGTCTGTCGGAAGGTATTTTAAAACCGGGCATGCTGAATTACCTGATTAACAGACACACAAACAACCCATCAGATCTGCAGCAAAATAATGACGTTAAAATATAGCAATTACCTTCCCCCTCCTACAACGTCAACATACAACAACCACTATCAGAACATCAAACTCATCGTCCAAGCCAGCTGGTTACCGTGGAAGATCATGACCAAAACCCTCCAAACAACCCTCCGATAAATGAATCAAGCCCAGAAAAAACTTAGTACATTCTGACATACAACGTTAAAACACTTTCATCATATGAACGTTTGATAGAGCTAAATGAAGCTCTCAAAGAAATTAAATACGACGTTATAGGATTAGCCGGAACAAGACGCATTGGAAACAAAATCGAAGAGCATGAAAACTTCATTTTCTGCTATACAGGCCACACACCTGGAAGGCATGGCATAGGTTTTATGGTTAAATGCTATCTTAAAAACAATATAGAAAGCTACCACGGCCTTTCTGGAAGGGTAGCCATACTAAACATGAAATTTCAGAGTACCAGCTTGTCCATAATCCAAGTATATGCCCCAACTGCACAAGCAAATGACGATGAAATTGACAACTTTTATGCCACAGTAAACAGGGCAATAGGACTAGCACACAAAGACTTCATATTGATAGGTGACCTAAATGCTAAAATTGGAATACCAAAAAATGAGGAACATTTAATCATGAAAGCACACCGATATGGAATCAGAAATGAGAGAGGTCAAAGACTAATCGAATATGCCAGTGAAAACACACTATCAATTTTGAACACTTTCTTTAAAAATAAAAACAAAAAAAAATGGACCTGGCGATCACCAGCACACGAAATACTTAAAAAAAAATATTTAATAATGGCATAAGGGGTAATGCTTTTGATTGGCTCAAATCATACTTAACAAATAGAAAGCAGTAAGTAGAAATACCTCGCATAAATCGGAGGCCAAAAAACTTGTGCACATTCAAATCCAAAACAAAAAATGTAATACACGTGTTCCTCAAGGAAGCATTAATCATAAAATATAAAAATAACATACCATCAAATTCGAAATCGAAAAGACCTTACAAACCATTAACGCGTGGATGAAATTGAATAACTTAATGCCCAATTTAGGAAAAATGAAAATCATTAGCTTCCGCTTTCCCCAAAAATCACTTCATCCCCTTAATGTCACAGTTAATAATACACTGAATGAAGAAGTACGGGATCATAGATTCTTAGGATTTGTGGTGGATCGTGAGTGTAACTGGAAAGCACATATACATCAAGTAAATAGTAAGATAAGCAGATTTGTGTACGCACTCAAAAAAATTAGACAAGTTGCTTTTACTTCAACTGCCGTCTCTGCTTATCATGCTCATGTGCACTCTAACTTGAGGTACGGACTTATTTTCTGGGGAAACTCGACCGACAAAGACAAATGCTTCATATACCTAATATAGGAGAAGTAAATACAGCGCGGGGGGTGCCGCACGCTACGTTACTCACTCTGTGTTATTTATTTTTAAAATTAGAATCATGGCTCAGAAAGTGACGGAAAGTGTTTTACGCGAGTTACAAAAGTCTATCACTGATGTGACGAGTGAAATTCGTGGTTTGAAGTGCACAATCACGGAACAAAACCAAAAAATTGACGACTTGAATCGCAAAATAGAAGCGCCATTTCAAACAAACAGAATCAACTGATTTTAGACCTTAAGTCAGCTGTTGAAGTGAGTTTTGGAAATATATCTACTGAGAAGCCAATGAACTCGCGTAAAGAAATCACAGCAGCACAAACAGACCGCCCTATTCGCCAGGTCCGCATAGCGACACAGACAGCGCCCAATCAATCCGCGCAGACGAAAACAAACGCTGGTAAAAACAAGCGAGTGTCAACCGTCGCCGAACCGTCACCGATAAGAACTGAAGGTAAGACAGTCGAAAAAACGGCCAATCACAGTGCGGCGAAACCAACAGCTGCGATGACATCTAGAGGTGCTACTATGAAAGTGACGAAACAAACTAGTGATAAGGAAATTATGAATAAAAAGCCGGAATTATACAACAATAACAGTGACCAAGACAAAAATATGACTGAAAAAGAAGACCACTGGAATACAGTAACTTACAAACGTTCTAATAAACGCAGAATTGAAAAAGGCTCAGGCAATGAAAATCAAGAACTTCAGACTGTGGACAGAATAAAATATATGCAGGCATGGTCATTTAAACCCGAGACAAACGTACAAAATGTTCGGAAATATCTAAATAATATTGTACGGAATGACGACTACATAGTGGAAAAGCGTGAGATAAAGTCGACAAGGCACGCTGCTTTCGTAATTGGATGTCCAGAAAACATTTATGACCAAATATTCACGGCAGGAGCATGGCCGCCTGGAGTTATGCTATCGGAATGGTTTCAGAGTAGGCCCCGCGTCGATCGGGGCAAACAAGTTGGGGAATGCACCACAGCAAGTGCGCCGCGCGCTGCCATCGCTGACTCAGGCGCAGTGTGACAGCAGTATACTACGTCACCGAGTGAATGTGGGTACTACTGAACGACTTGTGGTATGTCACCAAAATATTAGGTCAATTAATTATAAGACTTTAGACTTAGAAGTGCAATTGGAAAGTAGTTTGGGTTGCGATGTGCTGGCTATAACCGAACACTGGTTGAGAGAGCCTAGATTAAAGTGCGTACAACTTAACGGATACAAACTAGGATCTTACTTTTGTAGGCAAGAAACGGTTCATGGCGGATCTTGTTTATTCATCAAAGATGGAGTTAAAGCAGTAGAAAACCTGGAAATAACAAAACTCGCCATGGAACGGTACTGTGAGATTTCGGCAATGGATCTTATAGAATACCATATGTCTGTTATTTGTGTGTATAGGACAAATGCAGTTGCTGCAAAAGAATTCTTTCCGTACTTAGAACGGTTGCTTGATAGGATTAGTGAACTCGGCTTGCAATGCGTTATTGTTGGTGATTTTAACATAAACTGTATAGCCGAGTGTACCTCCGAAAAAAATCGATTGAGTGATATACTGTCTTCTCATGACTTGGTCAACCTAGCGGACTTCCCTACCCGCATAACATCACATAGTGCCACTTGTCTTGACCATTTCTACAGTACCATTACGTCAGCTGATATAACAGTGACACCTGTGACCACCGAATTGAGCGATCATTTGGCAACTCGCGGTGAGATAGTGCGAACAGTAAGTCATCCTCCGGGCCCATCGACTGTTCTGAGTAGAAGTTTTTCTCAAATGAACAGAATTAACTTCGTACGGTCCATTGAGAGCGTTGACTGGGCAAAAATAAATAGTCGCAATATCTCGACCGAGCAGTTAACAATGTCTCTGATAAACTGCTTGCGTAATTTATTTGAAACATGCTTCCCTTTGAAACGGACTAGTAGGAAGAACATGAAACTCTCGTGGGTTACTGACGAAATAAGAAATTTAAGATTATTATTATTTGACATGATTGAATTTAGGAATAAATCCCATAATTTTGACATTTTAAAACAATTTATATTCGATTTAAATAAAAAATATGACAGTTTGTTAGCAAAAACAAGGTGTAACTATTATCGTGAAATGCTACAAAATAGTAAAAATACTTCGAAATGTATGTGGAATATAGTAAACGAGCAAAGAGGGAAGAACAATATTTGTTCAATAGACTTCACTGATATTGTGAAAAACCCATACGGAGACGACTTTAAGACAAAAAAGGAGGTCGTAAATGCGATGAACGAACGATTTGTAGGAGCTGCGATGAGTTGTGGGGCACCGCGAGCGAAAGGTAGGCAGGTGGAAGGCGCACTTTTAAGGGCATGCGACAGCGCTGATCGCTCGTTGCGACTACGCAGGTTTGCAGCATGTGAGGTATATGACATAGTCGCTAAACGCATACCACCAAAAAAGTCGAAAGATATATATGACATATCTATGGAGCTGTTGCATATGGCTGCCTCGTCGTTGGCACCTATTCTAGCTGACCTGTTTAATAGGTTCATTCGAGAAGGGATGTTTCCTAAGTGCTTAAAAATAAGCAAAATCGTGCCCATTTTTAAGGGGAAGGGCAAAAGGCAGGACATAGATGGCTACAGGCCAGTTTCAGTTATTCCTGCCATAGCCAAGATCTTTGAAAATGTCAAAGTCAAAGTCAAAGTCAAAATCATTTATTCAATTTAGGCGTCTACGACGCTCTTATGAAGGTCAATTACAAATTTTAATATTGAAATATACTACATTGTACTGCCACGTTCAGCAAACAAAAATTATAGAGCCACTGCGAGAAGAACGGGCAAGAAACTCGGGGCCATTCTTTTAAACGTTTTTTAAAAATGTGTTTGGTACATACTATATAATAAAATTATTACAATACTTAATTTACATTACGTAGGTGTTAGGCGCTAGCTTGGTAGAGGCGAACCAGTCCAAGCATTTTTGTCGTTTAAGTAATCACAAACTGTGTAGTAAGATTTCTTTATCAAAATATTCTTCACATGCAACTTGAATTTTCTTTCTGTGAGCGTTGTAATATGTTTGGGCAATTTATTATAAAACCGCACACAATTTCCTAAGAAGGACCTTTTATTTGTCTTTGCTAATCTAAAACCTGGCACCGCTATTTTATCTTTATTCCTAGTGTTATAATCGTGAGTGTCACTGTTTGATTTAAATTTGCTCAAATTTTTACGAACATACATAATATTTTCAAATATATACAGACTTGGTAAAGTTAAAATATCAATTTCTTTAAAAATATCTCTCAGGGATTCCCTAGGATCCATTTCATATATGGCTCGAATTGCACGCTTTTGTAAGATAAAGATTGTCTCTATCTCAGCAGCAGCTCCCCACAGCAATATACCATAAGACATAATACTGTGGAAATACGCGAAATAAACGAGCCTAGCAGTAGCTACGTCTGTTAGCTGTCTTATCTTACGAACTGCATATGCAGCAGAACTAAGTCTTCCAGATAGATCATGTATATGTGGATTCCACTGTAAAGTTGAATCCATTTTAATTCCCAGGAAGACTGTCGCATTGTCAAAAGAGAGTTTTTCTAGGCCAAGCTTAATGGAATAAGCTGTCGATTGGTAGCCCATTTGACGGCTATACAAGCGTTGTCCGACCGGCAATACGCGTATCGCGAAGGTCGGTCAACCACATGTTTGACGCGTGAGCTGCTACGGCGAGTAATGGAAGCCCGAGAGAGGGGTCAGCACGTCGCAATACTGTGTTGTGACCTTTCAAAGGCTTTCGACGTTGCAGATCACAATATACTTACAATAAAAATGCGCCATTACGGCATTAATGACAGGGCGTTGTCTCTATTAAGCGAACTGATGAGTTCGAGGTCACAAATTGTAGTAGGAGATGGCGGGAATGAGAGATCCGACCCGCTGACCACTACGATGGGAGTAGCCCAAGGGTCATCGGTGTCGAATATTTTGTTCTCGTTACTCCTGAACGACCTCCCTCGTGCAATAAGTGACGCTGAAGTATTGATGTACGCTGACGATGTGGCTGCAATAGTGACAGCACCTTCGTATGGACAAATGGAGCATAGTCTGAACCACGCTGCAGGGCAATTGGCCAAGTGGTTTAGTGAGAATGGGCTCGCACTTAACATCACGAAGACGCATTTCATGCATATTAACCTCTCGGGCCACATTCGCAATAATCTTTCCGTTCTCGCGGGCGGGATACCCATCCAACAAATGACCAGCACCGCCTTTTTAGGATTTGAGTTGGATAGCGGCCTCACCTGGGAGAATCAGATAAATAAAGTGTGTGGAAAACTGAGTGCTGCTAGTTTTGCTTTTAGCCGTTTGGCCAGATTTCTGCCAACACATGCGGTGAGGTCTTGCTACTTTGCTACTGTACACTCGCTGTTGCAGTATGGAGCCGAACTCTGGGGGCTCGGTGCAGAGTCAGAACGCGCCCTTATACTGCAAAAGAGAGCCGTCCGTGCAGTAGCACGAGTATCACAAGACACATCTGCGAAACCATACTTCAAGTCATTAAAAATATTGACACTCCCTACTATTGTAATTTTTCAAGTGGCTGTCTACACCAGGAATAACTTAGACTCTTTTTCTAAAGTCGGTGAAGCACACGATTACTCAACCCGAAGCCGAGGGAAGCTGGCATCCGTTAAACGCTCACTGATGAAGTCCAATAGGTTGAGACACATCATGGGTCCGACGGTGTACAATAGGCTTCCAAAAGACATTACCAGTGCATCAAATGTTTGCATATTTAAGTCGAGGTTAAAACGCTGGCTTATCAGGCAAGCGTTCTATAGCTATGAGGAGTATCTATCATAGATATAGCGACCGACGAAATTCCTATAGATAATAGGTATGTAATTGAATACTTGTGTGAGTACTGTACCTTCTTACCATAATATGACGAGTAGGTTAAATTATTAATGAATTATTTTTATGTTATTTTATATTAATTGTTAGATGAATTTATTTATATTATGATATTATTATTATTTTATTTTTTATTATTGACATTGTTATTAATTATTGAATTGTTTATGACATGGTAATTGATTATTGATTTATTTTAATGAATCTTTAGAATTGTTATGATTTTCATTAGACTAAAATAAATGTATAAGTACATGATAATATACTCATTATATTGTTCTATGGTTAAAATTAAATATGTTAAATGTTGACGTGTATGGAAAAATACCAATAAAAGAATATGAATATGAATATGAATATGAATATGAATACCATGTTTTGCAAGCCGAATGGAAAATTAAAGAGATTTACTATGTTCATGCGCTATGATCTCCTCCTTCCCCGCGCTCGTCGAGGTCAGAGGTTGTTTGTTGTTCTCTGCGTATTTCCTTATTTAATATTAGAAATGTCTGGCAAAAGTGAAGATAATTCAATCCGTGAGCTCACCAAAACTGTGCTTGCATTGGAGAGTAGAATAATATCACTTGAAAAACTAGTGTTGGAGCAGAATTCGCTTATAAAAGTCTTAATTCGCGATCGTGAAGTGGAGAATAAATTTATCTTTAAATTAAATTATTAATTAATTAAATTATTTAATAAATGTATATTCATACCTTATATCTCATTTATGATATCTCATATATCTAACAATGCCTGCGGAAAGCGAAGGAGAAGATGATAGTTGTTTTTCCACTGTGAAAAGGCGCAAACGGAAGAGCGGTTCCGTGGATCTTGAATGGGCCAATGGCAGTTCCGAAACTGAGGATACTAAGTATAAACCATTATACAACTGTACCGATATTCGAAGCCTTTTATTTGAGAGTAGCAACACTGCTTTTCCCTGATTGGTCGTTTTATATATCTGTCCCTCTCCTAGACACCCCGTCTCTTTCTATATCCTCTCCACCAGACAGGCTCTCGAATATTCCGAGCGTTTGTGGAGTCATTGGCGATTTGTTTTTCGCACTGAACGGTCGTTAGCAAGAGCTCTTTGGTAAGTGCTCAAAACCATATTCTACATTTAAATTTCAAAGGATTAATCGTTCGAAAAAAAAAAACTGTCCTAATATATCTTTACTTTTAGATAATGGAAAGTGATAGTTCTTCATCGTCATCGTCTTCGAGGAACTCGGCTTCCTGTGGACATACTAAAAGTCTGCCTACAACTTCTGACGCGCTGCCTCCGCTGCAGCCGCAAGTGACTACACAGCCAGGAGAAAATGAAAACAGGAAGCGTAAATCGTCTTCCAAATCACAGGAAGGCCACAAGCGTCGTCGGTTGGAGGATCCCAATATTCCCAATAAAGTGCTGTTTTTTTTTTTTTTTTTTTTATTTTTTTTTATTGCCGATAGGTAAGCCTTTGACCACAATCTCACCTGATGGTAAGTGACGATGTGGTCGAAGGTGTTAACAGGCTTAACCTAGAATACTGGCTCTCAAAGACAGCTGCCGGAACACACCGTTAGGTGCTTGGCGACAGATTTTCCACTTGAGGGTGGTCGCTAGCCAGGCGGGCATTCGCAAAAATGCCCTTCCACCATGCGGTGAAGCTCAAGCCAGCGGTGGGATTCGAACCATGGAACTGCTCCGCGGCAGTCCATAGTCAAAGCCACTGAGCTATCACTGCTTCAAAAGTAAATGGCATACAACAGTACACTGGTTGCACAAGTAAGTGGCATACAACAGTTCTTGGCACAACAATTTGCATTGAATAATAACGTCACCGCGCCTGGCGACAGTGACAGTGTTATATCTCTAAATGTTGATGAAGATTTAGTTAGTGAGCTATGCGAGCCCTCTGGGCGAACTACGGCGGAACCGCAGTTCTCACTTCCGGTAAATACAGTTCTTAAAGAACCCGCCATACCCAAATCCGATGCATTGTGCTTAGAAGATTAAAATCGATTCAGCATTTCGATTCTGACACGTAGTCAGATGTGCGTTATTCTGATGTGCAGAAAAAATATATGTCTACTCCAGGCTTCACCGATTTGGAGTGTAATGATGAACTGAAACCATATGACAAATTTCCTAGCCTGTCTCTTACTGAAAGAGGCTTTGCCGCGATAACTAAAGGCTTAATTAAGCAACACGAGGCAGTAGAAACTGGTTTTAAAACTTTCCTTTCTTGGTTACGGTCCTCGGACCAGGTAGATATCATCACTATTGAATCGAAGATCAAAGATATATTCGTAAATGGGGATTTTCAAAAAATATCTAATGACATATTACAAATGTCATGCGGTCATAGGGCTGACTTAATTCAACAACGCAGAGACGCAATATTGCGGTCAGTTAAAGATAAATTTCTAAAAGCAAACCTGCGTAAAATACCCCCTTCATGTGAGTTTCTTTTTGACCGAGAAGCAATTACATCGGTCTTGGAAAAACACTGTGGCGTGTGTAAGACATTTTGGCCTCCTAAGATCCAGAGTGCATGTTCTAAAACATTTACGGCTGCGCAAGCCAACACTAACCAACCCAAACCTAAGCTACCCACGCAGGGTTTGCAAAATTTCTCTATACCCTCAGGGAGCCGTAACTTTATGCCACCAGCGCATGGTGTGCCTGTTTATCCCCTTATTTTCGTTTCGCTCCCAATATGGTGAGAATGCCTGCTCAATTTCAAACCTTTCGTGCAAGAGCTCCCAGGGCAGATATGTCTTCCAATAGAGATAACAAACAAGGACCTTGCAGAAAGAACCAATCGAGACGAAAATATTGACACCAAATTCCAAGCTGGGCGCCTTCGACATTTTTGTATGGCATGGAAACGCTTAAAGGCACCTCTCACAATCATAAAAATTATTTCAGAAGGGTATCGCATCCCGTTTTCAGCAAAGCCTCCTCTAAATGTACCGGTGAGGGGAATAGATATACAAACCCCGTGCTCGGAAGAGATGAAGGCTCACACACAAAAAATGAAAGAGATGAGGGTAATAGAGAGTGCGCAGCTTTCGCCCAGTTTCCTTTCCAATATGTTTTTCTTCAAAGGACGACGGTACCTACCGTCCCATCTTCAATCTAAAGAAACTGAACGAGTACTTGCATTTGAGAAAATTCAGGCTCATAAACCATCAGGTGGTCCCGTCATTCCTACAACCCAACGATTGGTTGGTGAAAATCAACCTGGAAAATGCTTATTTTCATTTACGGATCGCGCCCAGCCACAAACCTTTCCTAAGGCTTATTTACAACAACGAACTTCTACAGATGACTTGTCTACCTTTTGGTTTGGCCTCTGCCCCCAAAATTTTCGCAACTTTCACCAACTGGGTAGCGCAGATCTTAAGAAATCGGGGCATTCGAACCCTAGTGTACTTGGACGATTATTTGGTGGCCAATCAGAGCAGACAAATCCTCCAATCACAAGTGAAAACAGCAATTCGCATTTTCGAATCCCTAGGCTAGCAAATAAATTACAAAAAATCAATTTTAGAGCCCCAAAAGTCCATACAGTACTTGGGAATAATATGGAACACGTTCGCAAACACGAAAAGTCTGCCAGTTCAAAAGCTACAGTCCCTGAAGCAAAAGTTAGATCTAGCAGTGTCACGAAAAAAGGCCAACTTAAAAGAATTACAAAGTCTTATAGGTTCCCTGAACTTCTCAAGCTTGGTAGTCCCACAAGGGCTACTTCACTTCCGAAGGTTGCTAGCACATTCCAATCGATTGTTAGTAAAAAACCCGATGATAGTATATCAAATCCCGGAGAGCGCCATGTTAGACATAGTGTGGTGGCAGAACCACTATTCAGAGATTTCGATTTTACATTGCCCTGCAGTAACGCATTACTTGTCAACCGATGCTTCAGGTTCGGGATGGGGAGCACAGTTAGACAACAAAAGATTGAGCGGAGCTTGGAGTCTAAACGAACAGATTCTTCACTCAAATAAAAAGAGATGTTAGCGATTTTGAAAGTCCTTCAGAGTTATGGTCACTGTCTCGAGCAGACCTCTGTTTCGATACAATCGGACAACAGAACTGTACTGTCTTATCTCAGGAATCAAGGAGGGACTCGGTCCGAGCCACTGATGGTTTTGACATACAAAGTTTACAGCATACTACAAAAGCACAGCATATATCTCTCTCTGCATCATTTGCCAGGGAGATACAATGTGGAAGCGGACCATTTATCGCGCGACCATTTATACTCTGGGTGATGAGACCATCACCCAGAGTGGCATTTACTACAGAGTCTAACCGAGAAAGTGTTAATGAAGTGGGGAGTGCCAGTTATAGACCTGTGGTAAATCTTAATGCCAATATTATATGAACGCAACCATACCAAGTACCCTCGACCTATCCTTTAAAATTCCTTGGCTATCATGGGGGTAGCATATTTTTCACCGTTGACGTCTGGCGTGAAAGGAAACGAGTCGAGCTCCGAATTTACTCCTCGTAAAAATATAAAATCCCAACGTTCCAACAAAATCAGCCGCGATCCTCGCGCACATTATCATCCGCATCATCAAGCGAGAAAATCATCAGCTGGATTGGAAAGGAAGAGAGAACATTGCAGACGCGTCGCAATACATCCAGCACGCGGGGCGAGTTCGAACCAGGTAGCCTTCCTATTGTTCTTTTTTTCCCAACCATTCCGTGGTCCTTCGATCCTAATCCCTACAAATCTCTATTTCATCCCAAATTCTAATCAACATTTCCAAAATACCATAATTCATCCAAATCCAAAGTCATCCCGTTGCGTTTCATTTTCACCAACATATTGCATTATTTTTAGCATACCACACTATTGCAGTGATAGTACATTCCTGTCTGTTTTATGGAAACAGACGTTCAATATAATTATTAGTTGTCAATATCATCGAAATGTCTATGGTCAATATCCATATTTAATCTGTTGACAAAGTAATCAATCCTAGAATCAAACAAAAATCGATCATATTATCTTTGGTTCTGTTGTTGTGTATTAAGACAAGATTTCTTATTTATATTGTTTTGTTAACTTATTTTCTACATAATGGCAGATTTACGCGTATGGTTAGTGAAATTCGACATGTCCATGAAATGGTTACAGGCTACATACGATTTTTCACAGGAGTTAAGTTTAAAAGAAAATGTTAGTAACAAAGAAAAATTGCGCTTTGTAGCCCGCCATAAAGACTTACAAAAATATCGTTTACAAATGGACGAGGCATATACAGTTCTTGTAAGCAGTAAACAAGCTCTACCACAGGAAAAGCGTTCATTATCAGATATTGAAAAATCTTACGAAAAGTTCATGGACATATTTTATTCAATCGAAGTCTTGTACAGCACATTAATCGAAACCAAGCGTGATTGTGACAATAGCAAACAAGCGTATACTCAACATGAGAATGAATTTCATCTTCCCAAAATAAGCCTACCTAGGTTCTCTGGTTCTCATGTTGAGTGGCCTAACTTTATATCCATTTATAAAAGCTTAATTCATGACAATCAACGGCTAAGTGCAGTACAGAAAATGCATTACCTTCTAGGCATACTAGACAAAGAGCCTTCATCTTTGATAAAGCATCTTCCTCTCTCTGAGGAAAATTATAGCGTTGCCTTCAATTTGCTCACAGATAGGTATGAAAACAAGCGAATAATTGCAGACAAACACGTGGAAGCAATTCTTACCTTACCAAATTTGGTACAAATAAACACTAAGGCTTTGAACAAATTCATTAATATTTTAAAAGAGAATACTTAAGCTTTAAGTGCACTAAAATTTGATGTTCATTCATGGAGCTTCCTTCTCCTACACATAATTTTAAAGAAGATTCCTATGGACTTGCGTTGTAGATTTGAGGCCAATATCATAGATCCATTATCAAAACCCACTTTTAGTGATTTACTCAAGTTTCTGGAAAATCAACTGAGAATTTCAGAGAACATTTCTGGCTCTACTTCTAAAACACATGCAGGTAACTCATTGAATATTCTAGAAAATGAAAGTATTCTAGAAAGTGAAACGACCAATCAAAAACCAAGTTTAATTATCACATGTCCATGTTGCAAGGAGAACCATTCTATTTATCGTTGCTCAAACTTTTTAAGCATGACTCCAACCCAAAGAAAAAGTTTTGTGATTCAACATAAATTATGTTTTAATTGCCTGCGCAGTCATCATGTCTCTAAATGTAATTCAACAAGTGTGTGCCAGGTATGTCGTGGACGACACCATACCAAGATACACATAATATCAGATAATGCTTTTGGAAATCAAAATTCTATTGAAAATCATCAATCAGATCCAACACTTGCACCGAAATCTCCTGAGTCTGCTGTATCGACATCAACCTCCACAGTCCAGCCCCAGACATTACATGGTGCTGATACATCATCCACCATGATCTTAGGTACTGCCTATGTCAGCGTGCAGGATGTTGCCGGTCACTATCATTCTGCCCGTGCCTTGATCGACTCTGGGTCTCAAGTTTGTGTCATGACTGAAAACTTGGCTCAGCGTTTGAAGTTACCTCGCACTAATTCAGGTGGTTTGTGTGGACTAGGTGCTTCATCTATTCAGGAGACACGAGGCATGGTTCATTGTAATATCAAACCACGGCATAGTTCACAAATCTTAACATCAGATTTTGTTATTCTTAAGCGAATAACAGGCCATATGCCTTCTGTTCCAGTTGATCCTAGTGTCTTAGCCCTTTGCAATAATTTAGTTTTGGCAGATCCTAACTTCACTATACCCGGACAAGTCGACCTACTTTTAGGCATTGAATTTTATGATCTAATCTTGGATGGTAGGAAGTTTAGCCTGGGTGATAGTATGCCTACAGCGTACTCATCTGTTTTTGGCTGGGTCATTATGGGTCGAGCACCTGCAGCATTACAGCAAACTTACACTGCTGCTTCGATGGCCTGCACCACAGATCTTAATCTTGCTCTCAGTAGATTTTGGGAGGTTGAAGAGCCCCCTAAATCAGTCATCCTAGATCCTGAAAATGTTCAGTGTGAACGGCATTTTGTAGATACATACACCCGGGATAATGATGGTCGCTTTGCAGTCTCATTACCTTTCAAGGTCAATCGTAAGCCTTTGGGAGATACATATCTCATTGCCTTGAAACGTTTTCATAATTTGGAACGCAAGTTGCTTCGTGAACCTCAGTTACGAGAACTTTATATAGCCTTCATGAGGGACTACATTGGTGCTGGTCATATGCGTGAAGTGTCATCTCAAACCTCAAGTGAACGATACTACATACCACATCATGGAGTATTGAAAGAGCATAGTACAAGCACTAAGCTGCGTGCTGTCTTCGATGCTTCAATGTCCAGCACATCAGGTGTCTCTCTCAACCAAGTTCTCATGTCGGGTCCCAAACTTCAACAAAATATTGAAGATATCATATTGCGTTTCAGGTTACACTGTGTAGTTTTCACATGCGATATAAAGCAGATGTATAGGCAAGTTCGCATGCATGATGAAGACTGCAAGTATCAAACCATACTCTGGCGCGAGTCTCCTGATGACCCACTTAAGCATTTCGAACTGACAACAGTAACCTACGGTGTTTCAAGTTCGGCGTTTCAGGCCATTCGCGTTCTTCATGAGTTAGCATATCTCAATATGGAAATGCATCCCGCTGCTTCTAAAATTTTATTAGAGGACACGTTTGTCGATGACGTAGTAAGTGGATCCCATGATGTCAACTCAGCCAAAATTCTTGCCCAATCAGCAGCCAACATTCTCAAACAAGGAGGTTTTCAATTACGCAAATGGTCCAGCAACTCCCAAGAGTTCTTAGAAGGATTTCCTGTAGACCACCGCGAAACTCCTTATCGTTTCATAGAGCATGGCGAAAATATTTTTAAGGTCCTAGGCATCGAGTGGAGCGCTAGCAATGACTGCTTTGTCTATCACGTCACCGAAATGAGCAAAGTCCTTACCAAGCGTGGCGTTTTATCCAACATTGCCAGACTCTACGATCCATGCGGATTCTTATCCCCAGTTACATTTTTTGCCAAACTATTCATGCAGCGGCTTTGGTCGATCGATTCAGGATGGGATGATCCTCTCCCTATGGACATCCATAAAATGTGGATTGATTTTATGTCCGATTTTCATCAATTAAATAAAATTTCAATCCCTCGCTGTGTGGTTACTGATCAACCCGTATCTATATATTTGCTGGGTTTCAGTGACGCATCGGAGCGCGGTTTTGCGTCTTGCGTATACCTGCGCGTTCAAAATGCTTGCGGTCGCGTTTTAGTCCGGCTGTTACTGGGCAAATCACGTGTTGCGCCGCTCAAGCAAAAATTAACAATACCCAAGCTCGAGCTAAATGGGGCACTTCTCTTAGCCCGCTTGTTGGAACACGTCACTAAGTTGCTTAGTGGGAAACTTTCGTTAGACAATACGATAGCGTGGTCAGATTCCACCATCGTACTATCCTGGCTAAAAACTTCACCACACAAACTACCTGCGCGTTCAAAATGCTTGCGGTCGCGTTTTAGTCCGGCTGTTACTGGGCAAATCACGTGTTGCGCCGCTCAAGCAAAAATTAACAATACCCAAGCTCGAGCTAAATGGGGCACTTCTCTTAGCCCGCTTGTTGGAACACGTCACTAAGTTGCTTAGTGGGAAACTTTCGTTAGACAATACGATAGCGTGGTCAGATTCCACCATCGTACTATCCTGGCTAAAAACTTCACCACACAAACTACAAACTTACGAGGGGAATCGTGTATCTCAAGTCCAGTCATTGGTTCCGAACGCCACCTGGAGACACGTTCCTTCCTCATTAAACCCTTGTGATTCTGCAAGTCGCGGTTTATCGCCTTCAGAATTAGTCGACCACTCGTTATGGTGGTCACCAGCGTGGCTTAAAGATGACCCTTCGTCATGGCCTGGTGATTTTGACATTATTAATGATGTGGATTTACCGGGGCGTAAATCTCCCATTTCGAACTCTTGCTCTCACACCGTCCGACTGGCTGAACAATCCCTAGTTGCAGAAGGCAAATCAGCAGAAGAGGTTCAAGCTGCAGATGACATCCTCAACAGATTCAGCTCGTTTCCTAAGCTACAGACAACTTTACAAAATTACAAATTTACGAGAGAGAAAATTATGGTCATGTGCGGGATTCGAACCCGCGTCCATCCACCCCTTTAGCCGGGGTATGCTCTAACCAATTGAGCTAACATGACACAACAACTGTAGCTTGGTGCAAGCGATTTTTTCACAACGCACGCCATCCGACTCATAGGCGTACTGGTCCTCTATTTGTTGCTGAGCTCAACGATAGTGTTTGCACCATTGTTAAACGAGTCCAGTCTACGTCCTTTGCCGAAACATTGAAGTTGCTGCGAGCAAATAAAGCTGTCAAAGGTAGTCTGAGGCGCTTGAATCCCTTCGTTGATTCTGAGGGGCTCGCGCGGGTCGGTGGTAGGCTTAACAAGTCTGGCTTAGCCTATGACAGTAAGCATCCACTGCTGCTCCCTCACTCCCACCATGTCACTCACCTTTTAGTGGATCATTACCATCGCATGTACTTCCATCCTGGTCTCAACACACTTTTAAATCTGCTTCAACGCAAATATTGGATTTTGTCTGCGCGTAGGGTGATACGTAGTCGTATCTTTCAGTGTCAGCGTTGCTATCGATTGCGCCCAAAGTCTCTCGAACCTTTCATGGCTGATCTACCGGCAAATCGTGTGACATCATCTCGGCCCTTTCAAGTAGTGGGAACTGATTTCGCAGGCCCGTTTATGTTAAAAACTTCTCGCATCCGTAACGCCAAAATCGTCAAGTGCTATTTGTGCATCTATGTATGCTTTTCAACCAAATGTTGCCATTTGGAAATTGTCTCTGAGTTGTCCACAGACGCATTTTTGGCTTGCTTCGACCGTTTCGTATCTCGCAGAGGACTTCCCAGCGATGTTTATAGCGATTGCGGAACGAATTTTGTAGGTGCCCGAAATTATTTAATCGAAATCTCAAAATTTCTTAATTCTTCCCAATCCGACATACAAAAATCACTGGCTGGTCATCAAATTTTATGGCACCGGAACGCACCCTCTAACCCACACATGGGTGGTTTGTGGGAAACAGCCGTCAAATCTGCGAAACTTATCTTGTATCGTTTGATCTGCGATCGTTCTCTCGTTTTCGAAGAGCTCGCTACAATATTTTCTAAAATCGAAGCCGCGTTAAACTCTCGGCCGTTGTGTCCGATCAGTAGCGACCCCAACGACCTCGAGACCTTAACGCCCGGCCATTTTCTTATAGGACAACCTCTCCTAGCTCTGCCTGAGCAAGACTTGTGCAATGACGTGATAAGCCCGCTGAAGCGGTGGCAGCTTGTTCGCCAAATAACTCAACACTTCTGGAGGCGTTGGCAGACCGAGTATCTTCACACCCTTCAGCAGCGTCCCAAGTGGTTTCTTAAATGTCAAAACTTAAAACCTGGCGACCTTGTCCTCATTAAGGAACCAAATCTGCCGCCACTTCAGTGGAGAAAGGCTCGCGTCACTCGAGTTTGCCCAGGCACAGACGGTACAGTGAGAGTCGTTGAACTCAAAACATCATCTGGCATTCTACTTAGGCCAACGGTCAAGCTGTGTCCGTTGCTACCATGCTTCGATCCTCAAATATCAGCTTAGTAATATCTGCTTAACAATAGCAAGCTAACTTAGTTTTGTTAACATTATATTTAATTTATTCTTTTTCTATATATTTTACTTATTGTAATTTTTAAGACAACAACTTAACCACTGCCTTAAATTTAACTTTATGTAATTTTTAAAGAGCTAGGAAGCTCTTTGGGAGGCGGTATGGTAAATCTTAATGCCAATATTATATGAACGCAACCATACCAAGTACCCTCGACCTATCCTTTAAAATTCCTTGGCTATCATGGGGGTAGCATATTTTTCACCGTTGACGTCTGGCGTGAAAGGAAACGAGTCGAGCTCCGAATTTACTCCTCGTAAAAATATAAAATCCCAACGTTCCAACAAAATCAGCCGCGATCCTCGCGCACATTATCATCCGCATCATCAAGCGAGAAAATCATCAGCTGGATTGGAAAGGAAGAGAGAACATTGCAGACGCGTCGCAATACATCCAGCACGCGGGGCGAGTTCGAACCAGGTAGCCTTCCTATTGTTCTTTTTTTCCCAACCAGACCTGTTTGCGTCGAGTCGAGCTCATGTTGTACCCAGGTATGTGTCACTGGACGCAACAGACCGAAAAGCAGTATTTGTAGATGCATTCTCCCAAAAATGGCACTACAGTCTGGCGTGGGTGTTCCCACCCCCATACCTGATTCCCAAAGTTCTTGCTCACATGAACACGGCATCGGGCATCTACCTCTTGGTAACCCCGAGGTGGGAAAAAGCATTTTGGCGCCCGGACTTGAAGAAGCGAGCGAAAGCGGCTCCGTTCACGGTCCACAATTTGAACAGCGTTTTGATAGATACAACTACGAACCGTCCACCTCCCAAGGTACAAGTGGCTCTATAATTTTTGTTTGCTAAACGTGGCAGTACAATGTAGTATATTTCAATATTAAAATTTGTAATTGACCTTCATAAGAGCGTCTTAGACGCCTAAATTGAATAAATGATTTTGACTTTGACTTTGACAAGAACTGACTCTGGAGATTTGGAAATGTGGGGGTGGGATCAGGCCTTGAAAGACTGGAACCCCGAGCAAGTAAAACTTCTTTTATCTAGTTGGAGAGATTCGACTAAGAAATGTTATTTACCAGCTTGGAGGAGATGGTGTACATGGGCTAATTACAATAAGATGCCATTCCGAGATCCCTCGGGATCAGACCTAGCAAGGTATCTGGCAGAGTTGTACCAGAAAGAAAACTTATCATACAACACTATTTTGCTACACAAATCTGTAGTAGCTACCCTTTGTGACCCCAATAAATCAGCAAGTCTAAGTACACACCCCATAGTTACGCGAATGCTCAAATCAATTTCAATACAAAAACCACAGAAAAGAGAAAGCAATTCTGAATTAACTTTTATGAATGTTCTCAGAGAACTGCATGCATTCTTTTATTACGTTCTGGTCGCAGAGTACACGACTTAACCTTGTTATCAATAGATCCTAGCCACTGCTTCATCTGATTGTGATGAATCCATTACATTCTGGCCCCTTTATGGTTCTAAAACAGACTGCTATAATTATCGACAGTCGGGTTGGCGACTATTAAACAACTCTACCAATAATGGACTTAATCCTATTTTTTGGGTTAAATCTTTAATGTCAATGTGTAAATCAAGGAGAGACACGTGTAATATAATGAATTTATTTTTAACAGTTCGTGGCGATGTTAAGGCTGCTTCACGTACGGTGATTGCGAATTGGGTCAAGGCTCTTTTAAGCAGCGCGGGTATTGAATCATCTGCGGGCAGCACGCGGTCGGCGGTAGCCTCAAAGGATTGGCTTCTTGACTACCCCTTGGAAGAGATCCTCTCCCGGGGAAACTGGAGATCACAAAACAAATTTGCAAACTTTTATAGACGTCAGATTCACTCGGAAGGCCCCGTAAATCAATCAGTGTCTAGATTTTTCCAGCCCGCGTGAATTTTCTGAAAATGTAAAATAATATTAATTGAAATATGTATGTAAAACAATTGTTTGATTTTTACCTGAATGTATAATGTACCTTACAGAATATGATTATATTACACTTTGTTACAGAAGATGATTATATTACATCAGTTATTTATCATGAGTTCTTTATTTTACTCTTTTGTAAACTAACATAACCTAAGTACTTACACGGGTTTATATTTTACTAGGTAGTCCTGCCTACTTATATTTCTACCTTCAGTAGTTTTTAATATTAATACTCTTACTTACGTGACTATCATGAATAATGACCAACAATATTCCACTCATAATTAATGGAATGCAATAACCTTGTCACACTATTTTATATTTAGCACTTTCGAACTACAAGGTGGGCCAAAAGAAATCACCCTATTGGAAGATGCTCTCATTTTTTCAAATGGCCGCCAATGTCAAATCTGTTTTGAAATTTGTGGACTAGACAGATGCAGAATACAAGTGAACAAGCCTTGGAGCGATACACTCCCCAAGAACGTGGAATAATCGTGTCTATTTTTTTGCGTAATTATTCTTCTGTGGTGTTGGCGCAGCGCGAATTCTTTCGCCGATTCCCCGGCCGTCCGACACCGACTCCACAAACTCTGCGCCGTTTGGCCACCAACCTTGAAAAGTATGGTACCACACGAGACATTTCCAAGCGTGGCCGGCCCCAGAGCGCCCGTTCTGCCCAGAAAACAAGCCTGTATGGCGATCAATTGTGACGGCGTCCATTTGGCCAATATAATCTTCTCAACTTGACCAATAAAATTCTAAAGGTTCAAATAAACATAACAAAAAAACAGAATCGAAGTTTTTCATTTAGAATAAAAAAGAGAGCCAAACAACATCGGATGACTTCTTTTGGCCCACCTTGTACTTGCGATTATTATAGTTGCTTAAACAACGGAATAAAGTATATATCACATTGGCGTACCCTCCACCAGCCGATATCAGACACGTCTCAAATAAAAGGCTTCGAATAGCGGTACAGTTGTATAATGACAGCGTTTTACCTACCAATAAAACGCTTATTAAACAACTTACCATATTCGAAGCCTAAGTATATACTTCTGCCTGGTGCAATTTTGTCAATAAAAAGCGCCAAAATTGAATTTGAGACACAATGACTCCACAAACGCTCGGAATATTCGAGAGCCTGTCTGGTGGAGAGGATATAGAAAGAGACGGGGTGTCTAGGAGAGGGACAGATATATAAAACGACCAATCAGGGAAAAGCAGTGTTGCTACTCTCAAATAAAAGGCTTCGAATATGGTAAGTTGTTTAATAAGCGTTTTATTGGTAGGTAAAACCCTGTCATTTTTTAAACCAAATTACAAGAGGCTATACCCTGATAAAATTAACCACAAAGAATTTGCAGTCTTCTTAGAAAGCACAAATGAAGAAAAATTAGGCAATAAAGACCCCATTACTTACCATCCAAAAAATTATAGGTAGTAGGAAAATACGTAAAGGGCCAGTTTGAAATGAGCCGCGCCAGCGCTCAAAAGCTTAAAATCACTTTTAAACAATCTACAGATGCCAATGATTTCTTATGCAATGAAGCGTTCCTAGGAAAAGTAAATATTAGAGCTATCATACCCTCGTCCTTTGTGGAGAAAGTAGGAGTTATACACAGGAGTTGAAATATAATCATAGGTTATACATCATGTCTCCACAGAGCTGAGCAATGAGGAACTATATCGAAAATTATCAGGAGAGTTCGAAATAGTTGCAGTGAGAAGATTTATGAAAAAAAATGAAGGCAGCTTAGAACCCTTAAAGACAGTTACTTACAGTCACTTTTGTCACAGGTGTTTTGCCTCAATGTATTTATTTGGATCACTGGAGGATACCAGTGAGTATGTATGTTCCTCCAGTCATGCAATGCTATCGCTGCTTGAAATTCAATCACTCGGCGAAAATATGTAAAAATTTACAGGTATGTTTAGGGCTGCCATCCGTCCGGGTTTCCCCGGATTGGTCCTAGTTTAGAGGGCGTCCGGGAGGGGTTTTCAAATAGTGTCCGGGAACCGGGGTCCGTTGAAAAACCCGGACATTTTAGTGTCCGGGGAATCCGGACTGATTGATATATAAGCAATAGATTGAAACAAATCTGAATTGAAAATTCATTCGTAAGCTGCATACAAGTTTACTCCGGCCACGGTAATGTTATCTACACAGTATTGTAACTCGGCTCTGTCTTCGAAATAAGTACCTACAGCCGCGCTGTACGTAAACATGCGATAGGGCTGCCCGCCTCCAGTATTTTAATTACATTTGCCCATTTTGTGTTTCTATTTAGTTTCATGATTGTTAATATACTTTTTTTTATATAAACAAATAAAATACTCTGTGAATTGAACAGGAAGTGTTCACTAAAAACGCGTGTTGTTTTCTTGACCAGTAGGTAGATTTAAACAAAAAACCATGTTTATTATTATATGCAAAATCGTTCTTAAAAATTGGCGACCGAAAAATATTTGTGAGACGTATACTAAATGCTTTATTATTATATTTTAAAGTATTAAAAATCCACATTCTAATAACTACCTGTAATATTATTATAACTTGCTTATAACTACTATTTCACTCGTGTCAAGCACTTTCCTTCACTTTATTCACTTTTTTTATTAATTGAGAAGTTTTTTTTCGCGGGATAAAAGGATTAAAAATTCTTGTCCATTAAAAAGACACACATTAAGTACCGTCAACTATATGTAGACTATAAAAAAAAATTACCTACTAGTAAGTAAAATTGTTTTATAGTATTAAGTAAAATTATTTTATAGTATTACCTTTCAGTTTCCAGGTAATCTAAAAAAAATTATCTGGATGCGTTTTTGACGAATTCATGTAACTTAAAACAGCCCAATATATCTTACTCTTCATATTTAATATGTAAATATGTACTTGAACTTTTGGTGAAAAAATCGCGCGAATATTGTTAAAAAACAACAAACCATTCGCTCGTCACTGCGGCGTAGTTGCCACACTCGAGACTTGTTTGCGGGCCGAGATCGAGGCGCGTAGGTATAACTCGCGTTTCGTCCGTTTCTATGAAGTTGAAATACTGTATAGAATTATAGATAACATTACCGTGCTCCGGCGCTGCAAAATCTACAACAGAACATCCCCCGCACCGCGCCGGCCCCCACCATAAAGAACTGCCGCCGTTGCCGTTTTGGCGCATTAGGTGCTAGGTCTAGAATATTTCTAGGGTCTTTAGCGTTTTTTTCTCATTATCATACGCTAAAAAGGTTAGTGGTAAACATTGTGAGTTTATTCGCTAGTCCCGCCCGCGGCAATGGACGAAGGAGAAAAACTCACTAAAAAGCACATGGTTTCATCTCTGATAGAAATAAAGTAGATAAGTATAAATATAAGGATCTGAGTGACTTTGACTTTTTAGAATTCCTGTTGGAAAAGTATGACCACTTTGACAAAAATTTTAACATCTGAAAAATACCGAAATAAATAAAGAGATTTTAATGTTTTTGTTTGCAATAACGCATGCTTTGCGGATTAAATTCCAATATTACAAATATACGAGAGGAAAAATTATAATCATGTGCGGGACATGAACCCGCGTCATCCAGCCCTTTAGCCGGGGTATGCTCTGACCGACTCAGCTAACATGACGGTCAGATCAGAGCATAAACCTGCTAACGGAGTGGATGACGCGGGATCACACATGACTATATTTATTCCTCCAGTATATTTGTAAATTTGTAAAGTGTAAAGATCTTGAGCTCGTCAAAATTTAAACTTGTTACTAACTTTTATTTACATAAAAAAGTTTACGGTTTTGGGTACTTAATCTAAGTAAAACAACAAGATGGCTTAAAAAATTTATACTAATCTATTATCTTATTAGGAAACAGCTAATAAAAAAAAATAAGTTAATATAGATAAAATTCGCGATAGTTTTCAAAGTGAAGATTATTTATCAAACCAAAAATTATAAGTTATTTCTAATTTGATGGCAAATAACACTGATCCTCATGATACCTCAGAAAAAGAAGAGTGAATAATTATGTGTGTAGCACTGTAGGTTTTTCTTAAGGAAGCCGTATAAATGAAAAAATATATGAACTTTGTTTTCAGGGGTGTCCGGGAAAAAAACTCAATTTCACCCAAATGTCCGGGTTTTTTAAGATTTTGTCCGGCATCGGCGGTTTAGGTGATGGCAGCCCTAGGTATGTTCTATATGCTCGGGTGAGCATTCCTACAAGGACTGCAAAAATGAAGCTGAATTTAAATGAAGTAATTGTGGGGGTGCTCACCTAGCTATATCTAAGACGTGTCCTATCAAGATAGAGCGTATTGCTAAACAAAAGCAATCATATGCAAATGTAGCCAAAAACCCTAGCTCCAATTATGTACAAAATTTTTCAGCTATGCCAAAATCTCAGCCGCGTATACAATCTGTGCCTGTCTCTACTGGTATGGTTACTAATCCTGCACAAACAAAGAGCACTGACACTTTACCCAAGAATTCTCAGAAAACTCTAGGGCCACAAATGAATAATGACATTGTAATTGATGACAGAATCTTAAATGCAATGGTTTAAGACCTTGGTTCTGTTAGGGAATATGTCTGAAGATATTCCTAAAAATGCATCAAAAATAAAGGAAATCCTTTTAAAAAACTTGTAAACCTCTCAATGGAGGACTATTTATTTAGAATAGTACAACATAATATGCAAAGCTTAAATAATAAGAAACCGTTATTACATTCATTCTTGCACAAATATAATATAGATATGTACCTTATAAACGAAACATGGTTAAAATCTACAAGCATTCCCATTAACTTTCCAGGATATAACTTTATACATAAAAACGCTAAAAATGAACATGGTGGTGTGGGTATACTAATTAAAAATAAAATTAAATACAAGATTATTGCCTGCCCATTCTATGAGGACATTCAAGTGCTAGCGGTGTCTGTTTAGACGAAGGCTGGCCCCCTAAGATTTTTTTACCTGTAGATCAGTTGTATGGCCTCCATATTTACTAGACGAATTCAGGGTAATTGCCTGAGTCACTACCAGTCTAGCACTTCCGAGCGTCCGGTGAATACATCGCCGCTAATCGTGTTTTTTCGAAATAATCTGTGGACAATACACCTTCCTTGTGTCTTTAGACTCTGCACCAATTATACAGGCACTGTGAGAGATAAGAAAACTGTTCATTTCACGCGTAATTATTGCTTTTATTGTTGAAATAGAAAATATCGTTATTTTGTTTTATCTAAGGAACGAATCTCAATGAAATGGATGAGCGAGATATGTGTATCGTTTGGTGTGAGAGAGTGAATCGCAGCATAATGGTGATCGGAACGTCTCGTGGCGGTTCGGTGGTTACACGAATTGCTTAATTATCTCTTTCTAACAACATATATGACGCATAATATTTGAACGTTCTTTCCTTGTCATTACAAACTGCATATACATGTGCGTAGGTATGTATATAGGTAAATTCTAGTAAGCTTTTAGAGCAGTGGTGTTCGGATATAACTACTCTAAGTATTTCACCTCTCTGCTGGCCCCATTGCATTAGCTTGCATATATTGTCCTCCTAGAAAAAAAAACGGATTCGCCTTACTAAATTAAGAAACATTTTAAATAAATTGCCTAAACCTTGTCTTATCTCTGGAGATTTTAATGCACATCACATCACATAGCTTTTGGTTGTGCCACAACAAAGTCACCAGGAAAGGAGTTATATGAAATGTTCGATGAATTAAATTTGTGTATTCTAAATACCGGAAATCCTACTACTATTCAGAGGCCTAATAAAACACCATCAGCAATAGATGTATCAGTTGCCAGTCCAGCTATTGCCCCCCTTTGTGAGTGGTATGTTGGTGATGATTTATTAGGTAGTGATCACTACCCTACCTTCATTGACTTAACTGTTTCCCCATTAATGTATAAATCTAATGATAATATAGTAAAATACTTATTCTACAAAGCTGACTGGTCGAAATATAATTTAAGATCAAAAGAACTTATTGAAAGTTTCCAAATAGATTTAAGTAATCCCTTAAACTCCTATAATACATTTTGTGATATCTTAGATACGTTAAAAACTGAATGTATTCCATGTTTCATAGGCAACAACAACAACAGTAAACTCATAAAGCCACCTGCTCCCTGGTGGAATGACAAGTGTGCAGAGGCAGTAAAAAATGCAAAACAAGCTCTTTTAACATATAGAATACAGTTCTCAATAGAATCATTCATTGAATACAAAATATTAAATGATTTAAATAAACTTGTTTTAAAAGAAACTAGGAAAAATAGTTGGAAAGCTATCTGTGAATCACTCAACCAATATGGAGTAGGTATATTGGTTGAGTGATTCACAGATATATCTAAAATTTGGAACAATATTCGTAAGTTTTAACGAATAGTATGTGTAAAAATAAGTATAAAAATTATGAATGGATTCCTCAATTTATTTCAAAGTTGTGTCAATCGCCATCATCTGATAGTTCTGATGTTAATTTGTATAACTTATTCAATTCTGTAGGAAATACGCCAGAAGCATCATTTTTGCTGAAGGCATTTACATATGAAGAATTATGCTTTGCTATTGATTCTAGAAAAAATACTACACCAGGCTTAGATCAAATTCCATATACAATGATAAAAAACTTACATAAATCTAGTAAAAAAATATTATTAGATATATTTAATGGTTTATGGATTAAACAGTGCATTCCTGTTTCTTGGAAAACTCAATGTGTTATACCTATACTGAAACCTAACAAATCTCCAGATGACTATAACTCATACCGTCCTATTTCATTAGCTTCTTGCAAAGGTAAACTGTTTGAACAAATGTTAAAAATCAGGTTAGATCATTTTGCAGAAAAACATAACTTATTACCTGAATTTCAATTTGGATTCCGTAGGGGTAAAAGTGCAAATGATAGTTTTGTTTACTTCATCAATGATATGAAAAAATGTATAATATCAAATTCTTCAGCAGTTTGCGCATTCCTGGATGTGCAAGGTGCTTATGACAATGTTGATATACATCATGCTGTGTGTGCTCCATGATATTGGCATACCTGGAAAGTTAATTAAATGGATTTATGAATTTTGTTATGATCGAACTCTTTTTGTTAAATTCAATAATATTTTACATGGCCCTAATAAAATTTTTAGAGGTCTTATGCAAGGGGGTTGTTTATCCCCACTGTTATATAATTTGTATACCTCTCAAATATGTAATTATATAAAAAGTGAAGTAAAAATACTCCAATTTGCAGATGATATTCTGATTTACTGTATAAATAGGGAAGTTGTTACTGCCCAAAATAATGTAAATATGGCACTTCAGCAATTATATTTATATTACACAAATAAATTAAAACTTAATATTAACTGTCAAAAGAGTTCAGTATTAGTTTTTGGCAGTGATGATCCTGTAAATATATTTTATGATAATGTAAATATTCCACATAATCGCCATCATAAATTTCTTGGCATTTATCTTGATGACAAATTAAAATTTGATAAGCACATAGATTATATTAGTCAAAAGGCATTGAAAGGTGTCAACATTATGAGATGTTTAGCAGGTGTTTTTTGGGGTTCAGACCCAAATGTTTCGAGTATGATTTACAAAAGCCTAGTTAGAAGTAATTTTGATTACAGTTGTTTAGCATATTTCAATTCTAGTCCTACTCTACTGAAAAAGTTAGATGTTATACAAAATTCAGCATTAAGAATTATATGTGGTGCAATGAAAACAACGCCTATTAATGCTTTGGAAGCAGAAACATGTGTAGAACTTCTTGTTATCAGGAGGCTGGGTACAGCTCATAGATTTTGCATAAAGGTTCTATCACAAGATGAATCCATGTTGCTTCAGAATTTAACTTTACCTTCAGTGCTGAGTAGCTCAATTCCAAATTTTACAATAACACCTTCAGATATCAAATCTAACAGGCTTCCTGCAATGAGTACATTAATGCATAGAGTGAAACAGGACACTATAAATATTTATAAGTCAAATGTAAGGCCACTATACTCTTGTACAGTAGATGGCATTGTATATAGCTGTGTTAATATTGATTTTAGAAAAATAGATAGTAAATATCACTTCAGAGAACAAATGGCAGATAAAGCTAATAAATATCAAATATATACAGATGGATCAAAATCTATGATGGGTGTTAAATATGCATACTATGATCCTCAATTAAAGACTAGTAAACTTATAAATTAGATTACAACTGCAGTATATTCACTGCAGAAAGTTATGCTATATACAGAGCATTACTGTACATACAGAGCTTTAGAACAATAGATAATTTCATAATTCTAACAGACAGCCTTAGTGTATTAATAACTTTAAAACAGTGTAATCTTACATATAAGCAAAACCATATAATACATAAAATCAGATCTCTGTTGTTTACCAAAAGCAACTTGAACATAGAATTTAAATGGGTTCTATCTCATCAAGACATGGAAGGAAATGAAATTGTAGATAAAGCTGCTAATTCAGAACCAGATGAAGACCGTACCGAAATTTTGGGAGTGCCTTTTACCGATTACTATGCTCATTTTAAAGGACAAAAGAGGGATATATGGAGTTACTATTGGAAAGTTATTAGTCCAGAAAAGGGACAATGGTATTTTGGAATACAAAAGGAATTGCCTGTCAAGCCATGGTATAGCAAAAACAGAGATGCAAATGAACGGAGATTTATTACTATAATAAATAGAATGAGATTTGGTCACTGCTTAACCCCAGCACACTTGTATAAAATAAAAATAGTTCAGTCTAAGGAGTGCACTTTCTGTGGTTATCCAGGAGCAGATCTTCAACATCTTATATTAGAATGTCGTCATTTTGCACTACAAATATTATTATTGATATCGGACCTCGTGGATATTACTCCCGATGTACCTCGCCACCTTCAAGAAATGTTGAACAATCTGAACACATTTGTCGCATTATATAATTATGTATCTTCTACAATCGAAAAGTTATAATACTTTTTAATGTAAATTGTGAAAATGACAAAACAACATGAAACACACACGTGAAGAAAACCATGGTACAATAATATATTTTGTTAGACCATGAAGAAAACCATAGAATTCATGCTCGGGACGCTTTCTTGAAAAGTCGGATTTTCCGTTATTTTTGGTAAATAGCACCCTCTAAAAATTCCATCGCAAATGATTTATCTATTTTTTTTTTTTTTAAATTTTAAATGGCTTTGGATACTTGTCCTTATGCCATATCTTGTTGTTTTCATATCATGGGCCAGATTCTTGACTTCTCTTCAAGTACTTTCTGTCAATGGTAGTGTTTTCTACAATTCTATGGTATTCTTCACGTGTGTGTTTTTCATTTTGTTTTGTCATTTTCACAATAAAATTTACATTAAAAAGTTTTATAACTTTTCGATTGTAGAAGATACATAATTATATAATGCGACAAATGTGTTCACATTGTTCAACATTTCTTGAAGGTGGCGAGGTTCATCGGGAGTAATATCTAAGAGGTCCGATATCAATAATAATCTTTGTAGTGCAAAATGACGACATTCCAATATAAGATGTTGAAGATCTGCTTCTGGATAACCACAGAAAGTGCACTCCTTAGACTGAACTATTTTTATTTTATACAAGTGTGCTGGTGTTAAGCAGTGACCAAATCTCATTCTATTTATTATAGTAATAAATCTCCGTTCATTTGCATCTCTGTTTTTGCTATACCATGGCTTGACAGGCAATTCCTTTTGTATTCCAAAATACCATTGTCCCTTTTCTGTACTAATAACTTTCCAATAGTAACTCCATATATCCCTCTTTTGTCCTTTAAAATGAGCATAGTAATCGGTAAAAGGCACTCCCAAAATTTCGGTATGGTCTTCATCTGGTTCTGAATTAGCAGCTTTATCTACAATTTCATTTCCTTCTATGTCTTGATGAGATGGAACCCATTTAAATTCTATGTTCATGTTGCTATTGGTAAACAACAGAGATCTGATTTTACTTATTATATGGTTTTGCTTATATGTAAGATTACACTGTTTTAAAGTTATTAATACACTAAGGCTGTCTGTTACAATTATGAAATTATCTATTGTTCTAAAGCTCTGTATGTACAGCAATGCTCTGTATATAGCATAACTTTCTGCAGTGAATATACTGCAGTTGTAATCTAATTTATAAGTTCTACTAGTCTTTAATTGAGGATCATAGTATGCACATTTAACACCTATCATAGATTTTGATCCATCTGTATATATTTGATATTTATTAGCTTTATCTGCCATTTGTTCTCTGAAGTGATATTTACTATCTATTTTTCTAAAATCAATATTAACACCGCTATATACAAGAGCATCCCCTGTACAAGAGTATAGTGGCCATACATTTGACTTATATATATTTATAGTGTCCTGTATCACTCTATACATTATTGTATTTGTCACCTTCCTGAACGGTGAACAAATATTACTTAATTTACTACTAGCGCCATCTAACCATTTATCTACCATTAGGAGCAGAATAGAATACCTATCCGTTCTAAAAGAGTTGTGAATGCGTTGCTCGCTGAAGTACTACATCAATGATCCGAGAGAGGTCGCCTATTCTTGTATTGACGCGGTCGCGTCACGCTTCACACAGTGAGGGTGTGAAGCGTGACGCGACCGCGGCGGACGTACCACACTCAAAATCCTGAGGAAGGCTTCCGGTAGAAGCCGAAGCATTGTCGATAGCGATATCGACTCATAGTAAGTTCACGCTCAAACACCCGTGTTTTTCATATATTAGATATAAATATGAGCGTAAGTTTTTATAAGATTTATGTAAGTTTTTTATCATCGTATATGGAATTTGATCCAAGCCTGGTGTAGTATTTTTTCTAGAATCAATAGCAAAGCATAATTCTTCATATGTAAATGCCTTCAGCGAAAATGATGCTTCTGGTGTATTTCCTACAGAATTGAATAAGTTATACAAATTAACATCAGAACCCTCAGATGATGGCGATTGACACAACTTTGAAATAAATTGAGGAATCCATTCATCATTTTTGTACTTATTTTTACACATATACATTTGTTTAAACTTACGAATATTGTTCCAAATTTTAGATATAGGAGTATATCGGTTGAGTGATTCACAGATAGCTTTCCAACTATTTTTCCTAGTTTCTTTCAAAACAAGTTTTTTTAAAGCATTTAATTTTTTGTATTCAATGAATGATTCTATTGTGAACTGTATTCTATATGTTAAAAGAGCTTGTTTTGCATTTTTTAATGCCTCTGCACACTTGTCATTCCACCAGGGAGCAGGTGGCTTTATGAGTTTACTGTTGTTGTTGTTGCCTATGAAACATGGAATACATTCAGTTTTTAACGTATCTAAGATATCACAAAATGTATTATAGGAGTTTAAGGGATTACTTAAATCTATTTGGAAACTTTCAATAAGTTCTTTTGATCTTAAATTATATTTCGTCCAGTCAGCTTTGTGGAATAAGTATTTTACTATATTATCATTAGATTTATACATTAATGGGGAAACAGTTAAGTCAATGAAGGTAGGGTAGTGATCACTACCTAATAAATCATCACCAACATACCACTCACAAAGGGGGGCAATAGCTGGACTGGCAACTGATACATCTATTGCTGATGGTGTTTTATTAGGCCTCTGAATAGTAGTAGGATTTCCGGTATTTAGAATACACAAATTTAATTCATCGAACATTTCATATAACTCCTTTCCTCGTGACTTTGTTGTGGCACAACCAAAAGCTATGTGATGTGCATTAAAATCTCCAGAGATAAGACAAGGTTGAGGCAATTTATTTAAAATGTTTCTTAATTTATTATGGCGAATTCGTTTCTTTTTTCTAGGAGGACAATATATGCAAGCTAATGCAATGGGGCCAGCCTTCGTCTCAACAGACACCGCTAGCACTTGAATGTCCTCATAGAATGGGCAGTCAATAATCTTGTATTTAATTTTATTTTTAATTAGTATACCCACACCACCATGTTCATTTTTAGCGTTTTTATGTATAAAGTTATATCCTGGAAAGTTAATGGGACTGCTTGTAGATTTTAACCAAGTTTCGTTTATAAGGTACATATCTATATTATATATGTGCAAGAATGAATGTAATAACGGTTTCTTATTATTTAAGCTTTGCATATTATGTTGTACTATTCTAAATAAATAGTCCTCCATTGAGAGGTTTACAAGTTTTTTAAAAGGATTTCCTTTACTTTTGATGCATTTTTAGGAATATCTTCAGACATATTCCCTAACAGAACCAAGGTCTTAACCATTGCATTTAAGATTCTGTCATCAATTACAATGTCATTATTCATTTGTGGCTCTAGAGCAGGCCCGTCCAACATACGGCCCGCGGGCCACCGACCGGCCCGCGTAAGGCCTTCATCCGGCCCGCGAACTGTTTAAAACTTAAAAAAATATTATTAAAATATGTAGGTATATAACGCGCGAGTTGAATGTAGACATCGATACGGCGCGGCGCGTGCGGCGAAACGTGCGGTCAGCGGCGACGGGAGGGTATCCTCTCGCTCTTACTCGCAGCGCAGTCATTCAGTCGATCGGCGAAACTTGTCAACGACGCGAGTATTTTGGTGTATTTTTCAATCGCGATCGTGTTATAAGAACAATTATATCGTCCATCAATAGTGAAATATCTTGCAGTAACTGTGTAAAATAAGGTAAGCAAAAATGAATGTTATTAATTTCGTTTGTTTTTTGTTATAATTGTTTGAGATGACGTGAATAATGCACGCCACTAAATGAGGGAAATTTAAACTTTTTTTTGTGATTGTTTCAGAACAGGTTGTCATCAGAAAAGAAACGTAAAGTTGACAAAGAATGTTGAATATTAATAAAAGTAGGACTGAATCCTTTTTTGTCGTAGAACAAAATGGAAACATACTGTGTCTCATAAGTCATGAAATAACATCAGTTAGCAAGGAATACTCTACGAAACACGCTCCTAGATACGACGAAAAAGTACAACAGGCAAATGCGAATCGATCGGGTGAATTCCTTAAAGACAAATATGGTCAACAAGCGATGTTCAAAATACCAAAAGAAAACTCTGAGATAGTTAAAAAAATGAGTTTCATGATAACAGAATCCATTGCTAAGCGAAGCAAACCCCTATCGGACGGAGAATTTGTCAAGTAATGCTTGGAGATATTTATAATGGTAGCGTGTCCGGAGCAGAAAACTTTAGTTAAAAATACAAGCTTGTCCCATCAAACCATAGCACGAAGGATTCATGACATGGCCAACGATATCGAATCGTCTTTAAAAACAGAAATAAAGAAATTCATTTTCTATAGTTTCGCTATCGAAAAAGTACTGATATTTCAGATACAGCACAGTTGGCAGTTTTCGTGTGAGAAGTGACTGAAGACTATACTGTGATCGAGGAACTACTCGATTTGCGTCCAATGAAAACTAAAACCGCAGGACAAGGCATTTACGAAGAAGTAAAGAGTTGCATAGAAAAATATGAATTTCAAATCGAAAATCTTTGCGGCCTAACAACGGACGGTGCGCCAGCAATGACAGGAAGAGTGAATGGATTCATGGCATTAATCTGCAACAGTATCATACACACAATCATACAGCATCATTGTATTATACATCAAGAACAGTTGTGTGCATAAGTACTCGAACTGAAATCTATGGTCATGGATAAAGTACTGCACTACTTTATCCATGACCATAGGTTTCAGTTATAGTTAATTTTATACGCGCAAGAGGACTGAATCACAGACAGTTCCAAGCTTTTCTGTCAGATGTAGGTTCAGACCACGAAGACATTGTGTACTTCAATCGCGTTTGCTGGCTCAGCAGAGCAGCTACGATGCGATATTATTTGCTGCTCGATGAAATATTGAAAACAATATTTTTTTCTTGAAAGCCAATAAATTAATTTTCTAACTGACGAGCACTGATCTGGCCTTCCTGGTGGACATAACTAAGACGTATCTCTCTGATCTTAACTTAGAACTGCAAAGAAAAGATCAAATTTGCTTGCAGTTATATGAACATGTTCAAACTTTCACTAAGAAGCTCATATTATTTGAGAAACAGATGGGACAAAAGTAATTGGTTCATTGGGAGACTTTACTTTGCAGATATCAAGATATGTTGGACTTCAGCAATTACGCGTCGTTGTTGTAAAGATTGAGGAATGAGTGTGATAAGAGATTCGCAAACTTCAAATCACAAATACCCAACTTGGAAGTCTTCCAAAATCCGTTTGACATTGACATTGAAAGCGCCGAACTAAACCTACAACTAGAATTTATTGAAATACAAAGTAACTCTCTTCTAAAAAAGGCATACAATGACTTCCTTTCGAATGGACTGATTGAATTTTACAAGAAGTATATATTAGCTCCAACCAATACCCAAACCTTTATAATAAAAATACCCAAACCATACGAAATTGGCATTGACAAATTTGTTTATTTGGCAGTACATATACTTGCGAACAGCTTGTTTCACGAATGAAACATAATAAATCCAAAACGAGATCATCTTTATCAGACAGCCATCTTACATGCATTCTGCGCATAGCCACTTCTGAAATATTTGCTGACATTTGTTTGGGCCCGCTACGGTTACAAAATATTACACCTGGCCCTCTACAAAATTGTGTTGGACACCCCTGCTCTAGAGTGTTCTGAGAGTTCTTGGGTAAAGTGTTAGTGCTTTTTGTTTGTGGAGGCTTAGTAACCATACCAGTAGACAGGCACAGATTGTATACGCGGCTGAGATTTTGGCATAGCTGGAAAATTTTGTACATAATTGGAGCTAGGGTTTTTGGCTACATTTGCATACGATTGCTTTTGTTTAGCAATACGCTCCATCTTGATAGGACATGTCTTAGATATAGCTAGGTGAGCACCACCACAATTACTGCATTTAAATTCAGCTTCATTTTTGCAGTCCTTGTAGGAATGCTCACCCGAGCATATAGAACATACCTGTAAATTTTTACATATTTTCGCCGAGTGATTGAATTTCAAGCAGCGATAGCATTGCATGACTGGAGGAACATACATACTCACTGGTATCCTCCAGTGATCCAAATAAATACATTGAGGCAAAACACCTGTGACAAAAGTGACTGTAACTGTCTTTAAGGGTTCTAAGCTGCCTTCATTTTTTTTCATTAATCTTCTCACTGCAACTATTTCGAACTCTCCCGATAATTTTCGATATAGTTCCTCATTGCTCAGCTCTGTGGAGACATGTTGTATAACCCCTACTTTCTCCACAAAGGACGAGGGTATGAAAGCTCTTATATTAACTTTTCCTAGGGACGCTTCATTGCATAAAAAATCATTGGCATCTGTAGATTGTTTAAAAGTGATTTTAAGCTTTTGAGCGCTGGCGCGGCTCATTTCATACTGGCCCTTTACGTATTTTCCTATAATTTTTTGTATGGTAATGGGGTCTTTATGCCTAATTTTTCTTCATTTGTGCTTTCTAAGAAGACTGCAAATTCTTTGTGGTTACTTTTATCAGGGTATAGCCTCTTGTAATTTGGTTTAAAAAATGGTTTATACTTAGCATCCTCAGTTTCGGAACTGCCGCTGGCCAATTCAAGATCCACGGAGCCGTTCTTCCGTTTGCGCCTTTTCACAGTGGAAAAACCACTATCATCTTCTCCTTCGCTTTCCGCAGGCATTGTTAGATATATGAGATATCTAACTATAAGGTATGAATATAAATTTATTTAACAGAAAATTCAAATCGACCGCTCTTTTCGACCTTCCCGCCAAAAGTCATGTACGAAATCTGATTTATCTAGTCCCATCCCATACATAACCATTAGATGACAGACAGAACAATCAACTTCATCAAAATCGTGCGACACCAAATCCCGACTCCGAGAGAACAAAAAAAACAACACTTCATCATCATCTCCTTCTTCTTCTTCTTCTACAGATGGCTTTTAAACGCAGCTTGTGCCAGTGTCAGAGTGTGGCCAATGTACGGTTTAAATAAATAATGCGCGGTTAATTAATAAATAAATAATTAGGATTAGTTAATATAGCAAAAATAAAGGTTTAGAAGTATTTATAACATCTATAAACGAATATTGTTGGACTTAATAAAATTACATAAAATATTTATAAACGGTGTAAAGACATATGAGAGAAGACATTTGAAGTTAACAGGTCTAGGGATATCAGGACTTAAAACATCATACAGAGAATAAGATAACTTAGGACAGCAAAAGAAAATATGATCTAAGGTTCCATCTTCAAGGCCACATTCACAAAGAGAATGGTCCCTGACCCTAATTTTGGAAAGGAAAGCTGGTGAGCAAACATGTCCCAGGCGCGATCTGATTATTGTAGAGGTAACCATTTTATTAGACTTTTTATATTTAAAAAAACCATGGCTTAGTAGGTATATCTGGCTGAATGTCCCCATAATGTCTACCTTTAATCATTCTTGTCCTATTCCAAATTTCAGACCATTTTTCTCGAAGATTTCTTTCCGCTAAAGTGCGTAGGTCTCTGGAAAATCCTTTTGAATACGTGTCCAGGCCTATTTTAACGGCTTGCTTAGCATAATAATCTGCATTTTAATTTCCCTCAATACCACAGTGACCTGGAATCCAGGCAAGGGCTACCTCGATTCCAGAAGAGTGGCATCTGTAAAGGATTTCTCTAATTTTTAGGTTGGTGTGTAAGAGGTCTTTAGACCTAAATGGGAATTTATTAATGTCTTGCAAACAACTCAGAGAGTCTGAAAATATTATAGATTTATTTAATTTACGGGATTCTACATATTTGACGGCTTCTAATAAGGCGATTGATTCACCAGAATATACAGATGAATAAGGAGGACATTTATGACTCAGAACTATCCTGACTTTAGGAATCCAAACCGCATGAACCAGTCGATCCATTATCTGTTAACTTAGATGCGTCGGTGAATATAGCCATCCAATTCGGTCATTGACGATTCATAGTATCATGAAAAATTTTAGCAGCTCCAGGGGAATCTTTGTCAATACCAAAATGTAAGAGAATATTTGGTTTGTATATTAAACAATCGTAGGGAAAACTAAAAAGAGGATGTATAGGAGATTGTTATAACGAAAAAGGCATACTTGATAGTTTATTAAAAGAATTTAAAAGACAAGAAGGGTCTTTATTACGCCAATAGTCTGAAGACCTAAATAGAATAGAAAGACAGTGAAGTCTTTTCAAAATAGGATGAAGAGAAAATTGAGCAGCTTGAAAAAAGAAACGATTACTGAGTAATTTTCGACGAAGATAAAGAGGGGCTTCAACACATTCATCATCTCCTTCGTAATTCGATTATATTTATGTCAAAGTCAAGTTGTTAATGGTAACATATGACAAACATTAATGGCAAAATCAGCGTTATTGAAAAGTTACATTTAGCGTATGTATTGACGCTCTCGTGTATCTATAATTTTGTGTGAATTGCAGGCTGTTGTCGTTAATTTTCAGAATAATTAGTAACAGCGTGATATGTAACTTTTAATTAATTCAATTCTGTGTTTTCTTAAATGGAATAAAAATTACATAGAACCTAGCCTCTGGTATGGCTTTGCCAATAAAAGCACGATTGGTACTACGCAGAGCAATACTATTGCTGACTTTAGTTTAAGTATAGGTTTTTGTCGTTATAATGTCTTGATATTAATTAAAACGCATGTTGACTTTGGATCGTATATTTAGCTGGGTAGCCATTACAAGTCAGTGGGGTATGTCATGATATATTTTAATCTACCCTTAGTCCACATTATTTTATAATAAAGTAGAAAAGTAATAAGCTACCTTCAATAACATATGACATACCTCCCCCTTAAGTATGATACAATATAATGATATAAATCACTATTAATTAATTACCTAAATAATACTTATTTAATAGCAGTGAATGATTATTAGCATTTTTCATAACACTTGCTTTTCCTAAATCTCTAACACAAATAAAGGTTGTCTTTAGGTCTTTGATATGGAGTTTTAGAATGTATATCTAGTTTAGTTTTTATTTTTCCTGGTGCTGGTGTGTCCAGTGGTGGCACCCCTAACATATCAGCCCATTTGTCAGCATCCAACAATCTCAATTATCATATCTGATTCATGGCTATCTAATACATCTGTTTCAATATTCATTTCTTCATGTCTCTTCTCTGTTTGTCTATTCTCAATCTCTGGGCACGCAACTATTCTCTCACACTCTTCTGGCCTAGTTTCTGTAGCTGTTGTTTTTATTAATTGGTCTATGTGGCGGTGTACCAATGAACCATCATCTGTTCTAACTCTGTAGCTCGATGGGCCACTTTTGTCAACTACCTTGCCCGGTAACCACCTTGCACCTCCACTATAATTCCGATACATAACTTTCTGGCCTATGCTTGTTTCTCGTTGTTACTATGTATCTGTTTCTCAGTTTTTTTATGTTGTAAGTTGTCTGGGTGTATAGTATCCAACAATGTACGTAGGCGTCTATTCATTAACAATTCCGCTGGTGTTTTGTTTGTACTAGTGCATGGTGTCATTCGGAGTCCCAGTAAAAGGTTTGGAATTCTAACGTCCCAAGCTAAATCTTCAATTTTTCGCTATTTGTCCTTTATGGTCTGTACCATTCGCTCAGACAGCCCATTGGTAGCTGGATGGTAAGGTGCTGTGGTCACATGTCGGATATTATTGGCCTTGAAAAACTGCTTTGTCTCCTCAGACACAAAACAGGTTCCATTGTCAGAAACGATTACATCGCATAATCCATGTGTAGTCCAAACACTGATCTCAAATTTTTGACTACAATAGCAGAAGTGGTATTGTTTACCATGAACAATTCAGGCCAACGTGAATATGCGTCAACAATAATCAAAAAGTACTTGTTGTGAAATGGCCCAGCAAAATCTACATGTATTCTTGACCAAGGTCTCGTGGGTGAAATCCATTCATGGGCAGTTTTCGGAGGCATATGACGATATTCCAAACATTTTGAACAAGTGCTCACTAGTGATTCAATGTCTTCATTGAGGCCCGGCCACCACACATAACTCCTAGCTATTGCCTTTGTTTGTACAATACCTGAATGTGTTCTGTGCAGCATTTTTAACACTGCTGGACGAAGTGAATTTGTTTTGACCACTCGAAAGCCCAACAGTATACAATCTTCCTGTAATGACAGCTCTAGCCGGTGTAACCAATATGGTCGCAGGTCATTATCTGTTACTCTAGAGGGCCATCCACGTTGTGTGTAGAAGATGACCTGTGCTAATGTTTTGTCACGTTTTGTTTCAGCAGCTATGTGTTCCACGTCATATGGGAACTCCTGTGGAGTTTCAGCCATCAACAAAATTTCATTTAACTGTTGTTCAGGTTCTTCTGGAACTGGATGGGGCCAACGGCTAAGACTATCTGCATATCCAATCTGTGTACCTGGCTTGTACATTATATCATAGCTGTGTGATGTCAATGCTATGGCAATTCTAGTTAACCGCGGAGACAAAATGTTAGGCCTTGGTTTACTTGGGTCAAAAATGCCAAGTAATGGTTTATGGTCTGTTAGTATGCGAAAATGTCTTCCCATTAGATAATTATGAAATTTAGTTATCCCAAACATGATGGATGTAGCTTCTTTATCCAGTTGAGAGTAACGCCGTTCATGTGAATGAAGTGTCCTTGAAGCCATGGCTATTGGCTGCTACTGTCCGTCGTCAGTTTCATGACTCAATACAGCACCAACACCATATTCTGAACTTTCACATGTCAAAACTAAAGGTTTACACAGATCATAGTGTACCAGAGTCAAGTCAAAAGTAATGAGATGCTTCGCTTTGTCAAAAGCATCTTGTTCATCTTCTGTCCACCTCCATGTCTGTGATGTCTCCAACAACCTATGTAGTGGTTCCAGTATTGTTGCCTTATGTGGTACAAATCTTTCATAAAAGTTGTATAGGCCGAGGAAAGCTTGAAGCTCCTTTTTGTTTTTAGGCTCAGGAGTATTGGAAATAGCTTCCACTTTACTTGCTGCAGGATGTATGCCCTCAGCGTCAATGACAAAACCCAGAAATTCGACCCGCTCTTGTGCAAATTTACATTTGCTTTTGTTAAGACGAAGTCCAGCTTGTCCAATGCGGGCCAGTATTGTATCTAGTCTTTCTAGCATTTCTTGCCTGGTTCGGCCGCTCACAATAATATCGTCTATCAGGACAGCTACACCTGGTATACCACCAAGCAATGCTGTCATAAGGCGTTGAAAAATCCCTGGAGATGCCTTCACTCCAAATGCAAGGCGATGCACAGTATACAGGCCCTTGCAGGTGTTCAAGGTTAACAGCTTTGAAGTGTCATCATCCACAACCACCTGTGTATACGCTCTGTCTAGATCTAAAGTTGAGAAAATTTTACCTCCAGCAACAGTAACAAAAACTTCATTAGCTGTTGGCATCGGGTAGGTATCCGATTCGGTCGCTTCATTTACTGTGCTTCGATAATCCCCACATAGTCTTATTTCTCCGGATTTCTTCACTATAGGCACGACAGGTGTAGCCCACTCTGAGTAGGAAGTTGGTCGTAGCACACCTTCTCGTCTTAGTCTGTCAATCTCTTTTTCTACGTCTTCTTTAATAGCATAAGGAACTGGCCTGGCTTTGAGAAATGTTGGTCGCTCCAGCTTTTAGATGTATTGACACAGGTTGTCCACGGTATGTACCTAGTCCATCTTGAAAAACGTTTCTGTGTTTGATAATCATTTGATCAATTTCGGGGTTCTCTACCTTTGAAACAAAGTTTATGTTCATTTTTATGTCTAGCGGTGTTAACCAATCGCGGCCGAGGAGATTAGGCCCGTTTCCTTTAGCCACGATGACGCTGAGTTTTCGCACCATCGTGTTATATTCTACTGGTAGAACAGCCTGTCCCAAGAGGGGGACTGGTGATTCCGTCCAGGTGCGTAATGATAAGTGTGTCTGACGCAGTGCATCACGCGGCAGGTGGTTATTTATTGCGCGCTAAGTGCGCTCGTTGATAATGGAAAAACTAGCGCCCGTATCTACCTGCATGTGGACCATCACACCCGCAAGCGACACCGCCACTTCGTACGGCAGTACGCGGCCAGTGCTCTGCACACAGTGAATTCCGTTCAAACTATGTTCTGGTTCTGCCGCGAAATTAACGCTTTGGTTTGAATTTTTTTTCTTGCTCAAACATATCTTTTCTAAGTGTCCTTTTTTCTTACAAAAGCGACAAACTGTTTTCGCAAAACGACATTCTCCAGCATGACGATCACCGCAACGGTAGCAAAATCGAGTGAGGTTCTTCGACTGTACTGCGTTGATGTCCATCGGTTCGCTCTCGGTGCGCGACGCGATATTCGTCGTTGAAGAGAACACCTGTGAAGCGCCTGGCTGCGGCATCGTGAGGCCGCCAGCTGCTGCGTCCTGGATCATGCGAACATCGCGTCCCGCGCTTTCAGCTGACAACATTGCATCCACTACATGCTGATAGCTTAGATTGTCACGTTTTAATAATTCGTACTGATCTATCTACTACTCTATCATCCCGCATACCGCACACCAATCTGTCACGTAACATTCGCTCTAAATCTGTAAAATTGCAGCCGGAGCTTAGTTTTCGGAGCTGTGCTATGTAGTCTGATGCGGATTCGTCACGTTTTAGATCACATTTATAAAATTTAAATGACACTGATATTTCGTTTGGTTTTGGACTAAAATGTTTTGCTAGTACTGTTTGTATTTCATCAAATGTAACGTCACTGGCTCTTTTCGGCGTGATAAGCACTAACAAAGTTTTGAACACTCGCGAACCACATACTGTGAAGAAATTGGCTCGTTTAGCGGCATCGAACACGACGCCATTCGCCTCGAAGCAAAACTTTAATCTGTCGATGTATATGTCCCAATTGTCCGTTTGTGGATTGAACTCGTCAAATTTCACTGCTTTACTGTCCCTTTTTAACAATTTTCACCAAACGTCGCCAATATAATATGATATTAATTAAAACGCATGTTGACTTTGGATCGTATATTTAGCTGGGTAGCCATTACAAGTCAGTGGGGTATGTCATGATATATTTTAATCTACCCTTAGTCCACATTATTTTATAATGAAGTAGAAAAGTAATAAGCTACCTTCAATAACATATGACAGTCGTCAAATTCACTATTTCATCACTAACACTATCATGACTTTTTTGTGCCACAGTCGCAGTGAAAGACTACTGTAATAGGAGGATGAAAGTAGAATAATTTTACATGCAGTTGATCTGAGCGCTTTATAGAAGTTTGTAACTCTGTAAGACAGAGTGTTAAGAAAGTAATGTGGTGTGAATAAATACATAGTTACATAAGTCGAGAAAGGGTCCTGAGATCTTTGAATATGTGAATAAGATATAAAGGACGGAATGACAGAAACAAAGTAAATTTACAATGCGTGAAGGAACATTTTTTATGCAATTCGTCGGTGAACTCAACATTGGAACGGTTCTGGACAATGGATAGATCAAGAGTAGCCTTAACAGACGGGTGTGTATGAAGAATACTAATACTATTACCGATATACTTAAATAAATAAATAAAATACTTTTCTTGAAAATAGTATCTTTTTGTCAAAAGAAACATAATAAATGCGTTAGTGGTTCTGATTTATACCTCAAGAGTAAGAACTAAATGAACCTATCAGGTAGTTATGTAGTCCTGCCCCCAGCAAATTAAAGTACCTACATTACGTAAATTTTTATGCTATGACATGACAAGCTCAATAAGCCACATAGCCACATAGGTATATACGAGTACTAATAAGATGTATTATGTACATAGATACTAATAAGGCACCATGACCTATTAAGCTCTTGCTAAAGTACTCCCCTGATTTCTCCCATTTTATCTAATTGTGGTTATTGTTCCCCATGCTACACCTGATTCCTGAATACCATCAGCTATCCACCTGTAAGTGTCACTCCACCACCCTAATTGAAGTGCCACCATTTTGATTGACAATTCACTGTGCTCGAGACATTGGTTATTATGTCTCCTGCCGATAGTTATTTTACTTGCCACATCGAGTTTCAAGCTATAGTGCAGTACAATTTGCACACTATATTGTGGTGGACCGGCCAGTAGAAACTCAATCATAATTTAACAGTATAATAATGATCTATGCTACATTGAGAATGCAGCATTTTGCAAATCTTTATCTAGAGGCCACCACTTACGCACTGGTTTCCATAACTATAAATTAACCATTTAACATGACTAGACCAGCCTTACAAAACTACACCATTATTATACAAATATATTATATATTTAAAAGTCACATGTTAAATGTCAACATCTATATTATGTTTCCATATGGAACACCAGAAAGACCATAATGTATACCTATTGCCTATGGATGGACCCAATGTCCACCAGTATAGAACATGATCATGTCCGTAATCCTTTAGTTAGAGAGACTGGTTGGAAAAGTTAATCAGTTTATTAACCCCTTGACCCCTCTTACTCGACACAAATTGACATTTAAATAATGGCCAAAAACACGCGAGAAAACGATTTTTAGGGAAATAAGAAGTAACATACACTAAAAACTACGTTTTATTTCTTTATGTTGCATGTAATGTGGTTTTGTATATAAAACTGCGTAAATTACCTTTGATAAGTCTAGTTCCCGCCAAACACGCTACCGTTGAAGCATCTTGGTTACAACTGTAACCAACAGATTATATCATCATTTTTCTTTGCTTATGCTTTTGACCCTGACATACTCTTTCCAGAAATACTACCTTTTATTTTGTGTATTCTATGGGTATTGAATAATCTTTGCATGAATAGCCCTGCCTAAACTAAAATAAACAAAGAAAAAAAAAAGCCAATTTTCGACACAAAAATACTTGTTCCATGGTTCGATCCATGAAGGGTCTCTTACATTTATAGCATAAAAATATATTAGACTCACTTTGTCTTAAACATTATAACGACGAAAAACCTGCGGAAAAGCTTTAATACGAAAAAAACTAAAGTACGGAAACACGGTAGCCATTACAGGACAAATATGTCCGCATAATGAGTTTGCGGAAAATGGTGCCGAGGAGAATATTGTCCGCTTAATGAGTGCACAAGCTGCTTTATTTGCAAAATAATGGCAAATTTAAAAAAATATTTTTTTACAGAAATGAAATGCTTCCTTCTGTAAACAATAATGGGCGGAACTAAACCCTGCGTGAGTGGACTGTATAAGACTTCAGTACTTCAGACTGGCGGATTGAACAATTTTACTTCAGAGAGAAGGGCCTTTCGTATTTCTTTGTTATTGCTTCTAGGAGAACTTCGTTAAAACCAAACTATGCTTGGTTTTACAAATATATACGTATATTTGGTGCAAAACTATGTAATATTTATACTAAACCTATTTGTTCAGCTTAATCCTATTAAGCTTGTTCATACATATTTTGCCTAAATAGAGGTATAAAGCCATCCATAGAATGGAAACTATCTTTATCCTGCTTATTTTCCGGTCTTTACCACTACTCTTGAAAGTTCCCAATCTTTGTCCCTCTTGTGAACTTAAGCCTTGTTGTTTACTTCATGCTTTTTCATGTGTTTTGTCATACAATCTTGTTCTTTATCCTACAAAGAATCAATTTACTCTGTAATTTAGAAGAATATATCTGGAAAAGATAACGAGGCTGGACCACCCTGTACCTAGAAGTCTATTTTTCTAGAAAATTATAGTTTTAAATAGATTTGATCATATTTTCGATGAATTTTAAATTAAATTTCATACGGTATTCGAGACAAAATAAGCATAGTTAATATTTGTGTTCATATATAATGAATACAATGTGCTTTAGTAAAACTCTTTTTGATTTTGAAGTCAGGCAGGGTCAGCTTCTAAAAATATCTCCACAGTGAGAGCTTCCACAGGCGAGGCTCTTCTGTCCATGATAATCTTTTATCCCTCAAAATAGATTGCTTACAACTGCATCGGACTACATACGCGAGGAGCTGCAGTGCCGCGTATTATAATTTGAACTCTTCAACAACTATACAACTACTATAATAACTTCAACTAATATCAACTTCTTTTAGTATATTTACTGTATGATAATTGGTATATTTTTCAAATATAATCTGAATATAACTTGTTGTTTGTTTCTTGTTCATAATATAAAACTTAAAACCATGCACTTAAATTTGTATTGATATATTTCGTAATCGCTTTATAGTTAATTATAATAGATAGTAAAAATATATAAGGTACGTATCTACTACTTCTAAAATTAGGTTGTTATCTCTTATGTGATTTTGAAATTATGCCAATCCAATGCTCTACCGATCGGTTATCCATGTGGCATTGTGTATGCCGCAGCTATGTTTATATTATTTCTAACATTGAACACGTTTTGCTAACAAATACCTTCTTACCCTGCAGAACTGTTTTGTTAACAAAACCTGTTACATTTTAGAAATAACAAACCAAATATATCTGCGGCTTGCATAGCTTATAGTAGGTAAAAACCTATGTATGTGTGCGTAGGTAATACCATATTACACACATGCATGGTCATGCATGTGTGAGTAAACGTTAGTTCCGGATGGCGATATCAGAGCAGTCTTTTGACATAACGGGTTGGCAGAAAAAAACGTAAAGCGGCTCTCTACATCCGGTATATTACTTTTCTCCATGATAGAATTGAAGAAAACACTAACATTGACAGAAAGTTACAAAATTACAAATTTACGAGAGAAAAAAAATTTATGGTCATGTGCGGGATTTTTTTTTTTTTTTTTTTCTCTCGTAAATTTGTAATTTTGTAATGTAATTCGCCTAGCAGGCGTTATTGCAAACTTAACAATATTAAAAAATTGACAGAAAGTACTTGAGTCTTGAAGAGAAGTCAAGAATCTGACCCATGATATGAAAACAACAATTAAAAATAATCTAAGCAGACTTTAGCAGAATTTAGGGGAGCAGCTAGCATAATGTCTAATTTAAATCTGGTCACACTGATATAGATGAGCAGTGAGCACTAGGTAATCTGTGGTAGCGATGGGCGATTGTTGCAAAAAATACAATCGACTGAATCGAAACTTGGGCTACAGCGCATTCGATTGTCGATTTAGTAGTTCCTCACTATAATTATTCGAATAACAATCGACGAACTACTAATAATTGTACGCACACCGCAATCCGCTCTGCAATGCGCTATACTGATTCGCAGCGCAGCGCACGTAAACCGCATCATCTTTTTTATTACTAATTTAGTAGTACGTTCGATAACAATCGACGAACTACTAATAATTGTACGCACACTGCAATGCGCTATACTGATTCGCAGCGCAGCGCACGTAAACTGCACCATCTTTTTTATTACTAATTTAGTAGTACCACGTTCGAATATAGTAATATATGGTAGGTGGGCTGACAAACGAATTAATAGTAATAAAATTATACGAATACCGTGTCCGTCATTGTCACTCGCCGCACAACGCTAGTAGATAGTAATTACTAACACCGATTGTTATCGACTTTTATCGACTGAACAGAACAATCGACTAAGTCGATTAGATTCAGTAATAATCGCGCATCGCTAATCTGTGGTATAGAATAGATGAGGCCAACCAAAATAAAAACATGCGCTTACAAAGTTCAAATCAAATCACACGCATTTTTATTTTCTTCGTAAATATTTTGTAGGATGACCCATGATATGTCGTGAAATAAAACAGTTTTACAATGATTAAATCACAAGAACTGGACGATCACCTCCCTGGCTTTGACGCCCCTGAGGATAATGAAAGTCAAATCAAAGAGTCTCGAATTGGAAAGAAGAAAAAGAAAGGTTCAGGGGGTTTTCAGTGTATGGGGTTCAGTTTTCCTATTCTTAAGGGTATAACCAAGAGAGGATATAAGCAGCCCACGCCTATACAACGTAAGGTAAGGTTTAACAAATTATCATCTAACATAACCTCAATCATCGTCTGTAATGCTATTTTAGATAGCTAACAAATAGATTCATACTTGAAGCCTATGCACTTTTATCTAATTACTGCTCTTAGAAATCGCTCAGTAAATCAGGCTTAAAAATATCATAGGAGTAGGTATAATACATATATTCTACACAAAAGCTATAAAGTGAGCTTGCAAATGTTAAATAAGTAGCTAACAATGGAAGAATTGTTTACTACCCTAGCCTAAAACTAGCGCAATTGCTAATATGATTTGTCTTCCAATAATTTGTAAATTTATGATTTTCGCTTAGTACGCGGTAGTGCTTGTAATCATAATATAATATAGAAATATAGAAGGGTAGCGACATCATTCCGAGAGTTAAGTGTTTGAAAAAACACTTCTTTCGGTCAGATGAAGTCTAGTAGTCTGGTTGATGGCCGCGCACCGTCCCCTATGACGGTTTAAGAAATACGATTGGAGTACGAAATTTCGGCGACACAGCCGTACCCCCGGTAGCTTAATAGATAAAGCATCCGGCGCGAAATCGGAAGGACGCGGGTTCAATTCCCGCCCGGGGCAAAATATTTTGTATTCCAATAATTTGTAAATTTATGATTTGTCTCCTGCTCTATTATCTGTCTATTGAATAAACTCCTAAGTGAGATTTTTCCTCATTTGATGATAAAGTTTGATGGAATGTGGAGACATTTCAATTCACTCACTGAGTTAATGTATCACTGTTGCTCAATTCTGTCAGAAAGTTCTTGAAATAGTTGCCGGTTTAACATGACATACTCTTCAATAGGTTTTTCAAGCATACATCTTGTGGGAAAATAATCTGGCCTTCTAGGCTTTCCACAGTTTTTTATTTTGTAGGTTCTGCGGTGACACGGGATGATGAAAACTATTATTATTTATAGAAATACCATTTTATTGCTCTTCACAATACAGCCATTTTTTTACAAGAGCGCGTACCAGCGACAATCATTGACAATGTTGCTAGATATAAAAAAAACACTGCGTTCACAATATTTAACATCCTCCAACCGAGAAAACAAAAAAAACAAGATTCATATATAGTTACACTAAAAATACTCCTACTTACATTGACTTTAAAATCTTTAAATATGTGAAATCCAAAAATCTTAATTTTTAGCAACATTCTATCAAATTAGGTTACAATATTTTCCTTAGCTACGTATGGAATGCAACATTTTCACTTAGTGACTAATAAAAAGTTAACAATTTTTATGCTCTTTCATTTTTATAAACACACTATTCATGATTATAATATCTTTAGTTGGAAACAATTTTAACAGTAATAACAATCATAATAACCACTGATATTGTGACTAATAAAAACAGTTTACACATTTTAAGTCTTTCTTTTTCAACACCTTGCATGATTATAATATCAATGTAAATAACATTATCACTTTAATTAACCTGAATGTACAAACAAAACTTCAAGTAATTTACACATTTTTAAGTGAGAAATACTATCATAGTTTTTATTAATAAAGACAATCCTAAGTGGCAATTTGACAACATATATATACTTTTATTAACAAACAATCAATACTAAATACATATTGTGTGTACATTTACTCAAATGAGATAGACACAGTTATTTAGGTACATCTAATATTCTAATTTACTAAGTTGACTGACACTTAGTAGAACACACAGACCACTATGGCAGATATATATATTAAATTAGTAACTTTGATATATACTAAACTTACCTGGTATTTTTATCTGTCTGCCACTTCTGGATGACTGAGGTGGCACTGGTACGTTTTCCTCCTGGTGTGTAGCAGGTATATCAGGGGCTAACATGTGTGTAGAAAAATAGTTATTGTGTAGATCTAGACAATATAGTCTCTGAATAGGCCTAATTTTTGTACCCAGTGCAGTTTTCACCTCTGCAGTTCTCTCTACTCCATCCCTCCCAGGGACAAGCTTTTGAATTAGGCCCAATGGCCATTTTAATCTTTTATCTGTTGTCTCTACAAGTACAATATCTCCTTCCTTTAAAGAAGTTTTTGTTTCCTTACCTCTTTGAACTAGAAGAGTGAGATACTCTGCCTTAAACCTCTCCTTAAACTGTTCTCTTAGGCTGTGTACATATTTGAGTCGGTTATTTAGACTTTTGTTATCTATTGTGTCTAAATCACTTACCTCCGTTGAGGGCTGATTTGCTGGCAGAATAAAATGAGCGGGTGTGAGTGGTTCTAAGCACTTATTTGAGTCGTCATTTACATATGTTAGAGGCCTACTGTTCATGACTGCTTCGCACTCGCATATCACTGTTTCCAGCTCATCATAATTCAGTGAAGCATTGCCTAAGATTTTTCGCAACAATTCTTTCATTATTTTGATTAACCTCTCGAAAAACCCTCCCCACCAGGCTGCCGAAGGCGCATTCATTTTCCATCGGATTCGGCGCACTGTAGAGATTTGCTGTACTTCCTCCCAATTCAATGCAGAGAATAAATTTTTGCTACCTTGAAAATTTGTACCTTGATCCGAAATTAGTAGTTCGATTCGGCCCCGTCGCGCGATGAAACGTCTCAACGTCATCATAAACGCTTCTGTAGATAGTGATCGAGTCAGATGCAATGATACACTTCTATAGACTGCACAGGTAAAAAGTACGATCCACACTTTTTCGCCGTTTTTCAGTATTAACGGACCAGCTAGATCTACACCTGTATTCTGCCAGGGAGCTGAACTTATCATACGCTCGCGCGGTAGTGGCGCAGTAGGGGCTTGCGCGGGTTTCGAACTGTATCGCTTACAAGTAATACAATTCGCTATTACCGATTTCACTAAGCGTCGTATCCCGATGATCCAAAATCTTGCCCGTAGGTCCACAATAAGTTGATCACTTCCTGCATGCTGAAGTTGTTCGTGGCGTTGTCTTACCATTAATTTAATCACGGGATTTTTACCTGGGAGTAGATAAGGGCTACGAGTACTTTCTGGGAAGTCAGATAAGGTAAGTTTCGTCTTTATTCTTTCTAACCTATCATTATCTATAAATATAGTCAGATTTTTACCACCTTTTCCTATATGCTCCTTGCAATTCTCTTGAATTAAGCCTATAACTTTCTTTTCTGCTCTTTCATACTCACTCCAGGTAAGCTCGCCTGTCCTTTTATTGTTTGCATGTTTTAAATTATATATATATCTTTTTATCCATGCAACAGTTCTCACCAGTTTGGTGTACTTTGATATACGATCCTGAAGTCTGTCCAATAGATATTGATTGGAAGATACCTGAGCATTACAAACGGTTTTCTTTGTCTCAGCAAGTACTTCCTTTTCATCCATGATGACTTAAGAGCGCGGCCACTGCTCCGGCGCTCGCTGTAGCCACTGTGGACCCTCCCACCAGCGAGTTTCATGGAGGGTCTTTGCCGTGCAGCCTCTGGAACCCAGGTCCATCCAGTTGTCTGTCCCTGGAATATGCCGCCAGTCATTTATATTATTATTTTGCCTAATCTCTTTGACTCTATTACCAACAAAATTATTCAAGGTCAGCTGTCTTTTTATCCAGCATAGGACAACACTCGAATCTGTCCAACAGTAAGTAGGACAATCTTTGAAATTTATGTTTTCTTTAACTTGCATTAGCATGCGTGAACCTATCAGTGTGGCTAATAATTCTTTTCTCGGTATGCTAATATTTTTGGGTGGTGTAACTCTTGCCTTAGCTAGAATTAGCTGTATCGATACCTTAGAATCCTTCACAGCTCGGAGTACCACGCCTGCAGCATAACCATCTTTACTTGCATCACAAAATAAGTGAAGACTTAGTTCACTCTCCCTTATTTTATCCCTGCTTAACCTCCGTGGTATCTTACAGTCAGTGAGATAAGATAGCTCTTTGTACCATTCTAGGAACTTGTCTCGCTGTTCTGCTGGTATGTTGTCGTCCCATTTTAATTCTTTGCTCCAGGTTTCCTGTAATATTAACTTAGGAACTAACATTACCGGTGTGGTATAACCCACCGGATCCCATATTTTCTGAGTTAGAGATAGCAGCTCTCTTTTAGTAATTTCCTGGACATCAGCAGGGTCCGGTAAGCTGCTCAGGTTGCAGTACAACTCATCCTTCACAGTGTCCCAATTCAGACCTAGGACAAAGATGACGTCATTACCTGTTTCATTGATCCCTGGCTGTGATGTCACCCACAAACGTAAGTTAAATTTTGCTGCTTCCATTATCTGCTTGGATTCTCTTATGAAGTCTAGAGTCTCCTCCTTTGTGTCCAAACTGGTAAGGCAGTTATCTACATACCAAGATCTTTTAAGCAACTCTGCATTTGGGCCTGTTTTGTCTTTAAGGTGATGAGATAGAGTAGCCGCTAACAGAAAGGGGCTAGAGGTTAATCCAAATACTACCCGGCAATGCCTGTAAGTAACAATTTTTTGTAGCGTCTCATCTTCCCACCACAGGAATTTCAGAAAATTTCTATCTTCAGGTGGCAAGCTAATCTGCAGGAATGCCTTTTGAATATCAGAAGAAACCCCTATAGCTCCAGTTCGAAAACCTATCAATAGGTTGGGGATAAGATCTATCATGTTTATACCTGTTTCTAGGCATGCATTTAAATTTAAATTATTTTTGTCTTTAGCTGAGGCATCAAATACAGGTCTCAATGAGCTTGTGAGACTTGTTTCTTTAATTACTGCCCTGTGTGGTAGATAATGGCCCCTGGTTTGCTCAAAGTCCGAGTCTAACACCTTTTCAATAATACCATTTTCACACCATTCCCTAATAATATCATTGTAACTTTGAAACTTACCACTAGAGATGATTTTATTAGTAGTAGATTCCAGTCTTTTCTTTGCAGTATGATAATTTGGCAGTAATTCTTCATATCCTGGTCTAAAAGGAAGCTTTACCTGGTATCTTCTCTCGTCATTGATTTTCACCGATTCTGTGAAGGATGCCATCACCTCATTGGCTTCAATCTCCTTGGATTTCATCTCGGCTGGATCCTGTATGCCTATTGTCTCCAATGACCAGTAACCTGTTAACACATTGTCAGAATTAGCACAGAATAAGCTGGTGGTAGTATTATTGACATTTACACTCACCTGTTTTCCTTGTAATGTCCAACCTAGTTTAGTTTGTATTGCCACAAGTCCAGTATCAGGTACATGTACCACTATATTCATAATGAATTTGCCTAAACAATCAGCACCTATTAAAAGCCCTATGTCATCTGTGTGTCCACCAATGTCTGTCAACTTAATATTTAAATCTTTGAGCATCTTTGACAAACTCGTACATGGCTTAAGTTTAGGAACATCCCTACATATAACCTCTTGGCCTAAAGCTGTGATCTCTGCGCTGTATCCATTGTCCATTCCCATTATGTTAACTTTATAGTTGTTATACTTTCTTGACCTTGTATGATTACCACCAAACACGGAGTGTGTAAGTGTTTCTTCACTTACAGAGGGGAGATGCAGTGCTTTAGCTATTTCTTCCTTTATATAGGTCCTTTGTGAGCCACTATCATAAAGAGCCCTGACTGGCATCCTCTTTCCCTTGTACTCTAATTCTACCATCAGTGTTTGTAGGAGCGTAGACTCCGAAGTTACATGTGTCGCTGGTGCTGAAGTTGTGTTCTTTATAACTGCTTTCGATCCTTCGTCACCTTTTTTAATGTAATTTTGGTTGGTGCATATGGCTGTGGAGTGTCTTTTGCCACAGCTTAAACATTTTATGTTGCTCTTGCATTTCTTATAAAAATGACCCATTTTTAAACATAGATTACAGGCTTTCTTCTCTGTAATGATTCTTCTTCTTTCTTCTGTTGACATTTTGTATAACTTAAAACACTCTAAGCTACTGTGGTTTGTTTTGCCACACCATATGCACTCACACTGTATTTGTTTCTTTTCTGTACTGACGAGGCACTCCGCAGTCCGTAGTTGAGAAGGTTGTTCTATATTAAAAACTAGCTTTCCGGGCGCGGCTCCGCCCGCGCGTATGTCGGTTATCGCGCGAAAACATTAACCTCTTCTTGCGCAGTCGGATAAAAACTATCCTATGTTTTTTCCCGAGTCTCAAACTATCTCCATACCAAATTTCATTCAAATCGGTCCAGTAGTTTTGGCGTGAAAGCGTAACAGACAGACAGACAGACAGACAGAGTTACTTTCGCATTTATAATATTAGTACTGATTACATTGGTTTGTGCCATCTTCACTCTTTGCTCATTTTCAACTTCAGCCTTTAAAAAATTCAACAAATTATTTAATTCTGCTTCCATACCTTCATTGTGGTGTCCCGATCTTTGCCATGCTCTAAGGCATGCTTCTGGGAGTGCCGATTCCACCATTGGTAACAGGAATGCTGCGTTTTTTTTAGTTACACCCAGTGTTTCCAGGGAACGAAGTTGAGCGTTGATTTTGTCATACAATGCTGTTAAATTACGCCCTTTTTCTTTGTTAATGACAATAGATAAAAGTTCACGTACATACATTTGTGTCAGAAGATCTTCTCTTCCGTAACGTGCTTTCAAGTGCTCGATACACTTCGCGTAGTTGGCGGACGTTATTGGGTAGCTCTCAACTAGCTCGCGTGCTTCTGACCCCTCCGTGATCGACTGCAGTAAGTAAACAAATTTGTCTTCTTGACCGAGTTCACAATTTTCGTCGATTTTCTTATATTGGGCCCAAAATGGAAGCCATTGTTTGATCTCGCCGCTAAATTTAGGTATTTCTAATTTTGGTAATTTCACTCGTTGTTTTTCGCTTGGACCCGATAAAGGCTTGCTTTTATTTACAAAAAGTTCGTATTTTGTCTCCATTTGGTAATATAACTTCTTGTAACGCTCGGCGTCCTCCATTTCCTTAGTAATGTCTTCCTCTTTTGCCTCCATTATGTAGAACTCCATTATCTTCTCATCGAGTGATATTAGATCCTTATAAAGGTCTTTTAGGCTCTTCCATGTGCTTGTAATATTAACGAAATCTGAGGGCAAAGTTTCGCCCCCGCATGACGCCACGAAGCTTGGCGTGTTTCTCCATAGTCACCGGCCGAATATCACTTGTCACGGTCGCCATATGTGGGAAAATAATCTGACCTTCTAGGCTTTCCACAGTTTTTTATTTTGTAGGTTCTGCGGTGACACGGGATGATGAAAACTATTATTATTTATAGAAATACCATTTTATTGCTCTTCACAATACAGCCATTTTTTTACAAGAGCGCGTACCAGCGACAATCATTGACAATGTTGCTAGATATAAAAAAAACACTGCGTTCACAATATTTAACACATCTTAATGGGGCATCTCCTGTTAACTGCTATACAACACCTGTTATTATTCTGTGCAAGTTCACACAAAATAATAACAGATACAAATTGTTTCAATAACATACTGATCTATTGAGATTATGATTTGATTTTCCTTATAACCCCTAATATGTCCAAACCGGGCTCCCGGCTTTTCTCTCATCTGTCCAAACTGGGATCCCAGTCGGTAAGTCAAAGTCAAAATCATTTATTCAATTTAGGCGTCTACGACGCTCTTATGAAGGTCAATTACAAATTTTAATATTGAAATATACTACATTGTACTGCCACGTTCAGCAAACAAAAATTATAGAGCCACTGCGAGAAGAACGGGCAAGAAACTCGAGGCCATTCTTTTAAAAGTTTTTTAAAAATGTGTTAAGTACATACTATATAGTAAAATTATTACAACACTTAATTTACATTACGTAGGTGTTAGGCGCTAGCTTGGCAGAGGCGAACCAGTCCAAGCATTTTTGTCGTTTAAGTAATCACAAACTGTGTAGTAAGATTTCTTTATCAAAATATTCTTCACATGCAACTTGAATTTTCTTTCTGTGAGCGTTGTAATATGTTTGGGCAATTTATTATAAAACCGCACACAATTTCCTAAGAAGGACCTTTTATTTGTCTTTGCTAATCTAAAACCTGGCACCGCTATTTTATCTTTATTCCTTGTGTTATAATCGTGATTGTCACTGTTTGATTTAAATTTGCTCAAATTTTTACGAACATACATAATATTTTCAAATATACAGACTTGGTAAAGTTAAAATATCAATTTCTTTCCTGTATATCAACCCGGAAGAAGTATTGCCATTTATTCGAACCTTCTGTAGCCTGTCTAACAGATATGACTTTATAAGATCCAGAGCTTTTCCACGAATACCACAAGTTAGTAGTTTCCTGCGTATTCCCACAAATTCTAGCTTGTGTAGTAATCTCTTCATAGGAACCTTATCAAAAGCTTTCTCATAATCCAGATAAATTACATCAATAGGTTCTCTTTTATTAAATTTCTTTGTCCATGATGATAAGCATGACAGCAAGTTGGATACAGTGGAGCGATGTGGGCAAAATCCATGTTGATGTTCAGTAATAACTCTGTGATTAGTGAAGAAAATGAAGCGCTCGTAGCCAAGTTTGCTTAGCCATTCTGAATCGATCAGCAAAGTTAAGCAACGTCCGCCGCGGTCATGAGTTGGATGGGTGACCGCTGGTTGGGCATTACTACTGAGCGCTTCCGTGCTTCGGAGGGCACGTTAAGCCGTCGGTCCCGGTTGTTGTCTTAGGATAGCAGTCGTTACAGCATGGTAGTAGGGCACTTTGCAAATGCCCGCCTGGCTAGCTACCACCCTCAAGTTGAAAAATCTGTCGCCAAGCACCTAACGGTGTGTTCCGGCAGCTGTCCTTGAGAGCCAGTAACTCTAGGTTAGTCTGAACAACATCCTCGACCACATCATCACTTACCATCAGGTGAGATAGTGGTCAAAGGCTAACCTATCAGGCATAAAAAAAAAAAAGAAAAAAAAAAATTCCTGATGTGCTTGACTATGATTTTTTCCATAGCCTTGCATGCCACACTGGTCAGGCTAATAGGTCTATAGTTTGATGGTTCTAATTTGCTTCCTTTTTTAAATATAGGGGTAACAATTGCAGTTTTCCAAAGATCAGGTAGGATTCCCGTCTCATATGATGTCTGCATTATTGTTGCTAAGCATTCGTTGAGGTTACATTTTTTTAAGATTGCCACGGGGATTTCATCTGGTCCAGGCGAAGAATCTGTTTTCAATTCGGTAATAACTTGTTGGATTTTGTCTTGGGTGAATAGTAATTCTTCAATGGAGTCTTCTACTCTCAGTACCGGATTTAAAATCGGCAACTGACTTGGTGGCTCTGTTTGGAAGACACTCTCAAACTGCTCTGCTAATACTTTTGCAATTTCATGTGGATTAGTCACAGAGTGGCCTTTTTTGTTTAGCAGAACAGTTGGGATGCTAACCTTTGAAATAATTTGCTGCCTTATGTAAGAATTTCATTACCTTGTCAAATATCCCCATTCTGCGGTCGGACCACAATGTGCTGACGTCCGCACAATATTTTGGCTAATCACCAAATATAGCTTTCGAATTCTCGCATTCTCATTGGTCGATTGGTGAAGACAGCTCATTGGAGGACTAGAGGGGCGCAGATTCACTATTTTTGTTTAGTTCATTTAACACAAACCAGAAAATAGTTCAAGTGTGTGACCACCACGTGGCGCCACCAGTTTCAACTGTGTAACTTAGTTCGTAACATGTTAAAATGCGGACGCAACAAAAGGTCCGCACTTTGTTAATCAATCAAACTTAACTTTATGTTCTGACACATTTGAAATTTATGTAATATGTTAAAATGCAGATTTAATGAAAGGACCGTACTTTATTTATATATCAAACCTAAGTTTAATATTTGATACACACCACATAATATTTATAGATATTTCAAATCAGTAGCCAATAAAGCAGAAAAAGCAAACAGCACTCTTCTTAGCTTTTTCTGCTTGGCTTGGACTTTAACGAATACTGAGTAGCTGTCCGTGTGACAGATCAGCAGAAGATTTAACATGGGCAGGGAAGACATCCGCATCTGGGCTACGCGTAGATGAGGTGACCATTTGTGTCAGATCATACGCTAAAGCAAAGTTGTGAACAGATCACCCTGCATGGACGGTGGTGTGCGAACCAAGCCATTCGGCATGGTGGACGTTGAAATCGCTAAGTATCACGATCTCTGCGGTGGGATCTGCTCAAGTACGGAATCTGTAGCCATCGGCATCTATTCTATTATTTATTATTCTATATTCTATTTCGGCATCACCATTGTTACAAGACCTATAAAAGGACGCGTAGATTCGCGGATGGTCCTCGCAGTCTACGCGCAACCAAATGTCAGATAGGCCCCGTCCTTCAAGGCTGCTAAGACGATGAACACAGATATTCTCTCTGATGTAAAGACAGACCCCTGCCTGCGGCATAAAGGAATGTTCCAGTTTATTTATTTATTTGTAATAACAAACAGCTACATTATACATAATATTAAGATATTGGTAACATTTACAGAAGTTGCAGTTTATATCAGGATAACTGAGGAAGACAGTGTCTGTTGAAGGGCATAATATTTTTTTTATTGCTGATAGGTAAGCCTTTGACCACAATCTCACCTGATGGTAAGTGCAAAGATTTCTGCAATATTGTTTTATTCGCCGATGATACCTCTCTGATTTTTAAAGTAGATAGGAAAGATAGTGAACTCATTCATGTAAATAATGTGTTATCTATGATCTCTGAATTTCGCCGCTAATAATCTTCTCTTAAATTCAAAAAAGACCAAATGTTTAAAGTTTTCTTTACCAAATGTTCCTTATGTTGAACCAAACATTAAGCTTGGCTTAGATAAACTCTCTATTGACAAAGCGACAGTCTTTCTGGGAATCAAAGTGGACTCAACTTTACAGTGGGATCCACATATACATGATCTAGCCGGAAGACTTAGTTCTGCTGCATATGCAGTTTGTAAGATAAGACAGTTAACAGACGTAGCTACTGCACGGCTTGTTTATTTCGCGTACTTCCACAGTATTATCTCATATGGTGTATTGCTGTGGGGAGCTGCTGCTGAGATGGAAACAATCTTTATCTTACAAAAGCGTGCAATTCGAGCCATATATGAAATGGATCCTATGGAATCTCTAAGGGATCTTTTTAAAGAAATTGATATATTAACTTTACCGAGTCTGTATATATTTGAAAATATTATGTATGTTCGGAAAAATTTGAGTAAATTTAAATTAAACAGTGACAACCACGATTACAACACTAGGAACAAATATAAATTAACGGTACCGTGTTTTAGATTAGCAAAGACAAATAAAAGGTCCTTTTTAGGTAATTGTGTGCGGTTTTATAATAAAATTCCCGAACATATTACAATGCTCACAGAAGGAAAATTCAAATTACACATGAAAAACATTTTGATTAAGAAATCCTACTACACAGTTTGTGATTACTTAAACGACAAAAATGCTTGGAAAATTCCACCTCTGCCAAGCCATCACCTGTCTCCTACGTAATTTAAACAAATATTGTAATAATTGTATTATATTGTTTATAACAAATTGTAAACAGACGTTTAAAAGAATGGCCCCGAGTTTCTTGCCCGTTCTTCTCGCAGTGGCTCTATAATTGTTTTTGCTGAACTTGGCAGTACAATGTAGAATATTTCAATATTAAAGTTTGTAATTGACCTTCATAAGAGCGTCGTAGACGCCTAAATTGAATAAATGATTTTGAATTTGAATTTGAATTTTGAGTGATGATGTGGTCGAAGGTGTTAACAGTCTTAACCTAGAAAAAAGTGTTTGGGTCATAAAGAGCAAGGTCGGCTTAGCAGTCTTCAAGAGTAATGGACGTCATTCAAATTAGAACGGAGACCTTGTATTTCGCTAACATGATATTCTTACTACTTAAATGCATTATCGTTAAGATTCTCCTGCTTAACCTTTTAGAGTCTATTTTAAAGACTATATATAGATATGACTTTGTACTTCATTTATCAGATTCAAATATTTATTGCAGCCATACAGTACAAGGTGTTACAAAATTAAACTTTGTCAGTATAATTGGTACATAGGCATAGATTGATATGGACCCTGTCAGGCACAGCAAATTAGAAGAGAGAAATATAGATAAAATTATAAAGAGAAGAATTTAAAATTGAATGGTCATTATTTCCATAAAATTAAATGAAAAAAAAACATTGTATGGAGTCTGGCAGACCGCCTGCAGCAGACTGCAACATATCGACGTTGGTTGGCCATTGCCACCTGATATATATTAGAATTTTTTTATTTTATTCTATTCTATTATGACTATTTTTTTGTATAATGGATCATGAATCTAAAATAAAGTCTTATTATTATTATTTAACATGTAAAACGTTTACTTATATGTCATAAAAATTGAATTTAAAAGTTATTACCAGGTTTTTTTGAATGAGTAGTGATAATTTTTATTCAATGGAATTATGGGCCCTGTGAGTAAGTTACTGTTTCAATTTTTTTATAAATTGAATATCACTTTTATTCTATTCAAATCTTTCATTGTAATTTCATTTTGTGTTTACTATTAAGTCATTTCTTATTTAAATTATGTTTTGGCATTGATCAGAATTGATTTGTCAATAAAATGTGGACTGCTTGTAGATTTAGCGTTTAAATAACAAATAAAATAAGGACTTGATAGTGCGGATGTGTGTAAGTATGTATAAATTTAGAGGAAAATGGGGACTGACGATGACGATGTACTAGTGTTTAATTTTGTTATTTCTAAGTTATATATACTGTTTGTTTTCCGAATAAAATAAAATAAAATAAATAAAATGTGTAACTTCGTTCGATATGCCACTAAAGAGCGGACTATTTGCATGTCGGACGTAAAGTAAAGAGCGGACAGTGTGTGGATCGGTACTAAATTCCACTAATAAGCGGACAGTGTGTAAATCGGTACTAAATTCCACTATTAAGCGGACGGTGTGTGAATCGGTACTAAATTCCACTAATAAGCGGACGATGTGTGAATCGGTACTAAATTCCACTAATAAGCGGACTGTGTGTAAATCGTACGTCATTCCAGTAAAGAGCGGACGGTGTGTAAATTGGTACGTAATTCCACCAAAGAGCGGACGGATGTATAAATCAGTACGTATTTTTACTAAAATGCGGACGGTCCGCACAAGATTCTGGGCCCGCAGAAGCCAGAAGCCGCATTTTTGTCTAAAACTTTGATTGCTGATATCTCTTTCTCAGGTGTGTGTATAAAGTAATCGAATAGATTGCTATACTAGAAAGAGATAGGTTTATCTTGCTTAGTTACTCACACTCGTCTAAGTCAAAAGGAAAGGTAGGTCCGCGTATTAGTGGATTTCGTAACAGTCCCCATAATACCTTAGCCGCGAACAAGGGTGGGTGTGTGTGAGTGTGTGAGGGTGGGTGTGTGTTGTAGGTGGGTATGTATAGGGGCAGGTAATGAAGTTTTATGGCAAAGTATCCTCACATTATTCGATTACTTTGAGCAGATTCTCAGTTCCATCATACTATAATTTTGTTAACCAACTAAATAGCGCCGCTTTTGCATCTCTGTTGTTCAATTTAACAAAATCTTTTATTATTTTGTTAACATTGTTGTACAAGAATGGACCTAAGAAACAAGCGTGATGCTTAGCTAATTTTGTATTAAATTATGTACTCCGAAAAATTTTATCCTTGCGCCTTATTTTTTCTACATTTTCCATCAAACTCGTCTGACTGTGTCGAGCTATCACAACATTTTTTATAAATAACTGCCGTACCGTCAGTACTCCACAATCCTCGTATAGATCAAACGTAGGAAATATACGTGTTCTAAAAGTTGCAGTTTTTAATAGCGCTCTTTGAGCGCGTTCTAGCAATAACATATATGTTATACCTGCACCGCCCCAAGAGGTGTTGCAGTAGGTGAGGATTGATCTGCATAGTGCGTTATACACGTTAATGATTAATTTTCGGTGGGCGACATCACGAAGATTTTTAAAAACGAATATTGATTTTCTTACCCTATTGCTGAGAGTCTCAATGTGAGTTTTCCAGGTCATTCTGCGTTACTCCTAAATACTCGATGTGAGGGACGTTTTGCAGTAATGGACAGCTGCAATTATTCGAGTTACAATTGAAGTGAATTTTATATTTATATCAGGTGTCCTTCCACGGTCACACGTAAACGCAACAAGTTTAGTCTTATCCACGTTTAATGAAAGCAGGTTTTCTTGCAGCCATTGTGTGACAATCCCCAATCCTACCTCAGCCCGAACACGGGCCTCTTCCCAGTCTTTTCCTATAAAAATAAACGCTGTATCATCTGCGTAAGCGAAAATTTTTCCTCCATTCAATTTAAGTCTGCACAGGTCATTAACATAAATAAGAAATAGAACGCCTAGAACGCTACCCTGTGGAACTCCAAACGTCACTTCATGTTCATTACTGATTACGTCACCCACCTTAGTCTTCTGGGTCCTCTTCGTCAAGTAGTCCTCCATAAGTTGCAAAGCATTGTCTCTAATTCCAACATGTTGGAGTTTTTGAACAAGTATAGGTACAGAGACAGTGTCAAAGGCTTTAGCTAGGTCCAGAAATATTGCAAAGACTTTATTTTTCCTGTCTAATTCAGTGACGATAAAATTTGTGAGGTTGGACACTGCGTGTTCAGCTGAAAGACCGGCTCGAAAACCGAACTGATTGGAAGAGAGAATCTGAAATTTTTCTAAATATGACGTGAGGCGTTTGTTAATATTTTTTTCCAAGATCTTGGAAAGGGACGGTAATATAGAAATTGGTCTGTAGTTTTCGACACTGTCTCTGGTACCACTTTTATGGATAGGAGTCACGATGGAGGCTTTAAATTGTGAAGGAAATATCCCAGAGGACATAGACAGGTTACAAATATGGGTTATTATGGGGACCAATATCTGCGAAGACTGCTTTAAGATCCTATTTGAAATGCCGTCAAAGCCAACTGCACTGTCATTTTTTAAATTATTTATTACGTTATGGATTTCGTTTTCATCAATTTCTAATAAAACAATGGAATTAACTTGAGACAGTAGTAGAGAAGTGACTTTTTGAGGATAGCTGTGAGAGTTTTAGAGTATTAATTTTACTAGCAAGCCCTTTACCTATATTCGTAAAATAATTATTGACAAAATTGACTGAGTCAAGAGGGTTACTCTTTAATTTTAATAAATTTTCATTAGTGTTTAATTTTTTATTAGTGTATGTAATGTCCTTGACTGCCTGCCATGTTTTTTAATATTATTTTTACAGTTTTCTTGTTGTTCTCTATGGTAGTTGGTCTTTAGTTTTTTGAGTAAGCTATTACAATAGTTCCTATATCTAGAATACGTTAGTTTGAGCGTTTTATTTTCAGGCATTTCTTTCAAGCGAATATGTATTTTATCTCTAGTACGGATACAGCGAAGAACTCCAGGAGTAATCCAGGGTTTGATTATACGTTGAGTGTGTGGAACTTTGAATATACGTGTGTTTATTTTAGTAATTTCCATCAAATTCTTTATTAAAAAATCGGTAACCGCGTTAACATCTAAAGAATACAATATTTCACTCAAGTTTACAGATCTTATTTGTTCTACAATAGTGGCAAAGTCTATTTTTATCAATGTTTTCTTGGGGGGAGGTAAGTTCAAGGATTTGTTTTGAATACTCAATAGATTAGGGTAATAGTCAGTGACTGCAGTTTTCACCACAAGTGTAGTACATTTATATTTGCTTTTAAGCATTACATGGTCAATGCAGCGGTGACCTCTAGTATACATATTATGACTTGGTAGGATACCATGACTAGCGAGTAATTCTAAGTGACCAGCTGAGTGTTTATCCAAGCTGTCTGGGTGAATTCCGATGTTTATATCACCGATCACTGTGATCGTTGGTTTTTTTTTTGTGAGATGTTAAAAGTTTACAGTCTAAAGAGTTAAGGAAAGCATCAGTGTTGGTAAAAGAAGGTAAACGATACAAGGCTACTATTGCTATTTTATGTCCCACTTTGATAATAATACAGTTAGAATCATCAAAATTTGGTTCTTCTATCTGAAGACTCAAACAAGCTTTGAAACTATAGACTATGATACCACCATTTTGATTTATACAGTTCTTGGTGTATGCAGAGTTATAGTTAGTCAAAGTAGGAAATAGTTTGTTGTTTTTAATCCAACATTCTGTTAAGACTATGATATCGCAATCGAAATCAAGTCTCAACAACAGTAATTCCAGGCCGTTAAAATTCTTGTTAACGCTTCTTATGTTTAGAGTAAGTATATTAATTGTATCTTTATTGGTATGGATTAGGTTTTTGCATGATTCTGGTTCGCAAAACTTTGATTTGGCTACAGAAAGGTCATCTATCATATGGCACAAATCGTTTTTTGGGCTTCTATCCATTATCATTGTTAATATGTGACAGGACACATGTACTGATGACTGGTAATCTGCCAGATAGATTATAGTTTTCACAGTTTTGTTTTTGTTTTGCCCAATAAGAGGTGATGTGAGTCATGTATGAGTGTGTGATACGATTGAATCGGCGTAGATATAGAGTGTTAGTGTGTATGCTAGTAGTATGACCTATGAGATTATGCTTTAGTGAGAGTGTATGTTTGAATGAGTGAGGAACATAGTAATATAGTATTGATTTTAACCTAATATATAAAGCTATACTTACATAAATATAAATAGTACTTAGAATTACGTCATACAGTTGAGTGTCACTAAGTAAATCAGTCAGTTTTTTTGCTTCAGCACATTCTGTTGCTCTTCACTTGTGACGATGATTGGTGGCTGGCCCTCAGCTTTCCTCATAAAAATTCTTCCATTTGCAGACCAACAGAAGTTATACCCACTTGATTTTGAAACTTCGCGTGCCAGAAAGTAAAGCCGCTTTGCTCTTGGCGTTAGAAATTCAGAATAGAATAGAATAGAATAATTTATTTGTAAGACATGGTATGTATACGGATTACAAAAGCATACAGGGTGGTATAAATAAATTTTGTTAGTAGGTACAATGCATGTCCTTGCCTTATTTGGCGTACAAATATTTAGTTAGAATTTACATTATCATACATCATTATAGAAATTTAATATTAAACATTTTGTCATTATCATAGTTAGATACTTAATATAATTAAAAAAGTCACATTATTTGTCAATTATACTTCATGTCAAATTTATCATTTAAAAAGTCAGTTATACCGTAATAACATTTATCAGCGAGTAATCTATTGAATTTATTCTTAAACTGGTCATTGTTTAACTCTCTAATACTTTTAGGTATTTTATTGTAAATTATTGGTCCCATATTAAAAATACTATTATGTCTAAGAGCAGTGTTATAGCTACGTATGCGCAGCTTTGTAATGTCTCGCCTGCTACGAGTACTAGTAGATGCTTCAATACAAGTGCAAAATCGGTCTGGGTTGTTTTTTACAAATGTTGCTACTTCGAGGATATACAGAGATGTTAATGTCAGCAGCCTATGTTTGAGAAAGTATGGTTTACAGCTATCTGTCTTTTTCAAAATGTTCATTGCTCGTATACATCTTTTTTGTGCTTTGAATACAACCCCTTTGTCAGTAGAATTGCCCCAGAATATAATCCCGTAACGTAGAACTGATACAACAAGCCCATAGTATGCCGTTATCAGAGCATCCTTGTTTATTACGAAAGATAGTTTATGCAACGCGTACGCCGTTGAGTGAATTCTCTTAGTTAAAGTCTCTATGTGTGCCTTACAAGTTAAGTTTGCTATCAATAATCAATCCTAAAAATTTAGTTGATTCCACTTCTTGCACCACTTTACCATTATATTGAACTAAAATTTTCTTTCTAACTACACGTTGTCGGAGATTAATTACATTCGTTTTGTCCAAGTTTATTTTTAAATTATTATTATCAAGCCATTGTATCATTGATTTTAAGCTGTTGTTTATGTCATATTCGTAGTTGTCATCATTATTACATTTAATTGTAATTGTACTATCATCTGCAAATAGTGTAGTCGGGTGATCAAGAGCCCTGGGTAGGTCATTAATATAAAGGATAAATAACAACGGGCCTAGTACGCTACCCTGTGGAACTCCATATAAAGTAGTGCGTTCATTGGACCTGTATATTTCTTCGTTTTTAGTTATTATATTTATCTTAGTAATTTCGGTATAATGTTTTCTATTTGTTAGATATGACTTAATGAGCTCTAAAATATTGCCTCGGATTCCGTAGGCGTACAGTTTTTTCAGCAAAATGACATGGTCCACGTAATCGAAAGCCTGCTTCATGTCACACAATATAGCACATATTGGTTTAGTTTTGTCTACGTGAGAGATAACTTTTTCCAAGAAGTCATAAATTGCTAAATTAATTGAACTTTTTTCGCGAAACCCTTTTTGTTCTTTACAAAAAATTTTTTTCAATTCTAAATATCTATACATTTGTGAATAAATATATTTTTCTAAAATTTTTGATATTATTGGAATGAGAGATATAGGCCTGTAGTTGTCCATGCATTTTCTGTTCTTTTTCTTAAATAATGGCTTTATGATAGATATCTTGAGAGCCTCAGGATATACACCTTCGCAGATACATAAATTTAGAATGTAACTTAAATGTTCACATATAAAAATAGCAACTTTTTTCAGAATGGTCGTAGCAAATTCATCGTAACCTACACTATTAGTGTTCTTTAGGGATTTCAATATTTTGAGTACGTCATAGGCAGTGCTAGGAGCTAAGAACATAGAATTCGGTGTGTTTACAATGAATGAAGTGCTATTGTGATTCTGATTGTCATATTTCGTTGGCTCAATTCTGTCTATGAAATAATCGTTAAACGCATTACATATTGTGTATGGATCAGTATAAATCTCATTTTTTACTTTAATATGGCCTATTGATTCCTTTGGTGTCTTAGATTTTGTGCTATTTATAATGTTCCATGTACATTTGGATTTATTTGTAGCCGTTTTAATAGCAAAGTCGTTTTGCGCCCGTTGGGTTAACTTAGTTACTCTTTTAAAGCGTTTTGAGTAGTCAAATAATTTTACTTTGTTGTCAATAGTTGGATTCCTTCTATATTGCCATAAGAGTAGACGTTTTTTTTTGCTGCATAGTTTGATACCACGAGATATCCATTTAGGTTTTTTATTGGACTTCACTTTTTTTTGTATAAACGGAAAACATAAGTCATAGAATAGTTTAAAAGTGTCAAAAAAATAATTATATGCGTCATTAGAATTGTCAATTTTATAAAGTTCTGAGAATGAAAGACTTAATGCATGAGATAAATTTCACTATATTCTGTTCGTTATAGTCGCGTCGTCTAATACACCAACTATCAATAATGCATTTCTTATCCACAGGACACATCAATAGTTGAGCCGTGTGGTCAGATAACGCAAGTTCAACTACTTCTGATTTAAAGTTTTTTTGAATATCGTGAGCAATGTTATCGATGCACGTTTGACTACTTAAGCGAGTGGGTTGCTTAATAGCTAATTTAAGATTAAACCCTAACAACAGATGTTCCAGCTTCCGTGTATTAATGTCTGATTTTAATATATTTATATTATAATCACCAGCTATTAATATATGTTTATATTGTCTTGAACATATCTTTTGGAGAACATTGTATAGACTACTCAAAAACTGCTCAAAATACTTAGCTTTGTTTTTATTTTTTGGCACTCTGTATATACATACTATCACTATTTTGTATGGAATTAACTCAATGGCGCAACATTCAAAAATTCCTGAAAGGGACAGAGAATTAATTTCTGGAAGCGCTTTGTACCGTTGTCCAGTTTTGGTTAGCATACAAGTACCACCTTTAGAAATATTATCTCTGCAAAAACTAGAAGCTAATTGATAATTTGGTATAAAAAGGTCGTATTCAAATCCTAACTTCATATTATGTTCTGTTACACAAATTACGTCTACATTAATTTTATTTTCAGATCGCATGTTATTTAGACAAACAGTTAGTTCATCAGCCTTACTCATTAGACCCGCTATATTCTGATGCATGACACAAATATGTTTATTCTCGAAAAAACTCATCATCACAATTTTCAAAATCATCAACGCAAGTTCCTACTTTAATTTTACATAAACTGTTACCTTTCGTGTCACTAATTACAGAAGATACTGTGTCCATTATAGCACGCAGGCCACTATTTTTTAACATTCCCGATCTCAAAAAGAACATTTTGTGGTCAAATGTCAGGCATGAGTTCGTGTCAAAGATTAATGCATATTGATGTGTCATATTATCTAAGTAAAGCAATTTATTGAATATGTCAATCCTATTATTAATATGATTTAAATTGTACATGATATTAGATTCTGCTGTATATTTATATGTAGGGACACATATAATGAAATTTGTGTTATTATTATCGCAGAGAGCTTCCCGCAATTGACTTACGAGTTTAATATAGTCGCTATCAACCTTGAAATCTTCCTCACCTATAAATAAAATGCAATAATCGTTCACAGTAAGTTTTTCTACCTTCTTGTCTATCCCTTGCACTAGTTCCCGGACGCCTCCGTAAGGTATAAGATAATGTCGGAGAAAACTACTACCTCTGGTGCCGTTTAATGTTTGTTCTGCTGTTTGTAATACATTATTATGTTTGTTCGCACTGATTAAAATAACATCACTAGGTCTCTCTTCAGTTTCTTCTCTATTTGTAATATGTACTGGTATTTTGATCTGTTCATCAGTAGTTTCATTTAGTTTTAATTCATTGTTTTCTTTATTTTGTATTTCTTTTTTTCCCTTACGTTTTCTCACTTTCTTCTTTTGTAAAATGGGCATTTTATCCGAGATTTCTTGTTCTGTTTGTATATTTTTATTACAGTATATTTTATCATTGAAGTTGTTGTCCGTTTGTGTTTGTTTACACAACATTTTATGCGACGTGTTTTGTTTTGTTAGTGTGTGGTGGCGTTGTTTCTTTGCTGGACTTTGTGTAACATTTTTATAGAATTCATTTTTCTTGGTCAGATCGTTATTTATACATTTAAGTTCAATATTTTCTAACGTTAGTTTATCTATTTCTAAATGAGCGCTATTTAATTCAATCAACATATTTTCTATCTTGTCCTTTAGTTGTTTTACTAGATCACTGTCTTCATCATCTGAGATATCTGGGAGACTACTATTAGTGGCGTTTTGTGTTGTTGTCTCAATCTCACTTTCATTATGTGTCTTAGAATCAGATAGTGTTCGCGTACGTCTAAAAGTAATATTTTCCAGAAAGTTCATTTTGGACTATATACAAATTATTTATTCTTAATGTAATATGAATAGGTAGCACTATTGCGTCTCAACAATGTATCCTGTACCTATATGTAACCTAATTTGGTTGCTGTGTATATCGGCTGCACTCCTGACCGATGAGATAATAAATAGCTGTAGGATGTTTACGTACTGCGATATACGGTACAGCGCTAGTGCTTCGTGCTATGACTCACGCGTAACGTCCAGCGACGTCTTCGGTCGCGGCAGGAGCCCGCGGGTGACGGGTGACGAGCGGGCGGAAGCGCTCGCCGGCCTGTGCGGTGGATCGGCACTCGTGAATGAAGCAAAATATTTAAAATTAAAACGATGATATCTCACTCATTTATTGGCCAATTTTTACGAAGAAACCACCAGAACACACTTTATACTTTTAGCTAAACAATTATACAAGTTTTACTTTGAATATATCACTTTTGACCACTATTTTGATTAAATTTTTGAAGAGCAAATTGAATACGTGTTGTCATGAGCGAACGGGATATTAAATATCAGATACAAATACTGAGTTTTTAGGTCCTTCAAAACCCAATGTATTTGTATTTAATCTGTCTGTGATGTTGTCGGAATTATATTTCTTAACTCCCATTAGTGTTCTTGATTTTTGAACACATGTCGCAAAGTCGACTATAATTGGTCGCTCTCCAGTTTTTTACCTTTTATGCGATGTATGTCTTTCGGATACACTTCAACTCGGATTTTTGAATGTAACTTCTCAATAATATTTGCCAGGTCCTGCTTTGTCTCCCCAGGTCTAGTTGGGACTCCTCTAATTTCCAAACACGTGCTTCTTGCATTCCTTTCCAATTCCTCAATCCTATCTTCAAGTCTTAAAATCTGCGTGGTCTGCGTCGTTTTCTCACCTTCAAGGACGGAGACTCGAGCATTTAACTCGTAAAAGTTTTTCATATAAAACTCTAAAGATGTTTTTAACTCTGAGTTAGTTTTTTGCATCTCCGCATTTGTTTTGCGGACTTCCTTAAGTTCACACAGAACTTTCGTTAACAATAATCGATATCAGAAGGCAAATGTTCAACAGTTTGCAGGCAAGTGAAGTACCAGGCACTCATAAACCATGTAGAAGCTAAACGGACTGACCGGCGTGTGATTGGTCAGTAGTGCAGGCTGTGTTATTGGGCGATTTCTTACGTAAGGCGGCGTATGCGCAGGTGGGGCGTCACCTTACTCAATATTGGCGCGTCGATGTAGGCAGCAACAGGTGGGCGGAGCTTAGTATATCCCAAGATGGCCACTTAGAAGACAAGCAGCTTTTCTTCACACGCGTAGCTTCTGCGTGTTTATGCACTCCTATTTTTACGACGCGAATTATATTTTTACAATATTTATTAAAATTTTAGACAAATAGACTGACGTGGTTCTGTTACACGACTGCTCGCTATCGAGGTCCGGAGGGAAGGGAGTGATTTTAGTTTGTTTCATTAAGTCGGGGAAGTTTCCTTTATCAACACAAATTACATTTTGGGGCCAAAATATTACGTCATTTAATAATAATCATTATTTTATATTGACATTATCATTTTGAAAAATGTAGTTTTAATAGTTTTTACTTAGTTTATTGAATTTTAAAATTATTTTTTGCAGTAAAGATTAATCCTTATTAGTGTAATTCTTATTATGTGATAAAAAATTTATAAATATTTGTACGCGGCAGCGGTTGAATATTGGACTGAACTGATTATATTATAAAACCTTATGTACAATATTCTTATGAATAAATTTATTATTATTATTAATAATAATTATATATTAATGTGTACTTGGGCAGGTAGCCGTAAAGTGAAGTTTTCTTCTTGGTGAGGGTAGAATAATATTATAGTACCCTCAGAAGTTCAGACTATGATACTATACCTCCAAGCAGGTGGGCATTCTTAAAATGCCTTATTAACTGACTACTGAGATATAGGTCTCAAATAGTGGATGCAGGTAACTTCAGTAACAGATCTGATCCGCTAGCTTCAACGACGGGAGTGGCGCAGGGATCGTCAGTGTCCAATATTTTGTTCTCACTACTGTTGAATTACCTTCCAGACATTATAACAGAAGCAATTTTTTTAATGTATGCTGATGACGTGGCTGCGATTGTGACGGCAACAACTGTGAACTGTCTTGAAGACAAGTTGAATGCTACAGCGTCGAGCTTGGTAAGGTGGTTCAGTATGAAAGGACTCACCTTAAATATTGGTAAAACGCACTACATTAACTTCAATCTGGCTGGTCAGGCAATGAAGTCACGTACGGTCTCGGTGGGTGACATTGATATTAACCAGCTTGCAAGTACAACATTCCTTGGGTTCGAGATAGATAGGGGACTCACGTGGGAAAACCACGTCCAAAAATTGTGTGGGAAACTAGCAAGCGCATGTTACGCTCTCAATCGTGTATCTTGGGTGGTATCAAAAGAGGTAGCACGCGTATGCTACTTTGTGACGGTACATTCGCTTCTGCAGTACGGAGCAGAGCTATGGGGCCGCTGTGCAGAATGGGAACGTGCTTTCCGTATACAGAAGCGAGTTGTCAGAGCAATAGTGCGAGTGTCGGTAGATACCTCTGTGAAGCCCTTCTTTAAACAACTGGGAATTATGACTCTGCCAGCTATTGTCATTTTCCTAGTGGCTGTCTTTGTGCGAATGAACCGCGAGTTATACGTAAAGCACAGTGATGTACACTTATACAAAACACGTAATAAGGATAAGCTCGTAAGTGTGGCCCATTCCTTTACCAAATCCTCTCAACTAACCCACGTCATGGGACCGACTGTGTATAACGATGTGATATTATCTCTGCTCCGAGTGTCGCTGCCATTAAGATACGACTGAAACACTTGCTTATCGACCAAACCTTCTATACTTTTGAAGATTTTATTACATTTTATAAAATGTATAATATTATCATGATATAATTTATTATTACATACTTCATCTCGATTAATAATATTCATAATTTTGTTGTAATATTTTTTGACATTAAGGCTACAGTCTTGCAAAGTCGACGCGTGGCATTTAAATTGCGCAACTTTGATATATTTTTAAAGCAAAGTAATTAAATAACTTATTAAAATATCGCTACATTTTTTTTATGTTCAAAAGAAAGGATCGAGGTTTCCAAATCCAACGATAAACACGGCTCTGCCGTGCCCAGCCACATTTTGGTTCACATTTGAATACATAGCAATATAAAAGAAAACAGGAAAACTGCTTAGCACAAAATTAAGACCTCATCTTGGTCTCTAAAATGTGCTGGTTATGTTTTCTAAATATATTAAATCAGAGGTCTGAATATCGTCAAATTTATTTGATTTTATTGCTTATTTAACTGTTTTCCTCTTATTGTAAACGGATCATATTTAAGTAATAATAACTTTTTTACAATGGATATTATTTAATTAATGGCTAATTATAAAAATTATCATTTCAAATTAATAACTAAAATTATAATAATTTAATAAAGAAAACTAAGAAAATTGAGTTTATATACAACAATCCCATTGTAAAATCCTCAGTGACGGCCGAGCCGTCTCAGCGTTCAGACGTGTGCTCCACGAAAAATTTTGTCCGTACCTCTCGCTCTTACATTGCTCTCACTCTATCCTTGTTCGTGCACTGTTACGCATCTAAAGTTGCTCTACTTTAGTAAAAAAAATTGAAGGGGATTGTAATTTTATGTATATTTTTTCATAAATAGATATAGGTATTTGATTAGAATATGGATAGTAAACGCAAAAATATGCGTGTACAAGAAAAAAGTAGTTTAAGTCAAACGTTGGAGTGATGAAGATAAATAGAATTCATAGGCAAGTGATACACAAAAAAATGTTTTCTTGTTCAATTAACATTGAATGCGCGTGTTTATTTCTCTGACTAGGGTAACATAAATAAACTAATATTTTAAAAATGACGTTTGCAATTTCAAAAGTTTTATATTTTTACAGTCCTGCAGTTGGTTCTTGTCAACTGTCAGATATTAATAGCAATCTGTCAAAGCAAATATTAGTTGAAATAGAAAATCTGAATGAATTTTCTATTTGAAGTCTGAAGAAAGACATCCAAAGAGATCCTAAGTTCTGGGAGGACAAAATGGTGGGCCAATTAATCAAATTGTATATGAATTGTCTACTTCCTGAAGTAATTGATTCACGCCTTGAGCGCTCTTTATCAAAAACTCAATATAAAAATACATAATGCAAGCAATTGAAAATAAACTCAAAATAATAAAAATAATGCACTTGTCAACGTCATCCATCGCAAACGATATGGTGCAAGAAAAGATACAGCGTGGCACTAACACTCAATGTTTATGAACACTCCTTTCGAATAGTCGGACCATTGCCAATCCAAAGTTCAGTGCCGGTATGCGCCTAACTCGACCCATTTTCGTGACTGCAGCAGTTTGCATAACTAGACCCTTTTTCGTAATTGCAGCTGCTCTCAGCCTTTTTTCTTATTAAAGGGGAATTATGGGTCCGAGTCAACATTAGTACTTTGAGAAGTCATTTTGCTATTAATATATATTATAATCTATTCCAACCACCAAATAGTATAGAGCACATTTAATCTACACTTACCAATTAAATGTATATAATATAAGTTTATTGAACGACTAGTCTTTGTTATTCCATAAATAACAACAAATGGTCAATTTATAGATATAGCCATAAATATTGTAACCAAGAAAAAACATTTTTTTCTATTTCAAATAACGTTTATTAATTTTACAGTGTGTTAGTTTAATACATAAATATAAAACAATTTAAAATATAAAAGCTTAATCGAAGTGGTCTCCATTAGTTTAATCGTATGGATTGATTTAGGGATTAAAACTGACCATAAATGATAATCCAGCGGATTAAGATCGGGACTAGACGACGGCCAGTCTTCAGCTCTGATGAAGTCTGAAACGTTTGTTACCAACCAAAACTGCGTGGACCGAGCTTTATGACCCGGTGCTGAGTCTTGCTGGAAGGACCATACTTGGTTATTGAACATGGTGTTGTTAAGGGGCTTAACTACCTTCTCAAAAATGGTATCTTAAAACACTTGTGCCGATGATTTGATACCTTTTTCACAAAAATTTGGCTCAGTCACTCCTTCATAGCTAACACCCCACTAAACCATCTGAAGACGGATAATGCCTTCATTGCACTTTGGCGACTAATTAGGAAGCTTCCTTGGAGCTTTGAGCATTAATACGGTAATTTTCTTTGTTAAAATGTTGCTCAGTTGTAAAAAAAATCTCATCCGTAAACAAAAATTTTCTGTGACCTCCCTTTGCGTACCGCTTCAGTAGTGGTTTTGATTTTACCACCCTATTCTTTTTTAAATTATCAGTTACGAAGTGACCAGAGCATCTCTTATAGGTTGCAAATCCTAAGTCATCTTTTAAATTACGCGACATGGTTCTTGGTGCTATCTTCATCTCCTGAGATAAATATTTTGCTTTCGGACAGGATTTCTATGAGTTTATTACCTTACTGCTTTGACCGCCTTTTTCGTACGAACACTACGTGAACGGTGAGATATTTTTCTGTCACAAGCAGAGGAAGTCTCTGTGTACCTATTAATAGCTAGGTACACCAACATTTGACTAATACCTAGCGTATGGAGAGTTTTAAAAATTGCATTTGTCTCTATACCTACTTTTTGTAATGCAATCACAGCGATTCGGTTCTCTTTATCACCCCACTCAATTTTAATATCGCAAAATATTGTACAATGTACTGGCGCAAAATGAGAATACACTGAACAATCATATAAAATTGACAGATTCCAAATTGAATTGTCATATTTTGTTTATTTTTATTTGTAATAGTATTTATGACCAGACGAAGTACTTTATTCGCTTCTGAAATTTGGGAATTCCTTGGGAACGGATCCCCGTAACATCTGGTATTTCGGACGTTCGTGCCATGCCATGTCGTCTAGAAAAGTTGCAACGGTGAGGGTTCTGCGAGGGCTACTGGCCCAATCAGGAGAACTGTTCGTTGTCACAAATGGTACGGGATAGTGTTACATGATGCAGGAATAGTACAAATCAGGAATAAGGTTAACCAGGAACAGTAAAAATCAGGCCACAATGATACAATGAAGTTAAGTAAGAAAATAAATCAAATAAAAAATAAAAACTTTAATACTTATTTTTACTGACAAATAAACATTTTTACATATAAGCTTCACTTCTTTTTAGAATTCAAGTAGAGAAGTATATTATATTGAAAATAGGTAAGTAACGAACGCTGCTCAATGAGAGCTCATGGAGGAATGCATCGATCTAGGTAAGTGCGAGTTATGGCGATTGTTTTGAATTTGAATGAAGAATCAGTGTATGAAATATGTATTCGGACAGTAGTTAAATACGAAATAAGGTGTTAATGTGGTAAAAGAGGATGATTTCATCACAAAGAGTTATAAATATCTTTATCTAGAAAACTTACATTACTCATATAAAAATGTAATATAAAAGCATCCACAGCAATGTATGTATGCATTACCCTAGCAAGAAAATCACTCCTGGAATAAATTGAGTTCTACAAATAATTAGTGCGTTATACGCTGTAAATGTGCACCAAATAATAAATTTGTGCACTTTGCCGTTTTGTTAAAAAAAAGGAAAAACCAATTCTGCTGGAGTAACGTTGTTCCAGCAGGAAAATTTTGATCGAATGATCGGAAAGAAAAATTAAGTATATGGACAGATAGCTTATATTTGTGCATAAATGTGCGCCAAAAATTAAATTTGTGCGTCGTAAGGTTTTCGAGATATTTCGTTTCCTGCTGGAGTAACGTTTAGCAAAATCCATTTTCTCGAAAACCAATAATTGTGCGATCTTACAATAAAAGTATATTAGTAGCTCTTAATTTGTGCTTATTTGTGACACCATTAGATTTTCAAAAATCTGTACCATTTCTACGTAATAATGCAATTACGAAAATAAAAAAAATATGTCTAGCGCTAAAACGAACAAACGGTTGTACTCACTAAAAACGGTATTTGGTTCTTCTTGTAATTCCATTCATAAAAAGTAAACTTATTAGACAAAATATACACGCATTTATCAATAATATCAATATTTGTCGCAACCGACAGTGTCATAGTTAGACATCAAAATGCAAGAAATAGAATTAACTCAACATGTTTCGGTGTTAACCAAAAGTTAGTGCGTTTAATGAAATATTTATACTGAAAATTTCAGCTTCATATGTAAAGTATTAAAGAAGATATGAACAAAAACTGAAACAATAGCGAGATTACTGGTTACCCGAGCAAATTCGAAAGATAGCAAAAAAGCGGCGGTTTCATACATATTGATGGTCTTCTTTAATAAGTAGTATTAATGGAAGCTCATGTCCGTACAGTCACGCATAAAATACTTAAAGAGGAATTTGTGATATTTTTTTATAATAGCGGTACGGTATTGTTGAGATTTTTATTTTGTCGAAATATTTTTATTTATGTAATTCCTACGCTCAGGCAACTTATAAAATATCAAATAAAAATGCAGGTTTTGTTTAAAAGAAATATTTTTTTTTCTGTTAATATACAGAAGAACTATTATGAAATATTTATCAAGTAAGTATGGCATTCATCATATCAATCACTGATCAATTGCTATTTTTACAATTATTTTAAATTGCTTGATCAATGTCGTCGATTCTAAATTACAAATATAGTTTGTGAGCACCGAATAACACAACCACTAATCTTTGCAAAACATGTTTAGTTTTGTCTACCCAAAATCGAACATTAACATTAACGCTACACGCTTCAACAACGCGTAGAAATTGTTAAAATTTATTATATAATTCAGTACCCTATTCGCCTTACGTTCCGTGCATTGCGTCCAATCTATGGCTTTCATGGCCGTCCTGCAGAGTCAACAATCCGAAGATGATAACATTTTTTTGTTGTCCTAGGTTAAATGGTATGGATCTAACTAACATGTAGTTCCAACAGGACGGCGCGGCGCCACTTGCCATACAGCACGGGAAACATTAAATTTATTGGATGAGAAACTCGAATGCTTCCTCATCTCACGTAGTAGCGAGTGGCGACATCAACTGGCCACCAATATCGTGTGAATTCGTGTATCTTAACACCGCTCGACTGCTTTCTGTGGGGTTACGTGAAGAATCTAGTCTATGCAGACAAACTACAGTCAAATGCCGCCCTGTAGGCCAACGTAACTCGCGCTCTTCTTGAAATTGAGCCCCATTTATTCGAAAATGTCATCCAAAATTGGTCCACCAAGATGCACCACCTACAGCGGAGACGCTGCGGCCATTTGGCTAAAATTATATTCCATAAATAATGTAAGCGAATATCCTTTAAAATAAAATAAAAATTTTGGCAATATCACTTCAACAGGTTTTTTTATTTTATTTTTAAGTTCGAGCGCTCTTAATGAAAAACCTTTTAATTATACCAATATCAATCGATTAAGTTAGTACTGACTAAGTCAAAGCGACTCTGATAGTTGCAAAACCGGTCGATATTGAACTACTCGGCTGATTTAACGTATGTGAATTTGATTTCAACATTGTTTAAATACCTATGTGTACTACTTACGAAATTTTTTATCGAATTAATAAGAGTTAATTCTATTCTTTTCAACTGCTTTTTCATATTAACATCGATTTGACAGTGGTTACATCTCTACATCTCGCCATAGGAATTGCAAGTGCAACAGAGCACACTATATAAATCCCTTTCCCATGATTTAATAGCCGTACGAACTTCAGTCGACTTCTTCGCTGCAATCGTAGGTATTGTATAGGTAAGTTGAAGAGAAGCAATAACAACTATATAGGTACTATTATTTATTCTGTGATATGGTTAACTAATTGCACCATCTAACAATCGTAAAGCTAATTTGTCCTTGTACTAGCAATTAATGAAAAACATCTCAATTAATATGCCTAAAATACTTTCATTTCATTAAAATGTTTGAGTTAGTAATGGAACCCGAATTTATTTTATTAGTCTTTTATTGTTGGGAAAGCTACAAACTAGATACATACCGTTACTTACCTACATAAAATACATTTTATATAAACTCAACATAAAAAGCAATTAAATATTTCCCTTAACAGTTTTATGCCCCAATGTACCCAGGCACAATATTTGTAAACCTGTTAGTTGAGCAAAGTTAAGAAGCTCATCAATATGTATGAAACCGCCGCTTTTTTGCTATCTTTCGAATTTGCTCGGGTAACCAGTAATCTCGCTATTGTTTCAGTTTTTGTTCATATCTTCTTTAATACTTTACATATGAAGCTGAAATTTTCAGTATAAATATTTCATTAAACGCACTAACTTTTGGTTAACACCGAAACATGTTGAGTTAATTCTAATTCTTGCATTTTGATGTCTAACTATGACACTGTCGGTTGCGACAAATATTGATATTATTGATAAATGCGTGTATATTTTGTCTAATAAGTTTACTTTTTATGAATGGAATTACAAGAAGAACCAAATACCGTTTTTAGTGAGTACAACCGTTTGTTCGTTTTAGCGCTAGGCATATTTTTTTTATTTTCGTAATTGCATAATTACGTAAAAATGGTACAGATTTTTGAAAATCTAATGGTGTCACAAATAAGCACAAATTAAGAGCTACTAATATACTTTTATTGTAAGATCGCACAATTATTGGTTTTCGAGAAAATGGATTTTGCTAAACGTTACTCCAGCAGGAAACGAAATATCTCGAAAACCTTACGACGCACAAATTTAATTTTTGGCGCACATTTATGCACAAATATAAGCTATCTGTCCATATACTTAATTTTTCTTTCCGATCATTCGATCAAAATTTTCCTGCTGGAACAACGTTACTCCAGCAGAATTGGTTTTTCCATTTTTTTAACAAAACGGCAAAGTGCACAAATTTATTATTTGGTGCACATTTACAGCGTATAACGCACTAATTATTGGTAGAACTCAATTTATTCCAGGAGTGATTTTCTTGCTAGGGTAATGCATACGCAATGTATTACATTTTTTAGCAAAATTATTTTCTATTTTGGCCCTTTGTGGCCGTCATTATCCAACAACAAATATCAGTATGATAAATAAATTAAAAAGTAGAGCAACTTTTTATTCACCTCATCTCTTGTTAGATGATCGCGGAGAATGAATCTCCGCGACGGAGACGCTTAGACAAAAACCACTAATACCTATTCTGTGCCATCGCACAGAGCGTGATTTTGTATTTTGCACTGAAAGACTGGGCCCTTAAGAATTGATTATTGTATTTATTGTGTTGACATTATATTTTTTATATCGCATGGTTGGTATACCATGTAAAAAAGGTTAAAAATAATTTTATTTTTAAATTTAACTTTAATATATTTCTTAACGTGTAAACAAGCTTTATTAATAAATGAGTATTTGAGTTAATGTCTAACAAATTTGTTTATTATCATTTAAACTTAGTATTTTAGCACCTTTCAGGGTTGTATTAAATACTTAAGGTTAAATACAATAAAAAAAAATTAGACGTAAAAATTATATTATTCAAAGCTCTCGTAAAATCTAATAGTAAATGATGTGCATATGTAAATACCAAAATAATACCCAAATCTCTGATCTGGGTGAGTCACCATCGAGGTTTTATCCTATATGGTGACCCACCCAGACCAGAGTTTTGTTTTTATAATTAATTTATATTTCCATAGGATAATTATTCAATTGCCACATTACAGTCCTATAAATCATATCAGACGCTGTGAGTCTTTCAATTATTAAAGTACAAAAACGATTGACTGCAAAGATAACATGCTATTTTTATACAATTCAATTATATATGATATAAAATACCTGAGAATGTTGGTGATTACTTCGACCAGACGTATTATACACGTACTAGCGGCCCGCCCCCGCCCCGGCTTCGCGCGGGTAATTACGACTATCAATTGAGATGTAAGCTATCCTATGTTTCAATTTTAAAGAATCAAATTGCACCACATTACAGTCCTATAAATCATATCAGACGCTGTGAGTCTTTCAATTTTTAAAGTACAAAAACGATTGACTGCAAAGATAACATGCTATTTTTATATAATTCAATTATATATGATATAATAAAATACCTGAGAATGTTAGTGATTACTTCGACCAGACGTATTATACACGTACTAGCGGCCCGCCCCCGCCCCGGCTTCGCGCGGGTAATTACGACTATCAATTGAGATGTAAGCTATCCTATGTTTCAATTTTAAAGAATCAAATTGCACACGGTGTGCAACTGTGCACATCAAATTTAAAATTGGTTCAGTAGTTTAAGAGTTCATCGCGGACAAACAACGTTACACGTAATTTTTATATTTTTATATATAAACTATTATGTATATACACACTCGTGAAATCTAAGATAAATATTAAATAGTACTTATAAAAGACAATAAATCAGCATTAGTAGAAATTATCGATATGGGTAGGCAGGGGAGCATTGAGATGGGAATGATATAAGAGAGGTATTCAACTATTAACAGTTACTATTGACACCTGGATATTCAGTCCCAGCCAGAACTAGCTTCTATCCTTAAAATCCAATCAAAGATTCAATGTAACAGTATTGAAACATTGGCAACAGAAGAAAAGATAATTAAACTGATTGATTGACTATTTTCCAGACAATTCCTCTGGCACTACAAGGCAAAGATGTGGTGGCCATGGCTCGAACTGGATCGGGTAAGACTGCGTGTTTCGTGCTCCCTATATTGGAGAATCTGCTGTCTCCAAGCCACAAGCCAATGCCAGGGAAGAACTTCAGGGCATTGATTCTTTCTCCTACTAGAGAGTTAGCACTGCAGGTACAATCTGAAATCTTTATTATTATAAGTATGTCATGCATAATGCTTATTGTATGACAACGATGTTAGTGTAGAATTGAACTTGCATGCCTTAATATAGTCTTTATAAATGGGAAGTTGGCACCATATATTGTGAAGGTTTTTATACTCGAGCCTAAGCCATTTATTTTATCTGTTGCCTATAGTATGTTATCACCATTCTAGAGTATATACATGCAGTAACAACCGTTACTATGACCGGGAAGATGATGTGGCGGCTAGTTTTTAATTAAGGTTTTTATCTAGTTGTACAGACACCTACAGGAACCTTTTGAAGCGCTCGTAGCCAAGTTTGCTTAGCCATTCTGAATCGATCAGCAAAGTTAAGCAACGTCCGCCGCGGTCATGACTTGGATGGGTGACCGCTGTTGACATTACTACTGAGCGCTTCCGTGCGGAGGGCACGTTATGCCGTCGGTCCCGGTTGTTGTCTTAGGATAGCAGTCGTCACAGCATGGTGGTAGGGCACTTTGCAAATGCCCACCTGGCTAGCTACCGCCCTCAAGTTGAAAATCTGTCGCCAAGCACCTAACGGTGTGTTCCGGCAGCAGTCCTTGAGAGCCAGTAACTCTAGGTTAGTCTGAACAACATCCTCGACCACATCATCACTTACCATCAGGTGAGATAGTAGTCAAAGGCTAACCTATCAGGCATAGAAAAACAAAAAAAAAACCTACACATATAGTATGATTTATATCTACAGGAGCCATTTGCTGAGTTCTGAAGAAGGGAGCACTTTCAGTACATTAGTTTTTGAAATGTTATAATGACCCTTTGTCCTAGGCTAGATCGTCCTTGCAATATGTTTCAAGTAAACACGTATAAACACTAGCCTTTGTGGTCGTCCTGTGCATGGAGGTAGATCCGGTAGTGTGCACAGGCTGAGGGGAAGTCCAGTTCTGTGTTCAACCAGCCTACGTGGCAGTCTCAAAATACCAGTAGCGAGTGGTTGATAAGGATCTGCTCAGCAGCAGCAATCGGGTCCTCAGACGAGTGGGTCACGAATTACAGAGCAGTACTTGCCAAAGGAATCCTGGAAAGGACCTTTGTATTGCAAGCTTACCAGCGGCCACATGAGTAATGGTAGTACTACTAGTCTATTAAGAAAGACAGTCGGCAGTTTAAACATATATATTACACAGAGATATAAGAATTAGAGTCACGACTGATCGTGTGTGAGAAGCGACCATGCTCTGCTACCAAATGTATGGTAAGGGGATGTTCTCTGGAATCCCCGTAGCCCCACATTTTACCACGTACATCGTGGCGTTTTCGACTGGGTTCCTAGAAGTCATAGGAAGACCCCAGCCGATCTATGTGCTAATACATGAACGCGGGGAATCGAATTGGCGGGAATCTACACACCTTCTAACGGCTCACTGGTCGTTCCGCCGAAGGGATTATTAGGCCAAAATACGTAACTATTCTAATTGCAGTTAAATAAATCTAGGGATTATATTTGCAAAAACTTCCCTCGATCCAGGTGTCGACGTCGTAGCCCGCAGACAGGTTTGGATCCATCCTCGTCCCCGTTAATTCACTGACAGTTCTTCTATATAAAATGTTCAATCCCGGACGCCCGGCGTCAGAAGTAATGTTAAATACTTAACTAGGTCGCCGCGACCCCACAAATAACTTAACACTGTTTTACAGCACGAGCTCGCGCAAAGTACGGAGCAAAGATCGAATCGAAGTCAAGGACGTGACCTCACGTCAACTAGGTCAAGAGCAAAACCGTATCCAAAATCTCCGCGCACACGACAGCGTGTGCAGTCCGGAAGGGCTCTCAAAACGAACTGGGAAGCAAATCAATTCTCTAGACTACCTGCGGTGACAGTAACAGCGCCTCGCATATACCTAACAACGGAATTTGCGTCCTCGCGATATATATAATAATAAATAATGTTTTTTATGTTTCAAATATAATGTTATTATAAAAAACCTTGGTTTGATCACACCTTCAAAAAAACATTTTGAATCGGCGTTTTCAGCAATTGTTGGTTTAATAGAGGATCTGGTACATTATATACAAAACTTGTTCAGTTTTTGAGATAGGCCACGCGTAACTAAAGTAGTCTTTTGATAACTTCGACGGCAATCCCATTTATTTACATAGATATAAAAATGTATTGTACACATGCTAGGTTGTAAAAGTGTTTCTTAGTTATACGGCTTTCTTCCGATACATTGGAGCTCTCCTGAAATATTACTTAATTGAATTTCTAAGCTAATATTCCAATTTGGGTCAACGTTTTACACTAAATGTCAAAGTTTCAGGTTTGTAACTCATTCAATTTACGTGCGTAGAGACCGCTGGACACACGGACGGACGGACGGACGAATAGACTTACAGGCATCGAAGTCTCGGCAGCAGACTCAGGCGTTCTTTGCAGCGTACTTTGCAGAAATCCATACATAAACAACAAAAATAATTATAAAAGACCTAAAAATATATATCTAGTGACAATTCTGCCTAATTTTCTTGTTAATCCGATGTGACGTCATAAACGCCACTCAGCCAAATCGAAAGCACTTTCGACGCGCTTACATTCTATACGAAACTTTTTTAATAACTATAGCGATATCACCACTATATATATACCTGATGGGAAGTGATGATGTGGTCGAAGATGTTGTTCCGGGTAACCTATAATTACTGGCTCTCAAATTCAGCTGCCGGAACAGACTGTTAAGTGCTTGGCGACAGATTTTCTATTTGAGGGTGGAAGCTAGCCAGGCGGGCATTCGCAAAATGCTCTATGACCATGCTGTAACGACTGCCATCGTAAGACGACAACCGGGACCTACGGCTTAACGTGCCCTCCGAAGCACGGAAGTGTTCAGTAGTAATGCCACTAGCGGTCACCCGTTAAACTCATGACCACGGCGGACGTTGCTCAACTTAGCTCATCGATTCAGAACTGCTAAGCAAACTTCGCTACGAGCGCTTAAAAAAAACAAGAAAAAGTAAAGCAGCCTCAGTAGGTCTTGACTCGAAGAGTTTTAAGTGTTTTTGTAAAATATTAATTTAAATTTTCTTAAAATATTACAAAATTACAAATTTACGAGAGAATAAAAAATTCTTAAAATACTTTTACAATATTTGTTATTATTAAATATGGATACCCGCAAAGTTATGCCTGAATCTATTAATTAGGGTTCTGTTTTACCGTTAATGCGAATGAACTTACTATACTGACGTGTGACACTTACTATAGGTGTTCTTACTTACCTCAAATATGTATTTTTATTAAGAGTTGAATGTATGTTTATTCCAGACTTTGAGATTCGTTCGAGAGCTCGGCAAGTTCAGTGGGCTGCGCTCGGCCGCGATCCTCGGAGGAGAGTCCATCGAGCAGCAGTTCAGCACCATGTCGGGCGCCGCGCCGGACATCGTGGTGGCCACGCCCGGCCGCTTCCTGCACGTCTGCATGGAGATGGACCTCAAACTGGACAATATTAGTGAGTATCCATTACTTGTTTTATACAAACAACAATACTTATTACCTACACTATCTCTCTTCTAACATATTATAATATACTGGTTTCTCAATAATAGTGCACTATTTCATTTAAAAATAATAAAACGGATTTTTGTTCGAGTCGTGATATTTTATTAGGATGGTAAATGCTGTCAAATTTTATTATAAAATGTTACATATAGCGACAGTGATAGAAATATTGTTTATCTACAGAAGATACATATTTGATCGGCGCGCCCATGTTCCGAGAGTGCTAAATAATTACAAATGTGAGACGATTTTTATCCTCTCTCCGGAGAGTTGTCTCCAATCCGTGTAGGCCCGCAGATTACTAAAAAAAAAGTACATATTTTCACCTGGAGCTCCCACCCCATGCGGCTGTATTTCAATTTTCAAGTGTTTGAAGAGGCACTTCTTTTGGTCTGTCGAAGTCTGTTTTAGTCGCACCGTCACATGTGACGGTTAAAATTACAAACATTCAATCAGAGAAAGAAATTAGCATGTTATACCACCTCTATCGGCCGCCAAGGGGTGCAGCCGCCCCGCCAAGGGGTGCAGCCGCCCGCTGCCTAATACCAGAGCGATTTTTATTTCTTCCGGTGACTTTATTTTATTTATATATATTTATTTATACACAATACAGTATACAATCAAATTAGAAATAGGACTTAAACTTATACAGTTTTGAGCTGGATTGTAATCGACAAATTTGTGTAATTAATTATATAAACAGAATGAAATAGACGGATAATTTATAGACATTACGTTCTACCGAATACTCACAACTGCGAAAACAAATTTCGAAGGTATATGCACACATCACTAACTACTAATGTAAATTGCCAGTCGGAGCAGCCAGCCTCAACACAGAGGTTGTATCTGGTCTGTTTATTTTGGGTTTGAGATAAAGGATATCTTTCAATACATTATTGTATGACCTTAGCTTAGCAGTAAAAATTTCGATTGTATCGTTGTTCTTAGCCAGTTCATTATACCGCCGAGCCATCCTTACCAGGGGATTATAGCAACAGATGTTATTTTTTATAAATCTGTAAAGCAGTAAGATAAGATTTGTTGGACCTACGTGCACTATACTTTATGTTAAAGAGCAAATTAGGGGTGTCTACTACGGTGTGAATTATTTTGTACAGGTAAACTGAAATCAAAATACTTTCGCCGAGTTTCTAGCCTTTGGACATTAAATTTGATCAGCCTCGGATCATAGTCAAGATTGGAACGATCGAGTTGTTAACGGTAAAATAGCATTATTAAAATTTTCTTTGTACCCTCTCAATTACATCAATATGCACTTGGTAATGTGGAGACAAGCTACAGAAGGTTAGAATAAATGGCAATACTTCTTCCGGGTCTTTGGTAAGAATAGGAGTACCGCAAGGATCAATTTTTGGACCTTTTCTGTTTCTAGCATATATAAATGATCTGCCTTGCATGGTTAAAAATTTCTGCGATATAGTTTTATTCGCAGATGATACCTCCCTGATTTTTAAAGTATAGATAGGAGGGATAGTGAACTTACTCATGTAAATAATGTGTTATCTATGATCTCTAACTGGATCGCGGCTAATAATCTTCTCTTAAATTAAAAAGAGACCAAATGTTTAAAGTTTTTTTTACCAAATGTTACTTATGTTGAACCAAACATTAAGCTTGGCCTAGAAAAACCTCTCTTTTGACAACGCGACAGTCATCCTAGGAATCAAAATGGATTCAACTTTACAGTGGAATCCACATATACATGATCTATCCGGCAGACTTAGTTCTGCTGCATATGCAGTTCGTAAGATAAGACAGCTAACAGACGTAGCTACTGCTAGGCTCGTTTATTTCGCGTACTTCCACAGTATTATGTCATATGGTGTATTGCTGTGGGGAGCTGCTGCTGAGATAGATACAATCCTTATCTTACAAAAGCGTGCAATTCGAGCTTCATATATGAAATGGATCCTAGGGAATCCCTGAGAGATCTTTTTAAAGAAATTTATATTTTAACTTTACCAAGTCTGTATATATTTGAAAATATTATGTATGTTCGTAAAAATTTGAGCAAATTTAAATGAAACAGTGACAATCACGATTATAACACTAGGAATAAAGATAAAATAGCGGTGCCAGGTTTTAGATTAGCAAAGACAAATAAAAGGTCCTTCTTAGGCAATTGTGTCCGGTTTTATAATAAATTGCCCAAACATATTACAACGCTCACAGAAAGAAAATTCAAGTTGCATGTGAAAAATATTTTGATAAAGAAATCTTACTACACAGTTTGTGATTAGGTACTTAAATGACAAAAATGCTTGGACTGGTTCGCCTCTGCCAAGCTAGCGCCTGTCACCTACGTAATGTAAATTAAGTATTGTAATAATTTTACTTTAAAGTATGTACTTACTTAACACATTGTTAAATGATGTTTTATTTTACTATTAAGATCACTTTCAATAAATATGTTCATATAAGTTTTAGTAATATAACATTACCTCATAAAAAATAATGCTCTTTCATTTATAACAGAACTTATGGCCAGACTAGGTATCTTCCTGGAATCGTCCACTACCTCAGGTTTCAATATCCAAGTCCTCGCGGTAATTAATAACACCTTTACAGCCCTGCATAATACAACAATAAACGATACTTTAATTTTTTGTCCATTGTTCATCTTTGTGTGAACATTATACATCAATTTTAAAAAGTCAGGTTTGTAATTAAACTCCATTAACGAGGTACCCGTGGGATGCGAACGCAGAGGGCTCCGTGGTGCCGTTTGGATGTGAAAACCTAACTATGGAAACAAACTTAATTAAAATTAGCCAGCATTTAAAAATGCAGCGGCATCGTGTTCAGCGGAACCTTTATTACTATTCACATGTGTTTGATAAGTTTTGTAAACCCGCTTAACTGTTCTTATCTGTCTGATACAAAGTGCTTTATCAGGGTACACTGAGGTAAACACTCGTGTAACCGAATGTCATGTTTTTTATATGTGCAAAATGAACAATCGGCCTTCCTAATACAAAGCTAAGGCCTCCGTCCATAGTAAATTCTGTGTGGCACTGCATTGCTTTCACCATGGATATGAGTTCTTATATGTGCCTTGGTAGGTGCAATAACATGTACAGACTGCCTTGTCATTCAATCCGGAACTAAAGCACAATGCTGTTCCTACGGTAATGTCACGCACAAGTTAAGTAATGCACATCCTGCATGACACTGCTGTACCATAAAACGTTATCTTCATTTATTTAATTTCAGATTTGTAATCAAAGAATCCTCCTTAAAATGTAGTTCAGAGAAAGGACCTCGCTATTTTGTGTTTACATGCTCCACGACGCCGACGACCGCGTCGCCGCCGCTTATGTATGCTTATGCGTATGCTTTAAAAAAACAAGCTTCCACAGAACTATTGTTCAAGCAACTCGCGCATGTTTCTTGTTCGAGTCCATAAAATATTCATTAGTTCTCACGGAAAGTTCAAGTAACCCAATTATACACCATTTTGTGCTATCAGACTTTCATATTTTTTATCGGTATGTGCAAACAAACTTGCACATTTTATCGCAATGATTATAGTCAAAAGTCAAAATATTTTACTCAATTTACGTGTCTATGGCGTAGGTTAGTTACAATATTGTTTACTAGTATTTACATTTTAATTACCCGCGCTGCCTGCGCTTGCCTTGACGCGATAATTTACGTCTATTGTTTCATTTTGATATTCATAATCTAACAGACCAGCCAACCGCACTGGACGTTTTATGTTTGTCATACGTATTTATCAGGTTTTGAAATGAAACAAAATAGCAATAATGTTTAGTTAGTTATTGGTAGACATAGGAATAGTACTCTCCTGGCTATGGTTAAAGCACGAAAATACGTAGTCAAAAATGTTTTTGACGGCCTCCCAAAGAAGGAAGACTATGAAGTGGTCGAATACCATCTACCGCCTCTCGGCAACGGAGAGATCCTCGTGAAGGCCGATTGGGTGAGCGTGGACCCCTACCAACGCATCTACAACAATTTGCTCACGTTCCCATACGACCAGTTCAGCATGCAGACCGGGATCGTGCAAGAATCGAAGAATCCTATATATCCTGTCGGCACCAGAGTGACTACTCATCGAGGCTGGCGCGACTACAGCATCGTCAACCCGTCGACGGAAATCGACATATTCGGCAGCAAAATACACAAAATTCCTACGTCGAGAAGTGTTTCGCCTTCTTTGTCCGTCGGCGCGTTGGGTCTGATCGTCGGCAGCCCGGCCTACTACGGGTTCCTGAACGTGTGCCAGCCGCAGGCCGGCGAGACCGTGGCGGTGACCGGGGCCGCCGGCGCCGTCGGCTCGCTCGTCGGACAGATCGCCAAGCTGAAGGGCTGCACTGTGCTCGGGTTCTGCGGCTCCGACGATAAGGTCAACTGGCTCGAGACGGAGCTCGGATTCGACAAGGCGATCAACTACAAGACCGCTGACATCGAGGCCGCGCTCAGGGAAGCCGCGCCTCAGGGAGTCGACTGTTATTTCGATAACGTCGGAGGAGAGATCAGCACCACCATCATCAGTCAGATGAACAACTACGGGAGAGTGGCGGTGTGCGGCGCCATCAGCTCTTACAACGATACTAAATTGCCGAAGGCGACGATCATTCAAATGTATGTTGTACTGAAACAACTGCGCATCGAAGGCGTCCATTGCGCCCGATGGGCCAACACGTGGCACTCCTCGGAAGGGTACGCTGAGATGCTCAAGTGGATCGAGAGCGGGAAGCTGAAGGCCGTCGAACATATTACTGAAGGATTCGATAATATTTTCGACGCATTTGTGGGAGTGTTACGAGGCGAGAACTTGGGAAAGTCTGTTGTTAAAATTGCGTAACTCCTAGCAAACCGTAGCAAACGTAGTTAATCAGACTAATTATGTAAATTTAAATAGTGGGTTATATAATAAACTTATCGTATAATCAGTATATGTCGTTTGTAGACGATAATGATTATCAGGTTACGTACTGTTTATCTCTTTCATAATTCCATTAATCACCTGCAGATAGTTGATCCCAAGTTCCAATAATCGCTTTGAACAATATCAACTAAGATTATGTTATGTATTGTTATTACGTTTAAAATAGTCTTTTATTTTTAATTGTAGGTAAGGTCTCTTATGTGTGCTTAAAAACTTTTTATTTACTGACTTTTTTCATAAGTTATTTGATTTATTTTAAACTAGCTTTCCGGGCGCGGCTCCGCCCGCGCGTATGTCGGTTATCGCGCGAAAACATTAACCTCTTTTTGCGCAGTCGGATAAAAAACTATCCTATGTTTTTTCCCCGGTCTCAAACTATCTCCATACCAAATTTCATTCAAATCGGTCTAGTAGTTTTGGCGTGAAAGCGTAACAGACAGACAGACAGACAGACAGACAGACGGACAGAGTTACTTTCGCATTTATAATATTAGTACTGATTTTAAACATTTATGTGTACCTATGCCGCTATAGGAGTAATTTATTTATTTATTTATTCTTTTGTACAAATAAGTGTACAAGGAGGACTTAATGCTATATAGCATTTTCTACCAGTCATCCTGATGTGCAAGAAAATGGTAGCGGTGCAGTGAAAGATCGTAATGACAAAATGTGTATAAATAAATTTAATCGTATATTATATACTAGCTTTCCGGGCGCGGCTCAGCCCGCGCGTATGTCGGTTATCGCGCGAAAACATTAACCTCTTTTTGCGCAGTCGGATAAAAACTATCCTATGTTTTTTCCCGGGTCTCAAACTATCTCCATACCAAATTTCATTCAAATCGGTCCAGTACTTTTGGCGTGAAAGCGTAACAGACAGACAGACAGACAGACAGAGTTACTTTCGCATTTATAATATTTTATTTTATTTTATTTTATTTTAGAATTTTCAGAAAACTTACAGCTAGGTAAATAACATTTATAGTTAATTTATGTATATACTACATGAAAAACACATGTAATGCTGATGGCCAATTACAAGTTTCCACTTATAGGTTAATTAATATATAAAACAAAATTAGAGTGGACGACTAACTTATGAAAAGAATGAAATAATATACTTAAGGTTTAAATTAACTAGTACAAAAGAATTTGTCATTAAGCAAACGTTTTAGTTTGGTAGTCGAGGTATTATATAAATCAATGTCTATATCTTTCAAGTTGTTAAACGAAGCGCTTGCACGCACAATAAATACATTCTGCCTATATTTTGTCTTAGCTAACGGATATACATAAAACTAGTACTGATATACATAAAATTATAAATATAATAGATAAAAATATTAAGCCAACAATATAAATACTGTATTTTAACAATTAATGCGTAGTAAATAAAATGAAGACGGTTTATGGATGGACATTCGTGACTTTACGAATATAAAAATTACGAATCTGTCACTTAAATGCGTTTTTGGATGTAGCTTTTTTGATATCCATTGGTAAGGCGTTCCACAACCTGATAAGAGCAACTGAAAAGGAGTTATCTGAGAAAGAAGTTCGGTGATGAGGGAAGGCGAGCAGCAGATTTTGGGCAGATCTAAGTTCACGGTTATGAGAGTCAGTTAAATATTGAAACATGTCTTTCAGATAATTTGGAGTGTTAGGAACATTTAGGATTGAGTACAATAGACTTAGTGCCCTAGCACTTCTGCGCTCCCGAATCGGCAACCAATTGAGTTTTGCTCGAAAATTAGAGATGTGATCAAACTTCTGCAAATTAAAGATAAAACGAATGCACGTATTCAGGAGACGATCTAGCTTATTAAGGAGGTCTGTGTTAAGGTCAATAAAGCAAACATCCGCATAGTCAATAATTGGTAGGAGAAGAGAGTTGACGAGAGAAATTTTCGTTTTCATGGGCAGAAAGTTTCGAAGTCTAGCAATAGAATGAAATGAAGCGTAAAAGTTACGAGAAATTTCTTGGATATGATCTGACCAACATAAATCGGAATCTATTATGACACCCAAATTTTTGACAGTGGAGGAGAAAGGAATAATTGAGCCATTAAAAGATACAGGTGAAAGATCCGCTAAATTAATATCAGATAGCTGGCGCGAACTGCCAATCACGATAGCTTGACATTTATTAGGGTTAACTCTTATACCAAAGTTTTCAGACCACGTTTGTAAGCGGACAAGATCATGGTTCAGAGCAGTTATCGCAGTATTAAGATTTTCAACAGGTGCAGCACAATAAAGTTGAAGGTCGTCAGCATACAAATGAAGTAATCTACCATATATAATGTAAAAAATATTTATTGAATGTCATTTCGGTTCCCTATAAATTGAATAAACAATTTTATTTAATTCTAGTGTCAGTAACAAAATATAGTGGCCGGAAAGTCGTTAGGTAGATAAAGAAGTCGACGTGCTTGCGATAATCGTATTGATTGAATAATTAATTGATTAAAACAGGTTATTCACGTGATATTTAACACTTACGTGTTGCCGATATAAGGATCGACAATTGTTTCGGCGTCATAAGGAAGCCATCTTCAGGATCTGGAGTGCGGTTCGATCGCTGTCGCGGCCCGTTTCACACTGCGGGCGGCGGCCCGTAGCGCTCGGGACGACAGCAGTGGCTGTTGCGGGGTGCGGGGTGGTGACTGCAGCATGTTGGGACCCGCCTGCGAGATGTTATCTTCATCGCTGCTGCTGCTGCTCTCTTCTGATAAAATCCTCGCAGTCCGACAGGCGAAACTCACTGTGTCTTCGATTTTCTTTTTAACATTTCGTACCGTTCCATGAAGACACGTCTTCCAGGTTTGTGATAACGCCCACCCACTATCTCTATCAAAATTCGGACGCCGACTTATTTCAATGGCTTCCCGAATCTTGCGAGGAATATATAACTTTTCTCTCGCTAGTACTCGGGTCTTGTCAAATCGAATGTAGTGGGTCGTGCTGGAGGCCAGGGCGTGTTCTGCTACCGCTGAGCTGTTACTATCAGCATTTTTCATGGACCGGATATGTTCACTTAGTCTGGTAGACACACGGACTAACCACCCTGTGGACTGCTAACTTCAGAGCTATGTATTCCGCAACACGTATGCTATTTGAAGGATACTTAGACGGCACGCCTATGAAAGCGTTCTCAGTTGCGACCGTGCAATTGCCACGTCAACGTGTAATAAAATAAAAACAAAAAATTCCCTCCTACGCAATTTAATGGTGTGGGAAGAATTCCTCGACATTGAGTTATAAAAAAGACAATATTACTTTTCACTAGTAAGTAAATTATGAGAAGATATATAAATTTATATATAATTTTGTGCAGAATTTGTGCCGAAGACAAGTTGGTCCTAGTTTGCGACGCGCCAATTGTCTTTTTCGTTCTAGCTCGAGTTTTTGATATAGTTTTGTCTCGCTCTTGTAAATCTTAGTGATGAGGAGTAAATCGGTAGCGTTAGTGGCGATTATAATATGCTATCGTTTATATTGTAATATCGTTGTGGGGTTCATTTTTGGGATTATTTTACTGTACATTATTATCAACTTAATATAGTTTCAGGCAAGCTTACAATAATGGAATGGTTAAATATACAAAGCCAATAATTCTATGGGAGTGAGTTGGTATTTTACGAGACTTAATTTATAATTTTTGTAGATTTATGACTATTTAGTATTTATTACGTAAAATTTCGTGAATGTTGGGACGTTTTAGTGGTTGTTAGAACTCGCCTCCAAAATCTGTATGGGTGAATCTGTCTGTACCTGTATCGGTGGTGGGGTATTTAGCAAAATCTGACCTAGCTAGTTAGTAGCTATTAACCTAGCTAGCACCTACCACCTTAAACTAAGAACCTAATTAGAGTAAGGTATAAGCTTATTGTATTTCTATCATATGAGGTAAAAGGTCATATAGGTCATACCTATATTTTTAGTTTGGACGAAATGCATCTGTTATGGGCAGAGGTTAATCCGCTTAACATCAGGTGGGCCTCGTGCTTGTTCCATCACAATCACATAAAAAAAGTAAATATTAAACATAAGTGGAATACATTGAGTTTCCACAACAACGCTTGCAGTATCGTTGGTAATATTAATATCAACCGTATATTTATAAAAAAGCCAAATAAAACAAAATTTTAAGTCTGAGATTATAATAAATAATAAGGGAGTTCCTCAGAAGAGCATTTTAGGTCCATTGCGTTTTTTAATATAATTATATGAACAATCTCCCAGAGGCAACTCTGTACCATAAATGCATATTATTTGCAGACGACACCACGAAATCGAAAAAACGAATCAATTCAGTCTATTATACACGAAGCTCTAGCGGATATTATAAATTGCACAGAAAAAAATGACAAACATCAATATAAATAAAACAAAATTAATTCAATTTCATTCGTATAATCGTCGTATCCTTTGTCGCTTCTATATTGCGCTATGGAGTGATGTACTGGGGTAACTCAACTGACCGAGAAAAAGCCTTTAAAGCCCAAAAAAGATGCATAAGGTCGATATGTGGATTGAAAAAAACAGACTCGTGTAATGAACATTTTATACGTTTGTAAATATTGACTCTACCATCGTTATATATATAAGTGAAGTTGCAATTTTTGTTAAGTCAAATCCTGAGCTCTTTGAAACATACCCGTTAAGTAGTCGTCGAAAAGGTATGTTAGGACAAGTGCGCTGCAGCACAAAGTTGCTGCGCATGAGTGTGTTCTGTATGGCATCATTAATATATTTAACAAAATACCATCAGCTATCCGTTCTAGAGATGACATCAATATATTTAAAAACCTACTCAATGATTTTTTGACTAAGAAAGCTTATTATAATATTTGTAATAATTAATTCCTCTATAGGAAAAATATGAATGTTATTGCTTAATTTAAATTATATACTATTTGACATTTAATCAATAATAATTATCATTACTTTTACTACAATTGTTTTACTAATTGACATTCAATTAATATTGTATTACTATTATTATTAATATATAAGATGTGTAATGTTAATGAAATTATAATCGTTCCGAATGTAATATGTTTAATGTAATAATGTTTTGAATTCAATTAATGTCTGTAGGCCAAATTGGTGGAACTAGCGTTCTTTGTATATAAAATATGTAATATCTTTTGTTTGTACCTAGATTCACAGACGAATAAATCATTGTATCATTGTATAATACAAAACCAACACCACTTGATATTGGCTGTTACGATAAAAAAAAACAAGAAGTAGACTCTTTTAAATTCTTAGGAATACATTTAGATAATCACCTTAATTGGAAAATACACGTAAATACTGTCTGTCAGAGGCTCGCTTTGTTTTCGCTTTAAAAAGGGTGAGACGTGTGTCTGCGAAAGCTGCATTACCTAACTGCATATCACGGCTACGTGTCGAGTTACGGTCTAATAATGTGGGGAAACTGTGTACGCTTATAACGCGGTTCATGTAAGGCAAAAAAGAGCTAAGTTTAATAATCTATTTTATCAGCCAACTTGTCATAGACAAATTTATAAATAAGAAAAAAATATAATAAATTACCATAAATATCAAATTATTACAAGACTATTAGTTTAAGTTAAAACTGAAATATTGGACAATTGTTTTTATAGTGTTAATGAATATTTGAATTTATAAATTATTGCAATGAAATTTAATGAGATGCGTCAATAAGTTTAATTAATTGTATAATGTAACTGTTTTTTTATAATTATTGCTATAATATTTGCACGGCGACCTGCAGGCTGAATACACGGACGAAACTAATGTTAAGATCTTACATCGAATTGTATTCTAGCAAATATGGAAATGATTTGATTTGATTTATATTTATGGTTTTCAGAATTTTACTATACATGTGGTATTTATTTATTGGTGGCATGTAACGAAACTGTTATATACAAAATAGATAATTATTTAACCAGAGATTCATCTGGTTTAATTGAATTGAAAAAAAAAAATTTTTTTGAAAGTAATTTCGTGATAAATAATGTAATATACCGTTACCGTTACGTGACCGGTTAGTGCGGGTGCGGGTAGTAGTGAGTAGAGAGTGTTGTCGTTGCAGAGACGGTAGTGTTCGACGAGGCGGACCGGCTGTTCGAGCTCGGGTTCGGCGAGCAGGTGCGCGCGCTGCTGGGCCGGCTGCCGGCCGCGCGGCACTCGCTGCTCTTCTCTGCGACGCTGCCCGCCGCCATAGTGCACTTCGCGCGCGCACAGCTGCACGATCCCGTGCTCGTCAGGTGCGCATCCAACACTTTTAAATAACTCTCCTAAATAAATACATATCGTACACATTTTTCTTTAAGAAATACAGTAATTTAATAATTATTTTAAAATATTTCAACATTTTAAATGTTAAAAATGAACACCACTTCGTTTCTTGTAATTTGTCGACGTATCACAGAACGATTCCTGATGAAATCGCGTGCTTCGTTCAGAATTAAGTGGTAATATATCTCATTGTAATGTTTGTTCCTGCATCGTTTGTTTAAAATTTGAATCCTCGATGGAATTCGATTCGGCCGTTCAAATCGACAATACGCAATGCCGTTATAATAATGTTGTAAGAAAGGGAACTGGCCGAGTGCGCGACGGGTGGCACTCGGTTACGTTTCCGCATCGGAACGCGTGAAACAAAAATTTTTTTTTAACCCAGCTTAAATACTACAATATTCGTTTGGATATTTATACTGGAAGTCACGTGAATACTATAAATAGTTCAGTTTTTGACTCCGTAACAAAACTCCTATAAAACTGTCAATTTTGCTATCCCCATATTTTGTGGTGCTTATATAATAATCTCCGATTTCGGTTCAATGTTCTACACTCTAGAATATTCATAAAATCTAGACAGTTTATTTAAATGTTAAGTTTGTGAGTCGTTCCTTTTAAGAGAGTCCAGACAGACAGTCCGTTTAATGTAATTGTTAGAGAGCGTTAGAGCATGTGATGTGATGTGATGTGGTCGGGTACGCGTTGCAGACTGGACGTGGAATGGAAGCTGCCCGCGACGCTGTGGCTGGGGTGGATGGGTGTGCGCGCTGAGCTGCGGCCCGCTGCGCTGCTGGTGCTGCTCGACGGGCTGCTGCGCGATGAGCAGCAGCAGGCGCTAGTGTTCGCTGCCACTAGGCATCACGTCGAGTACTTGCATTTGGTAACATTACATACACACCCTCCCTTCACGTGCACTATCCCACATATATACAGTGGTCGTCACATAAATAGAAACACTAAACTACACATCCATTAATATTAAACAGTAATCTTGTTAACTATTTTCTTACTAGTAAAAGAAGGTTTTCAAGTATTTATATGGCAGCGTTAGTTCTTCTATAGTATAAAAATATTAGTTTAGTAACAACAAACAATGGTATTTTTTATATAAGACTAACATATACCTAAAGATAATTAAAATACAACGAACTTCGCGCGACAAATAATTACAAACATATGAAATAAATACTAAAAACTTCAACAAATCATAATACTTTGGATAAAACATAAAATGGAGACTATGAGTAACACATTCATAGCTAATATTAGTACATCAGTACTTGGTAAGATTACCCCTGTTGATGTTACCATGTATATGTGGATCCCACTGTAAAGTTGAGTCCACTTTGATTCCCAGAAAGACTGTCGCTTTGTCAATAGAGAGTTTATCTAAGCCAAGCTTAATGTTTGGTTCAACATAAGGAACATTTGGTTAAGAAAACTTTAAGAATTTGGTCTTTTTTGAATTTAAGAGAAGATTATTAGCGGCGAACCATTCAGAGATCATAGATAACACATAATTTACATGAATGAGTTCACTATCTTTCCTATCTACTTTAAAAATAAAACACGAAAATTAAACGAAGACTATTCACGTGGATTATTCTGTATTGTTTACTAAACCGAGAAAAAAACACATTCGTTTTTACATTAAAATTATGTTTCTCTATTAGGAAGGGATTCCCGTAAACCCCCTCTTAATGGGGGAGGCTGTGTTTAGCAGTGGACAATCCGGCCGATACAGTGAGAATAGTAGTTAGAGCTGAAAGTATAAAGTCGGGAAGTGTGCAATGCTCCTGACAGCGAGACGTATAACGGCAAACCGGTACCGGAACTGTGTAGTAGTGCGCACGCCGCGCCGGTACCTACAACTGGATAACTATTCATCATATCATGATCATAATTTTCTCTTAACAACAAAGGAGCAAAAAAAATTTTTTCAAAAATATTGAATTTCTCTATTTGTTCAAAACAATTTTATAAACAAATAACGTAAAAAATTTATAACCTATGTAAATTACTGCCATTGTTCAATGTGAAAACAGGCATAACTAAAAATTAATTGAAATAAAAAATTTTATCAACATTTTTTAGATATTTAATTTTGCAGTAGTTATAAAAAATCATAATTAACAAATTAATAAACTTTTTTGAACATTAATCGCGGGATCTTATATCAGTACTATATAATATTATAAATGCGAAAGTAACTCTGTCTGTCTGTCTGTCTGTCTGTCTGTCTGTCTGTTACGCTTTCACGCCAAAACTACTGGACCGATTTGAATGAAATTTGGTATGGAGATAGTTTGAGACCCGGGAAAAAACATAGGATAGTTTTTATCCGACTGCGTAAAAAGAGGTTAATGTTTTCGCGCGATAACCGACATACGCGCGGGCGGAGCCGCGCCCGGAAAGCTAGTAGTATATATATCAAAAGGGTTCCACGAAGTTTCAAATTTAGAGGCCAATCATAACTTTTATCCCATTATTTATGATAACGGAGATTAGGAAAAAATGTGTTAGTTAACAATTGAATTACTTTTTGAAAAATGGTGATTAAACATTTTTTCTAACGGGGCTCGATTCTTTCAAGTGTTAAGAAGATACTAGAATTTATTAAAATTTTTAAAATGACATTTTATGTTAAAAAATATTTTATCTGATGAACTCATTTTAGCGGTGGCGCGCGCATGCCGTAACAGCCGCGCAGAGCCCTATTTTCAACGTCAAATTAAAATTATAAATAATAGAGGTAGAGTTCCGGGAGTACGGACTTTTTTATCGGAAATTTTCTCCTCTTTAACGAGCTTTTTTCCAAATTCCTTAAATATTAATATTTTTCGAATTATTAACGAAATACTAAATATCAGTTTTTTTTCGTCTTATTTTTGTTAATAACAATTGTAATTTTTTACCTGCACCAAAATCCTTCAAAAACATTTTTCTAGAGGTGATTCCGAATCCAATGAGCTAAATTAAAGTAGCAATGATATAAGTCAAAGAACTTCGACGGCAGTTTCGGCCACCGGTGGTATTTTATAAGGAGAGTTCGAATTCAAATTCAAAATCATTTATTCAATTTAGGCGTCTACGACGCTCTTATGAAGGTCAATTACAAATTTTAATATTGGAATATTCTACATTGTACTGCCACGTTAAGCAAAAAAAAATTATAGAGCCACTGCGAGAAGAACGGCCAAGAAACTCGGGGCCATTCTTTTAAACGTCTTTTTACAATGTGTTATATACAATATAATACAATTATTACAATATTTGTTTAAATTACGTAGGAGACAGGTGATGGCTTGGCAGAGGCGGAATTTTCCAAGCATTTTTGTCGTTTAAGTAATCACAAACTGTGTAGTAGGATTTCTTAATCAAAATGTTTTTCACATGCAATTTGAATTTTCCTTCTGTGAGCATTGTTATATGTTTGGGAATTTTATTATAAAACCGCACACAATTACCTAAAAAGGACCTTTTATTTGTCTTTGCTAGTCTAAAACCTGGTATTGTATAAATATTTTATATTTATTCCTAGTGTTGTAATCGTGGTTGTCACTATTTAATTTAAATTTACTAATTTTTTTTCCGAACATACATAATATTTTCAAATATATACAGACTCGGTAAAGTTAATATATCAATTTCTTTAAAAATATCCCTTAGAGATTCCATAGGATTCATTTCATATATGGCTCGCATTGCACGCTTTTGTAAGATAAAGATTGTCTCTATCTCAGCAGCAGCTCCCCACAGCAATACACCATATGACATAATACTGTGGAAGTACGCGAAATAAACGAGCCTAGCAGTAGCTACGTCTGTTAACTGTCTTATCTTACGAACTGCATATGCAGCAGAACTAAGTCTTCCGGATAGATCATGTATATGTGGATTCCACTGTAAAGTTGAATCCTTTTTGTTTCCTAGAAAGACTGTCGCTTTGTCAATAGAGAGTTTATGTAAGCCAAGCTTAATGTTTGGTTCAACATAAGTAACATTTGGTAAAGAAAACTTTAAACATTTGGTCTTTTTTGAATTTAAGATTAGATTATTAGCGGCGAACCATTCAGAGATCATAGATAACACATTATTTAAATGAATGAGTTCACTATCTTTCCTATCTATGTGTATCTGAAAGAAAAGTCCGGTGTTTGGCAGGGACAATTGTGTTTTAACAGCTTCTGCTATTCATTGGGACAATAATCCAATGATTTAGTGACTTCTTGGGGTAAGTTAGAAAAAAAAATCAAATATATTCGCCACTTGTATTGGATCAGAGAATTCATGTTTATTAATAGTTAAGACATGTTGAATCTCTAGGTTTATTTTTACCAGTCTCAGTATTTATAGTCTTCGAAATGGTTTTTATTTTATTTTTAGGCTTGCTAATTTTGTTTCTAATAAAAGGAGATTTAGCACACAAGCAAGCAGACTTAAAAAAATTTGAATAGTTCCTAACATAATCATGAAACTGCTTGCAAGATGTTAAATTTTTCCTGCAATACAGATCAAACAAATAATCTCTACTTTCTCCAATACCTCTAGTTGCCCAATCACCAAACTTCAATTTTCCATTTATTTGTTTCTTTAATTTTGGACACACTTTTTGAAATTTAATATTTACTAAAGAAAATAAGTTATTATAGATGTCATTCGGGTCACAGTGAGAAAAACTTGTTGCCAAGCTTAGCTTCTATATTGGTACCGAGAGTTTCTAGCCTACTGGTTGTTAACGGCCTATGTTCAACTTCATACCTCTCTGTTTCTCTATTCCCATCAAATTTTATCGCAAGGCCCTCATGATCAGACCTAACACCCTTCAATATTAACTTTTCTTTAATCTTACAGTTTGAGTATATATTGTCTATACAGGTAGATGGAAGTCTGTTATCCTAGTGGGCTCACAGAACAGAAATTTCAAATTAAATGACTTAAATAATGAAATAAGATCAGTCTTATTTTTAGAATTCATTAAAATATCGATATTAAAATCACCACACACAAATACGTGTTTTCTGCATTTAGAGATTTTCTGCAGTATACTTTTCATGGTGGATAAAAATTCCGCAAAATTTTGAGCACACACCACAAGATGCCTGTCTACCTCCACACAAGCAACTTCATAGACACGTTCGTCAGAACATCTGACTAAGTCACGGCGTTCTTTAAATTTTAAGTTATTTTTATAAGAATAATACACCCTCCTCCTTCTGCAGATGATCTTTTAAACGCACTGCCTACACTAAAATTCTTAACATTAAATAACACTGTATCTGCTCTTAGCCATGTTTCAGTGGGATCATAAAATTTGGAAATTGAAATTTCATTCCATGTTTGGGACGGTCACATTGATGTCTCGCTTTACTCTCACGAAATAGTGTTTATAACTAGTGGAGATGTGTGAGTGCGGTGTCGACAGATCCTGTCCCGCGCCGGCATCAGCAGCGCGTGCGCGTACTCCGGGCTGGAGGCGGCGGCACGGAAGATAGCGCTGGCACGGTTCGTGCACCGGCAGGTCTCCGTGCTCTGCGTGACCGACGTGGCCGCGCGCGGGCTCGACCTGCCCGCGCTGCACAACGTCATCAACTACAACTTCCCCGCCAAGCCCAAGCTGTTCGTGCACCGGGTCGGTAAGTATCCACCCCTCTCTAGCCCGCCCGCGTCGGTCACATCGATACTGTCTCCCTTGCCCTCCCTTGCCACCTGATGAACCGTACACTTCAATCCTGTGCACCAATACAATATACTTATATATTATTCCTCGTGGACCTCCTCCCTATTTTTCCATTTACTTTTACTCACATTCTGGAAAATCAGGATGTGGTTGGAAACATCAAAAAAGGTGCCGGAATATATTGTTAAGCGCTCTGCGACTGATTTTCTACTTGAGGATGGTAACTAGCCGGGTGGACATTCATAAAATGCGCTAACACCGTGCGAGGTGCGGGAGTTCAATTGCCATCGTAAGATAACAGCCGACGGCGGGCCGTGCCCTCCGAAGCGCGGAAGAGTTCAATCGTAAATGCGACTAACGGTCATCCATCCAAGTAGGGACCGCATTGAAGACTGTCGATTCCTTCGGACAGTTCTTCTTTTTGTCGGCGTACATTTACTTGACAGCGAAAAATAGTTATTTGGTGAACAAGTGAACGAGTCCGTTATTGCATTGAATGAGTATGTTGTCCTAGTCGATATGTAAAGCGGTAGTGTAAGTACATATGTACATTGCCGTTGGCAGGGCGCAGCGCCCGCGCGGGGCGGGCGGGGCGCGCCTTCACGCTGGTCGCGGCGGAGGACGTGGCGCACCTGCTGGACCTGCAGCTGTTCCTCGACTCCAAGCTGCTGGACCCCACGCCGGTATATACACCCACCCACCTACTATAACGATACCTTCCTTCCTACAGTTGCTAGGTTGCGGAACTATGTACAATATTGGTACCAATAAACTGTAGATCGCACGAGGCACTGCACTGCGCCCGCGCCGGTGTCGGGACGCGATCGACGAGACGCGACCTTCGCGGAGTAGATAACTAACCCGAGGATAGTAAACATGAGTGCAGCGACGGGAGGCGACGTGACGTCACACGTAGCGTTACCTTACCTACAGCCCGCTGCTCTCGGAGGCTATGTCGGATGGAGGCCACACGCCACCACTAGTATTAGTTGCGCCACTTGTCTACACACGTGGAGCGTATGCGCCGCTGCGGAACCATAGTTAATGCGCCGTTGGAGGCTCTACAAAAGTAGTAAGTGCAGTGCAGTGCAGGTAGTCGCTTCAGTAAGCTTAGTGTGTGTTTTACTCATGATACGCCGCTAATGAGTAATCGTAAAACAGGATTCGAAGGATTTTTTCAAGTCATTAAATTTTTTGTACTTCACAAATTACTTACATTTTGTTATGCGTATATATAATTTTTAATATTTTTGAGGTACCCGACTTTCAAAACTGAAAAGCCGGAAATACTGTTTCGTAGTCAGTATCGCGCTGCTGAATCAAATTACTGAGCTCACATTATCGAGACCCGCCTTCCACAAGTTACGAGTATTTCATGCTTTTCAAATTCGGAAGTGAGTTACTTTTTTTCACTCATTTTAGTTACATATGCATACTGTTTAAAATACTCAAAATCAATGCATAATTTGTTTCTATATATATTCGTATAATTCATAATGTGTTAGGATTTCCCGTAACATACATACAAAAATAACATTGTCGCATTAACAGCCTCCTTCACTTTGTGAAGTTGGTTAAATACGAGCAATATTATTCTAAACTCACTAATTTTGTCGCTATATGGTATGGTAATCATACCTACCTACTAGCGCATTAACATTGTTAATATTGTGAATTTTTTGGTACAGGCGTGGGTTTGCACCTTAAACCACGTATAAAGTATATGAAAATGGGTGATGAATTGATCATAATCGAATTGTACAATAAATATTATTAAATAAATTGGTGGGGCGTAGCCCACCATAGGATCGATATTAGGGAATTTGGGAGTACTTACTGGATGGATGTTTTGGGGTGAGCTGAGCCTGAGAGAGCTGGCCGCGCCTCTGTTGTGTGCGGATGGCGGCGGCGTGGTTTCCGAATGGCGGGCTGATTACACGTGCACTACTCGCACTTCACTAGGTTCACAACTAACTGTTCAGTTAATCTATATAGCGGTGTGGGCAGAAAATGTATAAAACGCGACAGTCATCTGTGCGCGTGCGACTGTTATTTCTAATCTGTGACACGTAGTTCACGCTTGCATCGTCACTCGCGAATGTCAAGGTCAAGCTAGCTAGCCGACCGGGCGGTCGGAAGAGGGTGGCGCGGTAAGGGCAGGGCCCCTCCCCCGCGTTCCTCAGGCGTCCCTCACCCGCTCCTGCGTCACGTCTTTGGCGTGAACATAAATTTAATTAAATATTATAAAAAAATTCAAAACTTTAATCTTTAGTCGAGTTGTGAGTAGCACATGATTATAGTGTAATCATAACATGTATAGAAAATGGTTATTTTCCTCTTCCATTTATAGCTGTTCCTATAGCTAGCTATATAGCAGTCGAACCATCTTACATACCATTTGTAGCTGTTCCTATAGCTAGCTAGCTATATAGCAGTCGAACCATCTTACATTCCATTTGTAGCTGTTCCTATAGCTAGCTATATAGCAGTCGAACCATCTTACATTCCATTTGTAGCTGTTCCTATAGCTAGCTAGCTATATAGCAGTCGAACCATCTTACATTCCATTTGTAGCTGTTCCTATAGCTAGCTAGCTATATAGCAGTCGAACCATCTTACATTCCATTTGTAGCTGTTCCTATAGCTAGCTATATAGCAGTCGAACCATCTTACATTCCATTTATAGCTGTTCCTATAGCTAGCTATATAGCAGTCGAACCATCTTACATTCCATTTGTAGCTGTTCCTATAGCTACCTAGCTATATAGCAGTCGAACCATCTTACATTCCATTTGTAGCTGTTCCTATAGCTAGCTATATAGCAGTCGAACCATCTTACATTCCATTTGTAGCTGTTCCTATAGCTAGCTAGCTATATAGCAGTCGAACCATCTTACATTCCATTTGTAGCTGTTCCTATAGCTAGCTAGCTATATAGCAGTCGAACCATCTTACATTCCATTTGTAGCTGTTCCTATAGCTAGCTATATAGCAGTCGAACCATCTTACATTCCATTTGTAGCTGTTCCTATAGCTAGCTAGCTATATAGCAGTCGAACCATCTTACATTCCATGTGTAGCTGTTCCTATAGCTAGCTATATAGCAGTCGAACCATCTTACATTCCATTTGTAGCTGTTCCTATAGCTAGCTAGCTATATAGCAGTCGAACCATCTTACATTCCATTTGTAGCTGTTCCTATAGCTAGCTAGCTATATAGCAGGCGAACCATCTTACATTCCATTTGTAGCTGTTCCTATAGCTAGCTATATAGCAGTCGAACCATCTTACATTCCATTTATAGCTGTTCCTATAGCTAGCTAGCTATATAGCAGTCGAACCATCTTACATTCCATTTGTAGCTGTTCCTATAGCTAGCTATATAGCAGTCGAACCATCTTACATTCCATTTGTAGCTGTTCCTATAGCTAGCTAGCTATATAGCAGTTGAACCATCTTACATTCCATTTGTAGCTGTTCCTATAGCTAGCTATATAGCAGTCGAACCATCTTACATTCCATTTGTAGCTGTTCCTATAGCTAGCTAGCTATATAGCAGTCGAACCATCTTACATTCCATTTGTAGCTGTTCCTATAGCTAGCTAGCTATATAGCAGTCGAACCATCTTACATTCCATTTGTAGCTGTTCTTATAGCTAGCTAGCTATATAGCAGACGAACCATCGTACATTCCAAAAAAAAAAAAATTGCTATATAAAAATATTTTTGGCTTCCTTATCCAACGTCAATAATATATTATGAAGTGCAGTTTTAGCCCCTGGATGTTAAAATATACAAAGTGAGTGAATGTTGTACAGGAGATGGGCAGCGGCCAGGCCGCCCCGAGCGGCGTCTGGGGCTGTATCCCCGCCGCCACGCTCGAGCTCAGGCATCAGGACGTGCTCGCCTGGGAGAGGGACCACTCAGACATCGTGAGTACCGACCTTCCTACCTACTTGGAGGTTAGAAATAAAAGTAATGTTTGTTCACTGTTGTACCACTATTCATGTTAAAACGTTCTTATTATTGTTACGAACATGTTCAATGTTTGAGGGCGCGACTTGTACACTACTGTCTGCGCGCTGCACTTGTTGTCGTCCTGCAGATATAGGTGACACTCGCCTTAACTACACTTTTGTATGTGCATTGTGCACACTGACAGTTACATTCTGAATAAAGAATAAAATACTCTCAACCAGAGAGAATACCGACGGGGGGTCTCGTCACAACATATACCATTTCATAATGTAAGTAATAGATATTCACACTCACTCAGAAAAAGTCTCATTGCTCGTTCAAAAACGTATTATAAAGTACGGCCTTACAAAGTAGTTTCTCCCTTAAAAAATATCGGCGGGAAAAGTTATATGGAATTTCATTCCTTCCCTCCGTAGAAGTGAATGAATGTTGTATGAAAATCTGTACCTGTCCTGCTAGCGTCCTTTTGTTTTTTTAGCGGCGAAAATAAAAAATTTAAAGTCTAAACTCAAAACGGTTTTATATCAAATAATTAAAGTAATGAAAATCGAGATTGAGATTTAGAAAAATGAGGTGGGATTTATTTGCACTTGATTTTCGATGAAAGGAGGTTGGCAACTTTTTTCTGCACTACTAAAAAAAGCGTGGCAATTTAATTGTTTTGTTAAATTTAGTTTTTTACTCAATAGAACAGTTTTTAATTAGTCAAATTTAATTACTCCAAACACCGTTAGGTGCTCGTTGACACATTTTCTACTTGGAAAGCTTGGAGCTAGCAAGGCGGCATTCGCCCTACCATATTGGTATACTATTCATAAATACTAAGCGCTGCATATTATATATTGTTAAATTAAAATTGGACTCGATTTTTGACACCTGCCTAGTACCACACAAGTTGTTGATACAATTAAAAAAACTTGATGTATTTACTTATATGTTTATGTGGTATGTACCCAGGCGGAGGCGGCGCGCGTGTGTGCCCGCGGCTGGCAGCAGTACAGCAAGTGGCGCGAGCCCGCCTCTGCTGACGCCAACCGCCGCGCCAAGCTGCGGCCCCTCCCCGCCGCCCCCCACCCCTTCCTCTCGGACCGACCCACCGAGCCGCCCAACGACCTCGTCACCCAGATCAACAACTACACACCTAAAGGGGTCAGCACTCTTGTCTCACTCACTCTTATACAGCCTCGCCTCGCCTCGCGCCTACACACGATACTTTACATCGCCGATCATAGATTAGCCGTTGACCACTATATCACATGAGGTTGAGCGATGATATGGCCGTAGATGTCGTTCAGGCTAACCTAAAATGACTGACTCTCGAGGGCAACTGCCGAAACACGCCGTGTTCTTAGCGACAGAGCGAGGTGCTTAGCGACAGATTTTAGAAGGTGTTAGCTAGCCAGGCGGGCGTTCGCAAAATGCCCTACCACCATGCGAATGCGCGCTTGACCGACTCTTACCTAACAGAAAACGAGTTGTTCGACATACACAGGGATATTTAGCCAATTCAGCCGATCAACATTCAAATCCTTGATTTTGACTCGTGTTATCAATAATCTTAAGTACCTAGAAAATAATGGGCTACCGTTTCCAGTAACTCTGGAGCTGCGCCCGCGTTCCTAGGGGCCAAGTACCAGGTTTTACGAAACCATTATAAAAAGTAGCGTTTTGTTTCAAGCTTAAAATAATGATTCGCAGATAGCAACAATCGCGTCAAGCAATATTGGTTTGATCCTACTTAAGGAACGAATGGAATATGTATCATGGATGTGCAAGCGAGATACAAGATTATTATTTAGTAACCGGCTAGGACTCGCGTAATATTTACCGGATATTGCTCCGACCAGTTTCGAACTTATTTGAAGTTCTTCGTCTGGGAGGTTCCTAAATAATAATTATGGACAAAACTCGCGACTGTTTTTTAGCTCGTCATACAACATGTTTATATTTTTTTTTTTTTTATTATGCGTGATAGGTTAGCCTTTGACCACTATCTCACCTGATGGTAAGTGATGATGTGGTCGTGGATGTTGTTCAGACTAACCTAGAGTTACTAGCTCTCAAGGACAGCTGCCGGAACACACCGTTAGGTGCTTGGCGACAGATTTTCAACTTGAGGGTGATAGCTAGCCAGGCGGGCATTTGCAAAGTGCCCTACCACCATTTTTTTTTTTTTTTTTTTTTTTTTCACCCGGGAAAATCCTTTATGGATACCACCCGCCCCGGGGGGAGCGGAGTGGTTATGTGGGAGTCCTCGCCTGAAGGGCCTTACTACCCCCTCGGGGGGGTAGTAAGTGAGGTTACCCACTAAAAACCCGGGATGAGCAGTCTGCCGCCTAGTAGGGCGAAATGGGGTAGCGTTAGCAGTCACCATCTCGCCCCAGCGGCCGGCCCGTCACCGATGACGGGCCCCGGCCAATGGAGGAATGACCCGGCTCATTGGGGCCATCCCCCAGACGTGTGGGATCGTGCAAGCCAGTGGAGAATCCCCCGACTCTCCACCGATGATCCGCACAGCACTAGGAAAGAGCGAGAAGGCGCCCGAACCGCCTTCTCCTCCCCCCAGTTCGTCTACGCCGGAGCGGGTCCGCGAGGACGTCGTCCTCCCTCGCCCGCTCCGCAGCCTCTTTCTGCGCCATCACCGCTTCGCAGAAAGAGACCACCGCCTGCCACGATCCGTCGCTGCCGAGCATAGCGTTAACCACGCTCGGCAGCGACAGATCTGCGCCTATGACCGCTGTGAGGGCGTGCCGCATGGGACTCCATGCGGCGCACTCCTTCAGCGTGTGGAGCGCCGTATCTTCTGGCGCTCCACACTCGTGACAGGCGGGGGTCGCCTCCCGTCTCGCGATGTGATGCAGATACCTTCCGAAACATCCGTGTCCGGAAAGCACCTGCACCAATCGGAAGGTCAGCGACCCGAATCGCCGCCCTACCCACCTCCGGAGGACCGGGCGAATGGCATCCACCGTCCTCTGTCCAGGGACCGGTGGAGCCAGGTCCTCCGTCCACCGCCTCAACAGGGCGGCCCGCGCCCGCCGTCGCATGCGCGTGACCTCCTCCCACGCTGGAGGCTCCCCGCGGGATCTCCTCGCCGCCACGAAGTGGTACACTTCGGCGAGGATCTCCGCTTGGAGCTCCCAGGGGGGATCACCGGCCAACACGCATCCCGCCGTCCAGGACACCGTCCGGTACCCGCGTATCGCCCTCGTCGCGATGACCCGCTGCGGACGTCGCAGCAGGGCCTTATTGGCGCGACCGAGGGCGTCCACCCAGACAGGTGCCCCGTACAAGGCCATACTCCGGATCACTCCGGAGTACAGGCGACGACATGTGGCGTTCGGGCCGCCCACGTTGGGCAGCAGCCTCCCAAGGGCGGCAGCGCCGCCTATGACTTTTGGGGCCAGTTGAGTGAAGTGGGCCCCAAAAGTCCACCGCCCGTCCAGGATGAGACCCAGGTACCTCATCTGGGTCCCAACCCGGACCAGGACCCCGTCCAGGTCTATCCGCGTTCCTGGAGGGGGTCCCCCCCGAGGCCCATGGAACATTAGGGCCTCGGTCTTGGAGAGGGCGACCTCCAGCCCCAGGGCACGTATGCGGCCGACCACGAGTGTCGTGGCCACCGTGGCCCGCCGCACCGTCTCCCTGAGTTCCCTCCCCTTGACTACGACTAGGGTGTCATCCGCGTAGCACGCAACCCGCATACTTGCGGGAAACGTGCCGCGGAGCACCCAGTCGTAGCCAATGTTCCACAGGAGCGGTCCCAACACCGACCCCTGTGGAACCCCGCAGGACACGCGACGTCGCCTCAGACCGTCGCGTCCCTCCACCAGGACCTCGCGGTCCTGGAGGTAGTCAGCCAACAGCCTACGCAGATACAGGGGCACTCCGTGATAGCGGAGCGCCTCCCGTATTGTTCCGTGCGGTAGGCTGTTGAAGGCGTTGGCAATGTCCAGCGAGACAGCCAACGCCTTTTCCCCCCCGCTGACCGCGTCCTGCGTCCACCCCTTGATCCAGAGCAGGGCGTCTATCGTCGACCGCCCTGCTCTGAATCCGAACTGGGCCTCTGAAAGCTCAGGCCCAGTTCCCCCCAGATGCCGCATGACACGGGAAGCTACGATTCTCTCCAGCAGCTTCGCCGTGTCATCCAGCAGGACGATTGGCCTGTATGCGGCGGGCGAGTCGGCGTCTCGCCCTTCCTTCCGCAACAGGCACAATCGCCCGTCCTTCCAGAGCTTCGGGAACTGACCCGACGTGAGGCACGCGTCGAACAGTTCCCGAAGCTGACCGCCCATCTCCCTAAGGGCGATCCTGAGGACCCGCCCGGGAATCCCGTCTGGTCCCGGAGCAGTCTTCTTGCCACTCAGGCGAGAGACTGCTACCTCCATCTCCACCTCTGAGATAGGCGGAATGGAGGCCGGGTCCTCCTCCTCCTGGAAGGACAGCGTGGCCATCGGTGGAGGGGTGTAGTGGGGATCGCTGTCGGGGAATAGCCCCCCCAGCACCCTCTCCAGGAGCTCTGGCTCCAGGGACTCGGCGATAGGGGGCGCGCTGCCCCGGAACTTATTCCGGGCAGCCTTATACGGGCGCCCCCATGGGTCCCTGTCGAGGCCCTCCAGCTCCTCACTCCAGCCTAGGGCCTTAGCCCGGCCGATGGCCAGCTTCAGCTCCTGTTTGGCTAACTTTACATTGCCATGCAGGAGCTGCTCGGCCGCCAGCTGCTCCGCCGGCAGCTGGTCGTCCGTCCGGCCGTGACGCCGCCTCCTGCAATGATAATAGAGGCGGCGAGTCTCCGAGCATCGCGCTCGGAGATCCTCAATCTCCGAGCACCACCAATAAACCTGGCGGCGCTCGGGGCGGCGTCGGGACCTCGGCATGGCGGCGTCGCAGACGGCCGTCACCGCCTCCCGGAAGTGGCCCGCCGCGATGTCCACCTCCGGGTGCACCGGGGTGGCCAGCCACGTCTGGACGATAGCCGCCTCTTCAGCCAACTCGGCATCGAGGCGACCAATTGCCCAGCGCGCGAAAGACTCCCTCTCCACGCGCCGAGTCCCTCCTTGGTGGGAGGTGGCGATCTCGAACCGGATGTAGTTGTGGTCCGAGAGAGTCGCTACCTCCGCCTCCACTCTCCAGGCCTGGACACGTGCTGCGACCACCGGGGTGGCGAACGAAAGGTCCACCACGGACCCCCCGTTGTGTCGCACGCACGTGTGGACTGACCCCCTGTTGAGGAGGGTCAGCCCTGCGGCAACCGCCCACTCCCTGACAGTCTCCCCGCGAGTGTCAGTGGAGGGGTTGCCCCAGGCCCTGGCCTTGGCGTTCAGGTCCCCCATGAGGAGGACCTCACGTGGTGCCTGCCTTCTTACCGCCGCGGCCAGGAGGTCTAGATAAGCCTCCAGCTCCGCGACGGTTCTATTAGGGGAGAAGTATACGCCCACTATCGCATACTTCTCCCACTTGGCCACCACGTACCCCGAACCCGTCTCTAACACTGAGAGGGGGGGGCCGCCACCGGCACGTCCAATTATGGCTACGGAGCCGTCCAGATCCCCAGCCCAGTAGGGATGGGACTGGGGAATGTAGTACGGCTCCGCGGCGACCGCCAAATCGATCCGCCACTGCGCCAGGGACTGCATTAGCAAATCCTGAGCCCTGACGCAGTGGTTCAAATTCGTCTGTAGGAGGTTGTGCTGCCCGACTTGATCCATTAATCGGACGTTACAACCTCCATGCTCGCCGCACGGCGAACACCCTCAGCAGCGGCTTTGGATGCCGGTCGGGGAATGGCCTGGGTCCTGGCGGCCTGTCCCTTCGTCTTTGGGGGGACACAGTTTTGTCCCCCCATCCTGTGCTCGGCGGGTCGCCCCGTCTCTGCGCATATAGCGCAGTGTGGAGCCCTTCTTTGGCAGCTCGCCGCCCTGTGGCCTGCGCCTCCACAACGGAAGCACAGGTCCCCCCTGTCTGCCGACGAGGGACACTGGGGGCGCGTATGGCCGAGTCCCATGCACTTGAAGCAGCGCATGGGACGTGCCGCCAGTGCCACCACTCGCACAGAGCTCCACCCCACCAAAAGCCTGCCCTGTGCCAGCAACACTTTGGCTGCTGCAATCGGGCAGGAAACAAGGGTGGAGCCGCTCCCGCCGTAGCTTTGGATTTCTCCAGCTTTGACGTGGAGTACGTCACAGCCGCCTTTCTTGGCGACCGCCGCCGCCACTTTCTCCTTTGTGGCGGCGTCGTCCAGGCCCGTCACGTGCAATTGCACGGACTTAACGGGCCTGGCGACGTTGGCCACCTCGGACAGGACATCGCGGAGCTTCTCGGCGAGCCTGTCCGCTTTGTCGCTGCTTTCGGAGCCAGGAATTTCGAGCATCCTGGCTCCCGTGGCCGTCCGGCGGAAGTGGATCCGGTCGATTCCCAATCCTTGGAGATCGACCTTCTCCTGCGCCGCCTCAACAATGGCTTTGTATGTAACCCCCTTTTCCGCGGCTTCGGGCTGCAGCGTCAGCACAACAGCCGCGGATTTGGGGGTTTTCATTGCTTTCGCCTTCTTGGGCCCAGCGGCAGTGGAAGCCTTCGCCTTCTTCGTTTTGGGCTTCACGGCGGAGGGGGGGGCACGAGCTGCTGGGACAGGAGCGGGAGCGGGCGTGGCTGAGGAGGACGATTTGCCCTTCCCCTTTTTCACTACTGCAACCCAGGTTTCCGCCTGGGCCACAGCAGTTGGCACGGTCGTTATTGGGGCGATGGGAGCCGCAGTCGAGGGCGTGGCAGCAGCCTGCGACGCCTGGCCAACCCGCTTTCGAGGGACTGGTTTCGGGGTTGGGGGCGCAACCGTTGCTGCAGCCTTCTTGGCGTCCGCCCTGAGAGGCGGGCGAAGAACCGGCGCTGGCAGGAGGCGATCCTCGATACCAGCGAGTCGGGCATTGAGCATTTGCCCGAACGTGGTAGTCAAGGAGCGCGTCATCTCCTCGATTAACTCTGCCCCCAGTACAACGGCAGGGGGGGCCGGCGTCTCGGCGGCAGCGGCTGCTGCTGCTTCTGTAGCAGCAGACGTGGCGGCAGCCGCCTGGGTTTTGGCTTCGGTGAATCCGCGACGCAGCGCCTTCACTTCTGCCTTGCAGGCCTCCATCTCGAGGCGCAGGCGACTGTTCTCGGCTCTCAGCCGCCGCGTCTCCTCCGCCTCACTCCTGCTGGCCAGTGCGTCGACAACCTCCCTCAGGGTCGACGCAGACCTTTTCAGGCGACCAACGAACTCGCCTTTTAGGTTGCCAGATTTTTTGGCAACCTCTAAGATGCAGGCGAGCATCCCTCCTGCCTGAGCCCTCAGCTCCTGGGCGTTGAGCCCGCTAAGGTCACCGACCCCGGCAAGGACATCGGAATCGCTTCCGATGTCGAGAAGTCTTCCGGCGGCCACAGCGGCCGGCCCCTTTTTGAATTTCCTGCTCTGCAGGACCTCCGCCAGCTCCTCTACTAATGGCTTGGGCTTCAAAAACTCGTCTCGTGTGGGGCCTGTATTGGTGCCCTTCGCCCTTCCCCTGCGCGCCGTATTGATTTTAGCGGCTGACGTTTCCTCGGTCTCAGTGTCCGACTCTAGGTAGCCGGGCACGTAAAACGAGGAGTATGGCCGCTTCCTCCGGCTGTCACCCTCGTCACCAGACGCTTCAAACAAGGACTCTACGTCCGACCTCACTTCGTCCCCCATGGAGACCTCCGACGGATCTCTGGAAGAAACCCTTATAGTTTTGCCCTGAGAAGGGGCGTTTTTCAGACTTTCATTAGTGCCGCTCGAGCGGTCCTCCGATAAAACAATAGGTTGGCCCTGAGAAGGGCCTTTTACAAATTTTCCTTTCGCGTCTCTGTTAACTTTCGGCATTATCACAATTTGTACAGGCAAGATAAAAACAGAATAATTATAAAATATAATTATAAATTGTGAGCATAAGAAACATTTTTTGGGAAATGGACAGGCTTCAATCTTTCTACTCAAGCCTCCGGAAGTTTAGAGTTCAGAAGACTGACAATACCTTGGAGGTATTTTCCCGAAGTCTAAGGATACACTCATCATCGGGGTTTTGGAACTAGTCCAGCCAGTTTGTCCCCGCCTCCAATAACGTGAGTTATCGGAACAGGGGTCACTACCAAATAAAAGACAGCGGTTATTTTCGATTATGTAACAATACGTTTGACAGTAGTAGGCGCTGGTGTTTGCCAGTTAGAGGGGTCCCTATTTTAACACACACACCGTCAAACTGTTTTTCATCTACTCATAAACATGACAAATTATCTGTAGCCTTGCCTTAAAACTACAATTTATACACCGTAAGTCTATTCTGTCATCTGTCTTAAAGAGGTGCTAAGCACCTTAGCACGTATAATACAGATGACAGACAGTTAACTACGGCCCCGGTCTGTACCGAGCATTTTCAATTTGGTTACTAATAAGGGGTTAAATAGCCCTGTGAACTACATAATATACACAAATAATACAAATATATACAGAAACAATATATACATATACATACACATATAGATAACAATACACGCGGCGCCTGACGGTGTTCTGTTGCGTTTATTTCGGAAGGAAATAAACCAATAACAGGCAGCACCACGAGAAGGTATCCGTCAGACTTGCCTTAGGGATCATCACGACTTGCGCTCTCCCCTAAGACCGTTGCCTCCTTACCCATCCGGGATGAGTAAGGAAGGCCTGAGTTTATCCAAAACAAGCAGCGCAAGGCATGCAAGCTAGGCAAAGCAACTATTAATGAATAAACCCAGACCCGCCCAAAGTGCCCTACCACCATGCTGTAACGACTGCTATCCTAAGACAACAACCGGGACCGACGGCTTAACGTGCCCTCCGAAGCACGGAAGCGCTCAGTAGTAATGTCACCAGCAGTCACACATCCAAGTCATGACCGCGGCGGACGTTGCTTAACTTTGCTGATCGATTCAGAATGGCTAAGCAAACTAGGCTACGAGCGCTTCAAAATAATATAGCTTTATCCCGCTCGCACTGTTCCCAATTCCGATGTTATGAAATGGTTTTGCCATCGTTATACGACATTTTTTTGTATTCTTCACAAAAATTGTCTTAACTTATTTATAGTTTCACTCACCAAATAATTTAGCTGCATTTATTTTAAAGAATAATAGAAATAAAAACATTGTACGTAATTTACACATTAATTAAACCCATTTTATCGTAAAATAGTCAATATCAAGATTAAATCTGCTGCTCGACAGTAACTTTTTTAAGATGGATAAACATGATGGATTTGTCGTTGGAACAGTAATACTTCGTACGTCAGAGTTGACGAAAAGAGTGAACTATTTGTTGTGACGTCATGAAAGCGCCGAGCGAATCCTTTAGCGCTTGTAAGCCTGCTAAATGACGTGTTGGTTTAAAATTTTGCAGTAACATCAAGTTATTATTACTATAAGAGGTGGGAGTTGGCCCGACTTGGCCCCCTGCTTCTGTCGGAACTTTTGTGTCATTCCAAGTGTGACAGTATCATTAAAAATTCAAATTTCTGTGTTATGTGATTTCTTTGGGTATACTGCGATGTATTTGGAAAAAGCAGGTTAGAATGCTTTCATTTAATGCATTTTATTGTTTTTTTTTATGATAGTATTGGTTTTTTGTATGTTTGAAAGATATCAATATATTTCTCTTATATTACACAAGTTTTAACTTCAAAATGGGTTATTTCAGGCAGAAAGGTCCAGGATTAACAATATCAGCCAAAAATATATGGCTGATATTGTTAATGTTTACTTCAAACAATATAATTGTTCGGTAAACAAAGTTAAACTATACGGTCGGGTTGAATCCTATAACTAGGTATATAGTGCTCATATTCGCGCGGACGCGAATCTTGATATTCTTGTATTCGATCTATTGTCAATGTGTGTGGCAGGGTTCGACCGCCGGCCGCCATGTTTTTGAATTTGAAATCTGTTCGGTCGCTCACCTCGAGGAGGCGCTCCACTCATTGTTCCCGTTAGAGTCGCGCGGCAAGTGTAGCAGGAGGACTGTAGTAGTGTTTGTCAATGTCGTTAATAAAAGACAATTATTTATAACGCCGGGCGTTAATGTATATTATATTGTGAACTCTCGAGTGAGTGCATAGACAACAGCAAGGCGGACCTTACTTCGGCTGACTACGTGTTTCAAGGCTTAAGAGAAGTCTTATCCTATTAGAATTCCTTGTTTAGATGATTGATCAATTATCTAAGTAAGGTGTTTAGCGATAAGCCCCCTTCGATGGAGCGACTAGCGAGCCGTCAGATGGTAAGTTGTTCCCGCCAATTTATACCCACGTGCCTAACAGCACATATATCGGCTGGTGTCTTCCTGTGACATTCCAGGAACCCAGTCGAATACGCCACGACTTCGTGGTAAAGTTTGGGACTACGGGGATTGAAAACGGCCCCTGCCCATACAATAATTACCATCAAATCAGCAGCCCTTACTCGTCCATACAAGGTAAAAGGCAAAACATTGCCAGATAGTTCTCTGGAATACACTTAATTCCAGAAAGTTTTCTGGAATACACTTCATTCCAGAAAACTTTCTGGCACTTTTGATGTTATAAATCGGCTATCAGTGAATGCAGACCCTTTAATTACCAGCATGAGATCAAAACCCAACAGGAAAACGCAACCGTTTACCAAAGAAGAGGTAGAGTTACTAACTGAAGCTGGAGTAGAATCCGATGAAAATGACAAAAAAAGTAACGATGAAAACTCGGGGCATTCATCGTCATCTTAGATTTAAAAAAAAAAATATTGATAAGAGATGTATTAAAAGTTAAAAAACCGAAAGAAATAATTTTGTCCTGTAAGATTGTCTAAATACCCGTATGTGCAACGGTCGACTTTGAGAGGCAATCATTCCAGGTGAACCAGTTAAATAGCTCCCACCGCCCCACGTGCGTGGGGGTGCTCCATTACAAATTAAAAATATAAATGTTGTTCGTTAGACAATCCTGGAGCTGTCCGGGCGGCAGGAGTCCGCCATGTGCCGCGCCATGAAGCTGAAGAAGGAGAAGCATGGCGCGCTAGTGCAGCGGGTAAGGGAAAACAAGAAACTGATGGTGAGTACCTTCCTAGCCTACCTACTTACCTACCTACACTACAGCATACCTCCGCACTGTAGGCAACACTTCTCTTATATGTATAGTATAATGTGCGATACCGTATTATTCACTACTCATTGACATATTTGTTTTATTTTCTGGGTAAAAATGTAAATATTAGGATTAAATGCAATACCGTCCAGAGCATACAGATCTCCGTGTGAACTAAATATTTCCATAAAAGAGTGTGAGGTAGAGTAGACCGATGCGAGAGCCACCTCCGAGGGACTCCTGCACCATACACGTCGAGGTGTTGAGGGACAAGGACAGCGCACCGACAGACAAACAAACAAACAAACAACATGTAGAGCTAGTAGAACAGTACGTGTGTCGTTACAGGCGGACGCCGGCCTGGAGGAGAGTGTCCACTCTCGTGCGCTCCCACCCTCAGAGGGAGATGGCGATGCCGGCGGCCGCACACGTGCGAGGGAGAGGGCGACATTACGACACGAGAACTACATCCCGCACTTCGCCGCAGACCATCACACAGAGAGAGGGTGAGCTGCACTGGCACTGCACTGCACTGCACTGCCTACTGATTATTCTGAATATATATTTATTCATTCATTACAACTATTCTCACATGCTTAACCCTTATACAATAGTGTAGTCAAAAAACTATAGGCAACTGAACTCTTTTGCAAAAAAAACGGGCACTTTAGATTTTTTCTCTACTTCAATGAAGAAGAACAAGAAATAGGTTTTATTAATTTGACGATGTATTGGCATGTTTTTTGAAGCATCCTGGCAATATTCTTTACGTTCCAAATTTAAAATTTGAAATTAATAAAAATAATGATTATTGTGGATTATTCTAAAATTGCTTTACTAATGGCGCGAATTGGTGAAACGATTTTTAACTGATTACGATATTTTAAAACTTTTTGGATATTTTCTGAAAATTAAACAATTTAATCTTTCTTTTTACATTCCAATTTCCAATTTTTTTTTTGTGCCTGATAGGTTAGCCTTTGACCACTATCTCACCTGATGGTAAGTGATGATGTGGTCGAGGATGTTGTTCAGACTAACCTAGAGTTACTGGCTCTCAAGGGCAGCTGCCGGAACACACCGTTAGATGCTTGGCGACAGATTTTCAACTTGAGGGTGGTAGCTAGCCAGGCGGGCATTTGCAAAGTACCCTACCACCATGCTGTAACGACTGCTATCCTAAGACAACAACCGGGACCGACGGCTTAACGTGGCCTCCGAAGCACGGAAGCGCTCAGTAGTAATGTCACCAGCGGTCACCCATCCAAATCATGACCGCGGCGGACGTTGCTTAACTTTGCTGATCGATTCAGAATGGCTAAGCAAACTTGGCTACGAGCGCTTCAAAAACATTAAATACCACTTTTTGATATGAGTGATAAAGCGATAAGGGCCGGTAAAATTATAGCCCTACTTGAAGAAAGTTGTTCGCAAACTTACGTGTCTCAGCGGCTAAATGTGAGTCGTTCAACTGTCCAGAGGACTTGGCAACGGTATCAAGAGACTGGTTCGGTCAAAAGAAGACCCGGTTCGGGAAGAAAACGATGCACAGAACCAAGAGATGACCGCTTTTTGGTGAGTCAGGCGTTGCGTAATCGTAAGGTGTCCAGTGTGGACCTGAAGAAGTAAGAGGAGTAGAAGTTAGCTTGTGGACGGTCAGGAGGAGGCTTTTGGCTGCCAATATCAAGAGTTGGAACATTCCTTTTTGCCGCGGGCGGGGGTGTGTCTTTACGTCAGAGAGGATATCTGTGCTCGTCGTCTCAGCAGCCTTGAAGGACGGGGCCTATCTGACATTTGGTTGCGCGTAGACTGCGATGACCATCCGCGTATCTACGCGTGCCTTTATAGGTCCCATATCAACGGTAATGCCGAAATAGATCGATTCGTGGAGCACCTACAGATGGCTACAGATTCCGTGCTTGAGCAGATCCCCACCGCAGAGATCGTGATACTTGGTAATTTCAACGCCCACCACGCCGAATGGCTCGGTTCGCGCACCACCGATCATGCGGGGAGATCTGTTCACGACTTCGCTTTAGCGTATGATCTGACACAACTGGTCACCTCGCCTACGCGAATCCCAGATGTGGATGATCATACACCTTCCCTGTTGGACCTTCTGCTGACCTCTCACCCGGACAACTACACAGTATCCGTTAACGCTCCCCTCGGATCGTCGGACCACTGCCTGATCCGGAGTTCAGTGCCGGTTACACGCCCAACTCGACCCCGTTTTGTAGGTAGTCGTCGCGTGTGGCACTATAGGTCAGCAGATTGGGACGGGATGCGGTCCTTTTTTGCATCCTACCCATGGGGGCAAGTTTGCTTCTTGCCGGATGATCCAGATGTCACTGCTGACTATGTTGCTGATGTAGTGCTTCAGGGTATGGAACTCTTTATTCCATATTCTACAGTGCCCATCGGTGGCAGGTCACAGCCCTGGTTTGGTCGCTCTTGTAAAATGGCCTCTGGCCATAAACGAGAGCGTTACTAAGCTTGGGCCGATTCAGTGGCATCTAAGGATTTAAATACCAGCGATCTCAAAAAGAAATATAACTTTGCCTCCAGGTCCTTCAAAAGAGTAATCGCAAGAGCGAAGTCGGAGCATATCGGCAGAATTGGCGAGAGATTAGCCCGCCTTCCTTCGGGAACACGTGCGTTCTGGTCTCTTGCCAGGGCTGTCCAGGGAAATTTTTGTCAGTCATCCCTACTGCCCCTGCACAGAGAGAATGACACACTGGCCCACACCGCAAAGGAGAAGGCCGATCTTCTGGGCTCTTCAACAGATTCGGAGATAGCACACAATCTCCGAATCTGTTTCTCTTGCACATCAATGACATGCTGCAACTCAGCGATATTCATTGTTATGCGGATGACAGTACCGGAGATGCCTCATACACCGGCCGCGCTAAAATTTCTCGGGAAAACGTTGTCGAGAGTCGGAACAAACTTGTGTCTTCAGTCGAGACCATGTTGTCAAATGTTTAGAAATGGGGCCAATTGAACTTAGTCCAATTTAACCCCAAGAAGACACAAGTTTGTGCGTTTACCGCCAAGATATCCCCCTTTGTCGTATCCCTCCGTTTTGAAGACACTCCCCTTGCTACCTCAGCCAGCATCGGAGTACTTGGCGTCGACATATCGAACGTCGTTCAATTTCGCTGTCACTTGGAAGATAAGGCTAAGTTAGCCTCTAAGAAGCTCGGTGTGCTCGGAAAGGCGAGGCGGTACTTCACGTCGGCCCATCGCCTGCAACTTTATAAGTCTCAGGTTCGACCTCACATGGAGTACTGCTCTCACCTCTGGGCGGGAGCTCCCCAGTACCAGCTTCTTCCATTTGACCGCGTTCAACGCAGAGCGACTCGAATCGTCGACGATCAAGTTCTCACCGGTCGGCTCGACCCTTTGGCTTTGCGTAGAGATGTTGGATCACTCTGCATCTTTTACCGTATATATCACGGGGAGTGTTCTGAGGAACTGTTCGATTTATTACCTGCAGCTCAATTTCGCCACCGGACTTCCCGACAAAGCATGATGTTTCATCAATTTCATGTCGACGTCTGGCAGTCCACAACCTTGCGATTTTCACGGCATTTTTTACCACGCACTGCCATATTATGGAACCAGCTGCCTGGTGAAGTATTTCCGAACAGTTACGACTTAGGAACCTTCAAGAAGAGAGCATATTCCCTCCTTAAAGGCCGGCAACGCATCCTCGAGACCTCTGTTGTTGCGGATGTCTGTGGGCGACGGTGATCACTTTCCATCAGGTGAGCCGCCTGCTCGTTTGCCCTCCTATGCCATAAAAAAAAAAGTTACCGCCCGGCTAACTTAAATGGCCCTAAATTACTCCGTGAGCACCGTGTTGCTCGACTTCAGTTTGCTCGGAACTATGCTTCATGGACTCTGGAGGACTGGAATAAAGTATTGTTTTCTGATGAAGCCGACGCCGGCGAGTGCTGCGAAGACCACGGGAACACTATGCGGAAGTGTGTTTCGAAGAAATCACTCCTTATGGCGGAGGCTCCGTTATGTTTTGGGCAGCAATTAATTCGACGGAGCGTACGGAGTTAGTTTTCATAGAAAATGGAACATTAAATGCACACCGGTACATAATGGAAGTCCTAATTCCATATGCACAACCCACATTGACTGCACTTGGGGAAGAATCCATTGTTATGGACGATAATGCTCGCCCGCACCGTTCTGGCGACGTGGAAGCGGACATGCAAGAAGTTGGAATCCGTCGTTTAGATTGGCCAGCTCGAAGTCCTGACCTCAATCCAATTGAGCATGTGTGGGATGTTCTAAAGAGACGGGTAAGATCAGTGCAACCTGCTCCACAAAACATCAGGGAGCTAAAAAGAGTCATTGCAGAAGAGTGGGAACGTATTCAAATCAAATCAAATATCCTTATTGCATATCACATACATAACAATTGCGGTCTTAAACATAAAATTGTAGTTCCTGTGATACCCCGTAAGGGCACTGCAACTTGCGAGAGGGTACATTCTTCTTTAAAACTATAATCTTAATAATATTAAACTAAAGCTATACAATATAATTTTAATCTATAATTTAATTAAAAACATGTTTATATATAATTTCTATATTACTAAGTGTTTATGCTTTAATGTAGGTTGCATGTTATTATGTTCAGTGTTTGTTGTACTACAATTTATCATTCATATACTCATAGACTGTGTAGTAGCATTTTATAACTAATAAATCTTTTAATTGTTTGATAAATTCTTTGTCCTTCACTGCGTTTTTTATTATTTCAGGTAGGTGATTATATATTTTTCAGACATCTCCAGCGGACCAGATGATACCAGTTTTAGTCGGGAAAGTGGTGCTATGAGTTGTTTTCTACGGCTCTGTCTTAGAGAATATTTATTAGGTATATCTTCGCATTTCGCGTAAAATTCAGGGTACTATTTTCGTACAAATTTACAAACTTTTATTATATATATACATGGAAGGGTAAGAATTCTATTATGTATGAAGTGGGGTGTGCATGTATCGGTTTGTTTGATATTGACAAGGATTCGTAATAGTTTCTTTTGCGCCGTGAATACAGATGGCGCATCCACGCTGCTACCCCAGAGGGCGACACCGTAGCTGAGCCATGCGTGCGCATACGCGTAATATGTACTAAGAGCAGTTTTAAAATTGGTCGTCTTCCTTATCTCCCGGAGTGCATACACAAATCTTGCCAATTTTAGGCGAACTTTTTTAACATGGTCCTTCCAATTTATGTGTGTGTCTATGTCTACACCTCGAAGTGTAAACTTATTAACAGTTTCTAGTTTTGTGTTATTAAATGTGATGTCTAAATCAATGGGGCTTTTTTGATGTGGGTGAAATGGTATTATTTTTGTTTTACTGAAATTAATATCTAAGTTATGGTCTTGTAGCCATCCCTCTGTTTTGTGCAGAATAGTGTTGATCTTTTCATTAATGTTTAAATAACTATTGCATGAGATAACGAGGGAAATATCATCGGCGAATAGGTCACATGGTTCTTCTATGATTTTTGGCATTTCATTGATGTAAATCAAAAAAAAGAAGACAACCGATTACGCTGCCTTGTGGAACGGATGCATGCACTGCTCTATTATCGGATCTTACTTTTTGTACTTCACTAGTCGTTGTGTTTAAATGTTCTACTTCTACTAATTGTTGTTTATTTGTTAGGTACGATGCAAACCATTTATGAGGCGTGGCGCGGATTCCTATGTTGTATAATTTATCTAATAGTATTTTAAATTGGAATCTTCTGGGAATCATCAAAAATATGATACTTTTCACAAAAGTTATATACGCGGTTACACATCGCTTTGGCAAATATTTTTGACGGTGCTGGTAATAGGGCAATGGGACGGTAATTATTAGGGTCTGTTTTATTATTTTTCTTATGTATAGGTTTTATGAGTGCTATTTTCAACATGTCGGGGAAAACACCTTCATTGAAGGATTGATTAATCAAAAGAGTAAAAGGCACAGTTAACTGTTCAGCGCAATTTCTTATAAGACTAGGTGGTATTTCATCAATACCATGGCTGTTCTTGTTCTTTAGACTTTTTATTATACTAAAGACTTCAGAAGGTTGTACTGGACTTAAGAAAAATGAGTTTTCTCTAGATTGAGTAACAAAATTGTTTTGCGGATTGGTATTTTCGTTGGGTATATTTTTTAATGAGCTCTTCTCACCTATAGATGCGAAAAAGCTATTAAAAATGTTGGCCACCTGTTTAGGTTCTGAGATAACAGTTTTATTTATTTCTAGCCGAATATTAGTTTTGTCATTTTTAGAGTTTTTATTTGTTCTTTCATTAATTCCTCAAAACGTTATTAAAAACATCGTGGAAAGCATGCCCAGAAGGATTCAAGCTGTGATTTTGGCAAGAGGAGGTCACACTCGTTATTAGGTTTTTACATTTGTAACTTTATTTTATTAAAAAAAGTAAAAAAAAAATTGTCTTTATTGCCGACCACTTCTTATTGTTTGGGCGTGTACATCGATTTTAAAGAATCCATCGTTTTTTTTTCTTTTAATTGCTCGAATTCACGCGCATTAATTTACACGATTATAAGTATACAGACTACGCCAAAGAAATAAATCATTTAATTTACTAAAATCGACCTTAGAACGTAAATTTCCTTAGTCGCCCGTTTTTTTTTTTTTGCAAAAGAGTGTAGTAATATTTCATTTCATTACTAAATTATTGTATGTCATTATATTAAATAAAATTAATCAATTGACAATTAAATTATATGATTCATTTGTGTCAGATTAAATCAAATTATCATTATTGTATTATTAAATAATTGTATAGATGGAGGTATTGGAGAGTAATCAAACCATCTCGAACGCTGAGTAAATACTGACTTTATTATTATTAGACACACATTAATATAGGTACATAACATAGGTATATGAATTACACATTATAGACATTCAATTATAGGTATATTAAACAGTAATTATTTCATTTCATTTTTAAATTATAATATGTCATTCTTATTAAATAAAATTAATTCTTCATACAAATTGTGAGATTCCCCATAAATATGCCTTTATAAGTATATATAGTTTCACTTCTCTGTCGTACATACTTTTTGAATATATGATATTTAAGAAATGAATTTTCAATATTATTTGCTTGCGTCCGTCTTTGACAATATACAGTGCTCACTGAACGGCGGCGCGGCGGCCGCGATTCGCACGCATGTAGGACAAAGCCGCCGCGTCGCACCGCATCGCATTGAATTCGCGTGTCACCGCATCGAATCGCTTCGCAATCGCGTTCGCTTTTAATCGCCTACGTGGGACGTACGAGGTTAGTCCTGCCGCGAGGGACACAGACCGGGTGCCCCTCCGGCGCGCGGCGCGCACTGCCTCTCCATGCCCTATATGTCCGCGTTATTTATTTATTTATTTATTTATTTAAAGCGCAAAACAGAACACAATCAAAACAGTATAAAATACATACTTTCACTTATTTTTGATGCTGGATTGCGATCCAACTACATGCGCTTACAGCTATACAAATTATACATAACATAATACGCGTGTGCTCGTAGCTAATAATATTGCTAATTTAATTACACCAATGGAAAAACCGTGAAATTGTTCACGGTCTTTCCATAACATCATTAATGGAATAGTCATTCGGACAGACGAGGCGCGGTCGCGCCGCTATTGTCCGAGTTATTTGGTTCGGGGAAGAGGATATCTTTTACAGTTTTGATATAAAAATTATATCTTGGATAAAATACATCTAGTTCAGGATGTTTTACAAAACTTTCGTTATACTGGCGGGCCATACGGACAAGGGGATTAAAGTAGGAAATGTTGTTTCTGTGAATATTAAGAACAAACAAGGAGGTACTATTGGATCTGCGTGCATTGTATTTAATGTTAAGGGTTAAATTTGATAATAAATTGGGAGTATCTGTGATGGAGTGAACAATTTTATAAAGGTAAACAAAATCAAAGTACCTACGACGCATCTCTAGCGAATGTACATTGAATTTAGAAAGCCTCATTTCGTAGTCAAGATTCGAGCGACCTATCTTCAGACGATAACAAAGCATTCTTAAACACTTCTTCTGTACTTTTTCAATATTATCAATGTGTACTTTGTAATACGGAGACCAAATCAGGCTACCGTATTCCAAAATACTCCTCACGAGGGTATTGAAAAGGTAGAGCAGAGTACGAGGCTTTTTAAAACCCTTAGTTGATCTAAAGACGAAGCCTAGAAGTTGATTGGCTCGTGTGATAATATGCTGATAATGAGGGCGGAAGCTGAGCTGGTCATCAAAGAAGATACCAAGATCTTTAGCAACATAGGATTTTTTTAACATTTGTCCATCAATTGCGTAATCATAAACTATCTTGTTGCGCTTATTTGAGAAAGATATTGTGAAGCATTTACTAATGTTTAAGTACATGTTGTTAAGGTTACACCAATCTGATAAAGTATTTAGATCATTTTGTAAAGTCTGACAATCAGTGATACTAGATACGACATTGTAAATTTTTAAATCGTCAGCATAGAGGAGACATTGACAGGAAAGGTGTTCAACCAGGTCATTTATGAACACAATAAAAAAGAGAGGTCCTAAATGCGATCCCTGTGGCACCCCAGAAGTAGGTTTTACAGGGGATGAAACGAACCCTTTCAATGCAACTAACTGACTTCGGTTGTTTAGGTAGGAACAGATCCAACGAAACAAACTACCATTGATTCCATACGCTGCGAGTTTGTCACAAAGCTTTCTGTGGCTCACTTTATCGAAAGCTTTGGAAAAGTCCGTGTATATGGAGTCAACTTGACCTCCCACAGCAAAGCTCTGACAAAGAAAATTCTTGTATTCTAGAAGGTTTGTTACAGTAGATCTATTTCTGACAAAACCGTGCTGCCTGTCAGAAATGATAGGTTTGAAGTGATTGTACAGATGGGTATAAACTAGAGATTCAAATAGCTTCGCAAAGCAGGATAGAATGCTTATTGGCCTGTAATTTTCACATTGTGACTTGTCACCATTTTTAAATATGGGAATAACATATGCCGTTTTCCAGCATTTCGGAAATTCACCACTTGTGAGTGATTTGTTAAATAAGACGCATAAAGGAACGGCTAGTTCTTTACTGAGAGTTTTTATGAAAAAAGGGGGAAGTAAATCAGGCCCTGCGCTTTTGTTGCGATCGAGCTGCTTAATTTTTAGTATTATATCCCTTTCTGATATTGAGATACTTGATAACGAGGTAGCAATGGAGTTCTCCATAAGTTTAAAATTATTTTGATTGGAAGACAATAATGGACATTTCTGGACGCTATTAACAGTATCAAAAACTGAACTGAAGTAGGAGGAGAATAGTTCACATATCCCTTTACCGTCCGACGATGTGGTATTACCAAACTTCATGACATGTGGTATAGAGGCTTGACCCTTTCTACTATTCACAAAACTCCAAAACAGTTTAACATTCTTGTCGATAGAATCTTCTGTGGAGGAGAGGTATTTATTATAACAATCATCAGCCATTTTTTTAAATCTATCTCTGAGTAATGCAAATGTGTCATAATCGCGAGGATTTTTGTATGTTTTGTACAGTTTGTGATATTTATTTTTTTCTTCATTACATTTTATTAAGGACGTACTATACCAGATCGGGTACTTTTGTGAATTTATGGTAACAAAGGGAGTGTGACGATTTATTATGTCAAAAAGTATATCATAAAAAGTGTTAGTGCAGGAGTCTATATCTGGGTTAGACAAGACTTTCTGCCAATCGATTGAGTGAATTTCAGACTTAATTTTATCATAATCGCACTTTAAGAAATTTAGACGCTTACAATTACTTTTTTTGAGGCTTTTTGATGGATTTTTTAACTTGATTTCTATGGAAAGAGCAGGGTGATGTTTGTCTAACAAGCTGAGTGGAGCTGTATCGGTAACGGCAACAGAATCTACATTTGAAAGAACTAGATCCAATAGACGTCCATTGTGATTTTTTATAGTATTTAATTGTTTTAAGTTACACAATGCAATGAACTCTTCTAACAGTGCCAGCTTTTTATTTTGCGTTGATATTGAAGGTAAGTCAGGAGATAAAGTAGAACAAATTGAATACTCGGGTGTGTTAAAGTCACCGATTAAGATAAAGTCTTCATGAATGTTTTTTAGTAAATGTTTTTGACAATTAGCATAGAATTTATCCAATCTACCGTGACTAATATAAGGAGTTAAATAACAGATACATAAGTTAAGATTAGGAGTGTTTGATATATCAGATATTAAGATGATCCAGATATCCTCTTCATCACTTTCCCACGATGCCTGTCGAATTATTTGAAACTTTTTGTGAAGAGCAACGAGCACACCCCCGCCTTCTTGTTTAGAAGAAGAGGTGTCCTCGCGGTCACGTCTAAAAATATTATAGCGATTATCAAAAATTTCACCATCAAATACACTTCTATTCAGGTTTGTTTCCGTAAGGCATATAACATCAAAGCTGGCATTTAAGACATTAATGTAGAACTGTGATAATTTACTTCGGATTCTATTAACATTCTGATAATATATATTAATCATATTGAAACGGTGAGTTATACCTAACATTAATATTATATTTATTAGGAACAGAAAATTAGCTAACTAATGTAATTTTTTAAGAGTGTCTAGCGTTTTTACATGTATGGCGGGACTTTGTTCGTTCTTACGCACATAAATTTGTCCAAAACGTACCCACACGAACATATAATTTTTGTCTTTACAAAACTTTCTTGCATAACTATGTAACTCTTTGGTCTCAGGGGATAGATGTTCCGATAAGTATATTCTGCGAGTCTCGCCGCTGAAGCCCATGTGAGTTGACGCGAGCTTATCGTCAGGATGGGTTTTGTTAAATCTCGTTGCCGAAGATAAGATAAGATCTCGAAGTCTCTGAGACGATAGAGTCACAAGAATATTACGTGGCCTCTTCGAGGTGGGGTCCATCTTAGCGACGCGTCGGCATGCTCTAATGTCGTTGTCAGGGATCACGACCTTCAGACATTCGCAGAGCTTTCCGAATAGGGCCATTAAGTTTTCGTTCTTACTTTCCGGTACCTCATGAATTTCGATATTAAGATTACGTGAGATCTTCTCAACGCTGGCCAGTCTTGTTTCTAATTTAGCTACTGTGGTTTGACTCTTAAACAATTCGGACTCCAGATGCTTAATTTTTAAGCTCTGGTCTGTAATTTCTGACTTGACGTCTTTCTGCTCAGCTGCAATATAATCTGTCGTGGCGGTAAATTCACATTTTAAATTTTGAATAGCGTGGTCTACTTCCACGGCTACCATCTTCTGAATGTCTTTCTTGAGAGCAGATCGTAAGTTTGTCATAATGGTGGAGTCTGGAGCCAATTTCATATCAAATAGCTTGCTTATGCATTCCATTGTAACTGGCTCATTTTTAAAGTCGACGCCTGATGAAATGTTCGCAGCAACACCGGAATCCTGCACACTTGTCTCATGACTATACGACATATTCATTGAATCATTAATTGAATGAACCTTACGCCGTTGCCGACAGGGAGTGTTGTCGTCATTTATTCGCCTGGTAACATTCTGACAGAAAGGGCAGCTTAGTGATTCGATTTGTTTTTCATTCAGTGCCTTGAAAGATACAGTAGTAAGTAGCCCCGTCGCCTGCTACTTCGGCCGCAGAGGATAGGGAGAGCGGCGCCTCGCTATACCGACACTCCTCTTCCCCTGCGGCCCCTCCACGTCCGCCATCGAACGGTGGCGGCCCCGCCGTGGCCACGGAAGGTAGGGAGAGCGGCGCACCGTAATACCGGCACTCCTCTCCCGCCGTGGCCCCTCCCCGTCAGATGCGGTGCTGTCCAGACAGCACCGCAGCCTACCCCCCCTTGCCGCTCCATACTGGACTTAGAGGCAAAGCCCAGTGGAGCGGCCCCTCCGGGGCCGGCCGATGTCCCAAGTCGGCTCGGCCCCTGGTTCCTCTTCGCTTCACCGTGGGTGACGAAGCCACGGCTACTAAGCCCCACCGCCACGACAAGGCGGGAACCGTCGGGGGGTTTGACTTGACCACCTGCGTCAACATGAGGGATGATTTCCTCTTTGGTAATATTTTTGTTATAAGTGGTACCCTTTTTCGCCTTATATAACTCCAAAACCCCTTGGGATCTTTCGCGAAGTTATTTTCGGCCATTTCTAAATATTGTTTATGTCCACACTCAATCGTAATTTTTACCCGCGATCTACTTTCAGAAAATAATTTATAATTTGCCGCCGTTTCACTAGATTTGTAGTTCTTGTGTAGTTTCGCTTTTACGTGTATGGCTCGGATAATTTCTTGGGTATACCACTCCGGATAAGTATATCTGTCGGATCTGCCCTTACCTGTTCGTTTTTTGGGTACACAATCACATACTATATATACTAATCAATTTACTGTAAAATTAATTAATTGCCTTTTCAGGCTCCCGCATATTATATAGTAGACTCCAATCAAGATTTGGCTGCGAATGGATTGCGGGCTCGGACTCGGCTCGGGTGTCGCCGCCTGGAAGGGCACCGCCCGCGCCGGAGCGAGCGTCGCCGCGCGAGTATATACTTACTGTTCCTGTTAGTGTGATGGCAGTCGTTACTGCATGGTGGTAGGGCATTTTTGCGAATCCCCGCCTACCTAGCTACCGCCCTCAAGTTGAAAAGAAGTTGACAGATGTCAAGAGAAGGTCGTTAGGGATGGGACACATCTCATAGCGTAGGTACACATATGATGACAATTTCGGCTACACCGAGTTAGATAATTTAAAGTGTCCCCAGTTTTGTTTTTCAAAATCGCTTGACTGCTGAAACCTTGGAAGGTAATGAGTGCATCACCTTCTGAAATATAATATGTATATTTTACGGTATCACAATTATTGTCCACCACCATGGTCTCCGCTAGCGAGGATGCTATTCTTGTGTACTTTTTCAATCACCACGTTAGTGTTATGAATGTGAAGGTTTGTGTGTTTCTATGATGTTGAGGCCCTGGGGCCTTGGGCCTTGGGCCTTGGGGCGCGGGCGTGCGTGGTTACCACGTAATGTAGAGAGAGGTGTTGTTGTATGCAGTATGGCGGTCAACTTCGCGGCGGACGTCGACTCGGCGCAGCTCGACTTGGCGCAGGACTGCGGGGAGGCGCAGAGGGCCAAGCGGCACATGCTGCACTGGGACCGGAAGCGGAAGAAGATGGTGCACGTAGACCCTGTACGTACTACGATATTATTTAACATTCATGTTCGTGCTGTCCTTGAAGAAAAGATCTTGAACCGCTCGAATTACCTATTTTGATAACAGCCCTTATTTGAGATATGAACTTAAATATTCAATAAAAGTAGTTTATTCATGCAGTTATCGCCACGAATTGCCTTCTAATGAATAGTTAAATCAACTTAGAAACTATTATTCAAATAATGGATACAATTATAATTGCGGAGGTCGTGCGCCACGCATCGATGCAAATGCTTGGATATAAATGAACACTTTGAATCATAGCTTCAGTTTCGACCAAGTGTTAGATCCGTAAGCGCCTATACGCCGCTCCCGTGTTCTAGCGCCAGTGAAAATTTGTTTCTAGTTAACAATATAAGATAACATTCTACATGTACAGTGAAATGGTATGAATAGTTATCTTGGAGTTCAAATTACCAAAAAGAAGGAATAAGATTTAATTAATAAGTCAGATAATCTTGTTTTACTGGTTATAAGAGAGGACAACGTATACTGGTACTAATTAGGTCGTTATTTGTCTCTGTTCCACATGGTAGCTGTTGCAAGCTTTGTCTCGTTTTGGCGAAAACACGTGCAACGCTAGTGTTGTGAAATTCACTAAATTAAAGACGGTGTCGACGTTTTCCAACGAAATTATAAAATAAATAAAATAAAAAAGCCTTTATTTCTTCTACTTAATGCACACAAAGTAAATCTACAAATTATCATAATATTTTATAATATTACTATTAGCTAGTCTTCATTATCACTGTCTAATAACCTCAGAACTTTTGTGTAAGAGAACCGATTTTGAAAATCTTTTTTTTTTTTTTGCAAAGTTTGCAAGCTGATGCTTGTCGTTTGGTCCCATTTAAATTTCATTAAAATATACAAGCCGTTTTTGAGTTACACTCCAACAACTGGACAATATTTACTTGATGATATAGTCGTTGACAATGAAATACAATCGCTCCCGTAAGTAGCAAGGGTCACTAAAGAGAGTGACAAAATTTTTGACACCAAAAAATGGAACCGACTTCAACACCCAAAAAATTAAATAACTAGCCGAAGTCGGTACCATGCGCACAATATTGTGTTAATAGGTACTTTTGAACTATCATGGTACCGACTTCAACAAGTTATTTCACACTTTTAGGTCTTGCAGTCTGTTCCATTTATTGGTTAATTCATTTTAAAATTATTATAATTTATAATATACGCAACTAAGTCAAAAAGTAGGTTTTTGCAATATTTACTATATTCCTAAAACCAATAGTTTTTTTAATATGCAGAACAAGAACTACCTTAATTGTTCAAAGGATTGTAGGTAAAAATATAAATAGTATTTTTATCGACAAGATTCAAACGTAATTATTGCAAGTAAAATATGTTCCTACGACTCAGCCCATCCCTACTGCGAGTGTTCGCTTGGTATAGTAACTAGTGCGACCTTGAAATAGCCAATGAGAGCGCTTTTGTTTTAGTCCCCGCGACCCTACTATAGCACCTACCTCTAACTTCGGTGAGCTCGGATACAAATAAAAATCTTGTATTGTGATATCTAGAGGGGGTAATGTACTAGCGGCCCGTTCTGGCTTCGCACGGGTAATTACGACTATAAATTGAGATGTTAGTTCCTATCTTTCAATTTCAAAGGATCAAATGGCACACTGTGTGCACATCAGATTTAAAATTGGTTCAATAGTTTAGGAGTCCATCGCAGACAAACAACATGACACGTCATTTTTTATATATAAAGATGTGTGTATGTGTGGATTTACAGGACGGCGGACGTAAAATGATCCGAACGGAGAGTGGCGCGCGAGTACCCGCCTCCTACCGCAGCGGCCGCTACCAGGAGTGGGCCAAACGGAACGGGGCCGGGGCCGGGGCGGGGCCGGGGGACGGGGCGGGGGCGGGGGACGGGGACCGATACAAGAGACCCGGTTAGTATATTTAGCTTGTAGCTTGTAATGTTTTCATAAAAAGTAACGTGAGTTGACATAGTTATTAACTACATATACCGGCTAGAGACTAAACACCGTCAGTTCTAGCCGGTACCTGTAGTTGATCAGATAGTAAGTGCCGCCGTGGCCTCGACTCTCGTCGCGACGCTAGCTGTAGGTGGCGAGTGGCGAGTGGCGAGTGGCGAGTGGCCGCCAGGGGGCGCCTTGCTGCGTACAATGTCACGTGCTGCTATTACTTTACCTGTTATTCGATAAACAGTCTTTGTTCCTATACGTGATAATGTTATAAGCCATTGGGTCCGTGGGGGCCGGAGCTCATCCTATTTTAGAAAACTTATCAGAGCATTCGTTCGACGCGACGAGGGATTGTAGACAACGCGCAGTCCCCGAGGGGGCGATGTCGCCTCTTAGTGGAATGGACCATTTGCATTGCCTGTAGGTAGATCTTTAGTGGCCTTTGGAATCCTTTCGTTGCACTAGTTGTAGTGTTTAGTTAATAATGGTCTGAATACTAATAAATATAATGTCCGTAGTGTACGTATCTCGAGTGGTGACAGTGTGTGCTCAGGTGGGAGCAGGAGTTGAGTGCGTGTTTAGTTAGAGATCACATATTGTACAATACAACTCCATCTACCGCTCACTCCACTGCACTGCACTGCACTGCACTGCACTGGCGTGATTCTCGTTTTACTACTTTTTGTACTGAAAATCATATTCAATAATATTTATTTTCTCTGTTTAAAAAAATATAAAAGTAAGCGATAGTTCTGTGTGAACATTGGGTGAGGCCGGTCTACATCTGCTTCGCGTTTGTTGTGTGTTACGTAAATGACTTGATAATATTGCAAATGTCGTATTAATAAATACATCTCGAAATTTAGTTCAATGCAGTTTTTGAGAGGCAAACAACTGCCAGTATTTCTTTTAGTTATTACTTATAATTAAAATAAATAATAATAATACTAGTCGTTCCTTGACACACCCTCCGAAGCACGTGCACGCTGCATACGTAGCAAATGCCACTAGCGGTCACCCATCCTAGTAATGACCGCAGCGAATTGTGCTTAAAACTTAGTTGACGAATCAGAAGAAACAAACCCCGGTACGAGCGCCTCTTCTCATGTATAATTACCACGTTCTATTTGGAAATGTCATATTCAGAAGTAGTAATTGCGTATCGGTGAGGGTGAACCCTCCCCTACGGCTCGTGCTCGCGCTGCGCTACGTCAACGTGGCGCGGCTCTGATACAGAACGCGAACTCACTGCACTTCCTATCGTTAGTTAGCTTTACCTGATGGTGATTACCTCACCTCACCTCACCTCACCTCACCTCGCACTAACTACTCCAATATACATAATTGACGTACAATAACTTACAAACAGCGCCGCTGAAACGTGCTTTCATATTTATGTCTTTTGTTTACCAATTCCATAGTTCCGATTGTTGTTTTATTCAATAGATCGAATCAATAATGATTTCCCGAAAAAAATCTTGCTCGCGACCGCGTTGTCGGACGTAACGGTCACTGTACACACACACACACACACACATAGACAAGGAACAGAAACAGGAATATGAATATTTAGGAATGAGACATGTGTGTATATGTTAGCACCATTACGAGTAGGTATGACGTATAGTGACGTTGCAGCGTCCGAGTTCCGGCCGCAGTGGGTGAGGCACAACGAGCGAGTCGCGCGGCACTCGCGCGATGGGAAGGGGCAACACTTGAAGGACAAACAGCAGATCGTCAAGGACAGGATACGGAAGGAGAAGATCAAGGCCAAGCTCAAGCACAAGAACAAAAACAAAAACAACAAAAAGAAGAAAAAGAAGTGATACACACGTCACTGCAGTGCAATGAATAAAAGATATTCTCGTTAAATATGTTTTTTTTTCATAATTATAAATAACGATAATTACAAGATACTGCCAACTACTTCATTTAGATGGTAAGCTAGCTTGGCAAGTTTACCGGCGCGGGCGCCTCCTTATAGTGTTCACTAAACTTGTAGGTACCTTATTGTGTAAACGTATATTATTATATGTATATTAGATATATATTCCTACATATAATACTAAACATAAACAGTAATATTGTTGTAAACTTTAATAGTTATTATGTTTACTTATAGTGTTAGTTAGGGCATTACCCATAATCCGTAGTGTCGTGTAATCAGAAGGAGAGCCCTATGTACCGGCGACAACACCGACGCGAGGGGGCCTGGAGGGGGGGCGCCGCGCCCGCAGCCTCTCACGGAAACAGGGAGGGCGTTTCTTACTGCCGCCTTTACAATATATATATACATTTAATTTTAATAGGTTCGCATTTGACTAAACCCTGCCCAATGTTAAGCATTGATGTGGTCTAAGATGGAGTACATAGTAAACATAATGAACACCACTGAAAGTATTTTGTAATATCGATAATATGAGCCGCGCGATAGAGAGGCGCTTTGTACTTAGCTGAAGTTTAGGTACTGAGCGGTGTGCTATCTTTGGCGCCGCACTCGTAAGTCAAAGAGTCTTACTTGGTCTAATTGGGCGCAATGCCTCGCAGTGTTCGGTCGGAGCACTGCTGTTCCTTTTACCGGGAATCCTCGACCACAGACATAACACAATAGCTATCTCTTTTCAACGTTTTATTTAAGGAGCCTCACCTACCAATGTTTTTATCGGAATGAATAATATATCAGTCGCTTGTTTTAAATTAAAATTAATCAATTTTCAAAACATACTAAATTGGGGCTCCTCCAGATATGATACGTTTCAATAATTATTTGTAAAATATACCTAAAATGATATATAAAATCCTCATACCCAACCGCAAGAAAGCAATTTTAGACACTGAGGATGATAAATACTGATACGAGAGGAGTTTTCAATTAATTTATATCATTTATTAATATATTTATTTTTATTAAAAGATTTGAACGACCTACATGGGACTCTATTACATTATATAAGTATTCCCCATGCATTAACAATATAAGTGACATAGCTGATTTTTATAACACCATGAGATTTTCATATGGCTAATCAAAAACAATGCTCTCTAGTTACAAAGACAGAACTGTTCCAAAAATGGACACTGCATTGACAGCAACAAAAGCAACGGTCTGTGATTGTAGATCTCCGCGATCCAATACGTTCATAGGTTACGCACTAGCTTATGGGGGCTGAGACTACCGCGTCCGTAGGAGAGTACCCTAGAGTCCCTACACGTGGTCCCCGGGTGGTACTAATCATATGACATACTGGTGGTTGTACCGCTTTAGGTACACCTAGTCTCTAACCTGCCTAACGTGGTAGAAGAAGAAATGAAACTAAGTGACTTGATACAGTATAATATATTTGATGTATTTTTGAAAAAATCCAAATAGAGCCAAGTGATTGGAGTAATTATCCCAACGGTTTAGTGGACTCAGCCATTACCATATATGGTAATAAAATGAGCCATTAACTTCCGCCCCACTGGGAATGTTGACGACAGAGCAAATTCAAATCACTTTTACCCCGAGCCACGCCTTGAAGCAGTGAATTAATTTGCACTATACTAAAATTGTAATTTAACACAGGCTGTCTGCATACTAGTAATCTACTGATCTATTAAATCAATTTGGAAACCCCATTGCACGGGTGAGTGAATATGTGTTTGACCTAATACCATAAAACTAACCTGTCTTCTTTGTGTATTTGTTTCTTGGTACGTACTCTCACTGCTATTTACTGTGTCCATTATGTGTTCTAACCTTGCTAATAGCTCTTCTAGCTATTAGCTTTACTATCTTGTTAGATAGGTTACTATCTGTATTTTTCTGTGTTTCTCTGTTGCTTCTCAACCACTACTTTTTATCTACTAGTATTATATGCATTTAGGTGGAGTGATCGTTCGACTTCCGCAGAGAACGCTAGCGTCACGACGCTCTTGCCCTAGTTACTAGCGCTGGGGTAAAGCGCTGACATAGCATCTACGCCGGCCGTCTCGGTCGCGACCGCGTTCGCGCAATGACCTCGATAGTGATATTGCCGTGAATCATAATTGTGTGATATTTTATAAATAACGTTGTTAAGGCGAAGCTATACTCAAGAACTATGGCTAAACAAGTCGATATAACTGACAACTGAAACAGAACATTTGTTGTTCAAACATTACACCGAAGAAAAGTCGGAACGCGAAAAATTGCAGGTCTTAGTTAATGACCTAAAATCGCAAATTAGTGAGCTCCAGCGCCAACTAGAGCAAGTTCAAAAAAAGGATTCAACTCAACCAAAAGATTTGAGACCCTCTGAATCAGCCCAGTATGAGACAGACGAAGAGGACCTCGCGAGGGAAACTGAATGGATTCGACAAAAAAGCAGAAAGAAAAGGAAATTGAATTCGACACTCTCCCCACAATCTCAACAAGGAGCTGACTCCGACGAAAAACCTCAGAAAAATCCGATGCCCAAAAAACTACCTCAACCCCCACCTATAGTAGTTGAGAATATCAAAAATTATCAGGAGTTCTACGATTTTCTCGAGACAACTGTAGAAAAAGACTCATTCATCGTGAAAATGCTGAACGGAGAGTGTGTCAAGATAAATGCAAAGAATGAAGACTCTTATAGATCCATAAGTAAGATTCTCTTACAAAATAATTTTCTATGGCACTCATATGAAAATAAGCAAGACAGACCGATTAGGGTGATGGCAAAAAACCTACACTCGTCATGCTTGCCCAATAGAATAGTCGAAGACCTTAAATCTAAAGGCTATAAGATAGAGGATGCGGTCAATAAACTGACTTGGAAGAAAAAAGAGCCTCTAAACATGTTTATGCTATCTTTCCAAAAAGATGAAGACATTAAAAAGATCTACAGAATTACTTCAATATTAGGTTGCAAAGTGGATATTGAACCAATTAAAACATCTAAATTAATACCACAATGTAAGCGATGCCAAGCATATGGACACACACAGAAATACTGTTCCAAAGATCCTAGGTGCGTGAAGTGTATAGGCAAACACTTAACGAAAGACTGTAAAAAAACAGACAAAGATAAACCAAAATGCGTACACTGTGGAGAACCACATCCTGCTAACTACAGGGGGTGTACAGTAGCCAAAGAACTGCAAAACATCAGAAACAAAAACAGCAAAAAGAATATTCCGATCAATGACCAGGTTTTAAGCACAAAAAAATCAATAGCGCTCAAAGTGTGTCAAAAAACATCTCATATGCACAGATAGCAAAAGGAGCAGAAGTAAACTCATTGCCACTAGCTCCACCAAAGATAAATTTAACATCTAATATTGACGACAAAATGAACACGGTTTTGCAACTACTTACCTCATTTGACGAAAGACTAAAAAAACTAGAAATTAGCACCAAAAAAGCTATAGCAATAGAACAGAAATGACTAATAAACTAAAAATTATGGCTTGGAATGCAAATGGCCTCCTGCAACATCGAATAGAACTAGAGGCTGTATTGCATTTAGAAAACATAGACATATGCTTGATTTCAGAATCGCATCTCACTAAAGAATCTTTTATTCAAATAAAAGGTTATACATCATATCACGCATTACATCCCGATAACAAAGCTAAAGCAGGCAGTTCCATTATAATAAAAGATACTGTCTGCCATCATGAAGATCATAAATTTGAAGAAAAGTACCTACAAGGAATCGCAGTATCTGTGAAAACAAAATGCTATCCAATTATCGTATCATCAATATATTGTCCGCCAAGGTATTCACTTAAAGTGGAGCAATACAAAAGTTTTTTGGAAAGACTTGGTGACAGGTTCATCTTAGGAGGCGATTTCAATGCAAAAAATACCCATTGGGGATCTAGGCTTACGTCTACTAAAGGAAGAGAACTTTTGATTGCTATCAGAGAGACAAAATGTGATGTCATATCAACAGGAAGTCCAACTTACTGGCCGACCGACTCGCAAAAGATACCCGATATAATTGACTTTTTTATATATAAAAATCTGTCTCCCAACTTCATCAGTATTGACGAAGGCTATATGATGAGTTCGGACCACTCACCCATACTGTTAACATTAAGTGAGAATGTTATAATACAGAGAGAAAACAACCCGACACTAGTAAACAAGAAAACAGATTGGAATAAATTTAAACAAGATTTAGAAGATATTATAGATCTAAAAGTCCCATTAAAAACTCCGCAACAGATAGACATAGATCTAAGAAAATTTATCACAGACATCCAAAGTAGCGCCTGGATAAATACACCTAAATTTAGGAAAAGGATAACGGGCTATTACTACCCGGTGGAAATAAGAGACCTCATCGCCGAAAAAAGAATACAAAGACGAAAATGGCAACAAACCCGGTACCCAAAATATAAAAATAGGTTGAACAATCTTACAAAAGCTATTAAAAGAAAAATTCAAGCCTTCAAAGACGAAACGTTAAAAACGTATTTATCTGAACTAACGAGTGATCATACAACGGATTACTCGTTATGGAAAACCACTAGAAATATTAAGAAACCCATAACTCAGAATTCACCCATCAGAGCATCTGATGGTCTTTGGGCCAAAAATAATGAACAAAAGGCCGATACGTTTGCACAACACTTAGAGCAAATTTTTCAGCCATGCAAAGAGAGTTCAAATCAGATTTTGTCAAACAAAATATCACCTGGTGAATTAGAAATAAAATTAGTAACTCCAAAAGAAGTATTCAACGAAATTAAACATATAAATAAAAAGAAATCACCAGGTTACGATCTTATTACAGGAGAAGTCCTTCACAATCTTCCCCGAAAGGCCATAGTGAAACTGACTACCTTAATAAACGCTATATTCAGAGTAAAACATGTACCTGATGTGTGGAAATTTGCTGAAGTTATAATGATACCTAAACCAGGTAAACCAGCTCATGAAACAACATCATATAGACCAATATCTTTACTTCCAATCATGTCAAAATTATTTGAAAAGTTACTATTGAGACGCCTAAAACCTGTAATAGAAGAACGGAAACTAATCCCTGAATACCAATTCGGGTTCAGAGAAAAGCATTCTACAATAGATCAAGTGCACAGAATTACCAACATAATTGAAAAATCATTAGAAGAACAGAAAGTTTGCTCTGCAGTGTTCCTGGACGTAGCACAAGCATTTGATAAAGAATGGCACTATGGGCTAATGCATAAGCTTAGGAATATGCTACCAAAGCAATTTGCTGACATAATTGAATCTTATCTTACACAAAGAATGTTCAGAGTAAGACAAGGTGATTCATACTCAGAAATTAAACAAATTAAAGCGGGAGTACCACAGGGAAGCGTCCTTGGTCCGACCTTGTACTTATTGTACACCTGTGATATTCCACACTTAGAAAATAACACCATTGCAACCTTTGCTGATGATACAGCTATAATGGCTATAGGAGCCACTCATGAGGAAGCAGTGGTAAAAATACAATCAGCCATCGATAAGATTTCCGAATGGACGAAAAAATGGAGAATAAAGCTCAATGAATCTAAGTCGGTTCATATAGATTTCACTAATAAAAATGCCAATTATAACCCGGTTTACATAAATGGCCACGCGATACCATATGAAAATACTGCCAAATATCTTGGAATAACACTCGATGCAAAGCTTCGCTGGAAAGCTCATGTTAAAAAGAAACGCGAAGAGTTAGAACTTCGTTACAAGAAGATGTACTGGCTACTGGGAAAGCATTCCTCGTTGTCTGTACAAAATAAAATTGTATTGTACAAGCAAGTCCTTATGCCAGTATGGACTTATGGAGCTCAGCTATGGGGCTGTACCAAACAAAGCAACATCCAAATAATCCAACGATTCCAAAATAAAGTACTCAAAGGTATAGTCAATGCACCATGGTACATTAGAACTGTCGACCTCCATCGAGACCTGAAAATGGATGTCGTTGTGGATATAATAAAAAAACATGCAGAAGCTCACGAAAATAGACTTCACCACCACGTGAATGTTGAGGCAATCCAGCTCCTTGACAACACAGACATAGTGAGAAGGCTAAAAAGGACAAAACCTTTTGAGTTAGTGTAGTTGAGTGACAGTGATAAGTAGTGAAGTGAGTGCTACATATAAAGAACACAAGAACATATAGTGTCTTCCCCTTAATAGAGACAATAAGATAGGTGTTAATGGACACATTCTTAACTTTACTCTATTTAGCAGTTTAAGTCAAGCTAAAATTACTCATTAGTCCGTATTGTTGGCTAGATTGTAATATAATGAGGTACTAAGTACATCATAAGTAAAAAAAAAAAAAAAAAAATATGCATTTTAGCCAACGAGATATTGACATTACTTTAAAAGTAAAATATAAGAATAAAACACTAGAAAATGTTGAAACTTCAAAGTTTCTTGGCCTTGTAATAGATAAGAGACTACTGGATGCCACATATAGAACAACTAAACAGTCAGCCTCCGGCCGTTCTCGAGAGAGCGCGCACGCGTTGTTTCGTTGTTTCGTCGTAGTAGCGGTGACTCATTGCGTCGCGAGAAATATGTCAGGAATAGTGAAGTGCGCTAACTGCAATGTCGTTATTAATGAATTGTTAGCGTTTTTAGTGAACGTGTTGGATTATATGGACGAAGAAAGTATACATCAGTTAGTTACGTCGTCCTTCAACGTTGAGAGCATTGCAAATGCCAAATCATTGCCTTGTGACTCGCTTCCTGATCGACAGAAAATGCCACTGCGACGTAAAGACGGGAAGAAAAGGAAGTCGAGAGATCTAGATGACATCATTTGTCTCTTGAAATCTGCTCATCCTGAAGTCCTCCCAGTATTCGTCGCAAAAGACCTTCACTCCATACCAAGTGTGAGTTTTGAGAGCATCAATTGCGCGCGCCTGTTAAAAGATATTGCATGTCTGCAAAATAAAGTCAGTGCACTGGAAAACGCATATGTCACAAAGGAGGCATTTGAAACGTTTAAAGAAGACGTTAAAAATATGAAGCTTGCATCTGCAATAGAAAATGACCCTCCACAAATGTTTGTTAACAAAAGAAGGGGGGCTTGCCTGCAGGAAGATAGCGACGAGCTAAGTAGTGTTTCTGGAGATCTTTTAAGTTTACCAATGGAATTGGCGGGACAAGGGGCACCAATGTAACGGTCAGTTTACGCCAAGAAAGTCGCAGTCATTTCATAACAAGCAGGATAGATCCGTCGGCAAGCTCGTCAAAACCAGTTCCGTGCGCAGAGGTTGACGCTTCGACCGTTATATCTGACATAATGAATAGATCAGCTGTGTCTAATAGTGTGGAAAAGTGTCAACCGATAGGCAGTTTAACAGTGGGGAACTGTATGCAGATGAGTGGCAGGTTGTGCAACATAAAACTGTAAAACGGTACAAACTATTAGGACAGAAAGGACGTGCTTTTCCATCGCCTGATGTTAAGTTTAAGGCTGCGGATGTGAAAATCCCTCTATTTATCTCTAATGTCAGTAAAGATACTAGTGAAAAAGATATTAGGTATATGTTATATTAAAGATAAAACGGGCGAAGACGTATAGATAAAAAACTTAAAATGAAAACGGATAGGAAGTATAATGCTTACAAACTATTCGTTTCTAAAGCTAAGTTGGATTTATTTCTGAGTAATGAATTTTGGCCGGATGGCATTACTTTTAGTCGTTTCGTGCATTTTATGTACGGAAATACGAATAGACAGGAAGGGCATAACGTTATAGCTGTTTAGTATTTATTTAATTATGGACAATAATAAAAATATCTATAAACTAACCAGTTATAACTGTCACTCTTTTAAGAACTCAATTGATGATGTGAGAAGCTTGTGTAAAATGTCAACAGTGGTGCGTCTACATAACAGGAGACTTGGCTTCTAAGTCACGATATTCCATTGCTGGGTACAGTTAGTTAGTGACTTTGAGTATACAGGTAAGTCTGCTGTGGACACATCCACTGCGTTACTGAAGGGTAGGCCTTTTGGGGGCGTAGGTATACTCCATAAGAAGGGATTTTTTGAGACAGTATCAGTCATATACAGAATGTAGTAGCACCCGATTAGTCTATTAAAGCTACAATAGGCGGACGGACACTCTTAATTTTCTCTGTGTATATGCCTACAAATTCAAATGACAACTTGCCTATCTTCACAGATGTACTGGGTGAAATAAGTGCCATTGAAGAGAGTAACGACGTTGAGACTGTATTCGTACTGGGTGATTTTAATGCTCATCCTACCGAACTATTTTATAATGAGCTAGACAATTCTTGCTTTGATAGATCTTGGGTATGCGCAGATGTGTGTAGGCTGGGCGTCGAGTCGGGTAGCTATACATACGTTGATCTATATCACAGGAGTAAGAGATGGCTAGATCACGTTCTGGTTTCATCATCAGCTTGGGAAACTATTGTAAATGTTGGCATATTAGAGGACGTGTACGTATCTGATCACATACCTATATATGTTGAGTGTAATTTTGATGCAGTTAAACCTAAGTTATTTAAAAATTATGTACCTAGAAATACAGTCATATGGGGGGAGAGAGATGAATCAGAGATCAGTAATTACCGTTACATATGCCACCATGGTTTGCGTGACATAGATTTCCCTCCTGAGTTTCAGGATTGTAGTCACGGGACGTGTAACTTGCCTGAACATAGAATTACGCTTGATATATTTTATGATAAAATAGTAAATGTCTTGAAGGACGCGGCTACTCGAACAATAAAAATATGTAAAAGGCCCAATAATAATTCTAGGAACAGACTTTTGTGCGGTTGGAACTAACACGTGAAAGAAGCTCACCGAAACGCCAGGCTCATGCATAGTACATGGGTGCTACATAATCGACCCACTGTAGGAATAATATAATGATCAAATGTTTGAGTCACGAAAAGTTTTTAAAGGAAACTAAAGTGGTGTCAGAAGCACCAAGACCAAATTAAAATGGATTTAATAGCGAAACACCGAGCTGATAAAAACTTTGGTCAATTTTGGAAAGCTACGAGAAAGCTAGATATTGGGCGTGGTTTTTCGGCGAGCGTGGAAGGCTTGAGTAGTCCAGGGGAGATTGCTAACATGTTTATGAACCACTGCAAAGTGCAGTCTCCACTTGGCCCTTCACAGTCGAGGCTCGACGCTGGGCCCAGCCACGGTCGGGTGAGGAGCCACTGCTGCGTTTTTCCCCAAACCAGATTAAAGCTGTCATCAATGGAATGCGCAGAGGCAAATCTCCCGGTCATGATGGGCTCAGTGTTGAACATCTCAAATATGCTGGCGTCCATATTTCTAGGCTCCTGTCTGTGTTATTCAGCATGTGCATTAGTCACTCTTATCTTCCTTCTGAACTAATAAAAAAAAAAGTTGTGCCTTTGGTGAAGAACAGGACAGGAGATATCTCGGATAAGTGCAACTACCGCCCAATCTCCCTTGCGACTACAATAGCCAAGACAATGGACAGTTTGCTTGACTCATGCTTAAAAAAGCATTTAAAAATACATGACGCGCAGTTCGGGTTCTGCCCCGGACTATCTACTGAGGACGCAATTCTGAGCCTCAAGCATACTGTCCATTACTATACGACCCGCAAGACACCAGTGTACGCCTGTTTCCTGGATCTCTCCAAAGCCTTCGATCTCGTGTCATATGATGTGCTTTGGAGAAAGCTAGGGGACAGCGGTGTGCCGGGTGAAATGTTAAATATTTTGAAGTATTGGTATGCAAACTAGACAAATTGCATTAAATGGTCGAACTGTAAGTCCGAGTCGTATAGGTTGGAGTGCGGTGTGAGGCAGGGGGGGCTTACGTCTCTGAAGCTCTTCAACCTTTACATAAATGACCTGATAGACGAGCTCAGCAGCATGCGTGTCGGATGCCGGGTGGGTGGTGTTACTGTAAATAATATCAATTACGCGGATTACATGGTGCTGCTGAGTCCGGCCGCGGGTGAGCTCGGAAAGTTGTTGAGAAAATGTGAGGCATATGCCGAGTCACATGGGCTTGTTTATAATGTGAAAAAGACCGAGTTCATGGTCTTTAAGGCCGCCGGTAAGTGCCCTGAGGCCTTTTTCACCCATTACTTTAAATGGAATGAACGTTAATTGCGTGTATCTGTTTAAATATCTTGGACATTATCTTACCGACGACCTTTGAGACGATGTTGACATAGAGCGGGAGCGAAGGGCTCTTGCGGTCCGAGGTAACATGCGGGCCCGTAGATTCGCCCGATGTTCAGACCAGGTTAAAATAACGCTCTTTAAGGCATACTGCCAAGGCCTGTATACGGGTGGTCTATGGGCTAGATACACCAAAAGGTCTATAGAAACCCTTCGAATCCAATATAATAAAATTTTTAGGATGATGTTGGGACTCCCTCGTTTTTGCAGTGCCTCAGAAATGTTTGCGCAGTGTCATACTGACGGTTTTCACGCCGTTGTCCGCAAAAAAGTTGCGTCTCTAATGAGGAGAGTGCGAGGGAGTCAAAACAACATCCTGAAAGTGATTGCTGAGGATTTACGCACACCTATTCTCAGGCATTACGTTCGAGTTATGATACAATAAATATACTTGAATTATCTGGGACAGGGTGAAGCCTCAGGGCACATGTGCTTTGTCCTATTGTAGTCAATCACATAATTTTTATTTAATTTTAATATGTCGTAATGTGGAATTTTATTTTTATTTGATATTTTATTTTGATATTGATTTGGATTTAAATTTTTAATTGTGATTCTTAATTCTAATTTTGTTTTTAATTTTGACTTTGATAAAAATATATATGTATTATTATTATTTTATAAAACATAATGTGATTTGATGTAATAGGATTTTGATGTGTTTATGATATTTGAATGAATAACATTTTGACATAAGCTTATAACTACTAACAAAATGGATCATGTTATCTGAACAATAAATATTATTATTATTATTCACGTAATTTATTTTACAACATAATTTTAAATTTTTTACAACATTCATATACAAAAAAAATAAATATTATAAAAAACTTAAAACTAGGATGCCGCCGGCAGCGGGGTAGTGCCCAAGCTACCAGCGGTTAGGGCTGCAGAGAGAGGAACCTTCGGACAATGCGTGTCGTGTTGAGTATCACTGCCTTCTGTATCTGACCCTTGATCCAACCGTCTAGTGAGAGCCTCTTGAGGTGTTGGTCGAGGCTCTTCGCTATTAGGCCGTTCGCCGAAACGACTATCGGGACAATGATCGTCGAGTCAACATCCCACATGGCGGTTACCTCGTGAGCCAAGTCAAGGTACTTGCTGACTTTGTCCTTCTCGGCCTTCACGAGATTCTCGTCATGTGGGATGGTGATGTCGACGTGTGTATTCGCCCAGCAAAAAGTATCGCCTTTTCCAGAATTGAATGATGCAGATAATTAGTGCCCTATATCATGTAAATGTGCCCGAAATTTTATATTTGTGCGTCCAACGGCTTCAGAGTTATTTAAGAAAAATGGATTCTGCTGCACGAACGTTCGCCCAGCATATTATTTTTTAATTAATGGGTCTAGCTGTATAGATATATATCCGATAGTTGTTCGTCATCATTACTTCGTCTGCAATTGCACAGGCAAAACCCTCGGTTTCTCCAAAGAGGTCTCCGAAGCGTAGCCAGTTCACCGAAGCGGGTAGGTCCACATCAGGCCCTGTTAGGGCCCGGAAGAACCTCCCGTGCAGCTCCTTGCTTTTCCATACTGCTTTGCGGCCATCAGTGCTCAGCATCGTTGGTTTGCGCCAGTTATCGTTCGCCAAGGAGAGCGGTGTGAAGCCTTTGTCAACCGTCACGACATCGCGATGCATCCCGCACTCATGGTTACGGAAATAATCCCTGAGACTGCACACTTCACGGTTGTGAAGTGTCTTGGCATTTAAAAAGCCACGACCTCCCCATTTCCGTGGAATGTACAGTCTCATAACTGACGAGCGCGGGTGTAGCATACGATGCAAAGTGAGCAGTTGACGGACTTTTCTATCCAGGGCGTCCAGCTCAGTCTGCGTCCACTTCAGGATGCCAAAGGAGTATATCAGTAGAGGCATCACCCAACCGTTAAAGGCGCGCGTCTTGTTGCCGCCAGACAAAAGACTTTTAAGTACTTTTGTCAGGCGGTAAAAGAAGCGTTCCTTTACCGATTTCTTGATGTCATCTACCGAAATACCCAACGACTCTGACATACCGAGGTACTTGTAGGACTCGACTTCGGAGAGAGATCTGAAAGTTATTGTCTCAGAAAGCTGCAAATTCGGAGAATTTACAACTTTCCCCTGCTGAACATGCAAGACCGCACACTTATCTACACCGAACTCCATCCTAATGGCGCTGCTAAAAATCTGTGTAATTTTTAGCATTTCCATCAAGTCTTGGCGTTTCGGAGTAAACAGCTTGAGATCGTCCATGTATAACAGATGACTTATAACCTCACCCTCTCTACGAAGTCGAAAGCCTAGCCCTGAATCCTTCAGCAAACTGCTGAGAGGGTTTAGCGCTAGGCAAAACCACAATGGACTCAGACTATCACCCTGGAAGATGCCTCGCTCAATCCTTATTAAGTCCTGCGGGCCAGAGGGGGTGTCGCTACCACCTGGTTGACGAAGGACTGTGGTCCACTGCCTCATACATGCAACCAAAAAAGATTTCAGGGTTGTATCAATTTTATACAACTCTAATATCCTTTCCAGCCATGAATGAGGCACTGAATCATAGGCCTTCTTATAGTCAATCCAGGCAACAGAAAGAGACCCTCTGTTCCGCCGAACTTGTTGGCTAATGGTCATGTCTATGAGGAGGAGCTCCTTAGTACCACGGGACCCAACCCTACATCCATTCTGAGCGGGGGCCAAAACATTGTTCGCAACAATATGAGTGTTAATTTTCGTGGTCAGAATGGATGTAAGGAGTTTGTAGATGGTAGGCAAGCATGTGATGGGTCTATAATTTTTCGGATCCGTGGTACTACCGGACTTATGGAGCAAGAAGGTGACACCGGTGGTCATGAAACGGGGAAGAGAACCAAGTTCGAGGGCTTCTTGAAATTGTGTTGCCAATCGGTCGTGTGAGCATCGAATCCATTTTATCCAAAAGTTGTGCAATCCGTCTGGGCCAGGACTTTTCTGTTCTGGGTCATACGAATTGCACAACTAACGTCTACGGGGTCTATATTAATAGGCGCCATGGATTCGATAGACTCACATTCCCGTTGAACAACATGAATCCAATCACCCTCTATGTGCTCGACGGGCATCGACCAGATGCCACGCCAGAAATCATTCATGGCATTGGCATCAGGTAGCTGCCCGTCGGTCACACGCTGATCGGTTCCTTCCCACTTCCGGAATACCTTCTTCTGATCACTTTGAAAGAGGCGATTAAGCCAGTATCTATCCACGCGCTTTTTGTAGCGACGAATACGACTTGCCCACGCATAGACCTTCTGTTTCAGGTAGTCGATGCGATCCGTGACACAGGCCATGTAGTCTCGGGGTAGGACACCGGTACCAGCAAAGGCCTGGGTCACGAAACGCATGACTCGGGGGCGGTTATTGCCACGACTGAAACAGATCAGCTTAGCTATGAGAGTCCTGAATGAGTTGATACGACGCTCGATCCGTACCTGCCATGCGGGCGCACATCCGGCAGGACGCGATGCTCGGTCGGTGTCCGGAAACTTGACACGAGCAACACGACACGCCGCAATGGCGCCACAGTACAATATCGAGTGGGTATCAACTAAATCTTCGCTAGTCCGTAAATACGGGGCCAGCAAAGTATTCAGGGCTCCCATTAGCGCTAGATTGCGTCTATGAGTAGGCAAACGTGGTAGTCGCGGCCTAGAATCGGGTGTGTATCGATACTGGCTAATTGCATCTTCCAAAGCCCTCCTCACCTGCTCACTCACCTGGTTAGTTACGCTCATATTCGCATAATCTCCCTCATCGATTTCAAGATCAACCATTGCCGCTGGTGTCACCTCCGGCTACGGTATCACAGCCAGGGCCGGGGTTGACGACGCGGAGGGTAGATCCTGCATCATGGAAGGAGCAGCGTGAGTAGTAAGTGTCTCCAGGCGGAGCCGATCAAGCACAGACTGTTCCAACAGCTTGCATCGGTGGATAGCCCGTACTTGATCCGATAGGCGTTGGGCGGATACGGCGACGGTCGGTTCAAGGGTCTGAAACAGAGGCAACATACGATCACGGTACGCGGTCAAGTTGGTTCCTCCCTCTGTAGCCTCATAGTAAGCACGCATGCAGTTTTCATTCATTGATGAATTCCATCGCATGCGGCGCACTACACCACCGGTAGCGGGGGCCGGGCGCGGAGCAGATTGCCCCACAGGCTCCAAGCGTGCCGGTAGCGGGGGACGTCCCCGTCGCACAGGTCTCGGCGGCGGCGGCGGCGTCGGTGGCCCACCCTCATCACTGGATGCATTCGACTCGCGGGGAGTGTGAAACTCGTCTCCCGACGAGGAGCTCGGAGTTGACGGGGTAGGCGATGATTGAACACGTGCGCAGGTGGTTGCCGCTGTGATCTTCTCCCTCGCCTTTGATCTTGTGATCATTTCTATTGCTTCAAATCCGTATTTTATCACATCTATTGGTTTAAATCCGTAATTTGTTGTTATTTACATGTTTGACATAAGGTGTCAATTTTACTATTTGTAGATTTTGTAGTCATTGTTGTTGCTTTTTCTGTAATTTTATCTGGTTATATTATGGAAGGTTGTAATAAATATTCTGGATATTATAAAGTAGTAAATATCGGCCCAAAAACAGTAAAAATTAAATTTTAAAATTGTTGTACGAAAAAAGGCGACGTATGTCAGCGATGTTTTTTTTTTTTTTTTTTTTTTTTATTATTATTATTATAAACAAGAAAGTAAGCTCTTCAGCATATGCCCTGTTTAAATTAGCTCCAGTCCTCAATACAAGTGCGTTAGTAACTGCTTACCATGGATCAGTTCTGCATTACGGCATAATTTTTTGGGGAAATTCTACGGAAAGGGAATCAGCATTTTAGTCTCAAAAGAGATGCATAAGAGCTATTTTTAATTTAAGGCAAACTGATAGTTGCAGACCATTTTTTAGAAAACACAGGATATTAACTCTACCTTCAATGTATGTACATACTTGACATAGTTATGTTTGGAAAGGAGAATACTGTTTCTACAACTAACAGATTTAGTCGTTCGTAGCAGACGAGACAACAGCAAACTGTGCTTGCACTGCACTCATGCATAAGAGCGTATTCTATATGGCTCCTCTACTTTATAACCATATACCGAATTCAATTAAATGTTGAAATACAGATTTGTTCAAGAAAAGGATGAAATTTATATTAGTAGACAAATGTTATTACAATATAGATGAGTTCCTGACTGACAAATTGTAACTGTTGTAAATCTAATTATTTTATAAGTCACGAACATTTTTATTTATTTTTAATTTGTCATTTTTTATCTTATATAATTTATCTAACGTCTTCTACTTAAGTAAAATTGACATTATTATTTTGTACGTAAAAATTTTAATGAGTATTTTAATTATTTTTAAATGGAATCTATGTAATTTAAAATCTAGATTTGTATGCCTCTAAGGGCGAAACATGTATGTGCTGACTACTTTATAATATGACCTTGCATGCTCGTTTAGTATGTATACACCTGTTTACAAACAATGGTGGACCACGACGTGGTCCAAAACCAATGTGGACCAATTTTGGTCGGAGTGTGTGGGCGTCCTTATAAGCCCCGTGTATTGGAGTTAAATCCAGACAGTGCTCCTGAATTGCGTAAAATCAAATATTTCATATTCAGTAATTTATAGGTCCCGTTCCAATAGCCCACCACAGTGTCACAAAGAAATAGGTAGGTACTTACGTAGTAGTTTTGCCGTGGTGGTAAGCAACTATCAGAACGGAGTTTACATTTTAGTTTTGAGGCACAAAGCAAAATAAAAAGTAATAACGTTAATGTTAATATAAAAATGCTTAATCATTCTTAAATGAGAGGTAGTAAAAATGGATGATGAAATTTTATACGGAATGGAATGTAAAAACTATTTACAATTTGTTAATTAAATTAAGAAACCAAATTACTGTAAACAGTGATTATGACAAAGAATTAGCTATTTCAGATCTTTCTGAACCATTTACTAAATTATCTTATGTGAAAATTTATAATATACTATCGTTCATTTTCCACGCACTGATATAAAAGTTCATATATATAAGAATCAAATACTTTATCCTACTCCTGCCGAAATCCCTAACATTTTCAAAGAAAACCACGGGTCACTATTGCAGGACACCCGGGTATTAAGGGCCAAGTCTTTCAGTGCAAAATACAAAATCACGCTCTGTGCGATGCCACAGAATAGGTATTAGTGCTCATTGTCTAAGCGTCCCCGTCATGGAGATTCATTCTCCGCAATCATCTAACAAGAGATGAGCGGAATAAGAAGTTGCTCTACTTTTAAATTTATTTATCATACTGATATTTGTTATTGTATAATGACAGCAACAAATTGCCAAGAAAGAAAATAATTGTGCTAAAAAATAAATAGGCGTGGATGCTTTTATTTTATATTTATATATAACAAATGTTAGTGTTCTAGACAAAAAAAATCATACTCATTGTGATGAAGTTATCCACTTTTACCACATTAATACCTTATTTCATAATTAACACATACATATATTCTTAATTCAAACTCAAAACAATCTCAACAACTCGCACTAACCTAGTTTGATGCATTCCTACCTGAGCTCTCATTGCGAGCAGTGCTCATAACTTACCTGTTTTTAATATAATATATTAACCTACTTCTCTACTTAAATTATAAAATAAAGTTAAGCTTATATGTAAAAATGTTTATTTGTCTGTAAAAACAATATAGGTATTAAGGTTAACTTCACTGTAACATCGTGTCCTGATTTTCACTGTTGCTGGTAAACTTTGTTCCGGATTTGTACTATTCCTGCATCATGTAACACTATCCCGTACCATCTGTGACAACGAGCAGCCCTCGGGGAACCCCAGGCATTTAGCCCTTCCTAAATCCGTGGGGAACTGACACCGTTGCAACTTTTCTAGATATTTTTTTTTATGAAATAGGAGGGCAAACGATCAGGTGGTTCACCTGGTGGTGAATGATCAACGTCACCCACGAACGTCTAAAATACCAGAAGTTGCGAAGATGCGTTCCCAAGGAATTCTCAAATTTTAGAAGCGAATAAATTATATCTATAAATTGACCATTTGTTTTAGTTTATGAAATAACAAAGGTCAGTCGTTAAATAAACTTATACATATACATTTAGTTGGTACGAGTATGAGTAAATAAAAATTGTCGTAAAAAAAAATTTGGTGGTTGGAATAGATTATAATATATGTTTGCAGTTAAATGACTTCTTAGAGTACTCATATTGATTCTGGCCCGTATTTCGTACAATGTCCTCTAGATCCATTGGCTGGATAATAATAAGAAAAAAAACTGAGAATAGAACAAACTGCTGCAGCCATGAAAAGGTACCTGCTCGACTGAGTTAGGCGTAGAACCGGTACTGAACTCTGGATCAAGCAATGGTCCGACGATTGGAGAGGAGTGTTTATAAGCATTGAGTAGATGTACGGGTACCGGGCTGCCCGTGGTGTGCCTGGCTAGAATGTCACCAGCCCCCATCTTTCCGTCCCACATGAACGATTTTTCAGAAACCAAGCCATTCCGTATGATGGGTGTTGAAATCGCCAAATACTCTTTATTAGGGATCTGCTCAAGCGTGAAATCTGTAGCCATCTCATGTGCATGTGTTACATAAATTGATATAATATTATGTCATTATCGTTATTATGGGACCTACAAAGAAACGCGTAGATCTGCGGATGGTCATCGCAGTCTACGCGCAGTCAGATGTTAGACGCCGAGCACCGATATCCTCTGATGTGAACATAACACCCCAGGCAAGGAGAGGAGGGGGAGGGGGCATACAAGTGTAACTCATAAGGATATAGTGTGGCACTACCGCTAGCATTTTTTCCTTGTGTTAGTGTCACGCTGTTTTTATTCTCGCACCGGTCGTTTGCGATGGATGATGTTGACGAGGGCATTATTTTTTGTTTTTTAAGTTTCTTTTCAATTGCTTGCATTATGTATGGGGGGGGGGGGCTTTGATTGGAATTGAGCGCTCAAGGCGGGAATCAATTAATTCAGGAAGCATACAATTTATATAAAATTTGGTTAATTGGCCAACCAGTAATACTACTACTATTATTACTACCAGAAAATCTGTCGCCAAGCGTCTAACGGTGTGTTCCGGCAGCTGTCCTTGAGAGCCAGTTATTCTATGATAGACTGAACAACATCTTTGACCACATCATCACTTACCATCAGGTGAGATAGTGGTCAAAGGCTAACCTATGAGACATAAAAAAAGATTAGCCAGCAACATTAACAATGCGCGCACTGAATGTTAAAATTTATCAAGAAAACATTTTTCTTGTGTATCACTTACCTATGATTTCTATTTTATCACTCCTACGTTTGACTTCAATTTATATTTTCTTGTACACGCATATTTTTTGCGTTTACGGTCCATATTCTAATCAAATATCTATTAACAAAATAAATATACAGAAAATTACAATCCCCTACATTTTTTTTTGTTAAGTAGAGCAGCTTTTGATGTGTATCAGTGCACGAACAAGGTTAGAGCGAGAGCAATGTAAGAGCGAGAGGTACGCGCAAAATTTTTCGTGGCCCAGACGTCCGAACTCTGAGACGGCTCGGCCGTCACTGAGGTTTTTACAACGGGATTCTAGTACATAAACTCATTTTTCTTAGTATTCTATATGAAATTATTTTAACTTCAGTTATTAACTTGAAATGCTTATTTATATATTAATCCATTAATTAAACAACAGCCATTGTAAAAAAGTAATTACTACTAAAATACGCTCCGATATTAATAAGAAGAAACCAGTTTTATAAGCACTAAAATAAAATAAATTTGACGAAATTCCGAACTAATGTTTAAGATAACGATAGATATTTAGATAAAAATAACCACCGCATTTTGGAGACAAAAATGAGGTCCTATTTCTGTGCTGAGCAGTTTTCCTGTTTTCTTTTATGTTGCTACGAAAAAAGTACCCAAATCTAACCCAAAATGTGTCTGGGCACGACAGAGCCGTGTTTATCGTTTGATTTGTAAACCACAATCCTTCTTTTTGAACCTTAAAAATATATGTAGTGATAGCTTATATGAAGCATATTTATGTGATACAAGTATTTTATTATGTTCCTTAAATAAATTTATAATAAAACTGGGTTTAAAAATACAACAAAATTGCGCAAATTCGATACCCCGTGTCGACTTTGCAAGACTGCAGCCTTAAGCGCATGCATAGCAGGATAAAAGCGTCGTACTATTGGAAATCTATGCGTTCAGACATAGAACGTTTTTTAAAAGATTGTAAACTGTGCCAAGTTAACAACTTCTACTAGTACCAAGTTATAACTTCTACTAGTACCAAACCATTTGAAAGATTAGCTCTTGATATCGTCGGCACTTTACCTGAAGCAGGCTTACAGAAATTCTAATACATTTTAACTCTTCAGGACGACTTAACAAAATTCTCTTGTGCCTATCCAATGATTACCTCAACAACTGATGAAGTTGCAAGAAACCTTATTCATTTCTTTTCATTATTCGGATTTTGTAAAACTATCTTAACCGATCAAGGAACTTGCTTTACTTCAGAGTTATTCAGACAGTTAACCAAAATTTTAAAAATAAAAAATCTATTTTCAACCCCTTATCATCCGCAAACGAACAGATCTCTTGAACGTCCTCATGCTACATTAAAATAATATTCAAGATCATTTGTTAACGACAACCAGAATGACTGACGTTGATACCTAGCTACAGCTATTTTATCTTATAATACTACTCCACATTGTACTACTCAGTACACACCTTTCGAGTTGTTATACAGCTATAAGCCATCGATACCTAGTAGTGTATATGGATCTGGTGACAGCACCACCTATCAAGAATATGTTCGTGCTTTACAATATCGGATGAAATATTCACGCGAAAGAGCTATAGAGCATATAAATAAACATAAAGAAACTTCTAAGCGATATTATGACTCATCTTCTCGTGAACAGTCTTATAAAACAGGTGATATGGTATATCTAAAACACCATCACAGGCTACGAAAAGCCTTATCTCCCATCTGGAAGGGACCTTTCAAAATATTTAAAACACATGGTAAAAATAATGTCACTCTCTGCACAAATCGAAAGCACGTAAAGTACCATATAAATGAAATAAAACCTGCATAATATTGTTATTTTTTACTATCTATTGTTTCAGATACGATACTCCTATTCAGTACGAGTCAATGAAAACCAAGTGAGCCTATTTTACACAGTCCAGGTGGATATATTTTGACCCTACGTCTGTTGCTTATTTTTACAATGATTACTGGAATGTGGTTACCTATGTAGAAATTCTACCTATTAAACCTTATCTAGATAAAATAGAAAATTCTATTCACAGCATTTCTGCTTTTTGCGAAAAGGTTCAAAACTTAGCTATCTTACACATAGATTGTAAAGATATTTTAAATCCTTTAGAGATTTTAATGAATGCTTATTATTTAAAATATGAGTCACTCTCTCACCTTATCGCGGAAAATCCGTCAAACCGACCTAGACGAGCTCTCGAGTTCGGTGGTGAGATACTTAAATTTAACAATATCGCTCATGAAACACATTTAAGTGATAAAATAAAATATCCTATATACCTTGAAAACAAAATATGATAATAAACTAATAATATCAAAATTCACTTACAATTGAATTAAAATATCACCTAGATTATGTTATTATTATCATTATGCCTGCAGATTTTATTGAATTTGATTACTAGCTCGCCATATAAATTAATTTTGTCTGTAGTTTGTTCCTACAGTGGGAGTACAAATAGGAGGGTTACATCGAGTGATTTTAAAGGGGGCGTTAATGGAAATTTTGCTTAGAAGTTCAGAACCATCGATTTTTTTTTGTAGTTTTTTAGTAGAAAAGATAGGTCGGCAATTTGGCGTCTTTTATACCTACAGTGGAAGAAAATGACACTTTTTGCAAAGTTCATCATAATGGAATGATTTGTATAAGGAATTTTTAATCTAAAACAGAGAGAGAGAGAGATAAGTATATTTGATAAATTTAATTTGAATTCTTGCTATTCTATCAATAATTATATTTTATATTGTATAGGGGGCACCAAGCGTGGGATGCATATTCGAGAATGCTTCGTACAAATGTACAATAGAGTACCTACTTTGAAGGTTTTAGCGCGACTGAAACTAACCGAACTTCTCATGACACAACCCAGTGTTCTTGACGCCTTGGAAACGATAGCATTGATGCTATCGGGTTTTATCAAAGAGTAACTTTGAGTCAAGCAGGACTCCTTAAGTCTCTAACGACGCGACGTTACACTCTTGTAGTATTTTCCGTTGGAGCAAATAAGATGATGATGTTGTATTAATTTTACGGATAAAAGTAACTACGGAACATTTAGATGGTTTAAGGTCTAGATTGTTGGCAACACAATAACTATGCAGCCTTGAGAGATCCGTTAGGAATTCATTGAAAAGAACAAGGTTAGAGGTAGTGGAGCGTCCCTTAAGGAAACCATGCTGAGCTAGGTTAAAGCAATGAACGCTACTTGGTTATAGACTATTTTCTCAATCAGTTTTGCATTAATGCTGGGTTTAGATATTGGCCTGTAATTAACGACATCGGTTTCCGAACCTTTTTTATGAATGGGTGAAGCGCTCGTAGCGAATTTTGCTTAGCCGTTCTGAACCGATCAGCAAAGTTAAACAACGTCCGCCTCGGTCATAACCTAGGTCAGTTCGGTCTGCCGTCGGTCCCGGTTGTTGTCTTACGATGGCAGTCGTTATAGCATGGTGGTAGGGCATTTTGAGAATGCCCGCCTGGCTAGCTACCACCCTCAAGTAGAAAATATGTCGCCAAGTACCTAACGGTGTGTTCCGGCAGCTGTCCTTGAGAGCCAGTAATTCTAGGTTAGCCTGAACAACATCTTCGACCACATGATCACTTACTATCAGGTGAGATAGTGGTCAAAGGCTAACCTAGAAGCATAAAAAAAATGGTGAGACGAAAGCTGATTTCCAGATCGTGGGGACAGTACACTCAGGCTGACATTCACAGACGAGATCGAGTTCAAACTCAAACTTTTTTATGTTAAAATATGAGTCTAGACTCAAACTCCAAACAGTTTTTAATTGACAGTCGAGTCCGCCCCAACGGAGCACGAGTATATGCTCAGCGGAGAATGAGACGGGCTGAGTCACCAAATCGGTGACTCCAGTCGAACTCAAACGGCGCGCGGCGCCAAAACGCCACCATCTTTGCTGTGTAGTTGGAACTGAGATATGTATTGTATTTAATATTTTTACTTAAATGAATAATAGCGATGAAGTATTTCCGGATTTAGAGCAAATAGACAATCGAGATAAGTTTGATGTTATTGATGAACAGTATTAACATATTACAGTCAGCTCCAGTACAGTCAGTCAGTTTCAGTCCGCTCACAGCGCCCGCAGGTGAAGGTCGCTCGCTCGCTGATTAACTTACCTGTGTTACTGACGTACCTACTTAGTTAATCTTAGTTGGCGTCCATCACTGTTTTGCGCGTTCGAGTCGTCTCTCGTTTATTAGATAGGTAAAATGTTGAAGTGTCATGCGTGTAGCTCCGAGCACACTGATGGAGTGAGGTGCTCGAACTGTACTACATTCTATTGTTTCGTGTGCGCCAATATCACCGAGAGGAATTATAGGAAATTGAGTCAGGTGAAGAAAGATGCCCTGCTATGCCCTGCCTGCAAGACGCCGCCGCCAACCACAACCAACTTCCCGATGGTGCAGCCCGCGGCCCCTGCCACCCTTGACCTAGTGCTCCACGAATTACGTGATGACATTCGCGGCATCAATGTCCGCCTCGAGCAGCTACCAGCCCTAGTGCAGGATGTTCATGATTTAAAGGAAAAGTTCCATAACTTTGAAAACTCCACGAACGATAAAACGGCGGCCTTGGAGTCACGAATTGCGGCTTTGGAGACAAAAAATAGCACTGACGATGCCTACCCACATTTCCGGGACCAGTTAATGCAGCTTACTGAGAATCTCGCTATTAAGGAGCAACGCGAACGCATTAATAACATTGAATTTAAAGGCGTTCCCATGAAAAAGCATGAAAATTTAATTGATTTAGTGAGCAAACTTGCCGAATCAGTTGGTCAGTCTATCCTTCCCTCGGATATTAATTTTGTTACGAGGGCTCGCTCACCGTCCGACAACAAGCCAATCATTGTTGGTTTCCTAGTACAAAAGAAAATTTGTAAGCTGCAACCAGATCACATAAGAACCTGACTGCTGAGTCATTAGGTATTAGTGGAGCCACGGCCCGGATTTTCGTTAACGACCACCTTACTCGAGAAAACAAACAGTTACTGACTAAGACCAAGAAACTGGCCGCTGATAGGAATTACAAATACACATGGGTACAAAATTGCAAAATTCTATTAAGGAAAAATTATACTTCGCCTATAATCCACATACGCCAAGAAGAAGACCTTGTTAAAATTAAGTGACTATATTTTATTATTGGTTTTTCATTTAAAAAGCACCTACTGTTTACTCTGTACCCATACTTTATAACAATGCCATTTGAACCTACTCATTATAAACTATTAATCATGCTATTATTTTTTCTTATCAAAATTTTCAACTTTACGTCGGTATATTTTAATCCTGCTAGTAAGTATCACACAAAACATAATCTTATCAGTAATATTATACAAACTAGACTTCTATCAATAATTATATCATATTATTTATCAGCTAATTTTATTGATTTTATTCCCATGATGCTATGTAGAATCATACCCACCATGTCGCTTCCCACGACGCCGCTCCGCGCTGCTGGATCGCCGCTTCTCTCTTACCTATACTCGTATATACAGTCTCGTACCTCCTTAGTGTCATACAGCGTTATTATGTCCTCTGTAGCGCGTAAACCCGAGTACCTGCCGCCATCGCACGTGTACCAGTACTGTATAACTGAGTACTTTAGGGTGTATTTTTTTACAAGAAGTAGTCATGCATTACTTAACTCATATCATCATTATCTACATTATTATAGTAGTACTGCCCATACGCGGCAATGGCTTGCACATTTATTTTTCACTTCGGTCAACACTTTCAAGTATTGTTATGCATTTATCTCTTTTAACTTTACACTTTCATGTTCGCAAACATCTGACATAGATTTTAATATTATCACACTTATAATATATAACAGTGCACTTCCCGGCCGAGTTTTCGCTTGGCTGGTAGGTGTTAATGGTTGTTAATATTTATTATCAGAATGTCAGGGGTTTGCGAACGAAAATACCGGAATTTAAGCGTAATGTTCAACTGTGTAACTACGACATAATTGTGTTGACCGAGACGTGGCTCTGGGAAGGTATTAAAACTGAAGAGTTATTCAGTGACGTTTATGCAATTTGGAGACGTGATCGGTGCTACGAACGTCTCAGCCAGACACGTGGCGGCGGAATCTTAATCGGAATCCGCAGTGAGCTGGCTGTGCTCGCGCGTCCAGTATGGCACTCCACCGCTGAGGACTTATGGCTCACTATTAAAATCAAAGCGTCTAACAATAGGCCATCTGTTAACGTGCACATTGGCTGCCTTTACTTAATATCAGAGAACCTAGGATTATTATCGCTATCGGCTCAGCTTGTAAACTTCTGCGATCAAGTACTGTCTATTTCGGCTAATAATCCAACTGACAAACTATTAATCTTAGGTGATTTTAATCAAAGCAATATAACGTGGACAGTTTCGCCCGACCATACTCACGTTTTACCGGTGATAAATGGTGCGGATAATAACCACCTTGAAGTACTTGACTTAATTAATTTGAATAACTTAGAACAATATAATCATGTTAAAAACTTTTATGATGGTAGTATACTTGACCTAGTACTAAGTAATGATGAAGTGTCTGTAATTCATTGTCTGGACCCACTAGTGAAGGAGGATGTTTTTCATCCTGCACTAATTTGCAGGCCACATTTTATTCACTTAAGTCATCTGACCCCTACCTCCAGGCCTAAATACATATACTCTAAAGGCGATTACTCGGCAATTTGTAGTGAGCTTGACACTCATGATTGGAAATCACTCCTCGCTTGTGGTACCATGGATGACTCGGTTGCCCGTTTTTCTAGGATACTCCTTGACCTTAGGGACAAACATGTACCTTGTAAAATGGTGCGGCCAAATAAGTATCCAGTGTGGTACTCACCAGCTCTGCTCAAAATTTTGAAGGAGAAAAATAAATATCACATGAAACTTAAAACATATAATAATATTTCTGACAGGGACTCCTTCAAGGTATTGCGTGAGCGAGTGAGGAGAATAGAGCGTGAATGCTATCTAAGCTATATAGCAAATATTAAAAGTTCTATTCGGGATAGTCCTAAAGCTTTTTGGTAATTTATTCAGTCAAATAAGCAGCACAATTCGTATCCTTCATCTATGTCATATAATGATCGCTCAATCGATACCGGGGAAGACATTTGCAACGCATTTTCTGAATTCTTTAACTCTAATTACTTGCCGTCTACCTCTATAGCTCCTGTTTCCACTACCAACGATACTCGTATTACAACTGATTCCACAGCTGATATATGTAGGTACCATTGAAATATGTAATTACAAACTGCTGAAATTATTAAAAACACTCGATTGCAATAAGTCTGCCGGTCCTGACGGCATAGATCCACATTTGCTAGTTCGCTGTGCTGAGAGCTTGGTGTATCCCGTCTGTCTGCTCTATACAAGGTCAATTAAGGCTGGTATAGTCCCTACAATTTGGAAATCAGCAATAGTTACGCCCATTCACAAGAAAGAACAAAAGCGGGATGTATCTAACTACAGGCCTATTTCCAAGCTCTGTGTACTGGCAAAGGTCTTCGAAAGATTGGTTCATGATCAGTTGTACGCCGTCCTAAAGCACACTTTCTTGCCCCAGCAGCATGGTTTCTTAAAAAGTAGATCAACCACTAGTAATCTGATCACATTCACTGATGCGCTGACGGCAGGCATGGAGGGGGGGAAGCAGGTTGACGCAGTCTATACAAATTATAGCAAGGCTTTGGATCGGATTGACCATTCTATCCTTCTCAATAAACTTTTAGCAGCTGGAATCAGGGGTGACCTATTTCGGTGGTTCACCTCCTATGTTAGCGGTCGTATTCAAACTGTAGTACTGAAAGGATTTGCGTCTCCTTCAACCCCCATTCCATCCGGGGTACCCCAGGGGTCGATTCTTGGTCCTCTACTCTTTGTAATATTTGTAAATTATATTTATCGCTGCTTTAAACATTCGCACTTCTTGTTGTTCGCTGATGACATGAAAATTTATGAAGTTATCCAAAGCCCCAAAGACTCTGAGCTACGTCAAGAGGACCTTAACAGACTGCACACCTACTGTTCACTCAACAAACTTGACCTAAACATACTCAAATGTCTCAGCATCTCATTCAGTCGATCTTCTAATATTTTTGTGTGCAACTATAAGATATGCGGTCAGTCTTTGATGAGAGTCGACTCTGTGGTCGATCTCGGCGTGACGCTCGATTCCAAACTCCTCTTTGATAAGCATATAGAACTTATCTCTGCTAAAGCTATGAAAACTTTAGGCTTCATCATCCGCGTAACTAACGACTTAAAGCAAATTAAAACTCTAAAAATCTTATTCTGTTCTCTAGTTAGGAGCCAGCTTGAGTATGCGTCGCAGGTTTGGAATCCAAGTGCTAACATATATATTAAGATTCTTGAAAAACCACAAAAAAAGTTCCTACGCTACCTAAATTTTAAAACGAAGACATGGTGCAATGACTATGAGGTGAGCTGTTTTCACCACCATTTCTTGCCTCTCCACAAAAGGAGGGAGGGAGCTGATCTTACTATGCTGCACAGTATCGTATCGAATAGGATCGATTGTCCGTCTTTGCTCGCTAAGATAGGACTTTTAACTCCTATTCGGTCAGTGTCTCGTAGAATTTATCTTCAACTACACATCCCTAGCCATCGGACAAACTATCGTGCTAACACATTTCTCTTACGCACCATGCCAAACTTCATCTCGCACCACTCCAAATGTACAGACCTATTCACTACGACGCACTATACTTTAAAAAATCTTATATCTAATCAGTTCTTTGATAGAATGTCTATTCAAACTCGAGAATTTAATAATAACAAAAATAACAGGATTAAAAGAATACCGACTGCAAACAAATAAGTAATAATTTTTATTATAGTATTTTATAAGTTATACTATTCTTTCTCGTTTTTATTTTTCATATGGCATTGACTTTAATATATATTTTATGTTTGTGCTTATTACTTCATTTTCGGTTTTATCTACATAAGTATAATTATAATATATATTGTCATATAGATACATTGACCTCTATATACTGGACTCGACATCTCAAAAGATCAAAGTCGGATAGGTAGGACCAGCTAGCCGGCATGTACTCACCCACACGCAGCTGGTCACTCATAGAAATCACACGTGAAAATTGTGTATTCAAAATGCCATCCTGCGTCCTCAGATACTGCAGAAACCAGTCGGGAAAAACAAATAAAAGCGATGGAATCACTTTTCACATGTAAGTTCAGATTTTGGAATTAAACACACCCGAATACATTATTATTTTGTCGATTTGTAATCGCGAAAGACAATGCTTCACGACACAGCACAGCAGCCATGTTGACGTAGTGAAATTCATAGATTAAGTGGACAGATATGACAACTAGCAACATTGAGTAAATTACCTATTTTTTACTCACGATGAAAAAAGTTTGACGTGTCTGTTTATCAACATAACTTAAAGTTGAAACACTCCAAGGAGCATATTTACTATTCCCTTCATAACTATATAATGTCAATTACTCGTACATATTCTCTTAAAATAAGTTACTAAATAAATACACCAAATTCGGATTTATATTTTTAATTGTGTATTTTATTTTAATATTATTTACTTAATAGTACCTATTTACTTATGCAAAATACGATTATTACCTTTTTTTAATCTAGATTTTATATTATCATAATATAAAATCTAGATTTAAAAAACTTAGTAACACTTTGTTTCTAGTAAAAAGCCAATTGTACCTTTACTTTCAAAAACTGAATAGCGCAGTTAGTGACCCTCAGTAATACTTAATTTTTAACCCTATTTTACTATTTTTTAACTAATATACTCTTCACAATGTTTCGTAGGTACAAAAGCCATGTCCGTTCTGTGTGCTTATTGTCTTTGATATTGAGAAACCATACCTCAGCGTTGTGGCGCTGCGTGTTTGGATATTTGGTTAGACGATATAATTAGTTCTAGACTGCAGTCCGATCTCGTAAAGCGCTGAAGCGCACTTGAGTTTAAAATAATCAAAAATGGCAGCGGCTTTTGTCTCAAATGTCTTCTCTAGTGTAACGTATATCTCGATGTATAGATATAACTTACCTATGAGTGTTACTATGAGCGAAAACTTCTTAAGCTTAGAGAGAGTATTAGACTACTGTTCTCATCATTTTGTATTTAATAAGCTGTTTGTTTTCCATGGAATGTAAAATAAAATAAATAAAATATTACGACGACGCGGAGTAAAAAAACCGTTACAGGTTCCCAAAGGCGGAATGTCATCATGCCAGCGCTCGCGCTGCGGGAGTATGCTTTCCAACAATTTAACAAGAGAGGGCTACCTATCTGTGTTGAATTATTGTTTTGGTATCTCTAGCTCATGTTTTCATGTTATTTCATGCTTTTTTAAATTGCTTGGGGGTTGCCTAAAACATATAATGATTGTGAAACTAATTCTATAAGTTTCCCATAAACACTAAATTCTGATACCTAGAAAGTTAATACTCTGCACTGTAAGATTGCTCCACGCTTCTTCTTTTACTTTATTTATTTAATTAAAACGGTAAACCAATAACATTAATTAAACATACAATTCAAAATAATTCATCATTAATAAATGCAGCATTTGTACATTTTTACTCCAATATATATATAAAAGTACCTTCCAACTCCCTCAAATATTACTTTAAGAACACCGTTAATGCTGGGCGGGATTTATTTTTGATAATGTTATGTAAGTATACCGCGAAGATTCAAATTCAAAGCTCAATTCACGCCCTTTCATGTTTTGTTTCACTTACTCGCATAAATTATTTTTATATTTGTCCCTTTCTAACATAATGATACCAGACAAGAAAAAAGAAAATAAAACAAAGATGTTGAACAATATTTGTCTATGGCTGGAGGCAAACTCGATGGAGTCGGTATGGAGCTATCGTTCGTTCTCAAGTGTGAATTTAAAAAGTCGGAGTAAACTCGTCAAACCTGGAGTTCAAACTCCGGTGAGATCGGTCGAAGTAAACTCGGCCCACTGTCTGAATGTCAGCCTAAGAGATAAACATCACGTTGTTGAACAAATATCTGGGTATAAAAAACTGAATGTATCAGTGCGGCGCGCGGCGACGCCACCTCGAGCCTCGAATAACTCATTTGAAGGGTAGATGGATGTTCTGTGTTACCGACACCTTTACTTGCATAACCCACAATGTTAGTAGTATATTCTGAAACAGACCCTAAACTAAGAACCTGCCATAGTTAATGCTTACAATTATTATAATATCTACTATGTCATAGTAGCTGCCCGACATCTTCTGCATCGAGGTTCGGCAATTTTAATGAAAAACTCAGGTTAAAAAATCATGATTATGTATATTTAAAAAAATTAGGATAAACGTTTACATTAGATACCTACTTAAAATCACCTGTACACGTATTATACACATCGATCAATTATTTTGAGAAATTTTGGACTTTGGATATAATGCAATATTATACCGAATGTAAGCAAAACATTTATTTATTTACACATGTATAATTTTAAACATTAACATATAGGTACAATGAGACTTACATCAAAAATAAAATAATATTGTAATGTTAAAGATCAGATTATAATATTCTACCTAGAAGTCCTGTTCAACAATGCACACATCCATCGCACACATCACACACACACATGCCTCAAACACACAAAGTTACCTCAGCGATCAACTGTTCCGTGGCTGACAAATACTTACACTTCCCTATTTTTAAGCTGGTTTTCCTAGATATTCTTAGTAAACCAATAATATATAAGATTTCTGTAAACGTTTTTCTATTCATGGACATGAACAGATATATTATTACAAACTCGATACCATTTTTAATTTATAATCATTCTTTTTTCTCATTATTTTGAGTTATCATAGAGTTTTCCTTCAATTAAATATTTAATATTAATTCATAACGAATGAAAATATATTAATTCATCCAGTTGTAAAACAATAGCTTGACCTCGCAGAACACCCGCTGTCTGCTGCCGAGCTGAGCTCGCACGCTGCAGTGCAAGGCTGATGTCGCTGCGGGCTGTAGTAAGGCTCTGGCCCTTTCGTTACTGGATAATGAGCAGCATGTCTTTAGTACATATTGATAGATCAACATGTCCCAGAGATACCTGGTACCGGTACTAATAGCTTTAGTTTCCTCTGAACAAATTTTTACAAAAATATTTGAAAAATTACAAATACACCGAAATACAAATTGTATCATTTAACATAATGTATTGTTTTATGAAACTGCTACATATTATCTATATCGAAAAATATAATCATTATAATAGCGAGCCACCTGTGTACTATAAGTAAGTATTATTGATTAAAATTTGGCAACGATCTCACTCCGACGACCTCTGAGGATCTAACTGCAGTGACGTCACAACTACGTCACCCGATGTGCCGTCCTGCTCTCGCAACGCACGTGTGACGTCACCGCGCCGACAATTTAGTTTTGCACATACATATATCACATAAACGTTTCCATTCAGAAACCGTTCAAACCGTTCATACAGATACTTTATGTACACGACTAATTTCAATATACAGGTAAACTTAAATGTAGTCCGATGGTAAACCTAAGCGTTTACCATCACACGCCGGAACGATCAGTCTTCTCATTGCAAAACATTATCATAACATGTATCTTTATATTATTTACATGACATCATCTACGCACAAATTTATATTTACATGAAAAGTTTCGTCCCAGTATTTCGTTCTCTCGTATATATGTATATATACACTGACGCACGACAATACAACGTAATTGTTCATCTTATTGACATAGAAGCGGCGGCATTCGTCCACAGGCCCTCGACAGAGTACCGTCGTTACAATGCAGTATAGAGGCGGCGCAGAACGCTCCAGCTATATGTACGTCGGCGATAATGGACGGGAATCGAGTCACTTCTACACTTGAGCAAACAAAACGTACATTTCAAAAGATCATCTCTTCGATGCAAAATATAGTATTTCAACGTACATACTCGTATATTGCAACAAGATGTAAACACAAAAGTACCAAAGTTGGAGCATGTAACCGGTGCGGTGACGTGTAGGTGACGTGACGTGTAGATGACGTGAGGCGACTATAGAATGCCGTTGGTGTAGTACTGGTAGTTGTCGTAGAGGCGCGTAGAGAGCGAGCGTAGCGCGTCCCGCACGAGCCGCTCTACGAGCGCGTGTAGCTGCGCCTCCGTCCGCCCGAGGTGGAACCGCGCCCGCAGTGACGTCACCGCGCTGCTGCTCCGCAGGCACGCCACCTGCCCGCCTGCGCCAACGAACAGCAACACTCGTCATGTCCCTATACTTGTGGTACACTTGTGCCTACTATTGCTATTTGCTACTGATCTATAATGAGAAAGGGGTTCCAACATTTTTGTATGAATGCTGGCATATCCTTCCGCCGCCATTTTCATTTTTTGTAAAGTAGCTAGTCTGTTGCATCGCCTTTAATAAGTGCTGGAGGAGCGGCCGAGTACCAGGGGACTGGTACAAGGCTGTGATTGTGCCGCTATATAAAGGAAAAGAGTCCCAACAAGACTGCAAGAATTACCGCGGAATTAGCCTCCTCAGCGTCAGCGATAAAAGAGACAGATGAGAAAGTATGGGATGCACAAGCTAGTTAAAAAAGGGAATGGGATGTACGGATCAGGTCTTTACGATGCATAGCCGAAAATGCAATATGTCTACTACGCTTTCGTAGATTTAGAAAAGGCTTATGATAGGGTGAGTAGGCATGAACTGTGGTCGGCGTTATCTATGAATGCACTGAATGGTAACCTGATCCAAGCGCTGGAATCCCTCTGTGCTTGTGTTAGGCAGGGAGGGTCAGCGGTAGCGTCACCGTGCCTGTTCAACCTACTCGTGGGTAATTGTTACACAAACCTGTCTGTGGAAAGTGTGAATATGGATTAGGAATGAACGAGTTACTCATCAAATGTCTTCTCTACGCTGATGATCAAGTGATACTAGCGTCGTCGGTAAAGGAGTATATAGTGAGGAGATGGTGAATGTTATACACGAGGGTTTAGAAAGAAAATAAACGTAAATAAGATGTAAGTTATAGTGTTTCAACGAGATGATAGAATAACCAACTACTCTACTACTAACTCTGGAATAACTACTAATGTATGGGAGTGAAAGTTGGGTATGGCAGAAAAAGCATGAAAGTAGAATAAATGCAGTGGAGATGAGCATTGAGAAGTATGATAAGGGAATGATGTGGTCTGAATGAGGATGTAGTGACAAAAATCGAGAAAGGTATGATGGTTTGGACATGTGGACAGAATGAATAAAATGAGAATGACGAAACAGGTATACTTGGGAAAAGTGAATGGAAGTGTTGGAAGGGGAAGACCTAGGCGAATGTTCCGAAATCAGATTGAAGACGATTTGAAAAAAGGCCAGGTCAGGAGTACCCTATTAGCTTATGTATAAAAGGATTGATGGGTGTAGATGAAGCGAAAGAGATATGTAAGGATCGTAGCAAGCGGAAATCTGTGGTCTCTGCCTACCGCTACGGGATAGAGGCGTGATTTTATGTAAGTATGTATGTCAATTAAATGTCGCCACAACACTTAATTGACACATAGAGAGCTCACTGTGTGAAAATAGTCTTACGAGCACAACTGGGATCGGTTTATTAATAAGGACCTTAGTTAACGCTGTTAACGCAACAGGAGCTGTATGGTAACTGTAGGAGTCGGGTACAGGTAGAGGGAGCGGCGCTCGGACAGGGTAGGGGAGGGGAGGTGAGGTGAGGGGTACCGTATGATACTGACCTATGGTCATGATCTCGACGAGGTTGATGATGTTGTCGCAGTGCTTGCGCGCCGCGATGAGCCCGCGCAGGATCAGGATCTTGAAGTACTGGAACATGTCCGACTCCTCGCCATCCATCACCTCCACGAACTCCGCCGTCAGCTGGAACACCACAAGGGGGAAGCTCAATCTCAGCGCCGCGCCGCCCACACCCCCACCACGAACCTTCTACTCACCTTGAAGGGCGAACTCTCGAAGCCGAGGTTCTTCGGCGAGGTGGAGAAGATGAAGCCGAAGTCGATGTGGACGATGTGCCCCCTCGAGTCGAGCAGGATGTTCCCGTTGTGGCGGTCCTTGAGCTGCAGCAGGTAGGAGAGCAGCGCGTAGGCGGCCGCGGACTGGATGAAGGCGGTCTGCGCGCGCAGGAACCCCTCCGAGGTGGGCGGGCCGTGCTCCAGCTGCAGCCACGCGCGCAGCGACGCGCCCGACTGCTTCTTGATCTGGTGCAGCGACACCGTGTCCGGCACGGGCGCGATCAGCCCGCACTCCCCGCCCAGGCACACCACGCGGTAGGGCGCCAGCGCCAGCGGCACGCGCTCCGCCGCCCACGCGCGCGCCAGCGCCGCCCCCACCTGCGCGCAGAGCACCTCCGCGCGCAGGTCGTCGCCCACCTTCACGATGCAGCCCACGAGCCGCCACCCGGGCAGCGCCCCGTACGGCGAGCCGAGCCGCGTGCGCGCCGCCTTGCTCTCCCAGCTCTCCTTGAGCGCGGCGGCCGACGGGTCCAGCGGGTCGTGCCGGAACGCGTTCCCGGCGCGCGCCGCCGTCGCCTCCGCCAGCCGCCGCCGCACCTCCCCCGCCCCCACCGCCAGCGTCTCCCTCTCCCCGCCCCCGCCCGACGACGCCACCGACAGGCAGTCCTCGTCCGCGGGGCTCCAGCAGTCGGCGGCGTCGTCCTCCTCCCCCCCCACCACCCCCGCGCTCTGCTGCAGCGACACCGAGCAGTAGGCGGGGGGCGGCGAGGGCCACCCGCCCCCCGGCCCCAGCGTCTCCTCCGACTTGGCGTGCCGCATGGGGGGCGAGTGGGGGGCCGGCGGGGCGGGGGGCAGCGCGCGCGGCGGCAGCACCGCCCCCTCGCCGATACCCTCCAGCACCTCCACGTATATTATGTACGGCGCCTGCAATGCACATGGATCACTCGTTACGTGGATACATCCTAAAACCCTCGTTTTTTGAAACTATTTTTTCAGAAAATGATTTTGATCTTATATAGAAAGATTCTTCAAACATTTTGGAAAAAATCAGCCATTTATCGTCCTACAGCGTCGACACCGACGCTGTAGGACGATTATTGCTACATTACATCGAAGGGTTTCACAATTAATAGTTTTAGACTTTCAGGAAACAATCCCGTTTCAAAGGATAAGTTAATTAAGAAGTGTAAGCAGATGCTAAAACGAAGCATTTTGATACGGATCTCATCAAAACCCTCTGAACTTGTGTTCCGGCAGCAGACCTAGGTAATTTTTAACAGTTTTTATCGCACTAATGGGGGACGCTGATGATGATGAAAATGATCTGCAGCCTTTGTACTAAGTGAGGGTATAAGCTATCTGCATACTGAATTTCATGCAAATAATTCAAGCCGGTGTTGAGTTAAGGGGTAACAAACAAACACACAAACATTTGCCTTTATAATATTTGTAGATTCTGTAAGATATACATACCAAATTATCTTTTTTTTTATTGCTGATAGGTTAGCCTTTGATCACAATCTCATCTGATGATGTGGTCGAAGTTGTTAACAGGCTTAACCTAAAATTACTGGCATTTAAGAACAGCTGCCGGAACACACCGTTAGATGCTTGGCGACAGATTTTCTACTTGAGGGTGGTCGCTAGCCAGGCGGGCATTTTCAAATGCCCTACCACCATGCGGTGAAGCTCAAGCCCGCGGCGGGATTCGAACCATGGACCTGCTACGCGGCAGTCCATAGCCAATGCCACTGAGCCATCACTGCTTCAAAAAATAATGTTTATAACTTGTTTGGAAGTACACCGTGTTAGAGACATACTGCAGAGGATACAGGGTGTTTGATAACTTTACAGTTATAATAGAATAATGTTTATTGCCATAAGTACATAAGTAAGTAGACTGGTAATGCTACATACACACTATACTTAAGTAGTAATTCATCTTACACATTTAACACAACAGTTTTAAAATAATTATAAGTAATGGTAAACATCACCACTCTACGCTTTAATCACAAGACTATCCAAGCGCAATAGGGGTTTTGTTATGTTCATATCGCATGCTAACATAACGCTGTTCTTCAGTCACCCGGGAGCTCGGGCTCGGGCTGTGGTCTTACTGAGCCGAGGCGCCCACGAACGTTTACAAAAACCATTGAATATTAAATTAATCAACTCACTCGCAATGTCAGTACGATTCGTAATTATTATGTCATTTACTTTAATTTCCGTAATAAATTCGTGTTTAGCCAAATATTTTTTAATCCTTAATGAGTTTCCGAGAAACGCGACATACGAGTATGATATTTGAATTAATTATATATTTGTCATTAAATATTTTTTGTGCTTCGTGCAAGCAGCGTCGAAGATACTTTGAATAAGATAGGTAATTAACAGATCGAGCCAAATTACTTTTATTTCGTCTGGATCTGTGTCTACACAATATATAACGTAGCGATGGTAACTGATTAAGACAATAGTGATATTAAGAGATATTTTCATTACTGTAATCCTTCCTGGTTGTATTAAAATAAGACGGTATTGAAGTCTTGCTTTTTGTCGGAAAGTGTAGCATTTGTGTTGCATTGTGGTCTGAAAGAGCAAGCTCAAATAACTCACCAACTGCCCCTTTAATATTGCTAGTTAAATAATCTAGACGAGCTTCTCGTCTGGTTGGTGAGTTGATAACTCTGTACTAGAATTATAATTTGAACAATAAAATCTCCCGCCAAAACAATATTATGTGTTGAATATTATTTTGTAAGATTGTACAAAAGTAAGCCCAGTTTGGAGATTGTGCACAGCGCTGTTTGGACGGTACACGATAGGTGCAACCCACTATTTGACTATATAGTGGCATAGCACAGCACTGCACTCGCGTTCTTCTTTCAACTAATATCGCTACTCCTCCCCTTCGCTGCCTAATTACTCTACTATAAGTACCTGCGGCACGATAACCATATAATATATTAGAATTACTCTCATTACCTAATTCAATAAAAGTTTGTTGACAAAGTATGTTTGAGCTGAACACCTAGATTTGAAAGTTCGTTCGTTGTTACGTCCATGACATCTCTCTTGGAGCTATATTCCGGTGGAGAATTCGCTAATGATGACACTCACTTCTTGTAGGGACGAAACAATGTTTAATTAACTGATTGTAGCGAATAATCTCAAAGTGTTTTTTTAATAGTTTTGAAATAGAAAGGTATTGTACATGTGTTGGGAAAGGATGTGCAGGTGATAAGGCCAGTGGTGCATGTTTTACAAATGTATGTTTGTTGTGGGATTTTTTGTTAGTGTATTATGTATCGAGTTTGTAGTTAACCTAATATTTGCAAACGTACCTAGTCAAATTGGTTTATGATACGGTTAACTTCGTAACTAATAGCCCTAGATAAGTTTCTATTAACATACTATTCAGTCTGTTTTCATTTAAGCGTAGGCTACTTGCTCCTTACGCCAACTACAATATGTAACAACAGGACATTTGTGCAATCAATTTAAAATCGTACTAAATTGTATCATCAATCTATCAGAGTTCTTATCGTGCTCTCCCAACGACAAAAATTACCCTTTCCTCTTTGCCCGCATCCGAGATAGCATACGGTTTTATAAACGACATTATTTAGATTCAGATTCAGATCATTTATTGCTTCCATCAATAGTAGTACATACAAGTTGTTACAATAGATAACAGTACAGTACATTAGGGACCCGTCGCGTCGGGCACACCAACATAGAACAGAGGAGGACGTTATATTTATATTGAATTTGATTTTATATTATGTGTATGTATAATAAATGTCAAAGGTAAGTAGATCTAGTTAGTAATTAGTCATTTTCATCTAAGATGTCATCAATTGTGTAATATGCTTTTTTAATGAGAAGCTGTTTAATGTTTTTCATAAAAATCTTGTCATTTTCTTCACGCAGAAGGTCTCTTGGTAATTTGTTATATATGTTTACTGACATGGGTAATGTGCTAGACGAGTGCACTTTTAGTCGCGTCACAGGTTACAATAACCGGTTTGCATGACGAAGTGTGTAGTTTGTATTTAAATCTTGACGTTTTTTTAGGGTTCCGTAGTCCTGACAAGGAACCCTTATAGTTTCGTCATGTCCGTCTGTCTGTCCGAGGTTTTGCAGAGAGACCATTAGTCCTAGGAAGCTGTAATTTCGTATGGATATGTAAATCAATTACGCCGATAAAGTGGTAAAATACAATTTTGAAAAATATTTTTACCTTGGTACTTGGTACCTCCCGTACAAGTGACGTGGGGATGAAATTTTTTTTCGTCGTCTATCTCTTTGTGTGTGGTATGGTTGAATAGGTCTTTTAAAATGACTTAGGGGTTGCTAATATTGTTTTTCGATTTAATGCTCCATTTACGAAATATTACACTTTAAAGTACAAATTTTTGTTCCAGCAGGGCGTCCCCCCCCCCTCTAAAAGCTAAACTGCTGGCTTGAAAAATCTGTAAAAATTCAAGCTGATAGTGCGTTTCATGAACTTTAAAGGAAAAGTATAGCGGTTGATATAACTTCATTAGTTTAGCAGTAATAGTCGTTTAACTTGGGTGTTGGATAATTTTGTACCAAATATAAAATCTATACAATAAATTCTTTAAAGTGACTCAGATGAAGTAGTTGAATGTTTATAAGGGGTAAAGACTGACATTGAAAACTTTATCTAAAATAAAAATCTTAAAATAATAACTATACCCTATGTCATACATAATAGACTAGCTTTCCAGCCGCGGCTCCACCCGCACGTATTGCGGTTATCGCGCAAAACCATTAACCTCTTTTTGCGCAGTTGGATAAAAACTTCATGCTAAATTACATTTCCATGCTAAATTAAATCTAAAACGGTCCAGTAGGTTTTAAGTTTATTCGTTGCATACAAAAATACAAATCTTTCCTCTTTATAATATTAGTATAGATATAGTTAGGACAGTACAAAGATTCGACTTTTATAGGTATAAAGTACTTTTTGGACCTCATCCTCGCCGTACACTAGAAGTGTTTGCTGTCTGTACCTGTCGTACAAAGGTCATCGATCACTTCATTTCACACATCATCAATTTGCTGGTTGTAGGCTTTTCAATCGTGTAAATTTTTTAATCGGTAAAGAGAAGATTTCTGTGCCCTTCACTTGCGTATTGCAACGGGCAAGGCACTCTATTTAATTTTAAAGTTTGATTTAGGGCATGTACTGTATATCGACGATAAGCACCGAGCTTCAGGTCTTGTTTTATAATACGCGACATTTTCCTAGCGGGAATTTTCATTTCTCGCAATAAGATTATTGTTAAGTTATCATAATATTTTTACTTCCTAATGGGATTTCGACCAATTCTGGCTTTAACAGCATTAATTTGTAGTTCGAAGACACGCGGCTGCCCTAATCTTTTATGGTCTTCGACGGAGGAAGTGTTGTTGTATCTGTTGATATTACGATATACGACCATACGGCTGATACCAAGCTTTAGAAGTGTCTGGAATATGACCGACGCGACGACGGCTCAATACCTACTTTGTACAAGGCGAATACTGCTATCCTATTTACTTTAACACCTCGAAGTCATTTCATATTGTTATTTGATAATGAACACGAAATAATATACTAAATGGCGCGAAATCGAAAGAAAATTTTAAAGTAATAAACGCGTTCCAAATTATAAAGCTGAAAAGTTTTTATGTTACAGTATTTATGGCCAGACTAGTTATTATTATCTAGTATAATAGCCCATTTATAAGCTTACTTGTGTGATGATTTTGTTAACTATGTTCAGTATTTTATGGTATTTTTATAATTATTTGTATTATTTTAAGATTTACAAATATTAAGTTGCTGATTTGTCTTTTAACGAATGTGTCAATCATCAGTAAGTCTATTGATTAAGTACTATGCTGCCTTCTGATTGGTCGGCCTCACCTATCTGGATATCTTCCGATGACATGTTTAACTGGGTGGGGAGAACGATCGTCTAAGTCAGTCGGTCGGTAGAACTCGATGGAGTAACTAACATCTATTACCCGTGTATTCTTGAAGTTAATAATTTACAGTGTGATTCTGTTTATATACGTATTGACCACTTACTGTGTGATCCATAAGTGCAAAGCAGAATAAATTGTATCAAGGTTTGTATCTGAGGTGTTTGATTTTATCACACTTGCATAAATAGGTGTATACTTTTTATTTTTCTTTTATATATATTTCAACTTTTTTATAATACAATAATTATTTATGCTACAGCAAATAAATTAAATGACATTCAAATTCTTACAATGTACCAACGGATTCTGGATCGCGCTATCATTACGTTTTCATTCGATTATCTACCTAAAGAATTCACAAACGAATTTTGTTTATTTTCCGAATAACAATTGAAAAATAACTTGGCAGCAATTGTACTCTTATTTCTTAAATTTAGCAGGAAGAAAGTGGGGGGAATAAAGAACTACAGAATCGTTCTATATTATGATAACGGGCTTCTACGGAACCCTACATTGTGCGTGGCTCGACACGCATTTGACCGTTTTTATAAAAATAAGGATAATTGCGTACGAATTTGCATATTTCAAATATGTATATACTTGCCAGGGTAAGGATTTTGTATTTAACAAAATAAGGTTTGCAACTTTCAATCTGTTCTATATTCGCTAAGATACGGATGAGTTTTTCTGCATAGTAAATATATCGCTCGCAGCGCTGCTGTTCCCCCAGAGTATGATTCCATAGCTTAGTCTGGAATATGCACGTAATACATAGAAATGGCCGTTTCCAAATCAGTCGACTTCTTTATTTCTCGAAGGGCGTACGTGAGTGATGACAGTTGCGATTTAATGTTCATAATATGTGTGTCAATTTGGATACCTAATAAAGTGCATTCATTTACAGTTTGTAATTTAGTGCCGTGAAACGAGTAATTTAATTTGAGCGGTGGTTTTTGATATGGATGAAAAGTAATAATTTTGGTTTTAGCTAAATTGAGTTCAAGGTTGTGTTTGTGCATCCAGTCAGTTGTTTTTTCGAGCATTGCGGTGAGTTTAGCATGTACGTTCGTGCCATATTTTGTTGAAGTCAGTAGGGAAATATCATCTGCAAAACAAACGCAAGGCACTACAACTTACAATTTTAGGAAGATCGTTTATGTATAAAGTCGGTCACTCATTGCTTTTTCGAAGATTTTAGATGCAGAGGGTTACAAAAGCTATAGGGCGATAGTTATTAGGGTCAGTTTTTAGGTCCTTTTTGTGGATAGGTTTTATTATAGCCGTTTAAAGTTGTTCTGGGAAAACCCCTTGTTGAAATGTTTGGTTTATTAGTAAATAAAACGGCAATGTAAGTTCACCAGCACATTGTTTAAGAATACTTGATGGGAATTCATCAATGCCGTGGCTATGTTTATTTTTGAGGTTTTTTATTAGTTTGTATGTTTCGCGCGGTGTTACCGGTGTTAAGAACATAGTATTTTTTATGGAACCTTGGAGGCATACCGTTTGGTTTTGCGAGCTAGGCTGTGATATATGAGTTTGCGAAGGTTTTATACCTATTGATAAAAATAATGTATTGAAACTGTTTGCAATTTCTTTCGGATTTGAAATGACTGAATGATTTATGTGTAGTTTTTTTTTTTTTTTTTTTTTTTTTTTTTTTTTTATGTAATGGATTGGCAAACAAGCAGACGGCCCACCTGATGGTAAGCGGTTACCGTCGCCTATGGACATTTGCAACACCAGGGGCGTTATCAATGCGTTGCCGACCCTGTAAGACTCTTTTAACACCCTTTTTGAAGGAATCCATACTGTAGCTCTGCGGAAAGACGCTAGATGGAAGATCATTCCACATTTTGCAAGTATGCGGTAAGAAGGAACGCATAAATCGAGCTGTGTGAGATTTCCAGGACTCGATTATATGTGGATGAGCTTTTAACCGGTGACGCGAGGTACGATGGTAGAATCGCGATGCCGGTATAAGATCAAACAGCTCCTGAGAACATTCCCCGTTATAGAGCCTGTAGAATACACAGAGCGAACCGATGTCTCTACGGAGGCTCAGTGGCTCAAGGTGGTCAGAGAGCGCGGGGTCGTCGACAATTCGGACCGCTCGACGCTGAATAGCATCGAGAGACTGGAGTTGGTACTTTGGTGCGCCATTCCAGAGGTGAGAGCAGTACTCCATGTGAGGGCGAACTTGCGCTTTATAAAGCAAAAGTCGCTGTCTCGACGTGAAGTACCGTTTCACCTTATTAAGCACACCAAGTTTCTTGGATGCCAATCCAGCCTTACTCGCGATGTGACAGCGGAACTGGACATCTTTGGAAATGTCGACGCCAAGAACTCCAATACTCTCTGCGATTTCTAGGGGAATACCCTGAAACTGCGGAACGATGATGAACGGGGTCTTTTTCGCGGTGAAAACGCATGTCTGAGTTTTTGTAGGGTTGAATTGGACAAGGTTCTGCTGTCCCCAATGTGAGACGCGCTCCAATGAACCCTCAACTTCAGACACAAGACCAGTTCGGCTTTCTTCTACTCCGACGCGAGGGGCATTAGCACGGCCAGAATATTGCGCATCGCCCGTGCTATCGTCCGCATAGCAATGCATGTTGCAGATTTGCAACATGTCATTGATATGCAGAATAAATAACGTAGGCGATAACACTGATCCCTGAGGGCTGCAGCATTAATTGGCATGGGATCGGAGCAAGCTCCGTCGACAACGACACGAATGCTCCGTCCAGATAAGAAACTGGCGACCCATGTGCAGAACCCCTCGGAAAGGCCGTAAGATGGCAACTTCGAAAGAAGTGCCCTGTGCCAGACCCGATCAAAAGCCTTAGCAATATCCAAGCTGACAGCTAAAGCTTCACCTCTACTTTCGACTGCGTCAGCCCAACGGTGAGTGAGGTAAACCAGAAGATCACCAGCGGATCTGCCACGACGGAAACCGTATTGACGGTCACTTATCAGTTGGTGATCCTCTAAGTAACCTAGGAGCTGGTTGTTAACTACTCGCTCCATCACCTTACAGAGTAGAGAGGTGATTGCTATAGGCCTGTAGTTGGATGGGTCTGTACGGTCACCCTTCTTGGGAATGGGGTGTACATGAGCAACTTTCCACGAAGACGGCACGCATCCTTTGGAGTAGGAGAGCAGGAAAAGGCGCGTTAACACCAGAGTCAACTCAGGAGCACATGACTTGAGGACGATAGCCGGGATGCAATCCGGCCCGCTCGACTTTCGCACATCAAGGGATAAGAGTTCCTTCCGTACCGCTCTCTGCGAGAAAAGTACATCTGGCATGGAACTCTCACATCCGTGAATTACCGGAGGTGTTGCGTCCCTATCGTCAAGAGTCGAGTTAGAGGCAAAGAGAGTACCCAAAAGGTCGGCTTTCTCTTTAGCACTGTGGGCCAGAGAGTCATTCGGCTTACGTAACGCTGGTAAGGAGGTCTGGCAGAAATTACCAGAAATTTTTATACTGAACTGGGTAGCCCTTGAACACTATCTCACCTGATGTTAAGTGATGATGCGGTCGATGATGGAGCGCGCTTACCCAGGAGATACCTGTTCACTCGCGTTTTGAAGACCCCCATATTGTACTTAACCGGAAACACAGACTCAGGCAGGGTATTCCATTCCCTGGTGGTTCGTATAATAACGAAGAAGCAAATCGCTTTGTTCGGGTAAATGGAATATCTACCCTATAGCGGTGGCGCTTCTGAGTATCACTGGATGTCCGGTTATAGAATGGAGATGGCGGAATCAAATCATGTAGTTCTGTGGCACACTCCCCGAAATGTATCCGATAAAAAACCGATAAGCAAGCGACTTTGCGGCGATGCTCGAGACTTTGGAGTCTCTTGCTTACAAGTTGATCGTCGTTAATGAGTCTCTTGGCTCTCCTCTCAATTTCTTCCAGTGTCACCAGCTGGTATTTGGCAGAACCATCCCAAAGGTGAGAACAGTACTCCATACACGACCGGACTTGCGCTTGATAAAGATTAAGCAGCTGTCCCGGTGTGAAGTATTGTCTCACCTTCGCCAAAATACCAAGCTTTGCTTGCCAGCTGGGCTTTAGACTCTATATAGGAGCCGAAATTGAGAGTCGGTGTTAATGAGATGCCAAGAAGCTCGAGATGGTTACTTATCGGCACGGACACATCCCTGAAAGTAGGAGCCAGCTGAAAAGGGCTCCGTTTGGCGGAGAAAAGACAGGCCTGGGTTTTAGCAGCATTGAACTTAACTAGATTGGCATCGCCCCAATCGGAGACAGCCTTCAGAGAAAAGTTCAAGTGCTGGACCATCGCTTCCTTATGAGACTGGATTTGTAATGCACTGGTTCGAGCGTTAGATGTATAACTCTCCACAACGGTGCTGTCGTCTGCGTACCCAAAAATACCGGGCTTAAGCAGATCATTAATATGCAGCAGAAAAAGCGTTGCAGAGAGTACTGATCCTTGAGGGACTCCGGCGTTTATAGCCAATTGGTCGGAAGAACAGCCATCGATGACCACTCGAATCGACCGATCCCTCAAGAAATCTGAAATCCAAACACATAAACCAGTGGGAAGGCCGTATGAAGGAAGCTTGCTAATAAGGCTATCGTGCCAAACCCTGTCAAAAGCCTTTGAGATATCGAGAGTGACAGCAAGCGCCTCTCCGTGGTTCTCGATGGCTACGCTCCAGATGTAAGTGGCATACACTAGAAGATCCCCAGTAGACCGGTTTCGGCGAAACCCGTATTGTCAGTCACTGAGGAGATCTTTCACTTCTAGGTATGCCAGGAGCCTGTGGTTCAGTACACGTTCCATCGTCTTACAGAGTATGGAAGTGACTGAAATAGGCCTGTAATTGGCAGGGTCTGCGCGATTACCCTTTTTGGGCACGGTTTACAAGCTTCCAGGACTTAGGCACTTGACCAGTCGTCATAGACAAGCGAAAGAGGCGAGTCAATATTGGAGTCAACTCAGGCGCACACATCCTCAAGACTATAGCTGGTATACCGTCTGGCCCACTAGCTTTGTTCACGTCCAGATCGAGCAACGCTTTGCGTACTTCAGATTGTCGAATGCGGATTTCTGACATTAACGTCCCGCAGTTTGGCAGGCTAGAAGGTACAGCATTGCCAGCATCTGAACGTGAAGACTCTGCAAACAGGGAGGCAAATAAATTTGCTTTCTCTTCGGCAGTGTGCGCTAGTGAGCCGTTAGGTTTCAGCAGTGGTGGCAGTGAGGGACGGCAGAAGTTCTCTTCGATCGACTTTGTCAGGGACCAGAACGCTTTGCTACCCGAGGGGTAAGAAGCAAGTTTGTTTCCTGTTCGGCGTATGTGGTCGAAGCGAGCCTTCTTGAGAGCCTTTTTGCAGGACTTGGCGGCTAGGTTAAATGCTTTCTTCTTTTCACGTACATCTCTAGATTTGCGGGTTCGAGCATCAGCCCAGGCTAAATAGGCCTCATGTTTTGACGCTTCTGCATCTCTACATGTAGCATTAAACTTTGGGCGAGCTTTGCTGGACATCGGGACATCAGAAAATGGTATGAAGTATTCCATAACCTGACGTAACACCCCAGTCACAGCATCCGCGCAAGTTGAGGGATCGTTCGAAGAAAAACAAACCTGCCGCCAAGGGTAAGACGCGAAAAAATAACGCATCTCATCCCAATCTGCTGACCTGTATCGCCACACCCGCCGGGTGCCTCTTGGGCTGGGATCGGGCGGGGAGTACACTGATACAGACTCCCTGCCAATTCTTCTTCGCATTTGCCTCCAGGGCTTGTGCGGATACGGTTTCAGGCTTTTTGCCTCTTCCCGCGGTGCTCACTCGCGGTCTGCATTCGTGCAGACCGGTCATTGGGTTGGGCTCTGCCCTGGTTCGTTTACTCAGCCTGTCATCTGCGCGCTGGGCAGTGCCCTTTCTTGGGGTGCCCTTTGTGCGAGTGGTGTTGAGTTGGGGTGGTCTGCTTCGTCAGTGTTCCGGAGGATGTCGCGTGGTTGTGGTTTTGCCGTGTGGTGTTTGACTTGCTTGGGAGCGATCCCTTTGAGATGTGGATGATCAGAGGCGTCGGCTTTACCGAACATCTTTTTGGTAAGGGCAGTTATGTGCTTATCCAAGTCTTCGACCTTAAGGTCTCTGTGAATTGTGGAGTTGCGCACATATCTTGGGGCATCGGTGATCAGACGGAGCGAGCGGTTTTGCTGTGTTCTTAGTCTCTTCCGGTGGCATTCGGCAGTGAGGGCAAACCATGCTGGGGCCGCATATGTTAAGTGTGGGCGGATGTAGGTCAGGTAGATTGCCCTCTTGACACGTAGTGACAGTCTGGATTGGATGACTGGTTTCAATAGGGATCTCGCAGCGCTGGTGGCGTTCACTGTGTTAGTGACATGTTGTGCCATGGTCAGATTCCGGTCAATGGTTACCCCCAGGTATTTGGCCGTCTTCTGCCATGGAATGGGGGCACCCATCAGTTGAAGAGCTGGGGGGAGTGAGGAGGTCCTTTGCTTGGTTATCATGATGGCCTGGGTTTAGGTGACATTTACTCTCATCCTCCACTCCATTAGCCAGTCGGGCAGTAAGTCTAGTGCTCTTTGCATTTTTAGACTTGCGTGATGGCTCTTGAAGGATGAGGTGATCAGTGCGGCGTCGTCCGCATACAGGGCCAGGGTAGTGCCGTCATCGGTGGGCAGGTCGTCCGTATATATTGAGTAGCATGCGGGCGAGAGGCAGCTGCCTTGTGGGACACCCGCCTCTATGGTACGTTCGGAGGATAGGGTGCCCTCGACTCGGACTCTGAATTTTCTGTCCCTCAAGAAGGAACGGATGGTGAAAATGGCTCTTCTTGGGGCTCCGGTTTTCATCAGCTTGAACAGGAGGCCGTCGTGCCAGACCCTGTCGAATGCCTTTTCCATGTCCAGGAATACTGCAACCGTATGCTCCTTCTTGTTCATGTTTTCCGCCATTAGGTGCAGTACCCTGGACAATTGGAGAGTCGTGGAATGTTCGGATCGGAACCCAAATTGTTCTGGGCGAGGCTTCAGGTAGGGCGTCATGAGGTTCAGGAAGATCCGCTCAAAGACCTTGGATAGGCTTGGCAGGAGGGTAATTGGGCGGTAGCTCTCAGGTCTTCGGACATTCTTGCCTTGTTTGGGGATCATAATTACATGGCCAGTCTTCCATTCAGTTGGGAAATGACCGGTGCGGAGGATCCCATTGAACAGTCGCGTGATAGAGGCCACTGTTTTATATGGGAGGTGTCGGAGTGCTGTGTTTCCTATCCCGTCCGCACCGGGTGCTTTCCTTGGCTTGGCTTGCTGAAGTGCTCTTTGCACCTGTCGTGGGCTGATTACCATGGGTTCATCCTGTGGGTCTAGTGGTGATTGGAAATATTGCCCCATCTGGTGTTCAATAGAGGATGAGTGGAGTTGGTTTTCAGCCGGGTTGGGTTTGAATTGGCTTTCGAGAGATTGGGCAAAGATTTCAGCTCTGTCATTTGCCCTATATCTGAGATTGCCGTCTTCGTGGATAAGTGGTCTAATCGGTTCGGGTTGTTTACGGAGCTGCCGGCAGAGCTTGTGTAGTGAAGCCCAATCTCCCGCAGCGTCGTCGATTCTCCGCTCCCATCCCGTGGCGTTCTGGTCGTCGAGTTCGCGTGCGATCTCTTCGATTAGGGAATTGAGCTTCTCCTTGATGAGGGGGTCACGTGTTCTTTGCCAGTCTTTTCTTGTCTGGCGCTTGTCTTTGATAAGTGCTTGTATGTGCCGAGGTAGGCTAGGTAGTCTTCCTGAGTCAGGTGGGCAGTTGGGTACTGTAGCGCCGGTAAGTGCATTTTGTATGCAGCGGTTGAGATCCCCAGTGAGTTCATCGATGTCGGTGGAAGTAGTGGTTGGTCTTGAGGGCGTGTTTTCCCATGTAAGCTTTTGAAAGGTAGGCCAGTCAACTTTGGGCTTAGGTGGTAGTCGTGGTGCTTTGGCCAGTGCTTGTTCCATGGTCATTAGGATGGGTTGGTGATCCGATCCCATGTCGTCTTCTAGAACTGTGAGGTGCGGCGTTTTGTGTAGACCTTTATGGACTACTAGGTCAATGACGTCTGGCAAGTGGCTGGGGTTGTGGGGGTAGTGGGTTGGTAATTCCGGACCAGTGACCGTGTAACCCTTGTCTTCGGCATCTTTGAGAAGTCTTCGACCGCTGCAATTGGTGGTGGCGGAATTCCATGCCGGGCTCTTGCTATTCCAATCCCCCGCCAGAATGGTCGCGGTGGAGGGGTGTAGCAGCTTGCTCAGATTTTGGGGGTCCAGTATATTGGATGGAGGTTTGTAGATCGAGTAGATGTGTGTGATATTGCCGTCAACACTAACTTCGATCCCGTGTGCTTGGATGGATTTGAGGTCATCACTGAGGTCTGGAAGAAGTTGGTGCACGACTCTTCTGTGCACTAAGACTGCCAAGCCTCTGAAGGGTATGGACTCTGTGGGTTGGTCTTGTCTATATGTGTGGTATCCGGGGAATTTGACTTTTATGTCTGGTGTAAGTCTGGTTTCGCAGAGGAGCACAACATCGGCGTTTTCTTGTTTAAGAATTTCTCTTAGGTGCGGGATTTTCCGTCTAAGGCCTTCGGCATTCCAGAAGATAATTCTTAGTGAGGGTTGGCTGTCACTTCGAGTTGTGGTGTTCATTGCGTTAGACTGTTGGCCAGTCTGGTCAGCAGGGCCGTCACGGGGTCTCTGCCTGCGAGGAGGGCTGCCCGCACCTCCTGTAAGGCGGAGATGGCGGCGTCCACCTCCGCTAACTTCCGCAGTTGGTCTGGGGTCAGGTGATGGCTGGCGGTTCCCTCTGCTGGGCGGGGAATATTCGGTGTGGGTCTTTGTGGGGCGTCCGGGGGGCATGTCTCCACCGGGGGCAGCACCACAGGTAGGCGGTCCCGAGGGACCGGGGTAACAGCTGTTTCTGTCTCGTCTGATATTGTTTCTTTAAGTTTTCTCTTATCCTTATTCTTCTTCTTTGATTTGGTTACGTCCAGAGTGGGGTTGTTGGCGGGTGCCATCAAGGTAGTCACAGAGGTGGTGGGTAATTCTACCGCTGTCTCTTGGGTGACCGGCTGTGGGAGGGTAGGCTGGTTCTGAGTGGTAATGGCTGCTGGCCCCGCTGTCTTATTATGTAACTCCTGCTTTAGGATGGGGCAGCGGGGGCTATTGGCTGTGTGGTCACCATTGCAGTTGATGCATGTGGGAGAATCTTCGCGTGGTCTAGGGCAGTCCGCGGCGAAATGTTCGCCTCCACATATGACGCAGGCTTGTGTGCGGTGGCAGTTGGCTGATGAATGGCGGAAGCCCTGGCACCGGTGGCATTGGGCCGGGCCTTTCCTGCCTCTCCAGCTTTCTATGGTGATCCCCGGCATGCACAGAAGCTCTGATATTCCGTAAATGCCTGGGGTGGTGCCTGGGGTATTCTTGATGAGAGCGAAGAATATACAGCCAGGTCTGCCTTTCCTGGCTTGTATCCTCTTCACATTTTCAGTTTCAAACTGATACAGACAGTGGTCGGAGCTACCTAAGGGTGATGAAACCGACACCGAGTAGCGGTCTGAATCTGTTGTCAGCAGAAGGTCCAAGCAATTGGCTGTGTGGCCATCAACATCCGGTATCCTTGTGGCTCCTTGGACCAGCTGAGTGAGGTTTAGCGTAAAAACAAGCTTGCACATCTCTCGACCAGCGTAGTCTGTGCTCTGGTATGGGTATAGCCAGTCTTGATGGTCGGAATCAGAAGGATACCTCTGTTGGGCCACATCGGCCGCCTCACTGAGGTAGTTTGCGAGCCTGGTTGTCTCCTCATCTCCGCTGTGCGAACGGTAGACACTAGCATAAAGAATTTTCTCCATGCCATTGTCAACCAGAACCCACATGATAGAAAATTTGGGGTCTTCAAGGTTGCGGAGACGCCGATAGCAAATGTCATCGCGAGCATACATACATATTCCCGCCTTAGCCTTGAAACTATGTTCAAGAAAAGCCAGGGTAGGCGAGGTATGTCGCGTCAGCAGGACATTTGATCTGCGTCTCCGTGAGGAATAGAATATGCGGTCTCGCGGTCTCAAGATGGTGGTGGACCGGGTCGATATTGGAGTGCAAGCCTCGAATGTACTTGGAGAGAGAGGAGGTGCTTCCGCTGTTTGACCTTTATTCTGTTTGTACCTTTCATTTATGTGGGGAGTGAAGTTAGGTAAAGGGAAACGGAAGTGGAAACGAGACACAAATTACCAACCCGTGACATAAATTAGGCCTTTCCACCTAAAGGGAACCAATCCTGGAGACCGCGGGGACGCCCGAGCCCCCCCAGAGGTGTCCATCGGGTCCTCTCGTCTGGTCGCCAACCAGCACGATAGCGCAGCTCCGGGATTTTTCGCGAGATGGCGGGGCAGCCTTTCATGAGTGGCTGACTCACTACTTGGGCCCCCAACTATCTGCGGTCGGCCAGCGGAGAACCAGGTAAATTGACCTTCAAAGTGTCACGACTAGCTATATAGTAATAAGCGCAACTGTTTCCGACCCGTTCCCCATAATGGCTTCACCAGACATCATGCCGTAACGCGATCGCTTGGCGGCATGGCTTTGTCTGGTGGGTGGTAACACGCCGCGGCCTAAGCCTACCACCTGAAAAGTACTGATCTTTTGGCGCCACCCAGGGGACACGTGTAGGACATCGAGGGCTGAATCCTACGGACGCGAGCAGTATAGTTCCCCATAAGTCTCAAGTTTTGTTTATAATTTGTTGGAGTTTTATTTGTTATTTAATATAATACGAGTAGTAAGAATTTTATAATGATTTTATTTTCCTCGTAGGTGTAGTATAAAGCACTATTTTACTCGAGTTTTAAGCCCTCTGCTGCTCGAACAGGAATAGATCGATATCTCCCCTAGGTGCACAATGTACTTTTACTCACTCGTATCATATCATAATGTACTATATTCAAAAATGCCCGAATTCGGGTGCAAGTAATTCTGTAATAGGTTCGTTTCTATAAGAAGATATTGTATTCTTTCAATTGTTAGTATCTTCAAATTATGATGTACTTACATTAAAGTGTGTGTCTATCTATATCCTCCTGTATTGCTTGAGATAAGGTTGATTTTAGATTAGCAGGGTAAGGAAACAACTTTGTACGTATGCACTCGATGCTGGTTTATTGCAACTGAACTCGCCTAGCATTGTGCCGGCGCTTATATTAGAATAGCATTACAAAGGGTGAACGATACTATTTATTTGAAATTTTGAACAACACCTCCATTTGAGATAATTAAATACATCAAACACATTCCTGGTAGCATTATGTACCTACTCAGGTAAGGTACGTTAAGGCACAGGCGCCCGATGCGCCCGAGGTGCCTCGCAAACGAATCTCACAATAATGATTGACTACTTAATTGTAGTGTCGTACAAAACTTAAACTATCTATGTAAGACGACCCAAACTTGTCGTTCGTGTTCCAAGTGAACTATTCAAGTTGACATAGATTGGCTTTAAGGTCGAGCCAGATATCACTAACCTGTACATGAACTTTGAGTTCGCCTCGCCCTCGAACACCAGTCCGCCCTTCCGGCTGCCCTGGTTCTTTGAGTGATAGGTCACACACAGTCATTACGTTAATCCGTGTCAATGAGATAACCAAAAGTATAAATGTCATTAATTAATTTATAAATAATTAATTCATTAATGTAGGAATTTTCTGACTGAGTTTGGACACAAACGCTATTTAGAATAAGTATAAAATAATGTGCAACATATCGTCCCGCTTGATCTCCTAACGCGTGTGGAGAAGTGTCTAAACAACGACCTCATACGTCACCACAGACATATTTTATTTCCATGTAGTAGAGGGCGAGCTCGTTGCCATAAACCGAATACATATGATAAGTATACAATGCTAATAAATAGCAGTTACCTACCCATGACGGTAGTATGTATCGGTAGTATTGTCAGCAAGTTCATTCGATAACCACTGATCATTTTGAAGCGCTCGTAGCCAAGTTTGCTTAGCCATTTTGAATCGATCAGCAAAGTTAAGCAACGTCCGCCGCGGTCATGACTTGGATGGGTGACCGATGGTGACATTACTACTGAGCGCTTCCGTGCTTCGGAGGGCACGTTAAGCCGTCGGTCCCGGTTGTTGTCTTAAGATAGCAGTCGTTACAGCATGGTGGTAGGACACTTTGCAAATGCCCGCCTGGCTAGCTACCACCCTCAAGTTGAAAATCTGTCGCCAAACACCTAACGGTGTGTTCCGGCAGCTGTCCTTGAGAGCCAGTAACTCTAGGGTAGCCTGAGGAGAGGCAGCCACACGCGTGCAGTGTGCAGTGTACAGTGTACAGTGTACAGTACCTTGTCCTTGCTGTTGAGCACGGCCGCGAGGTGCGGCGGCACACGCAGCACTGCGTGCGGCGCGTGCAGCAGAGGCAGCCACACGCGTGCAGTGTGCAGTGTACAGTGTACAGTACCTTGTCCTTGCTGTTGAGCACGGCCGCGAGGTGCGGCGGCACACGCAGCACTGCGTGCGGCGCGTGCAGCAGAGGCAGCCACACGCGCGCCGGCAGGTTCAGGTCGAGCGCGGCGAGCTCCGCGCGCAGCAGCCCGTTGCGCCGCTCGCGGTCCGCCACGCCGGCCAGACGCCGCCCGATGCCGGTCAGTGCGCTCACCCACTGCAACACAACACACAACACTGTCTACACGTCCTCGCAAACCACCACTCATTTAGGCCTTTGGGGCCTTTCTGGCCGAAAACTTATTGTTTCTAAACATATCTAGTTGGAAATGTAGTACTTCTTTCGTAAGGCCACAGGCTCTCATTATTTTTTTTTTCCTGAACAATGAAGTGTGCTACATGTGCTACTGATTTCAACGATGGAGCTCAGTGTGGTGTATGCAAGAAGCTTCTTGATTTTGGATGCACGCAAATCGCGGAGACCACCTGGCGAAAACTCGGACCCACCAAGCGCGCAGCTTGGAAATGCCCTGTCTGCAGATCATCATCACAAGCATCTTCGACTGCTCTCTCACCGGTTGCAGAAGTGCAGTCTAATCCCGTGACCCTTGAGCTTGTCTTCAAAGAAATACAAGGAGTGAAAGCTCAATTATCAAGCTTGCCCACTTTAGTCGCGGATGTTCGGAAGATTCAAGGAAGAATTACAGGAACTTAAGGACTCAAACGAATTTGTTAATACGAAGGTTAATGAGCTCTGTGCACAAACATTCTTAATCTATTCCAGAGTAACAGAAGTCGAACAAATAATAAACTCCTTGCATAATGAGCTTGTGACTCTCAAGGCACAAAACACTGCTGGTGAACAGAGGTCGGGACTTAACAATGTGGAGATTAAGGGAGTTCCTGTGAAGATAGACGAAGATCTGTTCCAAATAATGGACTCATTGTGTAAAAAAGTGGACTATAGCTTTCCGAAGACACAAATCAACTATGTTTTTAGAGTTCCGACTCATAATACCAAGGAAAAGTCAATTATAGTTAGCTTCCTCAACAGATACATTAAGGAAGACTTCGTGGCAGCAGCACGCAATCATAAGGCCCTCAAGGCTACTGATATCGGGTTTCATGATTCCCAGCAGCGAGTCTTCATTAACGATCATTTGTCCGTTGAGTCAAAAATCTTACTAACAAAATGCAAGACAAAAGCCAAGGAAAAGAGCTTCAGCTACGTTTGGGTTAAATTTTGGAAAAATACATATCCGCAAGAATGACACTTCTCCGGTTATGATAATAAATACTGAAAGTGATTTAAACAAAATTGCATAAAAAGTAGCCCTCTTGTAGTTTTTATCTATTTAATTTCATTTATAACAAGTTTTATAACGGCTGTATTGTTCACCGTTCAGCCGATGCAATATTCTTCTAAACAGCTACACGCCTTTTGTTTTATCTTGCCTATTCATATAATATGCTTCCGCTCGCTCGCACTTGTCCGTTCAGCCGACCTCCATTGTTCTTGTTTACATTGCCATGCACGTTTGAAGATATTTATTTTTCTTTGCACACTTCTAATAACTCGCATTATCTATTGTGAATTTCGTCAATCGTTTCCACCAATGGTTTTAGTTAGCGTTGGTTTAATCGTAATATTTACTCTTCCTCGACTTAGCGTTACTTTTTGGTTACTTTACATAAACTGCTATATTTGGGGTGATCTAATCGAATATATAACGGTTTTTACCGGTGAGATAGCAGCTTCGGTACAACCCAATTTTTCCTCCTCGGCTGAAGACCTGTGGGTTCCCTTGTCGTTTAAACAACGTCACACAAAACACACTATCAAACTCCACATTTGTGTATTGTATTTAATAGCTCAAAATTTAGGCCTTTCATTCAAAGAACAGTTGAATATTTTTTTGACTACGCTCAACACTATTATAATGACTAACCCGGATGACAAAAATCTACTTGTAGGCGATTTTAATTCGAGTCATATAAAGTGGACGCGTAGTGGTGACTCTCACGCAATGGTTGCCTCAGATGTCACCACTGAGGAAGGAAAGATGATGTTGGATGATCTTCTCTCATTAGGATTGAGTCAGTACAACTGGGTAGTCAATCATCAGGGAAGGATTCTCGATTATGTATTGTGTAACGATTATGTGCGTGTTTTTGAATGTGACCATGCTCTATCGAAAGTAGACAATTTTCATAAGCCGATATTGATCACATTACAGTTTATTGACCTCCCGGCGCTAAAACCACTGTCACGTACTAAATATTTATTGAATAAAGGCGACTATATTTCAATTAACGTGGAACTACAAAAAATCAATTGGGATACTGAGTTTTCTAGTCGCGGTATAGAGGAAGCTGTTTCATTATTTTACTCATATTTAGAAAAATTAATCAAGAAACACGTACCTGCCAAATTGGTTAGATTCGAAGATTACCCCCCCCTGGTATAATGTTTCATTGATCAAGGCGCTAAAAGAAAAATTTAAATACCTCAAAAAATACAGAGTTTATAACAACATTTCTGCTAGAGTGAGCTACAACGTGCTACGGGTACGTATACCAAACTATTAGAAAAACTAAGTTATGTACGATACATTGCAAGTGTGGAGAATTCTATCGAAAAAAACCCTAAGTCTTTCTGGTCATTTGTCAAATCACGCTCTAAATCTAGCAGCATCCCCAGCTCAGTTAATTACCTTGGAAAAATTATTTCCACTGGTGAAGGTATATGCGATTCTTTTTCTGCCTATTTTTTGTCAACTTTCCTAAGTCAAACTGCGTCTTTACCCGAGTCGGCCAAATTGCCTGTGGACGATATGGATAGATTATCTCACTCGGTGGACATTTCTCAAGCACATATTGATGCCTCAGTAGTAGCTAAACTTTTACTCGAGCTGGACCTGTCCAAATCCGCTGGACCTTATAAGCCCTGTGTTTCTGAAAAACTGCGCTGAGAATATATCTCTACCCATATCACTTCTTTTCAATAAATCACTTGCTGAGTGCTCGTTCTCCCAGATTTGGAAATCGGCTTTCATAACCCCGGTTCATAAGAAGGGCGCTCGGACTGATGTAGAAAACTACAGACCGATTTCAAAACTCTGTATTATAGCGAAAGTTTTCGAACGAATAGTCTATAACCAAACATATGGCGCTCTGAGAAGTGCATTTCATACGTCACAGCATGGCTTTCTCAGAGGCAGATCTACGGTCACTAACTTAGTGTTGCTCAATGACTATTTGACTAAAACTATGGATAGGCGCTGTCAAGTGGATGTAGTCTACACCGATTACAGCAAAGCTTTCGACAGAATAGATCATAGCATCCTACTAACGAAGCTGAGACGGATGAGAGTGGCTGGGGATCTTTTAAGGTGGTTGTCGTCGTACATAGACCGGAGAACTCAAGCTGTAGTGGTCAGTATCTATGTTTCCAGCTGGGTTACGATACCCAGTGGCGTACCTCAAGGGTCATTGCTTGGGCCATTGCTTTTTGCGATTTTTATCAACTATATATCTACTTGTTTCCATAACTCCAATATACTTTTTTTTTTTTTCTATATATTGTGATTACAAGCACTACCGCGTACTAAGCGAAAATCATAAATTTACAAATTATTGGAATACAAAATGTTTTGCCCCGGGCGGGAATTGAACCCACGTCCTTCCGATTTCGCGCCGGACGCTTTATCTATTAAGCTACCGGGGGTACGGCTGTGTCGCCGAAATTTCGTACTCCAATCGAAATTCTAACCTGGCACCCCACGGGGCGCCTCCCTCACCTTATACGCCTATGCGCTCCAGTGCCGCGAAGTCTGTCGTCTAGCAGTCTCACCTCAAAACTTATCACGTGCACGTGCGTCATTCATTATCTTTATTGTTTTTTTTTTAAATATGCCTATTAGTGCTCTGAATTAACTAGATATTTTTTCTCTTCAAGGAGTAACCTAGTTTATTTTTGTTGTGAACTTTTAGTCTTATCTTTTAACTATCATTGAACAATATTATTTATTTATAGCATTCTTTAGCTGACCATTTATCTGTTTTAAAGGCTGTCACTATACAGTCTTTGTCTCTTCGTTGTATATAGTTTACCTGTTTCTTTAAAGTAAGAATAGTGTGTAGTTAAATATGTTAAATAAACAAAAAACTCAAGATACTAGACTTGAAAGATAAAATGGATATTTTAAAGAAGTAAGATAGTGGAGAAAACATGTGGTATTGGGCGTGCTGCTATACACGATCTTATGAAAAAAAGCATAGTAGACCACGGGAAGACGATAGAATCTGGGCCTGGAAAGCGTAAAACATTAAGCGTTGGTGATTGTCCAAAGATGGAAAACGCTCTTTACATGTGGTTCATGCAACAGCTTTATAAACACACTCCTATCTAAATTAATATAAACCTACTCCCCTATATGGAGAAATTCTGAAAGCAATAGCAATCAAATTTTATAAAAAAATTACCAAACAATATTTTTGGGCCAGCGATGGATGGCTGGATAAATGTAAAAACGATTTAGTTTTATTTTATTTCTTATGTTTTTTTCTCTATAATCCAGTAATCCGAACATTCCAATAATCCGGCACCCTCTGTTTTTTAAAAGTGCAGGATTAGTGAGATTATACTGTACATACAAATTGGATATATTATGGATAACATTGCCTCAGTAAAACACGGCAGAGACAATGAACCAAAGGCTTTCACCTCAGCGTACAAGAAAACACGGTCATGGAAAAGTATGGACTTTTCATTGAAATGGAATACTGTTTTTTAGGACCGACGCTGACGGATTGTGCAATGAAGGTTTAGTTGAAATAAAATGCCTTAGCTCCGTTTTCGAAATAGATCCTGATATTACCATATGAGAAAAGAAACTTAAATGTTTCAAATTGGATAAATCTCAAGTAGAAATGAACCAAAATCATGACTAGTACTATCCAGTTGCATATTGCTAGAAAAAAATACATGTTTATTTGCTGTGTGGACTGGACCTGATTTTCCTCTTAAAGTAGTAAGGATAAAATATAAAGATGGTGTTTTTGGCAAGTATAAATGCTTCCGAAATTGGTATGATTTTACAATGATTGCCTAATCCCAGAAATCATAGACCCTAGAAAAACAAGATCAATGCCGTAACGTCAAATATTTATATAATTTTACACCCCACAATTTTTAAATTATTTAAATTTATTCTTGGAATTTATGATTCAAATATTTATATTTTTTGTTCAACATTCAACAAGGATAAAATTTAAATATAGGATGCACAATGTAGGTAGACTTTTTAACGTGCATGCCTACTTCTGTCACATAAAACTAGTAAATTATCGACAGTAAATTGATTATTTACTCATTCCAATCACATAATTTTTAAAATCACTTTTTATATTTCTTTATGAGTGCAAGTATCAAAATATGTTACTCACAGTCATGCTATTCCGTCGTCATTACTTCCGCTTGTGCAAGCGATGCCAGCGCATTTACCTAAACTTCAGTAGCGTGATTTTGTGAAATGGCTCTTAATGTTTTATCTGTCCCCGTATCGGCATTAGAAGGACAGATAAAACATAAATTCCTGTTTGTCCGCAATACAATTAAATATAGATATCTTCTTAAAAGCAATGCAACCTTTTATTAAATAAAAGACAAAAAATGGTTTCGATTTATAGTCGTCTTTATTTACATAAATTATAAATATTTATTTTATTTTTCTATCGAACATCCGTCATCGTTATAATAAATAATTAGACAATTATGTAACCCATTTAATTAATCGAAATAACTTGAATTATTGTTCTTAAAACTAATGATATTTTGGTGAATAAAGTTCGAACTGTCCCATAGGGGGACAGGTATACTCGTAACATTACTTACAAATTATGGAAATGTTGATCACGTTTATTTAAGTTTGAGATTATTTACAACTTTTGGTTTAACAGTCAAGTTGTCGTTTGTAGTTACTAGGTTGGCAAATCAAATCAGAAGACTGATTGTAATAAGAACAATATCTACTGTGATTTATAGCACGGTTTTATGTTGATTGATAGATAAATATTCGTAATGTTAGTAAGTTTAAATATGGATATTTGTATCGGTAATAAGACTGATTGTGTGAAATGTACCTTTCGCGATTTATGAGACTGATAATTATAAGAGAAATAAAAAAAATATTTATAATTTATGTAAATAAAGGCGATTATAAACCGAAACTATTTTGTCTTTTATTTAATAAATGGTTGCATTGCTTTTAAGAAGATACCTATATTTAATTGTATTGCGGACAAACAGGAATTTATGTTTCATCTGTCCCTCTAATGCTGATAGGGGGACAGATAAAACATTAAAGAGGTGAATAAAGTTCGGACTGTCCCCTTATCGCTAACAGGGGGACAAATCAAACTTTTTTGTTCGTTCTGTCACCACAAGGGGACAGATCGGAATATTTCATCTAGTCATATAGTCGATACTAATACTAGTTCTAACCACTGCTAGTATGACGCGAGTTTGAAATAGTAGAATGTGTTAAGAAAGAAACTACGCCAGTTATCATCATCGACAACATTTAAAATTCTAACATTCCTTCGGTTGTAAATTTTATTAAAGGACACACAATACGTAATTCACTCTCGAGAAAATATTATATAAGATTTTTTCACATCACTGAATGGTGTTGTTTATCAAGTACTCCGTATCAAAAATGCTCACAAAGTCATAGTGCATATATGTCAGCATAATTGTAAATCAATTATCATGTTCTGTGAATGATCCTCATGAAGCTCGTCGACTATGTACGCTTGCCACTTTTGGCGTAGAAGAAAAAGTTCTGTTTTTTTTTATTGCTTATAGACTAACCTTTGACTACAATCGCACCTGATGGTAAGTCATAATGTGGTCGTAGATGTAGTTCAGGCTAGCCTAGAGTTACTGCAAAATGCTCTACTACCATGCTGCAACGATTGCCATCGTAAGACAGCACCCGGGACCGACGACTTAACGTGCCCTTCGAAGCACGGAAGACTGCTACGAGCGCTTCGAAAGTTTTGGTCCTCAGGCTCTAGTATAGTCAAGAGTCACGCAACATGATATTATTATAATGGACTCGTCACGATCCGTGTAGCGTAGTCTCTCTCCCTCTACTCTACACATTCACACACACACACACACACACACACACACACACACATCGCTGCCGCTGCGCTGCGCGGAGATACTAAGAGGCAATTTGTGTAATGGATTCGCTACGCAAATTGTCCGGTACCAAAGGATCACATGATCGCGAAGGACCATACCCACAAGTGTATATGACAATTATCATTATTATTACGGGAACGTTAATAGGTGTTCTGTTTTAGCTACTGGAATGGAATTGTATGAGAATGAGGAACATACCGGCTCAGCTCAGAACACGTACAGTTCAACCAAGTTATCTGTCAAGTGGCAGAAAAAGGAACTACGAAGTCGCTTACTACAATTAGAAAAACATTTTGGTGTTTCTCAACCGACAGCGCCCTCTTAGAGTTCACACATAAGTACACACTGGCTTGCCAATGGTTCCCGACAACAGATATGTTATTAAATTTTAAATATTTCTGTGCGACACAAAATAACATTTGTAGAACCTGTTGCTTTAGACCACAGCAATAGTAATATGTAGAGTTACGTTACGAGTGTGCCGCCTACAGGCAAGCCAACACCTGCACGGTGCACGTACCAGTGGTAGGTACACAAACCGATACATTTATCATAACTGGACTGTTATCAGCAGGAGCATCACCAGTTACAACATTGAAGCACGTGCGAAGGTAAGCGATAGCCACGAGGAACGTGTTTGTGTTACAGTTTCACATGTAACACGCGTCAATTATTCGTACATCGTAAAAAAGATCAAATCATAAAATTTAAGCAAATAAATAAACAATCGAATATAAATATATATAATAAAAACTCGGGTGCATCCGCTGGCTAGGCAGGCATTGGCCTCCTATGCAAATGTAAACAAATCAACTCTCGAGCGTTGCGAGTGTGGAACGCACACAGGACACACGCACACTTTAACGTATGTACTATACTGTATCAAACGGATCGTCTACTGCTGAGCAAGCTCTGCTCCACAGGGGTTTACCATAATCCCCATAATTGACAAGCGGCTCGGGGATCCTCTCGATCGAACCTAAACGTTTAGTAGAAGGAAAACCGGACGGTCAGGGAAACCGAGAGCGATTGCGTCGAACTATATCTCGTTAGTATCGGCAGCTGAAGAAAGCAGGCTGGTTGCACAATCCTCTGGAGGAATGTTCTCAATCAGGGCAACGCTTTAGGCCCTTAGCAATTGATAATATACGTCAGTCGTCTCTTTTTAGTAAGCAATGAATGAACACGACAGCACATTCCCGAGACGACTATTATACAAACTGTTAATAGTTCCATTTATTTATATCTGAGATGATCGAAGTGTTTAACTGCAAATGTACACGAGCTAGTTGTTATTGGTTATTATGTACACGATATTGATTATTTTAAAAGTATTCTTATTGCGTTGTTATTCCTTCATTATAAAACAAGAACAAAGAAACTTAGTCACTTGTAGTATCGTGGTTGTTGTTCGTGTCCTCGTAAACTAGTAAATATGGTTTTGGTGACTGAGCTGAGCTCTGGCTAGCTACCACCCTCAAGCAGAAAATGTGTCGCCAAACACCTAACGGTGTGTTCCGGCAGCGGCAGCTTTGAGAGCCAGTAATTCTAGGTTAGCCTGAACGACATCTTCGACCACATCATCACTTACCATCAGGTGAGATAGTGGTCAAAGGCTAGCCTATAAAACATTTTCTTTACTTTCATCCCGACTTGGTTTGCCAAAAGTGCCAATCCAAATTATGACATCAATGTGTTTATGACGTTGGATGTGATGCTTCCCTACAAGCTTTCAATAAGTGCGCCTACCGACCGTGCACTGTGCAGTACATACTCTCTAAAGCTTATGTTTGTTGTGACGCGCACCACTCACGCATTCCATCTAACAGTTCAGGAAATATTGTCTCGGTACGACCTTGCAATAATGACATGCAAGGTTGTTTGCAAAACCTTTGGATCTAAACGTTACAAAATCCCCCGCTAAGCTCGTGATTCTACTCTAGAATCCTTCGTTCCGCTCTGGATTCAAAGAAACACACTCGCCTTTAAAATGGTTGTTTTCTCCCTTGGTAAACAATGTACTATTAAAGGTATGCTGAATGCTGATGACAACCGATTCTTTGAACATTAGAAGACAATACCAGACAGAAGGAATATAATAAAGCAAAGATTACTCTCTTTATTGTTACGCTACAGAAAAAAATAGTTCAAGTGTAAAACAAATGAATAAGTTAAGTGTCACAACAGGCGGCCTTATCAATAAATATGATCTCTACCAAGCAACCTTAGGATGGAGTTTTAATCAAGGTGACAAATTGAAAGCGAGTGTAGCTATGTAGAAAATAAGTAGATAATAAAATGAAAGATTAAGTATAAATATTTAGAGAGTGAAATATATACGAGTACATACATATATGTATACATACTTATATATACGTTTATAATACAAAACAAAGGCACAGGAATCAAATTTTCCAATATCATAAAGGGCAGTCTTCAGCCTTCTGCAACACAGTTCAGACAGAGCATGCAAGTACGAATAAATATACTTTATAACGCGGGCTCCACTGCCCGCAGGCCGCTCCACTGCCCGCAGGCCGCTCCACTGCCCGCAGGCCATCCCACCCCACCCTACCATACATTACCACATGACCTGTTATTTAACAACGGTCGTTAGTTCTGCCGCAGACATCAGCGGCCGCTGTCACAAGCTCGCTTATAAATCGGTTGGTACATAATTATGTATGACTAGCTTTCCGGGCGCGGCTCCGCCCGCGCGTATATCGGTTATCGCGCGCAAAAACATTAACCTCTTTTTGCGCAGTTGAATAAAAACTATCCTATGTTTTTTCCCGGGTCTCAAACTATTTCCATACCAAATTTCATTCAAATCGGTCCAGTAGTTTTGGCGTGAAAGCGTAACAGACAGACAGACAGACAGAGTTACTTTCGCATTTATAATATTATAGTACTGATATATCGCTATTTATAAAAAGTATGCCAAACTTGTTACTAGCTGGTCACGTCGTCCTGTTGGCTATTTGCTGGTCATGACCTCGGACAGGTGAATTTGATTGAGCCACTAAGTTGATGAGGTGTATGAACACCTATTAACGTAATACTGTTTCAGCTGCACTTATTACAAATGCAATGTTACTGTTAATGTTAATGCAACAATTTATTTATATAAATGGCGACAGATGGCAATTGGAATGTGTATTGTATGCTTCCTAGCTCAGTTCTCAGTCGACTGTTATCAGCACTGTCGACACTCGTTAATATAAACGTTTAATAACTTTAATGAGTCGTTTGCGATAACGATAACGGCTTCTATATACTACAACATTTGTATATTTATATCGCAGAACACAGAACAAGGCCGCAGGTCCGACGGCGGGGTGAGGTAGAGTGTAGTGTATAGTGTATACTGACCTGTAGCTGCGGGGCGAGGCGGGGCGCGGCGCAGCAGCACGCGCCGGCGCACACGCAGCCGTTGTCGAAGGCGCGGCCCGACGCCAGGTCCCCCAGGTGCCGCGCGGAGGGACCGCCGCCCTGCGCCGGGGCCCGCAGCGCCGACGCGTGCGAGTGGGCGCGCTGGTGCGTGCGCCGCATGCCCTTCCCGCTCCCGCTCCCGTCCCGCACCTCCTCCCGCAGGATGGCGTCCCGCAGCGCGCGCGCCCCCTCCGCGGGCCGCGCCTCGCACCCGTACGCGGTGAGCAGCCACGCGAGCCGCAGCGAGAACTCGCCGCTCTCCTTGCACCGGTGCACCAGGTACGGCCGCACCGCCTCCGCCACGTCCGCCATCTCTATGTACATGGTCGCCAGCTGCGGCAGGTAGAAGTCCACCTCCTCGCAAGGGAACGAGAATAGCTTGTTGCCCAGGTACGTCTGCACGCCGGGCTCCTTCGACTTGAACAGGTACGAGATCGCCATACTCATGTCGAACAGTTTGCTCTCGAACAGACGCAGCAGAAAGTCCTTGTTCCTGGCGGCGTCGGGCGCGGGTAGGGGCGGGGGCGGTGGCGAAACGAGGAGAGCGGCGTCGGGCGGGTCCGGCGGGCGGTCGGCGTCCTCGGGGTTGCCGGAGTCGAGGCTCTCGCGCGAGCGGGCGGGCGCGGGCCGAGGGCACGGCTCGGGGTCGGGGTCGGGGTCGGCGTCAGGAGGCGTGTGGATGCCGGAGTCGTCGGAGCCGGCGGGGGCGGCGGCGGGGCGGCGCAGCGGCGCGCCCTCGCCGGTGGGCGTCATGTCCTCGGGGATGCGTTGCAGCACCGAGTCCAGCGACCGGTTCCGCTGGTGCCCGCATCCCGCCGGCGGCCCGCTCGACCCCTTCACGTGTCTGCGGACAAGGAAAACTCACGTCAGCCGGACCAAATTTCCGATCCCATCACTGCACTACACTACGCATAGGTACGTACTTGTCAAACGGATCCTCATAGTACTGTATGCCTACGACGATAATTTTTCTAACCATCTCCGTAAAACACCTGTAGTGGCACACTGATCTGTTTACACGCAGACCGCTCTATTGTTTCGATCTCGTCCAATGAACATGGTAGCGGTAGTTGTCGAGCGGAGGCTGCCGATGGCTATGCGTGCTGTAGTGACGAAGCGGACAGCCTTGCCACTTGCGATACGGCATAGCGTGAAGGAACGCGGGCACGTAGCGCGGCGCAGTGCGGTGCGACAGTATACGTCCGACCTCGAGCTCGTCGAACGGCAAACTGCTTGCTTTTATTTACGTTACGCAATGAGTGAGTGCGTACAGTCACCAGTAGAATGTAGAGTAGCCTCGCGCCCGTGGCATAGTCCGCATACCGAGGTGAGCCTCGATTACGAACCCGAAACGCGACTGAACAGTAAACAAACGTATTTCACAGATCTCGCTCCATCAAATTTGATGAGTGACGAAGATGACCGATATCGCATTGTCGCGTCGCGTCGCTCGATTATGAAGATATTATGGTATAGCTTCGAGTTGAGACGTTACCGTTGTGAGTACTTATGACCACTTGGACAAATAGACGTAACTATGACTTACCGAGACAATGGCTTGTTTAAATATAACTTATACAATCTGTATAGGTATAAGACGTAATCACACGTTCATGAGGATTGTTGTATTGTACAGACTCTTTAAAATGAAACCTTCGACGTAAACGAGCATGAGTTAATGTGGTTAACCGTATATTCATACTGTCCATCTGGGTCCAAGTATTTGGCAACGACAAGGTGGGGTGATGAGATAGGTTTCTTTCCCACGCCAGGAATGCTATAAGAAGGGACCGATCTTGCGACAATACTCTATCATTAATGGGCTTTCACCAAGTTGTCAGAGCTCAAAGGAAGCTCATCTTATTTCCACATTTTCCACGTAATATCAATCGATGGAGCATTAGAAATACGGATGCCGCGCCGCTAAGTGCAGTCGACTGTCACAGCTACTGGCACATCTGACATCACACGATTATTATATATAAAACTAATAGATTACCTCCAAGCCCTACACTACACACATAGGGTAGGCTTAAATCAGTACTTGTTTTAATTAAAAAATCAAAGATATTAAACTTTGTGGACATGTTTGAAATCGAGTCACGAGCCGTTTAACAACATTATAATTTACAAACCAATTGTTTTACTCGCCGTGAACTTTTGGTGCTATTAGAAGTTAAAGATATATTATGTGTATAATATATTATGGCAAATGCATTAGATGGTTCTGAATATTTTTTCAACATTTATTTGACTTGTCTAGTAGTTGGTAGCTTTGAAAGTTTAATCCAATTCGCTTGTGCAAGAAGGAGACACCATCAGCACACCGAGAAACGCACTTACGTTAGCTATAATAATATGTGGTGTTGTGTGTAGTGCGAGGAGATCACCGCGCCGCGCCGCGCCGTGCCCTCTATACTGAACACTGCTTATATTAGACCGAACAACTAAATTAGCAATTTTTATGTACTAACAGAGAGATAAAAATCGGCCTTTTTGTATTTGTTGTTATAGCGGCAAATGTGAACGACGCGAGGCGACGCGACGAGTTGTAATTTCATAAGCCTATTCGCTTAGCAAGCGTAGACAGTCTCTCCTCGGTCGGTGTGTGTATACAACTCCCCGTGGGGTGCCGGATGCCGGGGTACTATTGCAAACCCGCCTATCTATCTGTGAGAGTCGAAAGGCGCCCTCTGAAGAACACGATTGCCGAGCTGGGGCATTACGAAAAACCCCAAATGGTTTTATATAGATTCCATTTTTGAGTGCACTTTGTTATGTATGAGAAGAGAAAAGAGTGCAACATCATCAAATGGCCCGTTGCTTGTACTTACCCACCGAGAATTACAAAGAGTTACCGCAACCGTCTTACATTTACATATCAGGAAGAGAGTTCACGATGTGTACCTATACGATGTGATTTGCGGAGAGCAAACACCATGCTGTGACATAACGTGGACGCATGCAAATGTACTAGTGAGAGAAAGCGGACGATGACCCCGAATTAACCATTGAGGAGACGAGAAGCGATGCTTGGCGTCTATATGGCGACTGCGAAATGCTTTCCCCACCTAGATCACAAACACGTTGTCGGCCTTGCTAGTGCAAAATTATACAAACTAGTGTTGAAATATGGATCATATTAGCGCGGGCTGTACCGCGGTTCTTACCACGTTACAGCAACGACGATCAATTCATCCGAAATGCGCAAAATACTACTATATTCACGGTCTACGTAGACACCGTGGTTACTTTATAAAACGTATCGTACGGTTATTTACTATTTAAATGGCATGGTTTCTTGAAGAGAATATTCATTGTTTTTAGATGGCGGTGCCAATTTCCTTTTATTTATTTATTTATTTATTATAATAAGAACGCTTACAATGCAATTACACTTAATATCAAAACAAAGCCAAAACTCATGATACATATAAATAATTCATAGATCATGATAATTAATAAAATAAATTTAAAATGTCAAGGGGGTACAATATAAATATTACATTAATAAATTATAATATCACAATTATACATAAATATATTAAATAGGTACATAATGTCAAAAAAGTCAAATTGGTACAATATAAATATTAGAATATTAAATTATCATATCAAAATCACACATAATTATGTCAAATGGGTTCACATTGTATTAAGTTCACAAAATGTCAAGAGGAAATTGAAAATATCAGGCAATCATTTATATTATATATGCACGTAAAACAATATTTATTTTACGTGCACATTTGAACTAGTTAGTTTTTTCCTACAGACAAAACTAATATGTCTATTATAATTATAATTCGAAAATTGTATTTATATCTTGCTTATTTTTTAGATTTTAAAATCTTAGTAACTGTCAAGCTGATCGGTCTAATTATAAGTCCAGGCCTATTAACGCGAAGAAAGTAAGGGAAGCGGAAGTGTATGGGGAATGAATGAGCGAGCATTCCGTCGCGTCGTCATAGTCGAGTGAGTGTTGAGTTGTTTATTTTAGGAATGTTATCTGGAGTCGAGCACCAGCCGCCTGCTCTACCAGATGTGATCTCCGCACTCGGTGTGCACTCGCACTCGCATCGGTCCGCTCCCGAGCACGTGTCCCTCCCTGCCGACTGCCGACCACACTACCGGAAACATCTATTAACATCGACACTCATTCATCGTTTACACTTGGAATGTTAATGGTCGCCACGCCGGGACGGGAATATTATACCTACAACGCAGTTGATACGTAACGTGCCCAACTACAGAACGAACGCAGATTCAGTGGAATGTTGGTTGATGGACTGCTCACTAAATAACTTAGTACGTAACTGAGTAATGGAAAACTATTTTCCTTTTACGGATTTCCTCCAGTTGTGTACTTTCTAGAGGCGGCCATGTATTATTAACAGAGATCGGAATAGGTAGAATGATTTAGGGTCAATGATCTCGAACGTATATGTTAATATGGATAAGCCTCCCAGATTTCGGAATTTTAAATTCATTCTTTTTTTTTTCCGGAATACCTATCAAAAATATTACGTGGAGGCGTAAGGTGAGTAAAGTATCAATATGAGCATTTTTTTTCTGTATAACTTTTAATGCTCTTAGAGCGCCATAGGTGACCGGTATTTTATAGCAAAGAAAACTGTGGTGTTCAAAATCTTTAAGTAAAAACCTAACTAAGTATAAATAGGGATCAAATTATTAGCTCTAAATACAAAAAAAATTAGGTAACTATAACTCAGGAAATGGGGTCTTTTGTCACCTTATACTTCGTATGCACCATTGCAACCAATCAGGACTGAGTATCTTCGATGGTTCATTTATTGTTCGTCAGAAATTGCGCGCACGCTCACTTCACAGGTAAATAACTCAGTATAAACGAGAACAGATTAGCTATAAATACCATGAATAATAATAAGTACCTATAACTCGGCAAATAGGGTCTTTTGTCACCTTATCATTTGTATGCACAACTGCAACCAATGAGAACGGCGTATCTTCAATGACTTATTGTTTGTTTGTCAAAATATAGGGCGCACGTGCACATCGCAATTACCTATCTCATTCTCTTACTTCGGTTCGTAGAGTGCGTTTCTTTTTAATGAGTTTAGCTGTGTTGTGAAAATCGTGAATTGTACGGACTTTCCGGAATCTTCTTAAAACTACAAATTTGGCTTGGATCTAAGGACTTTGATTAGTTACTGAAGTAGTTACTGAATCACTATTTTAATAATATTATGTAACGCAATCCCGTGAATATCGGAACTTTCCGGAAATAATGGCATGTCCATGTTATGACAACGTGATGTAAGTACGTAAAATCATTCAGCCTATTCCGATCACTGATTATTAAGCTGCAGGAACATTGTAAACGCGGTATTATAATAAACAATAACGCTAGAGTTATTGTTTATTAAGTATATCTCTTTAATTAACACAATATCTCAGAGCAAACAATATGACAATTATTAATTATAAATCACCAATTCACGTACCATTCCCAAAGTACCATTCCCGGTACGCAACAGTTAATGATTGTACCTACTTGATAACGTTTTATCCGATTGATGTCACTATGTTGTCTGTCTGTCTGTCTGTCAGACTAAACATTTCGGCTCTCTACCTCTTATTGGACCGATTTCCTGATTTCGTCCACTTTGAAAGTGAACTCGTAAACTGAAGATCATTGTTTGGATTTACAAAATATATATACTATATGTACGGACATTTAGGCAACACGTCCTTGCTGAAGGTTTTTCATAACTACTTTATTAATAGGTGAAACAAAAATATTTGAAATGTAGTTATTTTTTTTTAAATATCTTTTGCAACTGCTCCCTAACGATAGTTAATTTTCCCATGTACCTAACTGTAAGCAATCCTTAACAAATCTGCATCCATGTGAAAATAATAGTACTCTATATAGTTATTAAGCTTTTTAAACAAACAAAAGAACGCGCATTCAGATGTAACTTTGTTATTTCATTTTATATTTTCCGTTAGTTCGCAACGGAGTGAGTTTAAGACGTGTTTAGTGAGGAAGGCGCGCCCCTCCACCGTGAGTATGGGGAGGTCTTGTTGTCTTATTGTGGCTCTATGAATGCTAATGGTACATGCATACATACATACAGTACAACAATAATATGACCACCACGGTACGCAAGGGCACTCAAAAAATAGGAAGGGGGTGCGCCTTCTACAGTGGAAAGGTCTGTGCGCAGAGCTGGCTGCATGGTATGCTGGCATGATAAGCAATAGGTAATAGAATACCATTGTATTTCAAATTGTAAACAACTACTTTTGGGGGGGTCCATTACATGCAGAAGTAACCGATACTAAATATAAATGTTTTTACACTAGAGCTCACTGAGTAGATTACTAATATACTCGCGCACCGATTGTGCTACGGCGCCACACTGAACTGGAATCAGCCGGAGGAGGAGAAGATTTATGGGCTAGTTTCGAATGGCACGGCCGTAAAGTGTATGTGTGCGTTGTTTACATAAAATCAAACGCTACGGACGATTTTTATATGACATGGTTCTCTAAGGTTGAAGGCTTTATTAACGACTTAAAAGGGATTGTGTTAATTTTGGGTGATTTAAACCTTTACACGGCTTCATTGAGCATAAATAACTATTATTTATATTTTATGTCTTTTTGTAACTTGTGTGAGAACAACAACATTCCAAATGTTAATGGTAGAATGTTAGATGTGGTATTGATTCGTTTGTGCTCAGATACACATGTAAATGTTGAAACCGCTGCCAATATAGTTAAAATTGACTTGCACCACCCGCCTCTTGAAGTTATTGTAAAGATCTCTAGTTCTCGTCATTCGGACCGAATTGAACCAAGTAACATCAATCCTAGCCTTGACTGGAATTTTAAAAAGTGCAATTACTCTTAGCTGTGTGAGATGATGACTAATGTATCGTGGGATGAATTTTATTTACTTGACGATGTGTCTCAGTGCACAAACTTTTTCTACGACCGTATTTATGAAATTTTCGATGCCTGTACTCCTAAAAAATGTCGCGATAGAGTAGTGGGATCGCGGTATCCGGTTTGGTTTAGTAAGGATATTATCGATGATATCAAACTAAAACTTGAGCTTCATCGTAACTGGAAACGTACTTGTTCCGAGGAGTCTTATGAATTATTTTCCAGTTTAAGGTCTCAGCTAAAAAATCGTGTCTCAAGTGCCTACGATTCGTATGTGGTGGATATTGAGAACAGTATTAGGGAAAACCCTCGGGAATTTTGACGCCATATTTCATCTCTTCGATCAAAGGGAGGATTTCAACCAACCGTTGAATACAAGGGGGACACTTTCAGCGGAATACAAGCTTCTGAGGCTTTTGCAAAAATTTTTTCAAGTGTTTTTCTCGAAGATGTGCCAAAACTAGATGCGGCAAGCACCTCTGCTAGGGATTTATCAACTTCGAGTAATGTTATTTGCATACCACAGATATCTCCTTGGGATGTAGTAGAAGGAATCCAAAGTTTGAAAGCCAGTGGCTCAATTGGGCCAGACTGCATACCTCCGTGGTTTTTGAAGGACGGAAAGGAATTACTGAGCTACCCTCTCTGCTACTTGTTTAACCTTGCTCTACGGAAGGGAGTCTACCCATCTCAATGGAAACTTTCGCGTATCTGTCCTATTCCTAAAACTTCAAATAGAATATCGGTAGAGGAATACCGTCCAATAGCCATATTACCGACCGTAGCGAAGGTTTTTGAGCACGTGCTTCATAAAAAAATGTATAGGCAGGTTGAACCGTTTTTATGTGATGAACAACACGGATTCAGAAAGAAACGATCAGTAAACACTAATTTATTGACGTTGGTGGACTATATATCTTCCAGTCTCGATCGTGGGAAACAAGTAGACGTACTCTATTTTGATTATCGGAAAGCATTCGACAGAATCAATAACGACATACTGTTGGCAAAGTTCAGCGCTATAGGTTTCACTCCAGGCTTTCTCTGTTTCCTCGCTGACTATCACCGCGAGCGTCGACAGTTTGTTCGTCTAGGTTCTTACGATTCTACACCTTATCCCACGCTTTCAGGAGTGAGTCAAGGATCGACGCTTGGCCCTTTTTGAATGATAAATGACCTTCCTAAGGTTCTAAAGTACGCGAAATGTCTCCTATATGCGGATGACCTAAAGTTATACATGGAGATTAGTTCATTTGATGACTGTTTAAAATTGCAAAGAGACGTTGATATGATCTATCAATGGAGTATCAAAAATGGAATGGAATTTAATCTTTCTAAATGCTCCCAGATGACATTTGGCAGAATGCATTATCCTTTCCAATTTCAATATAAATTGGGTCAAGACGTCATTTCGAGTAATGAATTAGTAAAAGATCTAGGAGTCACATTTGATCGTCAATTGACATTTAATAGCCATATCGCTACGGTCGCTAAAGAGGCTTACCAACGGCTTGGATTCGTGCTACGGAATTCCCGGGATTTTAATGATATTGGTGTGATTAAGCTCATATTCAGTACCCTGGTACGAAGCAAACTAGAATCCAGCGCTTGTGTATGGCATCCGCATGAGAGCTGCTATACCTTAATGCTGGAGAAAGTTCAGAAGGCCTTTTTGAGATACCTCTATAAGCGTAGGTATGGGTACTACCCGTACATGTATCCCACCGAATTCTTACACGGTTGTCTGGGATACAATTCGTTGGAAGTAAGGAGAGCGCATGACCAACTGAGAATTATGTGTAAAATCTTGCGCGGTAAGGTTGATGTACCGGAGCTCAGCGAGCAGTTATGCCGCCTCTATACTCCCGACAACTATCTTCAGGGTAGGAAACATAAATTGATTGCTGTACCACGCTGTAGAACGGTGGGTCATGCGGCCTCCCCGATACCGCGATCCCTTGCTGCACTTAATGCTCTACTCGAAGGTCAACTCGATTGTGATGTGCTAGCGGGCGAGTGGAACATTGTAATGAAAGATTGTTTACATTACTGTGAGTCTGTCGCATCACAGAAACAATCTAGTATATTTAGGTAGGTCTTGACATAGCAATTAGGTATTGTATAAAAACCATTATTTTTCTTTATCATTGACATTTGTATATAGTACTATTATTTTTGTGATTTCTGTGTCTCAATTTTGATAATTTTATTTTCTTGACATATTTATATTTTTTTGACATTAATTTTATATAATTCTCTAATATTTAACATTATCATTAGTGTAATTCGTGAAAGCGGTACTAATTGAATAAAATAAATAAAAAAAAATATATATATAAATCATATTCATTATTTAGATATTTTTATTTAGTTTTTGGGGCGGCTTCGAAGTTTTTTATTTAGGACAATGATTTCTACAGGGTATATCACGTGTAGTTAGAGATGTGACATTTCCGTATATGCACCATAAACACACCGATTTAAAATGCAGTTTTGAAACTGTGATCAGAAACCGACATACTTTTATCACAGACTTTAGAAAAAGGCAGACATAGTCGCGTCCAACACGCATGTGACTGCAAGTTCAGTAATACTAAATGCTCGAGTAATACGTTTTTGCGCTCAGTTCACTACCAAGCAACAGCCGGGTCGTACGCTTCCATGGTATTACTTCGTAGTGTAGCTTTCAAACCTAATTATGCCGTTTTGCGTTTTTCGGAATTGCAAAAACAGCTCACAAAAACAAAAGATTCACGATGGAATATTTTTTCATAGGTGAGTTTGTTGTTTTCGTAAATCTTTAAATTATTTTTGTGAACGACTTGGAACGCAAAACCTAAACAAACTAGGCCAAAATTAGTCAGTGTGACAAGTATGCAACCAATGATTTTTCATCCCACCATCTCGGAAAGAGTATTTTTAATCTTCAATATCTGAGTGGAAAAGCCGTTTTTATTCTCTAGAGGATAAAGTAAATTGAATTTAGAACATCGTGTACACTAAGTTTGTGAATTAAAAAAACATTAAACCTATTTACTGCTACCTCTATGGTGCCGAATATATCATACAACTTTTTTTTAATTTGTTAAAAACTCAGACTCGGAACCTTCTTGGTATTCTTTTTTCAATTATTGCATTTAGTCATTTCCTCGCTGAGGTGGAATGAAAAGTTACGTGTTGCACTCGAGTGCAAAGATTTTTCACCTCGTGCTCTTTTGATTCCCTCGCTAACGCTCAGGATTCTAAAATTGAATCACGAGCGCAGCGAGTGCTTTCGCTTGCTCGGTCATCAAAATTGAACACGCGGTTAAAAAGCAACTTTGCACTCTTGTATAACAAATAACTATTATCGTAACTTTGGGGTAATTTTCCCTATCATGGAATGTTTTGTTAATTGTTTGCAATATACCTACTAATGTGATTAAGTGCTTCGTTAAATTAGGTAGTCACTGTATGTCTGTCAGTAAGAAAGATTGGTCGTTCCTACTTGTTTGATGACAATTAGTGTTTTTTATTATATTATAGACTTATATTTCGATTAAATATAATATTACAGGAAAATTTACCTATCACCGTATAAGGCTCGTCTTTAGAATCGGTATACCACGCAAGGCATTTTAATTTTTTTATGCAGCTAGTTATCGTGAGTGATCTAATCACAAGAAATTTCATAATGCAGAGATAGTAGTCCGCAAAATGTTGAAAGAAAATGTGACAATGAAATCGGAGAAAGACTATCATTATGTTACAATGAGCATTTTGAAGTGTTTTATTGGGAACATTAAAATGTTTAAAGATTTGTAAAAGGCGCATGAGTGCCGCGGAGCTGAACACAAGGTTAACATTATTAAAGTGATTGTTGAGAAATTTTAAAAAATACGATTTCACCATATTTATCAAAATTAGAAACTACCGTCAGAAGTGTAACAGTAGACGCCAAAAGACAGTTTTTCAAAAAGTTAGTACAGAATAAAGGGGTTTAAAATAATACTATTCATTATTATTTGATACACATATGCACATTGAAATATACAAATATATTGAGATGATTTCTTTTTTTTTTTTTAAATAATAGGTTTTTAATAAATATTTTTGTTTTTTTTTTATGTTTTTGACGGAATAGGCAATAGGACCAGCTGATGTTAAAAGTCTCTTGTGCCTGTAATGTATTATTTCATATTTTTATTACTTTACTCGAGGTAAATAGTGAAAACTCTGTTCAAATAGAGCACGGCACGGTCCAGCGTTGCTGCGGTGGGCGCTAGACTCAGAATAGGCACCAGAACAAAAAATATCAAATATTTTTTTAAATCGAATGTAAATCTCGTTATATTTGTTCGGACTAGCAGAAGTCAACCCTAAGAGGTTGTTAGCATTTTACCGATAACCCTGTATGTATTAGCGTGTCATCATACAGTCTGACAAATACTTCGATGCAATCATCTGACGTCAATTGCACCGGAAGATTATTATAGCACTGATTGCAGTATAATTCAATGATCTTAAAACGAATTCTGTAATTCAATGCCACTTATATTTATGTAAAAGGTTAATGTAAAAAAAAAACATTACTTAAAGCATTCATTCAGCATATTCATTTTCATTCATAATTTTTTTTGCAAAACCTTTTTTTTATCTAGTAACGAATTATTTGTCTATATATTATCTAATTGTATTATTTACTAATAATAATAATTTAAAAACACCAAACACAATCACAAGATGTTAAAAAATTACAAAAAAATGTGGTATTTCATATCCTAATACATGCAACATTACACGCCCACAGACGCACGTATCGCTACAGTGTAAAAAGTACGTGGCTATGTGTGTCACGCACACATGTTTAACCAGTCACAGTCACTCGCGCGCGACGCGAGCTCGACGCGACTATGTCTGCCTTTTTCTAAAGTCTGTGACTTTTATTTACGGGCTCTTGCAATAGGGAACTTTAGAAGAGCAAGGTCCGAGCCCGACTAGCACTTGACTTGTTTTATACAATAGCAAAGCAACTTTACGTTATAGATAGGTATCTGTAGTATTCGACTGTGGAATTATACATGTTCTGTAGGTACATATATAATAAATTACACATGTAAGTAGCTCTCCCAGGTAACGCGACATTAGAGCGGCTTTTTCCAAGCCACAGCTTGGTGCATAGTCACTATAATATTGCAATGTCGCCCGTGTGAGTGTGACGATCAGTTTCTTGTCTCTTTCACTTCAATGGAAAGTCGATTGTTTTGACTGATAGTGTCATTTATTTATTTATTTATTCAAAAAACAATGTGGCTGACAGACTATAATGTCCAAAACGCCAACATGTCTAAAACATATGTTGCAAACACAAAACATTATTACTTAAATCTACATTATACATTATATATCAGTTATTATACAATTCTATACACTGATTATTATTAATATTTACTAACATTCAATGTCATACTAAATTAAAATACAGTCACAAGAAAAATAATACAAAGAAATGATATACAAAATGTCAATAAAATCAATAAATGTCAATTAATAATATAATATTTAAATTAAGCGAGGATTACATTAAATTTTATGATAATTCAAATTTAAGTACAAATATGCATGTCTTATTAGGGTTCCTATGTTGTCAGCAAATATATCAACATTCTCGTCATAGAGAAGCAAGTCACCGAGCAAGGCGCGCGCACGAGCTGTGGGCGGCGGGTACGTGTGAGCGGGCGCGCTATGAGCCGCGGTATATTGCGCAGCGCGACCGTCCCGTCATTGCGTTAGTTAGCCGGCAGTCGTTACTTTTCGGCCTTAAAGTGAAATTAAGAAAATAGAGTTTTTATAGTACTTTTTCATTCTTCTTTACGTTCAATATCAATTAAAATAGTCGGACAACATCAGCAATTTTTTTTTACGCGGGTATCATGTACAAGTTATTTATAATGAATAATTAAAAACGACACCGGCACTGGATGGTCACTGCGTGCATAAATTTAGGAAAAAAATAGTGACGCGCGATTCATTTCTAGGCAAGTTATTTGATGTGGTTACGGGAAACAATTTAGATGTATATAGTTTATGAAGAAATAAATGAAGATAAGGTACCGATTGTTTTTATTGCGATATTACTTCAAAAACTACTAAAAAATAGACGGCCGAATATTAACATATGAATTTATTAAACATTTTAGTTCTCGGCCTAGGGGCCGAATACTAGCTTATGACTACTTAAATTATTTTTGTCTCTTATTTTTCATATAGGTCCGCTATATAAAACTCCTTTTCAATTTACTATTGCCACTTAAAGAACCTGGCTATCAGATTCATCAATTTGCCGGCCATGTTGCAAAAAATATTCGTAAGGGGGCGTCCATAAATTACGTGAGATGATTTAGGGGGGGAGGGGGTCGAGTCAAATCTCATATAATCTCACGTTAGGGAGAGGGAGGGTCTCGACAAATATCACGCAATTTTTGTTCTGTTTGAAACAAAAAAAAAATATACTATAGGTACTATGCATAATTCTCCATGGACTGAATTAGAGTAGATATTATTTTCTTTTTATCACAGTAGTCATGATTTAAGTATTCTATTGTTAATTTTTTATTACATTTATAACTCTCAGCATTATTGATTACTAGTCTTAACTAGTCGTAAATAAAAGCACGAAGCAAATTGCTTTTTTCTTTCTACAATAACAACCCAACGCGTAAGAAACCCACATTCTGAAAAATCTCACGTGAGATTGGGGGATGGGGGAGGGGGTGGAACAAAATCTCACGACATCTCACCAACGGGGGAGGGTGGGATAGAAAATTTAAAAAAACACCTCACGTAATTTATGGACGCCCCCTAACGCCTATGTATAAAAATATATGTTCTTATTGCATAAATATCTTCTTCATGTATTCAATCTTTTTTTATGAAGTTTTGGGTTGGAGTACGTAAACCTCTAAATGATAAAGGGTGAACTCTAAATAGTAAAATAAACTCAAACTACGATACTACTGACGATTTAGGCTTAGATTTGTGTATCAATTGAAAATTGTCTGTCCAGACTCCAGAGGGCACCTCCAGAATCAAAACAAAAAATCACTCAATATTCAAAGAAGTCTTTGATCTTGGCGCTTAAGGATTTCAGAGCGAAAAAATTGTCTATGAGGGAAGTTTGCCGACATAACGGAATTTCTATACAAGATCTTATCTCTGAAAGAACTAGTGATACGGTTAAAGCGCGGCCTAATGCTTTTATCATAAATGAAGTAAAAAAATATCTCGTACATTGAACTTAGCAAAGTGTGGTTTTCCTTTAAAGAAATCAAATCTACCAGACACGGTTCAAAAAAATTGTATAAGACTGGGAGTCTAAAAAAAAACAAAATGATCACGATGGACACTCTTACTCCTTAAGCTTTTTAAAAAAACATCATATTTAGATATCTGAGACACAAAGTTGTTAAGTCCCATCAGTGCCGGTTTTAGCACTACCAGCGCCCTGCGCGAGATTTTTACCGCGCCCCCAGCGAGATTGAGTGCGGCATATAGCCACTCAAATTCATGAAAAAAATTTAAGAAACAGTATTCCACAGAACTCTTTTATTCAGAAACCAAAGTCCATTTTCCACAATTTCATTTTAGATTTACAAAATTGCTAAGTGTCCATACATTTAGATACCTGCAGTTTTTGTAAGTCGCGATCTTTAATAAAATTTACGAGAGATCGAAATTCTGATCAGGTAAAAAAAATATTACACTTATGAGTTCATCACACAGCAGACATCTTTTTTTTTTTTTTTATTACTGTTTTTGCTAAGCCTTTGACCACAATCTCACCTGATGGTAAGTGACGATGTGGTCGAAGGTGTTAAACAGGCTTAACCTAGAATTACTGGCTCTCAACGACAGCTGCCGGAACACACCGTTAGGTGCTTGGCGACAGATTTTCCACTTGAGGATGGTCGCTAGCCAGGCGGGCATTCACAAAAATGCCCTTCCACCATGCTAAGTTCTATATCTTATTTAGAGTCTACAGTTAATTTTAATTGAAAATCACAACAGAGTTTGAGAAGGTCTGATTTTCCTGGATTTTTTTTCACATTTTAAAACATTACTTAACTACCTACATTGTAAAAAAGGTCAAGATTTTGAATAATCATTAACTCAACTGTTTTATTTTTTTTATTGAGTGATATTAAGGTAGTCTTCAAAAGACAATTGAAAATTCAACTTAACATTTCTTTTACAAACGTTACTGCTCATCGCGGGCTGTATCACTAGCTTGGGGTTTTACATGAATGCTTGTTGTGGCTCAATTTTTAGAACTAACTCCTTAGAAGTTAAAATTGCACTTTTAAAGCCTTTATTTCTATGTTCTTCCAAGAAAGCGCAGCTTTTTCAACATTTCTGTGCATTTACAAAGAGCAGAGATCCAAGTCTTCTGATTATAGAGACTTACAGACGACATTAATTTAAAAAGTATGTCTACCAACGAGTTAAAAAATGAGGCTATATAGCTGAAATCTTTTATTTGTTCGGCTAGTATAGTATATATGTTTGAAGCATTAGGTTCGATACGTATAACTTATTTAAGAAGAGTTTTAAACAAAAATAATCCCATAAATGTTACATTTTAATAATTACTCATACATATAATGAAGGTTTTATTAAAATGACTAACATATAAATACAAGGGACATTTAAAAAAAATAGAATTGAGAGAGGTACTTGACTATAACGTTATTTTTATTGTGATATTGGCAATAATAAATATGAATGATTTGAGAGAATTCATGACTGTTAGTTAAACAACAGTCATAAAGTCTCTCAAACTATTAACCATAACATGATAAAGAGCAGTATCTAAAGGAAGTGAATATTTACCAAGTGTGCTTTATTAAGTTAGGTAAACTTGAAAAAAAGGCTGATGTTGATTATGGCAACGAAACTCATAATAATATAACTAAACTAACTCTCTGACATCTTTCATGAAATTTGTGAGTAAATTGAATAAATAATACAAGTACTCGTATCAATTTTGTACTTATTACGGAGTACCCTCACTAATTAATTAATTTTAGAGAATAAATCAAATTTGTCTGGTCATGAATCTATTGCTGGATGAATAATTAAATCAATTCGAAATTTAGGGTTCAATTTATATGATTTTGAATATCAATTTATTTATAATATTTTAATTTAAAACAGTCATATCACAGTGGCCGGAAACTAAAATACATGAGGCCGAATATTTACACATACGGCCGAAAACTAGCGTTTTCACCATTTTTATAATCAAAATTATATAATAAAATAACTAAGCTCCTTGAAGTTAAGAAATTTTGTGATTGGAAACTACAATATATAAGCTACCAAGAAACATACATTGTGTAATTATAATCCTTGCAGTTATTTTTTGGCGGTATCTTAAAGTTCGTGTTTCCGCTAAAAGGCCGAAAACTGAAGCTGTTTATATTTGAACAATTATGTAAGAGCATCGTAACAATTTTACCAGTACCATCCTTAGGCCTAGTTTCACCGTACTCTGTTATTTATTTGACGCCTTGTTAATCCTTTTAACGGACTGTTAACTGAACCGAGTGACCCACCAACTGTTAATGGATGATTAATTCAGTTAACTTCATAGAACGTAGACTGATTTAACAGCTCTGTTATTTTTAAAGACCCATTAGCTAATGCCTGATTTAGCGTAAACAAACATGGTATGGTGAAATTAGGCCTTAGCAGTTGTCCATTTATTTACAGTTTGAGAATTAGAAATAGTCTCAGAAAACGTCGACTCAGGATATAGTATTTGAGAAACTATTTTATTTATTAGATTGTAAAATAAATAATATATATAAAATATTTAATATAAAAAAGTACAAAAAAGAACGGCCTGTAACTTGTTCATACAATGTTTGTGATTGATCTCTTTGGTTAATAGAACTGTTTCTAAAAATATCTAAATTTTAAATTCAAATTTCTTTTATTCACTTTTAGTCCCTCTTATTGTAATTTCTACAAATACTTGATCAAACAAAATATAATTTCCATGAGAGCGAACCGTCTACAAATACTTGATCAAACAAAATATAATTTCCATGAGAGCGAACCGTCTACAAATACTTGATCAAACAAAATATAATTTCCATGAGAGCGAACCGTATCTCGAGTAGACGTAACTATGCGAGGAGGTAGGTATAGTTAAATGCGCGTCATAATGAACAGTGGAGTGGATGGAGTGTGGTGCGTCACTAGTAGTTAGTACAGTAGGTCTGCATGTCAGTAACGTAACTATGCTGTAGGTAATGCTGCTCACATATATCGTAAAATAGTTTAAAATGATTGTTATGACCAATCACTGGGTATCAAGTCTATTATAAAATGGAACAGTGCCAAATGAACATTAGGTACCTACATTAACCACCCATCATGTTCACCGCTCGATATTTACCACCATGGAGTACTATGTTTTATAGCTTCCATGTGGTCTCACTATTACCTACTGACCACTTGTCTTATCACCACAAGCCCTCTCACACGATTCACAAAAAGAGTGTAATGTTTTAGGGTTCATGTATTGTATTTATCTACCACCTATCCACCATAACTTATGCCTAAACAGATTTGGATGTTGAATTCGTACATCATCCCGACCCGAGTGATACAGGACATTTTTGGAAAGGCCAGTCAACATTTTTGGAAAGGAGTTCATTAATTGCTTGTTTTTGAAGTTGGTGCTATCTTACACACGACCTAGTTCATCCAGGGATAGTACATTCTTTTGGTTGTCAATCAGTGATGGCGGCACTGAAGTAAAAAAAACTCAAAACTTTATTTTTTTGGAATATTTCTGTCGTTTGTTCATCAACAACTTTTTTCATAGTAACTGTCTCAGAAAGGGGATATTTAAAAATAACTGAATACATTTTTTCAATTACAAATTTAATTGGCGGCGTGAAAGGCATAGATCATATTCTAAAGAACACGTAAAAATATCAGAAACTAACAGGTCACATAATACTTAATTATAGACTTAAGATAATATTTGAATCTCTTGATTGTATCCAGTTTCGCGAGATGAGGTAAAGGTCTTCTCCACCTATTACTTACTGCACGGAAAGTGGAAATTATATGTCTCCCTTTCATAAATAATTACTTAACACAAACATACTTAACTGTGGATAAAATAAGTATCCGTCTGACACACATTATACTTACCTATACAAGTTATACTAGTTTCTAGTACGCGCGTGGGTTATTCAATAATATAAAATCCCGAGCGCAAGTAATGAGCGCTACAAGTTAACACTTTCGACGACATCATCGCTTACCAACAGGTGCGCTGTATTGAGGTAGGTAATAGCCCAATAAAACACTGACGACATTGATAAACGATGCCGATGGGTGGTGTTATAGGTATATGAGGACAGTGATAGTGAGAAACGTTCTATACAACGTGGATACGCAGCATGCTTGGAGATTAGAAAAGATTCAATAGTCTCCGGTCAGTGGTGTACATGTCTGGTCTGGTCTGGTCCGGTCTCGTCTGGAGGGACTTATGGCGGAGAGTAACGCTAAGGACACGACAGACTACGCAGCGAGTACCTATTAAACTTAAAACTGAACAACAAACTAATCAAGCACAACAATCGAGGACAACGATTGTATTTTTCAATTAACCAATAAAATAACGCGACGAAATGGCATTCCACTCGAGTCAACCGTCTCAAATAGTCTCAATATTGACTTCAATTGAGATGTTTGTTTCAATGTTGCTACTGTGCCTATATTTAGAGGATTTTTGATTACCTACTATACTTAATAGGCATTATTCGCATTTTAAATTAACAAAACTATGTACAGCTACCTAATGCAGAACAAGATGAATGCATTCCACTAAAATGTTGCACGTAGTTAGGCGCTTGCCTCACCGATCACCGATTAAAGTTACACATCTGTGTTCACATTATTTTTTGTTTGAAAGCTTATGCTTGTCGTTTGGTTCCATTTAAATTTCATCAAAATCGGTCAGGCCGTTTCCAGTTACACTACAATAACTGAATAATATTTACCTATCTTGAAGATATACTCGTTTACAATGAATGACAATCGATCTCGTAAGTAGCAAGGGTCACGAAAAAGAGTGATTTTTTTTACCATAAATTGCACCGACTTCAACACCCATGTGTGAAATAAATTGTCGAAGTCGGTACCATGCGCACAATATTGTTAGGGTAAGAGGGGGGAATACCGAACACTTAAGAAGAAAACCTTGTTATATTTTTATAAATGGTTTTAATAAAAAACTCTAAAGGCATAACAAAACTTTAACTATTTAGCTATTCATATTTCAACACAAAACTTATCTGAACATCTCATTGAACTAGTAATAATACGTATAAAAAAAAGTTGCTTTATTCGCCATTACCCCTAGGCATGGGTAATGCCGAACAGGTCATGGGGTAATAACGATCACATTTTATATAGTAACTAAATAACAACTGAGACTATATTGTATTAGAGCAGATATCAAATTATGTAGATAAAATAGTTTTACATCCTACTGAGTGGTATTTTTATCTAAATAACAAAAATCACAAATATAACCATCATCAATATTCCACCTTGAGCATATGGCATAGGACCACCCCCTACATGCTGTGCAACGGTACCATATTTTATCGTTTCTTCCAATTTCTTCACAAATACAACAGTCTTGCGCAAGTCTGCGACAGTCAATCTCATCTGATGGTAAGTGATGATGTGGTCGAAGGTGTTAACAGGCTTCCCCAAATTATTGGCTCCCAAGAACAGCTGCCGGAACACACCGTAAGGTGCTTGGCGACAGATTTTCTACTTGAACTACCTGGCTAGCGACCGCGCGGGTGGTCGCTAGCCAGGCGGGCATTCGCAAAATGTCCTTCACTGCACGGTAGTCCATAGCCAATGCCACTGAGCCATCACTGCTTCAAACAACTTTACATGTCGCTAGTCATCTTCCTTCCAAACCACTTTGGCTGTCGTTCTTTTTCGGTTTCCGGGCATATCTAATATAACAACAAAAAGAAACAATGATTACTTGGGTGTCATGACGAACGGTGATCGGTATTACCCCTCGGTTAATGTTCGGCATAACCCCAAATAACCGTTTTTAATTTGAGGCCACATTTTAAAACGAATAGATAGAAAGACTTTTACACTATAGTTCTATGTGATGTTATGCATAAGAATAATCAATAATAACAAAAGAAAAGTATTTAAAAACAACACTTACCGAAAAATTAATTTGGCCAAAAGTTAGAGCAAAGCGTCCGAAATTATAAACACGCGCCTTACTCTTAAATGCACCGAGCGAACTGACTGAAATTGTTGGCGCTTGCTATTGCATTACGCCCCCGCCCCGCACTCCGGATGCCGTGCTTCTGAGCCAGTCATTTTACGAGTAATTTGCCTGTTCGCGATTCCCCCTTGTTCGCCATAACCCCCTCTTACCCTATAAGAGGTTCTTTTGAACTATCGTGGTACCCGACATCTACAAGTTATTTCACACTTTTGTGTGCGTCTTTGTGTCATGTTAGCTCAATTGGTTAGAGCATACCCCGGCTAAAGGGGTGGATGGACGCGGGTTCGAATCCCACACATGACTATAATTTTTGCTCTCGTAAATTTGTAATTTTGTAATATAAGTTTGTATTTCGTAAATATCTCGTTTTCTGTGCATCGTAGAATTTCATATGTTATTATCAACTTTTAATGAAAACATAAAACATTTAGTTTTTTCATATCAAAAGAAAACAATTATAGGTATTCTTTGTATTAATTTGATATGAACATATATTCTTTGATGTAGGTACATTTAGGTAGTAAGTAGGTACCTACTGTTATTGTATGCCTTGTATTGTACATGCTATGGTGACAAAGACGCGGTTATTTATGACTTGAAGCAAATCTTCAGAAGCGTCAAATCAAAACAAAGGTTTTTCAAATGTAATTAATGTAATTCCGAGGTTGGATACTCATTCTCGAGTGTACAATATAGACGGAAGGTCTCCGAAGGCGCGTGCAGTGCAGTGCCGCTGCTCGCCTCGACGTCATTCCACTACAGTGGTGATAGGATTCGATGCCGGCGCCGCCATGCGCCAACCTATGATAGGTGCTTGCTATTTTAGTCAACAGAGAAAGCTAATATTTTTTTAATGTTTTGTAGAGAATTGGTTTTAATTAGTGAAATTACAATGATTTCAACTGAACTTAACCACCAACAACAATAACTAGAGTCTGTTTTTTTTAACAAACGAATACTGAAAATTTTACTGCGTTACTATTGGCCCACGTAATCATTATAAAGTCCGTTCCACACCAACTCTGATATGACATTTAGGTAGGTACATTCAGTTGAGTCTTCGACTACCTGCGCGCCGCTAAATACTGCTTGTAATGAATCAATACTAAAGTTGCAACTATTGAATTAGGGTAAGCAAAACAAAGATAGTTTTGAAGCTAAGTTAACAAATCATCTCGTCATACGTCTGCCGACGTATCACTGTGACCTCAATCCAATTGAACTCGTTTGGTCTCAAGTGAAGGGCTATCGGAGGAAATTACAAAAGTTTAAAAAAAATTAAGTCTGAACTCTTTTGTTACAAGGAGTAGCTATTGGTGGTCATGTCTCAATCATGTGATAACCAACATAGAAACAAAAATGTACGGAGTTGACAATCATGTACAAAATATGTTAGAGCAATTTATTATTGACGTATCTGCAGAAGGATGACGATAATTTTAAAGATTACATGAATTAATTATTTGATATACCTATATATGTTCTAGTGCGTAATATAATTATATACTATTACAATATTGTTTTATATCATAAACAGGAACAGAACATTTTGTAACGAATATACTAAGTATGCAAATTTAAAGCATAACATAATAACGTATTTTTTTTACATACAATTTTAGGAGTATTCAATATGAACGGGCCTTAACAATTTGAAAACAAGAACAAAGGCATTGACCAATGACGGAAATGACCCATCTCACTCTGTCAATATCGGAAATGTGCGAGAGACATACTCAGTACTCGTAGTTAGAAAAATAGATTATCATAATAACGATATCTCATACATACAAATCGGTTACGCCGCTTAGAACTAATGGTTGAATAAATAAACTCACAAACATATATATATTCAAATTCAAAATCATTTATTCAATTTAGGCGTCTACGACGCTCTTATGAAGGTCAATTACAAATTTTAATATTTAAATATTCTACATTGTACTGACGTTCAGCAAAAAAATTTATAGAGCCACTGCGAGAAGAACGGGCAAGAAGCTCGGGGCCATTCTTTTAAACATCTTTTAACAATGTGTTATATACAATATAATACGATTATTACAATATTTACAATATTTATAATGATGTTTTATTTCACATAAATAGTACCTATACAATTTGTGAACAAACTAAATTGGGCACTTTTCATTATACCTATTAATTAATTCTTACAGAAGACAATGCTTGTATAAGATTATCTAGTTAGCGTGTTTTCGCGCAGAACCTAAGTACACTAAGAAAGCGATTTCTCGTATTGCAGCTTCTGCGATCCCTTCAAGTGTACCTTTAAATGTTACATTATATAACCGTGTCATATTTGTCTATGTCTAGGTATTGAAATAAGTATTTAGTTTTGTGAATATTTATAAGGAACAGAATGTTTGTGTGTGTGAGTGAGTGAGGTGTGTTATGTGTATTTGTGATGGGGATGTATGGTGTAAGTGTTGACTTGAAACTATATCTATATCGTGTATAAGTGGGAGTGTAGTACCTATGTGTGTATGAGAGGGAATAGAGAGGTTGATATAAATACATACATACATGAACCCTGAAAACATAACACTCATATTGGTGGGCAGTCGTGTAAAAAAACAGGTAATCATAGGTAGGTAAACGAAGTTGTAGGTAACGAAGTTGTACAGCAAACATTAAATAATTTGACTTTATTTGTTAGCAATATTTCGTACTTCACTTAGCTCTTCGATGCCGCTCATGTCCTGTTGACCAACTGAGTCAGACTCATCGTAATCATTGTAACGTATAAACAAATATAACATTCAACAAAAACAAATTAAATGATAAGATCAACAAGCACTCGGAAAGACGTTGCATAGTCCACTGACGGGGAAATAAGACCCTGACGCCCGCGATGTCAACAAACCAAGATGGCTTTTATGCTGTCAACCTTAATAATACGAATTTATTAAAATTACCAATTTCGGTCACTCATTTAAAATGACGTATGAATAAATGGCGCTGCTCTATTTTTAAGTTTGTTCTGCTGATCATAGGTGCTTATTGATGATAATATGAGTGAAGTTAGCCGAGAGCCCGTCGTATTCTTGTAACAGATGTTATAGCTCGTAGAGACGACGCGACGCGACCATAGCCGCGAGCGAGAGGCGGCGCGAGGCGAGGCGAGCCATGCGGCGCGCGGCGGGAGATCGTTCGTGCCCACCTACCGTTTACCAAATCGTATCTGTAGTAGCGGAACGAAAGTGAACGCCACTTTCGACCTTGCTTTTATACTGCGTATTGTGGATACTTGTTTGTCCATCTATGTATACCTGCTGCACCTATACCTACCTACCACAGGTACATACTGACTGACCACTTAAGTTCGACTACTTCAGCGGACACTCTATTGTATTTTGAGATTATCGTATAAGTAACAATGAAATTTCAATTTACCAGTCGATATCAGCAGGTCTTATTTTCAATTTCGGAAAAAACACTGATTTTTTTTAATTTCTAAGAGCACTGTTATGGTACGTTTGTAAATGTATGTATTACAAAGGCGTGGGCCAGATAGAAGAGACGTAAGACGGAGACGCGTCGAGGACGGGGCGGAGACGAGGCAGAGACGCCACTTTTTGAATTATACAGAAGAGACGCGTCGCGGACGCGACGCAGTCAGAGCGGGCGCGGGGTGGCATGCCGCCCGGCGGGCATGCCACCCCGCGCCCCGACCTCGCCCCCGCCGTGTCTCCGCCGCGTCTCTCCTGTGTGTTTCGAATAAAAGGCGGAGACGTAAAAGCGTCGCGCCCGCGCCCTGCCTATTCTGTATGTTTTGCGTCGCGACGCTTCTATACATTTTGTATGAAAGAGACGCGGAAGAGACAAAGGTCCGCGCCCCGTCTCCGTCTTACGTCTCTTCTGTCTGGCCCACGCCTTAAATATACTTTTATTGTTTTCTTTTTATTGGTGAGAGGCTACAGTTTGAAACTCTATGTTACATGTTGCTGAGTCATGATGTGCTCCAAGATGACAAGCCTAGCCTACAAAGCTGAACGATTCTCAAGTACAGCTGCCGGAATACACATTGTGTACATTGCTTGTCTCTCACTGCACCCCTCATACTTTACGTTCAACCCTCTTCTTATAATCATTATCCAACCCAAGTAACGTTCTTCAGCTAATTTTTCGAAAAGTTCTTCAAAAAATTACCTATAAGTATCTACCTAAAGTATGTATAGTTATGAATAATAACATGATCCATTAGCGAAGTCGCACAAGTTAACATTAGGTCAGGAATCAACAACAGACACGCCTAATGTTGTAGCTGTCTAAGCACCCAAATATATTATTACGACTGAAATACATACGAGTATGTATACGGAAACAAACAAAACTGTCAGACCAAAATTGTTACCAGCGAGCAAGCTCTTCTAAGAAACTCAAAGCCCTGGTACCAATGGCATGAGAGATCTCGGAATTGGTTATATTATTACCAACCCCGCAGATGTGGTGTGGGATTTAGGGTCTAGTGCTAACAATAAAAAAGAGCCACGTCAAGCGTCCCTCAACATTTGTACTGTATCATCATCATCCTCGCCTCTGTACCCTTTATGACTGTTTTCTACTCTCTTAACATCACATCATCCTTCTCACTTCGGCCTACCTCTACCTCTCACGTTCTTGGACTCATTCCGCCGACATACATGATATACACCTAATTGTTGCTTTTCAATAAGTTAAGGCTTATCAGTTATGAGCGTTTTGTAAATTTTCCCTAATGCGTAAGGGGCAATCATAGATCACGAATTATGACATGTGTTGTCGCCACCTTACGCTTAACTTGCACTACTGAACATAGATAGCAGAACACTGGAAATGTTATGGCGCCTTTTGAAGAACTGTTATCTTAGGTATTGTACGAGCGACGTCTGCCAAGCCTGAGTAGTAAGTACCGTTGGAGGAAGCTATGCATGTTCAGCTGTGGACAATCGGGCTGATTGAAGATTTCATTATAACCCGCTTGTCAATAATAAGATTTATAATTGGTACCTCGAAAGAATGAAGACGTATCTTGTAGAGAGCAAGTAGGTATACAAGTAGGTACACTGTGTGCACAACTTGTGAATGACAATTAAAAACCTCTGGCCTTGTGGTGGTCATCCACCACAAGGCCAGAGCCAAGGGTTCGTGTCAGATAATGCACAAACCATAAATAAGTATCAAGCTGCGAATGAAACTGAAATCCTAACCTAACTACGTATAACAATACAACAAGTTTTTAGAGAAAACGCTCAGATAGTGCAGATTTTTATAACTTTCTATACTCTTAAATTACATATCACTCCATACATAGTATAAAACAAAGTCGCCTTCTCTGTCTCTATATCCCTATGTATGCTTGAATCTTAAACTACATATGATGCGGTTTTAGTAACATTTTTTTGTCATTTACTTTTTACGACAAATAATGGCTAATTTTCGAAGCAATTTGAACCAATACAGCATTAATCCTTATCTAATTAAATACCATAATATACATATGGCTATACAGCATATGATTTAAATGAATATTTTCGAAGATATTACAGATTTAAAAATTGCGGGACGTAGCGTTTGCGGTGTTGATAGTTGATTATCTTTTCTTTTTAGTCGCACGAATAGCAAATTATTTTTTAAGTATTTTAATTTAATTAAAATCGTAGTTTAAGTTGGGGTATTTCAGTTAAAAAAAGAACTGAATATAATAGGTATAAATTTTGTTTTTTATGATATGTTCATTATCATTTGTTTCTAAATGGTAAGTATTTAAATATTTTTCTCGATTTGGAAGTAGCTGTTCATTTTCCAACAGAATTTCTAAACTCTTTGAAACCGTCTGAGACTCCCTTCTCACAAAATGATGTTGAAAGTAGGTTATCCTGTTATTTTATTAATAAACCTGAATCCACGTAAACTTTGTAATGGCACGCGTTTGCTCATAAAATCACTGAAAATTTCATAATAGAGTGCTCAATACTCACAGGATGTGGTACCGGAGAAGATGTATTGATTCCCCGAATCCCTCTGATACCATCGGATTTACCCATCCAATTTAAACGTTTACAGTTTCCGGTAGACATCTTTTGCAATGACCATTAATAAATCGCAGCGTGAAACCTTCAACGTTGCAGCTTAGATTTGAGCGTTGACTGGTTTTCACATGACCAACTGTATGTCGCTCTTTCAAGAGTAACCTCTAGAGAAAACATGTTTGTATTGTCTAATGACAAGAAAGTTGTGAACGTTGTATATAAACACATTCTGTAATTTATTCATTGTTGTAAAAATTAAATAAATAGGTTAAAATGTAAAAAGTAAGTAAGTAAATGTGTAGTGTATGAATTTAGATATTCCAAAGAATTGTTTTACTCTAAATTTAAAGCGTGCGGGCCACGGCCAGTAATGAATAAATCGTTAATACTGGATCGACTTTAATCATTTTTTCAGTGAATGACATAGACTAGGTATATATTTGATACCCGTGCGTCGATAGCCGGCGCGTAGCGGGCCGCTAGTTATAATATAAAGTGACAAAAGTGACCAGATTCTTTGATCAGTCGAAGCAAAGATAGCCGAGCGGTTATAGTTATGGACGAGAGCAGTGCAGTTCGTCACTTGTCATCAAATTAATTTGTTATAAGTAGAGGTTACCGCTTAACATCAGGTGGGCCGTGGGCCTCGTGCTTGATCCTTCACGAATATACTAAATACTTCCAGTCAATCTACTTCCAGAAAAGATCACGGAAACGTACTCAAAAACCTTTGACGATTTCCAATTATAGAATAAATGGCTTCGCACGCGTCGACTGTCTCTCAGGAACCGTTACCGGTTTTTGGGAAACGTCTCAAATATAAATAGGTTACTGTTTATTCCTTTTTAGAATTGGCCCCGTGAGTCGTAATCGTTTTACAGGTCGACGTTCACTACCAAATGTTACATAAAGTTTTATATATAAGTACGGGTACACTTCGAAAACAAAGTTAGGTATACCACGCAGTGCCTCATGTCGAGTGTAGTACCTACTTACTCTGCCGCAAGGGTGAAATTGTCTCCGTTACGCTTAACAACATAAGACCATATCGCAAATTCTTGCCAATTAGCGATAAGATGGCTGACAATCTCTTTACAGACGGGTGTCCGTTGCCCTTTCCTGAGTCCCATAGAATACATAGGACAGGGATTGCAAGCGACTGCCCTCCCGGTCCGAGCCGAGCTGAGTGTCTCACACCACGTGATGGCTCTCTTCTCAACACTATACTCGAGTTGCATGTCATACTCACTTAGGCTGTGCGTTGTCTGTCAGTCAGTGAGTCAGGACTTTGATTCTTATAAATATATGTTGTACTGAAGCGCTCGTAGCGAAGTTTGCTTAGCCATTCTGAATCGATCAGCAAAGTTAAGCAACGTCCGCCGCGGTCAGGAGTTGGATGGGTGACCGCTGGTGACATTACTACTGAGCGCTTCCGTGCTTCGGAGGCCACGTTAAGCAGTCGGTCTCGGTTGTTGTCTTAGGATGGCAGTCGTTACAGCATGGTGGTAGGGTACTTTGCGAATGCCCGCCTGGCTAGATACCACCCTCAAGTTGAAAATCTGTCGCCAAGCACCTAACGGTGTGTTCCGGCAGCTGTCCTTGAGAGCCAGTAATTCTAGGTTAGCCTGTACAACATCTTCGACCACATCATCACTTACCATCAGGTGAGATAGTGGTCAAAGGCTAACCTATCAGGAATAAAAAAAAAAAAAAAAAAAAAAAAAAAAATTAATAATAAATCACTTTAATTCAGGTATCGTGACCCATTTACAAAAACATATTCGTTAATTAAAAAGAAATCAAATTAAGCATTACATATCCAATCAAGATTACAATCCATAGAATAACATAAAAATTAGAACAATTGCACATATAAGAATTATTAGAACAATAACTTATTAATATATATAAGAAAAATAATAAAATAAGTCTAAGAATTTAAAAAACAAGCATTACTTATAAATTAAATAATAATCAAGGCATTCTCATGAATAGCTGTGAGACTGCATGCAACCGCATCCAGTGAGCGAGATACTGACTGTCCCACCGGTCCACCAACACACCCAGGGTGCTGTCGGTACTGCCACCGCACGCAACCGTCTAACTAAAGATGCGCTTCTATCGCGAATGATCGCATGGAACCCATCAATCCTCGCTTCAACGAACATGCCAGAAGCACTACAGAATCGCGGCGACCCCATCAGCACCCTGAATGCGTTGTTTGTTATATATTGGACGCGAGGTCGCGTGGCAATTAAAAATGTTATAATGATCGTCCCAGTGCATAAAGTTGTAATTTATTATATTAGAGAGGAGCGGCGCGGCGCGGCGGCGGAATGGCTCAGCAGCGTGACGGTGGCGAGCGGTGGCGTTTCCTTTTCAAATTAATTATACATACATTATACTATTGACCTAATTTCATAATGTCGCGTTACCTAACATATTAGTATGGCAAGTGGAAGCTATAAACTGATTTTAAACATTATTAAGTAACAAGGTGTATTCTCGAAGGCATCTGGATACCAATATTGAGTTACGCAAGGTACCTACTACACTATTATTTGGTCAATTCAGTTTAGAACTAAATTAAATAAGATATTTTAACCCGACTGATTTCTACCGTGAACTCTAAAGCGATGAAGGTTCAAGATTGTCACTGAGATTAGAGAGAGGTGATAAAGAAAATGAAGTAGCTGTCATAATGAAAGAAGAAGTTGTCAAGGCCATACAAACGCAGAAAAAAAGAAAATCACCAGGAGAAGATGGAATCTCCAACGAAGTTCTCATTGGAACATGTCAAACAATACTGAATACAGTTACAACATGTCAAACAATACTGAATACAGTTACAAATATTTTTAATGAAATTCTATTTACTGAGTATATACCGCAACAATGGGCTACTTCAACTATAATACTTCTACATAAAAAAGGAAAAACAGATGACATTGCTAATTATAGACCAATCAGTCTTATGTCAAATATGTACAAAATATTTTCAAAGATACTGCTAAACCGCATAACTAAAGTTTTGGATGAATGCCAACCTATGGAACAAGCTGGATTTCGCAGTGACTTTTCAACTATAGACCACATTCACACTATTAAACAGATAATTCAGAAATGTAACGAATATGGAATAGCATACTACTTAGCCTTTGTGGACTATAATAAGGCATTTGATTCATTAAGACATGAACAATTATGGGAGGCCTTAGTCGCTCAAGGAGTAAATAAGAAATATATAAGTCTAATTAGCAATATTTATAAGGACATGACGCCAAAAATAAAAACAGAAAATGTGGGAGAATCGTTTCCTATTAAGAGAGGAGTAAGGCAGGGGGATCCACTGTCGCCTAAACTTTTTTCGGCAGCTCTTGAACACATATTCAGAAATCTCGACTGGAGAAACTATGGCATAAAAATAAATGGAGTCATGCTGAACCACCTTAGATTCGCAGACGATTTGATATTAATTTGTGAAGATCCAAAAAGCTTACAAGAGATGATTACAAAACTTGTGTTTGAGAGCGATAAAGTTGGCCTGTCCATAAATATGGATAAAACAAAAGTTATGACAAATCGTAGTAAGATCCCAATCACATCAAAAAACATAAAAATACAATATGTTGATGAATATACATATCTCGGACAGATCTCTCCCATTGATCTCACAACAAAAGAAATTTATAACAGAATAAATATTGGATGGAAGAGATATTGGTCCTTTAAAGAGATTATGAAAAATCCTGGGATACCACTCAACGCTAAGAGAAAAGTATTCAATACTTGTATCCTACCGAGCATGACCTATGGATGTCAGACATGGATTCTGACAAAGCAGAACATACAAAGGTTAGAAACCTGCCAGCATGCGATGGAGCGAAGTATGCTAAACATCAGAAGAAAAGATAAGGTTAAAATAAAAACAATTCGAAAACAAACAAAACTTACTGATGTAACATATTGTATTAAAAAGCTCAAATGGAGATGGGCTGGTCATTTGATAAGATGCAAAAAAAGGAAATGGGCCATGGAAGTCACAGAGTGGTGTCCTAGATATAATAAAAGAAGAAAAGGCAGACAACGACAAAGATGGGAGGATGACATAAAAAGAGTAGCGGGAATAACGTGGAAAAGGGAGGCGCTAGATCGTACAGCATGGAAAGCTCTGGAGGAGGCCTATGCTGGAAAGCCAGACAATCTTCAATAAGTGTAATTTACTGGTGTCAAGAAATCTATTGAAATTAACGAATTCTTATATTTTATAGTTTATAATTGTGTAAATTAAGTAAGGTTGTAAATAAAGGCTATTATTATTATTATTTTAACCCACGGCTTCACTTACTTTGTTAAAAGAAAAATATACAATTTGTTTGTCAATAGAGCACTATTAGCTAATCAATCTAATCTAATCATGGATCTTCTAGAAGGTCTTTATATGAGAAACATACTGGTCCTACTTTTAATCTTTCTTATATACACCTAAACTATTGTACCGATTTAAAAATTCTTTCACCATTAGAATCCTACAGTATCCCTTATGAACATAGGCTATACAATGTAATCAAAATACGTTTTATTTTTATTTTTGTAAAATACCCGTGCGAAGCCGGGCCGGTTACCTAATATAGCAAAACAATTTTGAACGGTTGAGTCACCCTGTGCACCACGATCTTCTTTTTTCACCTCAGTAGCTCATACATGCACACTGCAGCATTAATATGAACAACAAACGATTCGATTGTGTGGTGTGAGAGTGAGACTAAGTGATTTATTTGAATTATAATAGGTATAACGACAACCAAACCACAAGCGTTCGACAATGCATACAAACAACCCTATCATTTGAAAATTACCGTCCTCATCGTTGTGTTCAAACTGTTTAATTACTGCTTGCTTACGTCTCAGAATCGAGTTTTAATTAAGTTTTTTTCACTGTACTTATTTATAATTAAATTGTTATTCATTAGTACGCTAAGAACGATTTAAGTTAGAGATAATTTTAAAATATCATGACGTTATTACAAAAATATAAGCATTGTCTATAATAAGGTCAAATTTACGGTTCAATCAAAACGTACAGAGATGTAATCCAATTGTTTGGGTAAATTAGACAATATTATTATACAAGTCACTCACCATAACAATCGGCCATTTAAAATACTATTATGAGCTTCGTATACTAATTATTAACTATATGTAACAGACAGTAAAACACTATACATATTTTAATACATATATAAATATATATTTGACCGAGCGAGAACTTAGTTTGAGTGAAGCGTATCTGCTGCAACTTAGACAAAAATGATTTCGTATGTCCGCTTGTTCTCCTCTGCAGGTCGCATTTCTCAACCAATTCTCACGAAATTTTGGTAAATCCATTTTTATTTGTCGATTCAGTTTTCGGATTTTTTTCAAAATGACGGAGATATACATATTATACGATGTTAAAAGTATGGACTTAATTTAATGCCAATGTCCTGCCTGATACGCACGTCAGTTGCCTAAAAGTGATAGGCTCTCTCTCTCTCTCGTATAAACAATTATTTATATTTCATGTTTTTATTGCCAGTACATATAATATATATTAATTCGAGACTATACATTTATTCTTTACATTACACATACATCTAGATTTTTGTATTTCTTGACCCATTATCCCATTAGCATGCGCACTGAACCTTTATTCAATTGTAAGCTATGCAAGGGCAGATTCGTGAGGTCTACAACTCGGAGAGCCGCTAGTATATTCTATAAATAACATAATAATTATTTAAAAACATAGGGAAAGTCACTATGTACATATTAAATAATACTTGCCAGTGGGTGTTATCTTTATCATATAGTCACTTCACACAAAATTAAACTGAGATAATTATACTGGTATTCATTGCACACACTTCAATTTCAATATGGAGGCAGTACAGCATTCAATGGCCCAACTCCAGCAGTTATTTATGCAGCGGATGGATGCTTATGAAGGTGAGCTTCAAGCTGCAACTCCTTCAACCAATGTAAACAACTTGGCATCAGACTTTACTGCATTCCGCTCCTTTATTATGACAGCTATTCAATGCCTTCAAGATCAGGTGGCCATGCTTGTTCAACAGCAGGATTCTATGGAAATGCGTAGTCGTCGTAAGATCCTGCTGCTACATGGCGTTGTGGAATCCAAGGATGAAGATACTGCGTCAGTGGTAGCCAGGGCCGTAGCAACTCACACGAAGTTAAGTGTTATTGTCGAGGATATCAGCCGCTGTCACCAAATGGGTCGTGCGTCCACTCCTGATAAACCCAGACCAATCCTGTTCAAATTGCGTACGTTGGAGATTAGAAACAAGATATGGTTCGCAAAGACGGGTTTAAAAGGATCCGGTTTAACTCTATCTGAGTTTTTAACTAAAACACGGCATCAAACATTCATGGTGGCTCGCCAAAGATATGGCATTGGCAAATGTTGGACGAAAGACGGTTTCGTGTTCATATCGGGTGCTGACAGAATACGACATCGTATCAGCTCTCTTGCAGAGCTCGATAAGATTGGTGGAACGGAAGCACCGATTCCAGTGCATGATGCTCCCAAGGAGTCGATAGCTACAGCCAAGCCGAGACGAGCTGCTTCCAAAAAGCGATGACATTACTGCTTCAATCTCTTCTTAATGGTATAATTAGAACATAATTTTGTTTACAATATGGTTTGTTCGTATTTGGGTATATACCCTATGTATGTCTTCTAATTTTATGCACTTTACGTAGGTAGTTAATATGTAGATTTTGTCCTTTTTACATCATTCTAAATAATTTTACTACCTTCTCGTATCAAAACAGTTTTGACATTTGTTTTGACGTTGAAGTTTTTTATTTCACATCAAACCATAGAGTTTATCACCAACCATAGAGCTTATCACAAACAATAGCTTATTCTGTTCAAGCCTGGTGACAAAATAAAAATATAAATAAATATATATGAGTTAATTATAAATATAATTAACTCATATTGTCATAACATAATTTACAGTTTATTATATGCATATACGAGGGGTGATCCAAAAGTAATGATAATCAGGTATTTCTAGACCATATTAAAATCTAAAAAAAATTTTTTTTGCTTGCTCATACATCCACAAGGTGCACGAGAAAAAATCGTAAAAATACACCGTGATTCCAGGGAGATACATTCATTTGAATACTGACAACCGGAGTGATAACATCAAAATGGAGAAAAACGAAATCAGAGCTGTCATTAAATATCTCTCTCTGAAAAAAATGTCTACCAAAGACATATACAACGACTTGGTGGAAACATTGGGGCACTCTGCCCCTCCATATTCCACGGTTGCACGCTGGGCCAAGGAGTTTAAGCTGGGTAGAACATCCACGGAAGATGAACATCGTGAAGGACGCCCATCCACGTCCACCACTGAAGACAATGCCAAAAAGATAGAGGATATCGTGATGGCAGATCGAAGAGTGACCGTCAGGCACGTAGCTGAGATGACAGGGATCTCTTATGGTAGCGTTCAAAGAATTTTAACCAACGAATTGCACATGAAGAAGGTCTCTGCGCGTTGGGTACCGAGAATGTTAACAGACGAGCAAAAGAAAAAACGAGTTGACATTTCAAAGGTTAATCTCGAGAAGTTCCAAGCCGATAAAGAAAATTTTTTGTCACGTTTCGTGACCATGGATGAGACCTGGGTCCACCATTTCGACCCGGAAACCAAAAAGCAGTCGATGTCTTGGAAACGAGCCTCCTCACCGACGCCGAAAAAATTCAGTCTCAAGTTCGGCGGGAAAGGTTGTAACGTATAAAAATCAATTATTTATTTAAACTCATAAAGAGAAATAAAAACAAGTAACGCTATCTAAAGATTTTGGGAAGAACTAAATCAATGCAACGCAGTTGATGTACAACAGCGTGACTAGATGTCGCTATAGGTTATGAATGCATATTAAATTGCTACGCATACTATTATTTATCTAGGGGAATGTATGCAGTAAAGAAAAAGTCAATGGATATGAGAGGGGAACTCGGCCATTTTGATTTGTCTCATTAAAGCGAATAGAACAAAGCGACAACCTTTCTTAAAAACCTATTTAAAAAGACAGTTATGGACTAAAAAAAAGTCATAGAAAGCCTTAGGGCTATATATAATTGAAGACATGTATTCTTAGAAGAGCCATTATGTAAGTAATTAGTAAAATCAGTGTAGTAATTAATTTTGACCTCATGGTGCATCGACAAATAGAATTTTAACTCTACTGTTTTTCCTACAGGGCTCCTTAACTACAAATTTAAATTATTAGAATCCAGTAATGGACTAGCATAGATTAGTAGGCTCCACTCAAGCAAGACCTAACTTCAAGATGACAATATGAAGAAAACATAACCTGAAAATCATCACACACAACTGGACGATACGCTTCTGGACTCGTCAAGAACATTTGGAATACTGGTAAATTAGATACCAACCAATGTGAGTTTACCATTTGTGTACTTAATCTATAATCCCCAGTGATGACAAAGTGATTCTTCATGTAAATGTAAAGAAGGACTAAGTATATTGCATATGTGTACAGTTTGTGTCATATATTAAACTTGAGTGGAAATTAATTTCGAACGTTTCATTGAATATATCCAAAGGCATAATCCCTGAACCTCATGCAACAAGGCAGTTAGTTAGTCGGAGTGTGACCTTATTAATTAAAAGAAAAAAGGTTACAAAATGAGCGCCCAACGTGATGCCTTTTGGATATATTGTAGTGAAACTATTTACCTATATCATTGTTAATAAACTTTAATATTAATACCTGTCTAGCATAATCAGTTAATATAATTCAAGAATAGTAAAATGTAAATGATATGTTAAAAACTTAATTTAGAACTTAATGCTGATAAATATTGTCTGCATACTTAATTTAAACTTAAATACCGAGCACATTAGATAAATTAAACTTAACAATTAGACTACTTGGTAACATTGTATGTAACTTTGTGTAAAGAAAATTTATACAGCATGGATAGGGTAACTTGGATAGAATACCTTCGTAAAGAAGAACTAATTTCAGAACTTAATTATTTTGGCGTATCCGCAGATGACTCTGTAACCAGGGATGTTCTACGGAAGCGCTATCGACAGTTGTGCGTGATGAAAAGGAAAGGTAGCATAAAACCAGACCAGTACAAACCACCTAGTGCCACTGTTGAGGTAGGTCAGTGTTTGGAGCCTATTATAGAGTTGGAAAAATCATATACCGACTTAGTGCCAGGAGATACCACAACTATTAAACGGATTTTAGCTCGTTCACAATACTACTTAAATAGATTATCACGTGTGACAACGCCTACACAAGAATTATTAGACCTTAAAACTAAAGTCATTAACTTAATTGCTTTATTAAATGAGGATGAAGATGAGTCTGACGATGAGCACATAAATACCAAACATAAGGACTTATGTAGTGAATGTCAATCCACACCTCAAATAGAATTAGTAGAAAAACCCCAAACGGTACTAATTAAAGATAAACCATTTAATTTATGCTCATTAAACTTAAAGTATGATGGTACTACATGTGTAAGAACTTTTATAGAACGGTTAGAGGAGTTAAGACAAGCTAGAGACATATCGGAGGACCGTGTACTTACTGCTTTCTCAGACTTGTTAGACAAGTCGGCGTTATATTGGTTTAGGTCTAACAAACCACACCTTAAATCATATAATGACTTACTTACTCGTCTGCGAGACGACTTTGACATACCGGACTTGGATTATAGATTAGCTCAGGAGATTCGTAAGCGTACTCAAGCCAAGAATGAGACAATGGTAGTGTATCTATCTATAATGCAAGGCATGTTCTCAAGACTTTCACTGCCTCTATCTGATAAAGATCAATTAGACATATTAATGCACAATATTAGACCAGAATATATGAAAGAAATGGCTCTATTAGACATAAATTCCATTAGTGACTTACTGAAATATGGTAAGAAATTAGAACTTGCTCGTGCTAGGTCACAACAATTTATTGAACCAAACTTTAACGACTTAACCCTTAATAAAGACTTTACCCCTTCAAGAAGTAATAGTACTCAGTTAAAAACACATCTTAGACATGTGTCTAGTATTGAACCGCCTTCTATTTTGAAGACAACTTCAAAGAAATGTTTTAGGTGTAATAAGACAAATCATTTCACTAATCAGTGTAATACATCAAGGGAATTAATTTGTTTTAAGTGTGGCGAGAAAGGTTTTAAGCGTACTGATTGCCCTAAGTGTTCAAAAAACTAGCTAACTTGAGTCACATTAACGACATAACTTTAAATATAGCATCTAGCACACCAGAAAAAGGTAGTGTGACTCATTTCTTAGTGAACACTGGTGATATTAGACCACATTTATTAGTTGACATTTTGGACTTAAATGTAATTGGATTATTAGATACTGGAGCAGTATGCTCAATATTAGGAGATGACTCTCATTTATTATTCATGGAATATGGGTTTAAATTGATAAAACTACCCAAAGGTCAAAATGTTAGGACCGCAAATGGTTCTAGAGTTCAATGTTTAGGCCTTATGCATTTACCTATTAAATATCTGGATCAAGTGAAAACCATAAAATTTTATGTTGTTCCCAATATTCTCACTCCAGTAATTTTTGGAATGGATTTTTGTAATACATTTTTGATAACTCTTAACACCTTACTAAATGGTAATAATGTTTGTAAATCACCAAAAAATAATCAAAACTATATTAACTCACTTTCATTGAACCAAGGTTTAGAAGACTTTGAATCATTAAGTAATGAACAACAATTAGCCTTACAGAAAATAATAGAAAAATTTGATAAAATTAATACTGAAAAGGTTGGATTAGGCCGTACCAAATTAATAACACATAAAATAGATACTGGTAACAGCCCACCTATTAAACAAAGATATTACCCTTTATCCCCTATTAAGCAACAAGCTTTAGAAAAAGAATTAGATAGGATGTTAGCACTCAAAGTAGTAGAACCTTCAAACTCACCTTGGAACTCTCCGGTGGTGATGGTAACTAAACCGAATGGTGACTTAAGACTCTGTTTAGATTGTAGAAAACTAAATTCGGTGACCAAAGCTGATGCTTACCCCTTACCTTATATTCACCAAATTTTAGATAACCTTAGAGATGCAAAGTAATTGACCTCCATTGACCTTAGCGCTGCATACTGGCAGGTAGAATATGATAGTAAGGAATCTGCAGAGAAGTCCGCTTTTTCTGTGCCTCGCAGAGGACTTCATCACTTCGTGGTGATGTGTTTTGGATTGGTTGGAGCCTCAGCGACTATGCAAAGACTCATGGAGAAACTTTTTGGTCCAGAATTCGAAAATAAAGTCTGGGTATTCCAAGATGACATCATCTGCGTCTCAAGTCAATTTGATGATCATATTAAACTATTAGATAAAGTCCACCAACGTTTAGTAGAAGCAAACTTAACAATTAACATGAGTAAATCGAATTTTTGTAGGAAAGAACTTAAATATCTTGGTTATCAGGTAGATAAACATGGTTTACATACCGACCCATCTAAAGTTGAAGTAATAATTAACTACCCAACACCTACCACACCTAAAGAGATAAAAAGATTTATTGGAATGGCTGGATGGTATCGTAGATTCATTCAGGATTTTTCACAGATTAGTAGACCTTTATGTAAATTAACTTGTAAGAAAGTTAACTTTGAATGGACGGAGGATGCTGAAAATGCGTTTAATAAATTAAAATCTAGATTAATATCAGCTCCTATTCTTAAATGTCCAGATTTTAACTTACCTACCTTTTTCAATTCAGGCAGATGCTTCAGCTTATGCGATTGGAGCAGTCTTAACTCAATCATATGAAAACTTTGATCACCCCATAGCTTATTGTAGCAGAACACTCAATAAACATGAAGTGAATTACACAACTACAGAACGAGAATTGTTAGCCGTTATATATGCTTTAGAACAATTTAGAATGTATGTTGAAGGTCAGAAATGTACCATAGTCACAGATCATGCATCGTTACAATGGTTTTATAAATTAAAAAACCCTTCAGGTAGATTAGCTCGTTGGAGTATTCGCTTGAGTCAATTTGATTTTGAAATTGTTCATCGAAAAGGTAAAGAGATGTGTTTACCTGATGCACTCTCAAGAATCAAAGTAGAAACATTAGAAATTTCGGAACAAATAACTGACAAATGGTATTTAAAAATGTTCAATGATTGTGAGAAATATCCTCACAAATTTCCAAATTACCACTTAAAAGACGGAAAAATGTATAGAAATTCAAAAAACAAATATAACTTAACTTCTCAATTTACTTGGAAACAAGTAATACCTAAAGATGATGTGGGAAATCTATTAAAACAATTTCATGATTCACCCACTGGCGCTCATACCGGAATTTTCAAGACTCATAAACGTCTAGCATTACACTATTTTTGGAAAAACATGTACAAAGATGTAGTACATTTTGTTAATTCATGTCAAACTTGTAAAGAGTATAAACCTGTTAATTCGGCAAGGCCAGGTTTAATGGGTAATCCAAAACAAGTCAATAGCCCATTTGAAGCCCTCTGCTGTGACTTATTAGGACCTTTTCCTGTTTCAACAAAGAGAAATACCTATTTATTAGTATGTTCTGATTACTTTAGCAAATATGTTATGTTGTTTCCTATACGGAACGCAACAGGTATATCTATTGTCAGACTACTTGAAGAAAAAGTTTTTCTAGTTCACGGGATACCTAAATTTGTATATGTTGACAATGGTCCTCAATTTATTTCAAGGAATTTCAGAGACTTAATGTCAAAGTATAATGTTCCTAATATCTATTACAATCCTAGATATCACCCGCAGGTCAATCAATCAGAAAGAGCAATCAGGAATGTTCTGTATGCTATCTCCTCTTTTGTGAAATCTAATCACAGAAAGTGGGACGATCATATACCTGAAATCCAATGTGCACTTAATACTTCAGTCAATGAATCAACAAAATTTTCTTTTTACTTTCTTATCCATGGACGAGAAATGTTTGTTGATGGAAATTTGCACAAAAATTCTGAAAACCCAGTGCCACAGTCTTCTTTAACACTGAGTGATCCTAGAATTCATGGAAATAACTTAAAAGAACTTAAATCAATATTTTTAGAAGTCAGTGAACACTTAAAGTCAACACATGACAAAAATAAAACACATTATGACTTAAGAAAGAGACCTTTAGAATATAAAGTTGGTCAAATAGTTTACAAGCGAACTTTTCATTTGTCAGATGCTAGTAAACATTTTACTGCTAAATTAGCACCTCGTTTTCAACGCTGTGTCATATCATATAAACACTCACCAGTAGTTTACAACTTAAAAGATATGAATGGCAAAAATTTAGGTAAATTCCATATTAAAGATATCTGAAAACATGATGACTGTCCGTCATAAACATTGTTACTATAAACAAACAATATTTACACGAATTTAATACTAGACGTGTAAATATTTAAAATTGAAAGAGGATGAATGAAAGCTGGAAGTATATAAGAGAATTTTTGAAAGAAGTGAAAGATTGATGTATGAAATTTCAAAATTTGTTAACATTTATTTTTATAAGTTCATAGTATGTATGGAAAGGCATGAAATTAGAGTATTGTAACAATAGACTTGATAGTTCATGATATCTTAACTTAAAACTTGACATAATATAGTCAAAACTTAAACTTAATAATCTTAATTAGTCTAATAAATAACCTGATATTTTAGATTACTTGATAATACTAAAACACTTTCTCAGCCCAGAGAAAAGTATAGACTTAACTTAAACATTACCTAAGATTAAAGAAGGATGTAGATTTAACAGTTAGAATAGGTACCTCTAGTGATAAGGAAATAGAATCATAGAGTTACAAATGCATAGATATGCAACTAAATAGTAAGTATATAGGAAGATTAAGAACAAAAAAAAAAAAAAAAAACTGTTAAAATAGTTTTAATTAGAACAACAAAAGAGTATTATATATATATTGTAGGTTTATGTAACAAGAAATTTGCATATTTTCTTATAGGAGATATTAAGTTAAATGGAGTAATTAAACTTATTCACATATGCGGCTTAAAAAAAATTTTTAATTAGGAAGGTACATCATACAAATTTCTCATATTCATACAACCGCAGTATTAGATAATTTAAATTAGAAAACTGTTAGTTTGGTTTAGCCAACAGCTTAAGTCTGTAGGAGCAAGGGTAAGATTGTGTTTGTCAAGATGCAAAAAAAAATTTTTTAATAATTAAAATTTTTTTAACCGGGGAAGGATGTATTGTAACGTATAAAAATCAATTATTTATTTAAACTCATAAAGAGAAATAAAAACAAGTAACGCTATCTAAAGATTTTGGGAAGAACTAAATCAATGCAACGCAGTTGATGTACAACAGCGTGACTAGATGTCGCTATAGGTTATGAATGCATATTAAATTGCTACGCATACTATTATTTATCTAGGGGAATGTATGCAGTAAAGAAAAAGTCAATGGATATGAGAGGGGAACTCGGCCATTTTGATTTGTCTCATTAAAGCGAATAGAACAAAGCGACAACCTTTCTTAAAAACCTATTTAAAAAGACAGTTATGGACTAAAAAAAAGTCATAGAAAGCCTTAGGGCTATATATAATTGAAGACATGTATTCTTAGAAGAGCCATTATGTAAGTAATTAGTAAAATCAGTGTAGTAATTAATTTTGACCTCATGGTGCATCGACAAATAGAATTTTAACTCTACTGTTTTTCCTACAGGGCTCCTTAACTACAAATTTAAATTATTAGAATCCAGTAATGGACTAGCATAGATTAGTAGGCTCCACTCAAGCAAGACCTAACTTCAAGATGACAATATGAAGAAAACATAACCTGAAAATCATCACACACAACTGGACGATACGCTTCTGGACTCGTCAAGAACATTTGGAATACTGGTAAATTAGATACCAACCAATGTGAGTTTACCATTTGTGTATTTAATCTATAATCCCCAGTGATGACAAAGTGATTCTTCATGTAAATGTAAAGAAGGACTAAGTATATTGCATATGTGTACAGTTTGTGTCATATATTAAACTTGAGTGGAAATTAATTTCGAACGTTTCATTGAATATATCCAAAGGCATAATCCCTGAACCTCATGCAACAAGGCAGTTAGTTAGTCGGAGTGTGACCTTATTAATTAAAAGAAAAAAGGTTACAAGGTTATGGCGTCCGTTTTTTGGGACGCTAAAGGAATTATTATGGTCGAATACTTGGAAAAGGGAGCTACTATTAAAGTCAAAGTCAAAGTCCTTTTATTGGTAAATGCACATTACAAGTCATTTTGGATACTAAATTATAAATTAACAAAATAAATATTTCAAAATAATTACTTAACACTAAATTAACCCTTACTTAAAATCATAAGCAGGTAACAAAGTATATATACAGTAAAGTTACTAACTTTCACATTATTATTTATTTATAGGTAATCATTGGTATTAAATACGTTTAGTACTATCAAAGTTTAAAAACTCTTCAAAACTATAAAATGTCTGCTCGATGAGCCAGCACTTCAATCGATTTTTAAAGCTACCGTTACTTGGAGCGTCTTTTACAATATCCGGCAGGCGCTTGAAGACATCTGGACCTGCATAGTGTGTCAATTTACTTGTTTTGACTAGGGGAATCTGCACTAGCCTACTTCCGTTGCGAAAATTATAAGAGCCCGAGTCATTGCGCCTCGGGTATACATGGGAATTAGTTTTTACGTATATTGCAACCTGATATATTAAGATGGCAGGCAATGTGAGAATACCAAGTTGCTTGAAGTAGAGCTTGTTAGTTGCTTGAAGTAGGCAATTACGGGCTCTTACTACGCAGACCAAATAAGAAGATTACGGGAGGCCATTAAAGAAAAAAGGCGCGGCAAACTGCGAGCTGCGGTGCTGTTTCACCAAGACAACGCACCGGCTCAAAAGAACATCTCCGAGGCCAGAAATTTGAAGATGATAGCGAAGTGATGGCAGCTGTTGAGGCATTTTGGGAGAGTCAAGATAAAGATTTTTTTTCTAAGGGAATCCTAGTTTTAGAAAAACGTTTAACTAAATGTATTGCCTCATTAGGAGACTATGTAGAAAAATAAATTATTTTTGTAACATTAACCACCGTGTATTATTTTGATTATCATTACTTTTGGATCACCCCTCGTATGTGTCTGATGTGGTTAGTTTGTGTCTATGTGTTGGTGTTTTTATTCATTTTTTCTTCTCTGGGTAAAAACAAATATTAGTATCCGTGTGTATTGTGCTTGTTTGTTAAATGTATTCTTTGACCTACTGATACCCAACTGGCAGGTGGATATTTATAAAAAACCTCTTATACTAATATATTTAATAATAATTATTTGTAAGTATATATTTAGTATGTATAAATATATTTATTAGTATATTATATTATAATATATATATATATATATATCTCATATTAAGAAATATGTTAAACTTATTTAAAAACGCGGATGATAGTGATAGTGCTGAGTATTTGTCATTGTCTTCTAGCAGTTTTCTTAGTGACCAGAGTTTCGAAAGCATTCCAACGCTTAACGATACTCTCGACGCACAGTTTTCTGATGTACCGAAGAATTTTAACGTGATTCATATCAACGCGCAAAGTATTCCGGCACATTATCCCGATATGCAGGCATCTCTAGTTCACAAAAATATTCACGCCATAATAGTCTCTGAGACATGGTTCAAGCCGTGCTTACCCTCTTTATCATATTCCTTGCCCGGCTTTAACCTAATCCGAAATGATCGTAGTGACAGCCGTGGGGGTGGGGTAGCTATTTATCTTAGATCACATATTCCTTTCTCAGTAGTCAGTACCTCATCCCAACCGCCTAATCAAATGCTGGTGAGCATCTTTTTGTGGAGGTTCTTCTTTCACATAATAAAATCTTACTCGGAGCCTATTATAGCAACTCTTCTTGTAATAATTACTTCTCATCATTTGAACAGATCCTTGAAGATCTTACCCCTTCATATATCCATACCATTATCATGGGTAATTTCAACACCTGTCTTCTCAAACGTGATTGTCGTACTTCTTCACTAGAAGCTGTCATTAATTCCTGCAACATGCATATTCTACCTTTAAATGCTACTCATCACTCCCCTAACTACTCTCCTTCACTTCTCGACTTGATTATAGTATCATCCACCCAGCATGTTGCTAAGCACGGTCAATGTTCCGCCGATGCCTTCTCGTATCATGATTTGATATTCCTATCTTACAAAATTCGTCCTTCGAAAGCAAAACCTAAAATCATACTTCAGCGGAATTTTAGTGGCATGGACCAGGTAGCATTTCTTAATGATGCCCAAGTATTCGACTGGTCTCCGGTATATGATGCAGTGACTGTGAATGACCAAGTTGCTATATTCAACTCCTTATTAACACAGTTGTATGATAAGCATGCCCCTCTTCGAGCTATAAAATTAAAGCACCTTCCAGCTCCTTGGCTAACCAATGATATAAAAGTGTTAAGGATAAAAAAGTTGTCACTAAAAGTAAATACAAGCGTAGACCATGTGATGAAAATAAAGCTGTGTATGTTAAATCTCGCAATCGCTGCAATATGGTGTGTAGGGATGCTTTACGCCACCATGTTCACAAATCTGTCGCTAATGAGGACCCTGCCAAAGTATGGAAATTTCTCAGGTCAATGGGAATAGATAAATCACGACAAGAATCTATTCCAAATGATGTAAATATCAATTCTCTAAACCAACATTTCTCTTCGTTGTCTGATATTAACATCTCAGATAAAAACAATACCTTACGTTACCTTTCAACTTTACCGACTCCCGACCATTCGCCATTTATTTTTAATCAACTGTCCGCTTGCGATGTTAAGAAGAGCGTAATTTCAATCACTTCTAATGCTGTTGGTGTTGACGGCATAAGTCGTAACATGGTTATGCCCATACTAGATGTTATACTTCCTGTTCTCTGTCACATTTTTAATAACTCTGTCTCTGATGGAGTATTTCCCTCAATTTGGAAAGACGCTCAAATTATTCCCTTGGCTAAAAAATCAAACCCTAAATCTTATTCCGATTATCGACCCATTTCAATCCTTCCATTCCTGTCAAAAGTGCTCGAGCGTCTTATCTACAACCAAATTAGCAAATTCTTAACTAGTAACAGACTTTTAAACCCTTTTCAATCTGGCTTTCGACCTGGGCATAGCACAGTAACTACTCTCATAAAAATTACTGATGATATCTGGATGGACAATGGCGAAGTTACTGTATTAACTCTTTTAGATTTTAGCAACGCATTCAATACTGTGAATTTTGACATTCTTCTTGCTCTCCTTAGCTCAATTAACATTTCTCCAACGGCAGTTGGTTTCGCAGTTATCTGTACGGGCGCAGGCAGCGTGTTCGCCTTGAAGATGAGTACTCTTCCTGGTGTAGCACGACCGCAGGCGTCCCGCAAGGTGGCGTCTTATCTCCTTTATTGTTTGCTTTATTTATTAATTCGATTTCTCACAACCTCACTTCTTCCTACCACCTATATGCCAGACGATCTACAGATTTATTCTAAGGCTCCATTGAATAAACTACCTGAAGCCATTCAGATTGTTAATGCTGATCTTGATCGCATAGCTAAATGGAGCAATTCTTTTGGGTTACAAGTTAATCCCATTAAGACACAAACAATAGTTATTGGTAGCTCAAGATTCATGTCAACAATAGACTGGGTATTACTTCCTCAAGTTTTCTTTGGTGGTATTGCTATTCCCTTTAGTAGCTCTGTAAAGAATCTTGGAATAACAATGGATCGCTATCTGAGGTGGGATCAACAGTAACAAATTACCAGTCGCAAGCTATTTGCCGCAGCAGGATCCTTAAAAAGGTTGCGCAACTTTCTTCCAACAGCCACTAAAATTGCATTAGCTCAATCTCTATTACTTCCAATTCTTGACTATGCTGATGCCTGCTATCTCGATCTCACGGAGGAACAGCTAGATAAACTTGAGCGTCTTCAAAATTTTTGTATTAGATTCATATTTGGTTTACGCAAATATGATCACGTCTCTCAGTTTCGTTCTAAGCTCAATTGGCTGACAATACGTTTTCGCCGGAATGCTCATATTCTTAGTCTCCTTTACAATATATTGTTTAATCCTACATCCCCGCGCTATCTAAAGGAACGTTTTGATTTCCTTCACTGTTCTTCATACACTTTAAGGTCATCAGAAAATCTTACACTTGAAATCCATCCTCATACTTGTTCGTTTTATAGCAAATCTTTCACCATTCAGGCTGCTCGCTTGTGGAATTCTCTTCCTGTATCTATCAGACAAGCACCGACTCTCAGAATGTTCAAGGATCAAGTTAAAAAGTTTTATTTGTCCAATTAATTTTGCACTACATTTTTGTCAATGTCTAGGCTTTGTATGGGATAATATTATGATATGTATGTATCTTTATATAATTTATTTATATATATATACGTATATATGTATATATATATCATTATCTATTTATGTATGTTGATATGTGTATATATTTATTTATGCGTATATATTTTATGTATTTATTTATTTTAAAAACTTACATCCTATTTTTATACATTTGTTTAGAAACTATAGTAAAATTCGTTTTATTTTTAAAATACTTTTATGAATTTGTACTTTTTTCATTGTTAATTGTTAGACTACACCCGCCCCAACTGTTTTGTTTATTCAACTCCATCCTAAGGTTGCCTGGTAGAGATCACTTTTAGTGATAAGGCCGCCCATTGTAACACTATGTTATTATTATTTTATTAAATGTTATGATGTAAACTTTAATATTTTATATGTGGTGTAACAATAAAGAGTTTTCTATCTATCTATCTATTACAGAAAAAGAAATATCTGTAAAATACGTTGAAGTCACCATAATGAATGTGCGAGTGTGATATGTGTCAATCACTTTACGTGTTAGGGACGTTAGGGTGCGTTATCAAATGTTTACTATTACGGACATATAATAATAATAATAATAATAGTATTTGCACAGGCACAATCAAGTGGCCAGGATCATCCACCAGCAACTTGCCCTTCAATACGGCCTTGTTGAGTCAGAGGTGCCGTACTACCAGTACGCACCGGCGCCAGTTCTCGAGAATGGTCGGGCATTGCTCTACTGGGACCGCTCTATCATCACGGACAGGACTATTTTTTGCAATAAGCCTGATATCGTGGTGGTCGACCGATCCCAGCGCCGGGCAGTGCTTGTCGACATCACCATCCCACATGACGAGAACCTCGTGAAGGCCGAGAAGGACAAAGTCAGCAAGTACCTTGACTTGGCTCACGAGGTAACCGCCATGTGGGATGTTGACTCGACGATCATTGTCCCGATAGTCGTTTCGGCGAACGGCCTAATAGCGAAGAGCCTCGACCAACACCTCAAGAGACTCTCGCTAGACGGTTGGATCAAGGGTCAGATGCAGAAGGCAGTGATACTCGATACCACACGCATTGTCCGAAGGTTCCTCTCTCTGCAGTCCTAACCGCTGGTAGCTTGGGCCCTGCCCCGCTGCTGGCGGCATCCTAGTTTTAAGTTTTTTATAATATTTATTTTTTATATATGAATGTTGTAAAAAATTTTAAATTATGTAATTAAATAAATGTCGTGATAATAATAATTTATTTTTCCATCACCAATAGTTCTTACTTGCTAAACTAATTGTAGGGACACAGATTACATATTATTTGTTAAGCCAGTCGTCGCCCGCCCCGCTTGTAGTTAGGTTGTCTATAGCCTAATAAATGTGTGAACATTTATGTTGTGTTTTACCTGGGCACCACCACCGTGCGTACCCCCTACTTACCCATATATGTGTGTGGATATGGCTCAAATTTCGGTAGCGTCGAGGATTCCGGACTTCTGGACAGACCAACCTCGCCTTTGGTTTCTCCAAACAGAGGCCATCCTCGCGCCACAAAAACTAGCAGATGAAGCTAAGTATAATTTACTTATTACGAAGCTGGGCAAAGATGTCATCGCCCAATTGACAGATTTTTTGATGAAGCCTCCGGAAACAAAAAAGTTTGAACAACTTAAGGACAGACTTTTGGCAATTTTTGAGGAGTCAGAGGCACGCAAACTGCAGAAGTTAATTTCCGAAATGGAGCTTGGCGACCAACGACCTTCACAACTTCTAGCAAGAATGACTGATTTAGCGAGAGGAAAAGTTTCTGATGAAACCTTGCGGCTTTTATGGCAGGGACGTTTACCAGCGTCAGTGCGTGCAGTGTTAGCGGTTGCTGACACCAAGGATTTGAGCAAATTATCGGATATTGCTGATAAGGTATTAGAAAATGTGAGGCCTACACAGATATTGGAAGTCGCTCGCGGATCAAATTCTAACCCAGATACTGCAATTTTATTGGCTGAAATAGCAAGGATTAATACTATGCTGGCCAACCTGGAAGCCTCTACATCGCGTGGCAGACCTCAGTTTTATAAAAGGAATGGAACGAGCTATAGGAGTCGATCTAATTCTCGGAATAGATTTAGCAGACGTAACCCAAATAGCCCAGATTGGCTCTGCTTCTACCATTATAGGTATAGGACAAAGGCACACAAGTGCACAGCACCTTGTAATTGGAAGACGCGTGGACAGCAGCAGCAGCAATTGGAAAACCAGTAGAAGTACAGTCGACGGCGGGAACCTGTACAGTTTTGGGTAACAACCGCCTCAGTGTGACAGAGCAGGAGACAGGATATAGGTACCTGATTGACACAGGATCTGCGGTAAGCGTTATTCCTTATCAGTGCAAATTAGTGAAAAAAAGTGATTTAAAACTGTCTGCCTATAAATTGTTTGCAGCAAATGGTTCGGAAATCAAAACGTATGGCACAAAGACATTAGTGTTGAATTTAAAATTAAGACGACCGTACCGATGGACTTTTTTTTTTTTATGCTGGATAGGTTAGCCTTTGACCACTATCTCACCTGATGGTAAGTGATGATGTGGTCGAAGATGTTGTTCAGGCTAACCTAGAATTACTGGCTCTCAAGGACAGCTGCCGGAACACACCGTTAGGTGCTTGGCGACAGATTTTCCACTTGAGGGTGGTAGCTAGCCAGGCGGGCATTCGCAAAATGCCCTACCACCATGCGAATTATTGTTGCAGACGTAAAGCAACCTATTATTGGTGCTGATTTTATTAGACATCATACATTATTAGTTGATTTAGCAGGTCATAGATTAATAGATCAAGTTACGGAATTATGTATTATAGGTTCAATTGTAGATTGTAATGACTCTTCTTTGAAAACTATCGATATAAATCACCCATATGTAGACTTGTTGTTGAGATATCCTGATATTAGCAAACCTATTAATTTTAAAGAAAATCCTCGTCATTCAGTAGTGCATTATATTGAGACAAACGGCCCACCGGTGTCAGCACGAGCTAGGCCGCTGCCACCGGATCGGTAGAAAAAAGTTAAGGAAGAATTTAGTTTAATGCAAGAAATGGGTATTTGTCGCCCATCTAAAAGTCCTTGCTCTAGCCCTTTACATGTTGTCCCTAAAAAGGATGGACAAATAAGGCCTTGTGGTGACTATAGAGCTCTTAATGCTATAACTAAACCAGATCGATACCCGATACCTAGAGTACAGGACTTTACATATATATTAGCTGGTAAAACAATATTTACACGACTTGACATATGTAGAGCATATCATAATATCCCGATTAATCCCGAGGACGTGGAGAAGACCGCAATCGCAACTCCAGTAGGCCTATGGGAATTTCTCCGCCTAGGTTTTGGACTCAGGAATGCGGCACAAACCTTCCAACGATTTATGACCAACTCAGTGCTACAGGACTTGCAGGTACGTAACTCTGAAGGACAAGTTACTCCATGTACTGACTTCGTATTCTGTTTCATAGATGACGTAATCATAGCCAGTAGGTCAAATATTGAATAAAAAGAGCATTTGGAAGGTGTTTTAAAAGATTTAATGACTTTGGCATTACTATTAACACATCTAAATGTATTTATGGTCAGAAAAAAATAGAATTTTTAGGCTTTGAAGTCACAAGCGAAGGTATTTTACCCCTATAGTCAATTGAAAAGTTACATTTGGGGTTTCGTTTCTTAGAGAACGCAATTTTATTTTTTTGATGTGTAGGGGTGGTAAGTATAAAGCTAAAATCAAGTTTGTGGGGTCGCAACCCTTGTCCCACGGCCGCCATCTTGAAAATAGGGGTTGAAACGGTTGTTACGATACATCTCTTAAACTATTTATCTGATAAAAAAAATTTGTTGACATTTTTTGTTGCAAATTAAATTCTCTATAACTTTGTTTCAGTAACTTTTTGTCGTAGAACTATAAATAACAAAGTTATAAGTGAAAATGTTCAGAAATTCGAGAAAAAAGTTTATACTTTTCGATATAACTTTTTCTTTTATCATTTTACGAAAAAAATATGTCGGACCATTTTTGTCACATCATTTATTCAATTTAGGCGTCTACGACGCGCTTATGAAGGTCAATTACAAATTTTAATATTAATATATACTACATTGCACTGTCACGTTCGGCAAACAAAAATTATAGAGCCACTGCAAGAAGAACGGGCAAGAAACTCGGGGCCATTCTTTTAAACCTTTTTTTAACATACTATATAGTTAAATTATTACAATATTTATTTACATTACGTAGGTGACAGGCGCTAGCTTGGCAGAGGCGAACCAGTCCAAGCATTTTTGTCGTTTAAAAGTTTAAAAAGATCTCTCAGGGATTCCCTAGGATCCATTTCATATATGGCTCGAATTGCACGCTTTTGTAAGATAAAGATTGTCTCTATCTCAGCAGCAGCTCCCCACAGCAATACACCATATGACATAATACTGTGGAAGTACGCGAAATAAACGAGCCTAGCAGTAGCTACGTCTGTTAGCTGTCTTATCTTACGAACTGCATATGCAGCAGAACTAAGTTTTCCAGATAGATCATGTATATGTGGATTCCATTGTAAAGTTGAATCCATTTTGATTCCCAGGAAGACTGTCGCATTGTCAAAAGAGAGTTTTTCTAGGCCAAGCTTAATGTTTGGTTCAACATAAGTAACATGAAAACTTTAAACATTTGGTCATTTTTGAATTTAAGAGAAGATATTAGCCGCGAACCACTTAGAGATCATAGATAACACATTATTTACATGAATAAGTTCACCATCTCTCCTATCTACTTTAAAAATCAGGGAGGTATCATCTGCCAATAAAACTATATCGCAGAAATTTTTAACCATGCAAGACAGATCATTTATATATGCTAGAAACAGAAAAGGTCCTAAACTTGATCTTTGCTGTACTCCTATTCTTACCAAAGACCCGGAAGAAGTATTGCCATTTATTCTAACCTTCTGTAGCCTGTCTGACAGATATGACTTTATAAGATCCAGAGCTTTTCCACGAATACCATAATGTGAAAGTTTACGAATCAGAGTGCAGTGCTCTACACAGTCAAATGCCTTAGAAAGGTCACAGAATACGGCAATAGCATCCTGTGAACTCTCCCAGGCTTTAAGTATATGTGACATCAATTGAGCACCTGCCTCTGTTGTGGATCTGCTCTAGTAGTAATTTTGCAATATTATTAATAATTAATTATTGACTCTTTTCCCTAACACCCACGAGGTAGAGTCTGGAGGAAACTGTGGAGCGATGTGTGGATGTCGAAAAGCAGGGCTAAAATGTTCCGCCCCAAAAGGCAACGCCCCTCCAGACTGCCTCGTGGGTGGTGGGGAAAAGAGTCAATAATTAATTATTAATAATATTTCAAAATGAGTAATTAAAAAAATTATAATAACAATATAAAAAATAAAAAAATAACTGATGACACATTATTAGTACCCACGTATAATATATGTATGGTTAAGAGTACTGAAAAATAGTACTCACTTCGGAGCGCTGTAAAACCTTAGCTATTGACTTAATGAAAAAATGTTGCCTATAAAAGTTGTTCCTTAAAAAACGATCTACAAAAATGGTCTGATATAATTTTTTCGTAAAATGATAAAAGAAAAAGTTATATGGAAAAGTATAAACTTTTTTCTCGAATTTCTGAACATTTTCACTTATAACTTTTTTATTTATAGTTCTACGACAAAAAGTTACTGAAACAAAGTTATAGAGATAATGAATAGATTCAGGCGTTACTTTGCGGAAATCCATATTTAATAATAACAAATATTTTTTAAATATTTAAAGAAAACATCAAATTAATATTTTAATAAAACACTTAAAAAATACAAAAATATATCTAGTGACAATTCCGCCTAATTTTCCTGGTAACCCGACGTGACGTCACTAACGCCACGCAGCCAAACAGGAAGAATTTTTTCGACGCGTTTCGCTTCTACACGAAGCATCCTCAGGAGGTCTTGACTCTTCGAGCGCACGATCGAGAATGTGCATAAACACATAGTACAGGAACCTAATATTCTATTTTACTATAGATACGTTGATGATATAATCATTTGTTGGACTGGCACTTCTCGCCAGATTGATGTCTTTGTTAAGAAACTGAATCATGCACACCCTAAAATTAAATTTAAACTGGAATTAGAATTAAATCGATCTATCAACTTTTTAGATTTAACGCTTACAAGAGTTAGCAATAAATTAGATTTTCAAATATATCGAAAACCGACACACACAGATATTGCTATCCCCTCCTCTTCTTGTCATCCCATTCAACACAAATTAGCAGCTTTTCGAAGTTATGTCCATAGACTGTTATCGGTTCCTCTTAATCAAGAAAATTATAATAAGGAACTTAATATAATATACCAAATTGCTATTTCCAACGGCTACAGTAAACAATTAGTTGATCGATTAATTCATAATAAACAACGGAATAGAGCTATGTCACTCCTATATTCTTGCCCTGCTGATAGAAATATCAAGTACGTACGAGGGTGAATCAAAAAGTTCTTAGAAGTGCATATATATGAAACCTTTTTGGATCAAGTTCGATATTCAAATTAAAGAGTGTCTATCACACTATATTTATGCAGACTGTCACTTATTTTTGTCAGTTCGTTCGCATGTAATAAATTTTTTTGTGCAACGAGTTGCTAAAAAGTCAAAATTATGGATAAAAGTGAGTTACGTGCGGTGATAAAATATCTCAGTTTGAAAAAAATGTCTACGAAGGAAATTTTTTTGGACATTCAGCAGACATTAGGGGGTGATGCTGTACCCTATTCTACGGTTGCGTACTGGGTGGCTGAATTTAAAAGAGGTAGATCAAGCTGTAAAGATGACCCGCGTTCTGGGCGGCCTTCAACCTCCGTTACAGAAGAAAATGTCAAAAAGGTTGAGAATCTGGTTTTGGAAGACAGAAGAATGACTATAAAACATATAGCTGAGATCCTAAAGATATCTTTTGGTAGCGTTCAATCCATTTTAATTGATTCACTGGGGTTCAAAAAAGTGTCTGCAAGATGGGTGCCACGAATGTTAACCGACGAAAACAAAAAGCGACGTTTGGAAATTTCCAAGCGTAATCTCGAAATGTTCCAGCGTGATCCGGATAATTTTTGCCGTCGTCTTGTCACCATGGATGAAACGTCGGTCCACCATTTTGATCCTGAAACTAAAAGACAAAGCATGTCTTGGAAACGACCATCCTCTCCATCCATTAAAAAATTTCGAGTTGCTCCTACCGCTGGCAAAGTTATGGCCTCTGTGTTCTGGGATAGTGAAGGAATCCTTTTTATTGATTACATGCCAAAAGGCCAGACGATTACTGGACCCTATTACTCAAATTTAATCCCGAAAGTGCGTGAAGCGATTAAAGAAAAACGTCGTGGAAAACTGTCGTTGGGCGTGTTGTTCCTTCAAGATAACGCTCCTGCTCATCGATCGGAAGTTGCGGTCAACGCAATCCGCTGTGCTGGCTTCAATCTCCTTGACCACCCACCATATTCTCCGGACTTAGCCCCAAGTGATTTTCACTTGTTTCCAAAATTAAAAGAGGAAATTCGTGGAACAAAATTTCACGATAATGACGCGGTTATAGCTGCCGTAGAGGACTTTTTCGAGAGTCAAGAAAATATTTTTTTTTCACAAGGAATAAGGAAGTTAGAAACGCGTTATTCTAAATGCATTGCATTGGAGGGAGATTATGTAGAAAAATAAAATATTATTATTTAAATCTTTGCATTTTTTAATATTGATTCCAAGAATTTTTTGATTCACCCTCGTAGGTAGCCTTACTTATATGGGACCAATCTCTCAAAAAATTTCCAATATATTTAAGAAAAATAAAGTCCATGTAGCTTTTCGAACAAACCAAAATTTGCGCCATTTATGTAACGGAAAAGATCGTTTAGAAAACTATAAAAAGTCCGGAGTTTACAAACTTACCTGTGACGAATGTAGCAGTGTTTATATTGGTCAAACTGGCCGTAATTTTGATATTAGATATAAAGAACACAAATCCGCGTATAGGAACGACCATCCCGAACAGTCTCACTTTGCAAAACATTTAATTGAAAGCAGTCATCAACTCCTTGATAGTAATACTTTTAAGATTTTACATTGTTGTGATAAGGGATTTCGATTGTGTGTATTGGAACAGTTAGAAATATTAAAACATAGTACAGGTGTTGCACTGTTGAATGAACAGACGCAATTGGTTTCATCACCACTGTTACGTATTTTTAGTGATAATTTGCCACTACAAAATAGTTAAACATGTATTGTTTTTAGGAAGTAATTTTGTAATATTTTTTACGATAGCAACATTGCATAATATATATCATTTAAAAAACAAATAAATAAAATATTATTTGTAATCAATTTATGGCCATTATGATGTCATTGTCACTTTAAAAACGTATTACTCACCATTTGTCAGCTACAACAAAGCGCAGTGACTCACGCTCGAGTCTAGATAAAGGCGTGATGACTCATCTCGTCTATATAAAGGCGTGTTGAGCCGCCGGCCGCTCATTCTCGATAGTGCGCTCGAAGAGTCAAGACCTCCTGAGGATGTTTCGTGTAGAAGCGAAACGCGTCGAAAAAATTCTTCCTGTTTGGCTGCGTGGCGTTAGTGACGTCACGTCGGGTTACCAAGAAGAAAAAATTCTTCCGGTTTGGCTGCGTGGCGTTGTGACGTCACGTCGGGTTACCAGGAAAATTAGGCGGAATTGTCACTAGATATATTTTTGTATTTTTTAAGTGTTTTATTAAAATATTAATTTGATGTTTTCTTAAAATATTTGTTATTATTAAAGTTATAGAGAATTTAATTTGCAACAAAATATGTGAACAAATTTTTTTTATCAGATAAATAGTTTAAGAGATATATCGTAACAACCATTTCAACCCCTATTTTCAAGATGGCGGCCGTGGGACCAGGGTGGCGACCCCACAAACTTGATTTTAGCTTTATACTTACCACCCCTACACATCAAAAAAAATAAAATTGCGTCCTCTAAGAAACGCAAGGTAAGGCCTAAAAAATGTAACATTTCAATGGACTACTACAAGAAAAAGTAAAGGCCATTGTAAACTATCCCATGCCAGATACTATAGATAAATTACGAAAATTTCTAGGTATGTTAAATTTTTATAGGGCCCATTTGCCCAGGGCGGCTGAACATCAAGCCAAACGCAACAATTTTTTGTGTAGTTCAAAAAATAAGGATAAGTCACCTGTGCCCTGGGACGAGCAGTCGAAAGAAGTGTTTTTGCAATGTAAAGAGGACTTAAAAGAGGCGGCGTTGTTAACTTATCCGAGTGAAAACGCCCCTTTATCGTTAATGACAGATGCGTCGAATGATTGCGTAGGAGCGGTGCTACAGACTAAAGTTGCAACACTTGGAAACCGTTTGGTTATTTTTGAAAACGTATGTCTGAAACTGAACGGAAATACAGCACATATGATCGTGAATTATTGGCGATATATATCAATACCCAACGAGCATAGACGCAGATATTTCTGGTATTTATATCACAAAATCTTTGATAAAATAAAAACTCATAAAATTAGATCCCTCTAAATCCGCTGGTCCTGACTCTATTCCCGCAATATTATTAATAAAATGTGCCGATCAACTATGTATCCCCCTTGAAATTCTTTTTACCAAATCGATTAAAAAAGGTTATATGCCAACTATTTGGAAAAAAGCTTACATTTCTCCTATTCATAAGAAAGGATCGAAAAATGCAATAACCAATTACCGGCCCATTTCTAAACTGTGTATAATAGCAAAAGTTTTTGAAAAAATAATTTACGAACAACTGTACTCGAGTTTAAGTAACTCACTACCTCCTTCTCAACATGGTTTTCTAAAAGGGAAATCAACTGTCAGTAACCTTATACTGCTTAACGACTTTGTTACTGGTGGCCTGGAAGAAGGGAACCAAGTTGATGTTGTCTATACAGACTACGCTAAATGCTTTGACAAAATAGATCGTAGTATTTTAATTCACAAATTACAAAACGTCGGCATCAGGGGGGACTTACTGAGGTGGTTTGCTTCATATATCAACAACCGCTCACAAGCGGTAGTCCTGGAAAGCTATATGTCTAAGTGGATGTGTGTCTCTAGTGGCGTCCCACAGGGTTCCCTTCTGGGACCTCTCCTGTTCCTGTTATTTATATCCGATATAGATTCCTGTTTTCATAATTCCTGTTTGATTAGTTTTGCGGACGACATGAAAATTCTAAAAACTATAACCAACCTTCATGATTGCTTGCTTTTGCAGCAAGATTTAATTAATCTAGACAATTACTGTCGCATAAATAAATTAGAACTTAAAGTTGATAAATGTACAATTATGACCTTTTCTCGAAAACCGACTCCGATTACCTTCAACTATTCCTTAAAAAGTCATCACTTAAGTCGCGTAATTGAAATGAGGGACTTGGGTGTTATTCATGACCCTAAACTTATTTTTCAAAACCATATTTCGTCCATTGTTCGCAAGGGTCTTAAGTCTCTAGGATTTATTTTACGAGTATCTTAAGACTTTAAAAGACTCAAAAGCTTTAAAATTTTATACAGTACATTTGTACGCTGTCACCTTGAGTACGCGTCCCAGGTCTGGAATCCGAGATACGCTATTTATATTGACAGTCTGGAACGCGTTCAGCGTAAATTTCTAAGGTTTTTAAATTATCGGAGCTTTACTAAAGAAAAAGATTACCTAAAACAGTGCGCTAGGCACCATTTTCTTCCTCTGATACAGCGCCGCGAATATGCTGACATAATATTTCTCAAAAAAATTGTGACCTCCACCATTGACTCCCCTGAGCTACTTAACAAAATCCATTTATACACACCTGCCAGATCTTTTCGTAGTAGTCCTCTGTTTTATGTTCCTTTCGTATCTACTAACTACCGCAAGAACAGTTATTTGTACCGAGCGGGCAAAACCTTCAATGAATATAATAAAGTCCTTGATATTGACATTTTTACAGTTAGTCTACCTTCATTGAAACGGCAACTTAGCAAGGCTTTCTTTGATTCACACAAGTGATTGAATTGAATTATTTAGTTACATCCTTAGAATTAAGATTTTCTACTCTGAAGTTACATTGTATAAGTTATATTGTGAGTGCAATATTACATAGATAATATTTACTGTCTACGTGTTGAGCTTACATTCCGTATCTGTCATAACATTATATTATTAGGACTGTTATTTAATTATTTTACCTCTAAATGTGGAGACTTGTAAATGACTTTTTCGTTGTATATATTTCTTTACCTTATTTAAGCTATGTAGTTGATAGTCTTCCTAAGATATAATAAATAAATAAATAAATAAATATCAGGCTATACAGCATTTTAGATATTTATTAGAAGGACGTGAATTTACGGTGTTGACGGATCATAAACCGTTAACACACGCCTTCCATAAGAAACCAAGTGAAAAAGACACGCCAAGGCGCGTTCGACAACTTATGTACGTGAGTGAGTTTACCACAGATATACGATTCGTTAGCGGAAGCGAAAATAATTGTGCAGATGGCCTATCACGTAAAGAAACAATCACGTGTCCCATCAGTATAGATTACTCGGAAATCGCCAAAGCTCAACAAAGTGATGACGAGTTATTGCAATACGTACAGTCACCATCAGAGAACATTAAACTTAAAAAAGTGTGTTTACCCGATTGTGACGAAATGATATATTGCGAAACTTCATTAGATAGAATTAGACCATATGTACCTGAGATGTTTAGGAGAACCGTTTTTGATGTTTTGCATAATTTAAGTCACCCAGGAATTAGGTCATCGCGACATATAGTTAGAGAACGATTTTTTTGGCCGAGTATGAATAAAGATGTAGGTCTATGGGCCAAAACCTGTATTCATGGTCAAAAAAGTAAAGTAACTCGACAAACAGTTTCGCGATTTGGTGAATATCCTAATGCTGATAGATTTTCACACATACATATGGAATTAGTCGGTCCTTTGACTACGTCACCGGACGGGCATAGGTATCTTTTAACGGTTATTGATCGAACGACTAAGTTGCCTGAAGCTTTTCCTTTAAAGGACATTTCGGCTAATTTAGTAGCAAAAACTTTTTATCAAGGATGGATCGTACGTTTTGGGTGTCCTATTAAAGTTACGACTGACCAGTGCACACAATTTTGAAAGTCGATTATTTAGTTCTTTATTGAAGTACTTAGGTGTTACGAAACTTAGAAACTCACCTTATCAACCGCAAAGTAACGGAATTATAGAACGTTGGCATAAATCACTCAAGATGGCATTACGTGCAAGACTAGATTGTTCAGGAAGCACATGGGTTGAACAGCTACCAACTGTCATGTTAGGATTACGCACCATGCCACGCAGCGACAAAGGGTTAAGTGCAGCGGAGATGGTGTACGGTGAAAACATACGACTTCCAGGTGAGTTTAGTGGCTCTAAAACGTCTCAGTAGTCAAGTGAAACGGAATTCATGGTGAAGCTGAAGGAGACCATAGGTAAGCTGAAGCCGATTTCTATCACCAATAGACATCAAAAAGCCATATTCGTGTACCCTGATTTAGAAAAATGTAATTATGTTTTTGTTCGAAATATAGCCGGTAAAACATCCTTGGATCCTTCGTACTCAGGACCTTTTAAAGTACTAAATAGAACACCTAAAGTTTTTAAAATTCAACTGACAGACAGACAGACAAACATTTCTATCGATCGGTTAAAGCCTGCACATAATATACTAAATGACGAGGATATCTCTAGAAGTATAAGTTACTCAAATATTAGAAATAATGAAGTTATTGTGCACCCGACGGTACCAGAGTGCCATGATGACACAGTAGTTGATAATGACGACAGCAAGAATGCAACGCGGACCACCCGTTCTGGCCGCATAAGCAAAATGCCTGTTCGCTTTAGGTTATAAGTATATTAGTTAGCTACTTATAAAATATGTACCTATGCATTATTTGGCATTTAAAGTGTTTTTGCTGTAGACCGTAATAGTTTGTCAATAAGGTACTTAGCTGTATTTTCGCTGGTATGCATTAATGTAAGTATATGTATGTCAAAAATTTAGCTTATACAGCTTTTATTTTTATTTTTTTATAAAAGGTAGTGTTTGTCATATATTTATTCATTATTATCAAAACTTTTCAAGTACGTATATGATTATTATGGGCAAGCCACAGAGCAAAGAAATCATTATAGCCCAAAATGCCTCAACAGGCAATCAAGATATACAAGACATTGAAAGTAAAGTTAAAATATTTGGAGGTTTTACCGTAACTATACTAGCTGTTTTGGCAGTATTCTTTTTGTACTTAGGATACAAAAAGTGTCACAATGGAGCGAAAAATTGGGTTAAAAAACAAATGACAAATGCTGCTCATGGGGACATGGAAATAGCGACTGTGTCACGCAATCTGCAGCAGGTTCTATTTACCACATAATAATGATTTTTAGATTTGTTGTTTTGTTCTCATAATTATTTGTGCGAATTCTACTCATTTTATTTTATTGTCTTTACATAAACGTGTTAATTTTAAATAGCATACCAGTGTATTTAACAAATAAATATATGACATTTTATTTTTTATTTTGAAGTTACTTAGTTACATTCATTCTGTATTTGTATTATCAAGGTTATACTATAAGTACTTGAGATTAAAAATAATATGAATTTTCAAATATATTAAATGTTAGTAAAATTTATTTTATGTCTAGTTCTGTATTAACGTATACATACTATATCAGTATACATTGTGCTTTATATTTTTCAAATAATTTCTGCAAAATAGTTTGAAAATGTATTTTGGCCACGTGCTAATAAAATAATGATTACGTTCGAGTGCATCTCAGTATGGAGCATCCCAGCAGGTATCAGTTTAGTGCACCGGCACGGCGCGGCTAAAGTGCTGACAGGGCAAACATGTAGCGATGCACGTAGCCTTGGTTACTTTTTAAGCCACTTTAACATGTACTTGCAGTTGGAATGATTTTTTATATATATAAGATTTTAATTTGGTTTGTATACATTTTTTTCGTTTTAAAGGGGGGGCTACTGTAGGGACACAGATAACATATTATTTGTTAAGCCAGTCGTCGCCCGCCCCGCTTGTAGTTAGGTTACCACACGTCTTTGAAAGAAACAATTTATATGTGTGCTAATATGTCTCTAAAAAACTTTATGAAATATCACAATAATTTTGCTATTGTCCTTTTGTTTAATTATATCATTCTGCCTATTTCTATTCAAACACTGCCAGTAAGTTTTCTGTCTCTTCGTATGTGAATAAATGCAGCCACTTGGAAACTATGTTTTTAACATCATTTTTAGTCCGAGAATAAATAGATGTTTCTTTATTTGCAAAGTTATACAATCTGCTTGCTTGAAAACAGAAAAACCTGCGAGGAAGGGTGGTCCTAAAAGATTTGCTTCGGCAAACTATGTGTAATCTTCTTTTAACAATATTAGTTTTTACATACGGAATGTTTGTATGTTGTCTCAAGATCATAGCAAGAATGTATAGTTACAGTTAAGACTCCAGTCTTTTTGTATACCTGAAAAGAGGGGAAAAGTCTTGGTTTACATATACTAATTTTAAGGATCATTCTTTGAGCTATTTCTACCATTAACATGTATGTTTTTGGCATTCCTCCCCATGATGAGATGCAATATGAAATAACGGATTGGCACAAGGTCTGGTACAGAGTTTTCATTAGTTGTGCGTCAGGTCTTCATTTTTTGAAAACATATGATACTTTGAACACTCTATGAGCCAGATATTTCGCATGTTCTGCAAAGGATAGGTGTTGGTCAATGATAACTCCCAGATATTTAATATTGGGCAATAATATTACATACAAACAAAAAAATATCCAATAGAAAACTTTTGCAACAACATTTTTGCATTAGTAATCATATGTCACTATAATCAAACATCTATTCTCTATGCACAACCAGTAAGACAAGGAAAGCACAACAAAGCAGTTATATTGTGCTAACCCCGGTTCAAAGTCAAATCGCAATATCAAAAGTAGCTACTCACATGCTTAATCAGTAAGTAATAACTTACAAAAGTACACAACAACTCATAGCTGTTTTTACTTAGTATCAAAAATTGGTATATATATATTTTTTTTTTCTATGCCTGATAGGTTAGCCTTTGACCACCATCTCACCTGATGGTAAGTGATGATGTGGTCGAGGATGTTTTTCAGACTAACCTGGAGTTACTGGCTCTCAAGGACAGCTGCCGGAACACACCGTTAGGTGCTTGGCGACAGATTTTCAACTTGAGGGTGGTAGCTAGCCAGGCGGGCATTTGCAAAGTGCCCTACCACCATGCTGTAGCGACTGCTATCCTAAGATAACAACCGGGACCGACGGCTTAACGTGTCCTCCGAAGCACGGAAGCGCTCAGTAGTAATGTCACCAGCGGTCACCCATCCAAGTCATGACCGTGACGCACGTTGCTTAACTTTGCTGATCGATTCAGAATGGCTAAGCAAACTTGGCGCTTCAAAACCATGACCATATACGTTAATCTATAAGTAATACCATGCTCAGAAATAAAATATGCAACATATAAAATTGTCGGTAGTTTAATAAGTAATTCACAACAAACTTGCACACTGAGAGAACGATATGACTCATAAGCGAGTCGCATTACGACGGGAGTGGTATAGGCCATGTGGGGCCATCGAATCGGCGAGTAACATTTAATGGACTGTAAGTTTTTAATATTAGCGTAGTTGTTAGTAGTACCGTAATAACTTATACAATATAATAAAATTGTTTATGTGATTCCACTACAATACCATTACGGTAACATCTTATTTTATGAGTAGGTAAGCATTAAAGTTTAGTATTCAAGTCATGTATTGTTTGCTACTCAAATACGATTATAGAGACTCATCATCAAATTTTTCATAATTCTGTATGTAAGTACAATATGCATATGTGACTGTCAGCACTCAGCATAGTGCAGCAAGTGCGTCGTCGCGTCGGTTAAACTGTAATTATGTTTATTTGCTCGAGTGTTATCGTACGTAGCCGCGCGCCGACGGCGGCTTTTGTGTGTTTCTGATGATAATAGTTAAATAATTAAATTTCTTAAAATGCAGTTTTTACCATGGTCATCATTATATATAAAAATTACGTGTCACGTTGTTTGTCTGGGATGGACTTCTAAACTACGGAACCAATTTAAAATTTGATTTGCACACCGTGTGCCATTTGATCCAAATTGAAAGATAGGATAGCTTCCATCTCAATTTATAGTCGTAATTACCCGCGCGAAGCCGGGGTTTCAAGTTCTACGCCATGGTTTCAAGTTTTTTTTTTGGCAAATTGTGAGGTTCCAATTCTTATTCAGTATAAAATACCAAAAGAACGAACTTGTATGTATTGCTGACTGTCTGTCTGGCTGACTTTAGTAATCTTTTCTACAATTATGTGGGATTCTGCACGTAGGCGTAGGTATCTCTCTTCGATGTATAAAATATGAAAATCCCAAAATTGGAATATAATCATGACGTAACTCAAAATGCGAGGAAAAAGAACATTTAAAATGCCCCGTGCGTGGGGTACCGGGCTACAACTCCACAGCTCCTTCTTCTATCTTCCTGTGGAACTTGTACATAAGAGGTGACTATAATACAAGGTGGAGGGCAGCTACACCTTCTGACTGAATGGACGTCATCTCATACTGCGATCCCAAGCCGCAGGTGCCAAGCGTGGGGATTATAGCCATGCCCTCTAAGTGGGTGAAGCTGTATTTAGTACGGGACGGTCGGGCTGATATAGAAACCCGAAATGTAAGGAAAGTATATTATAAATGGTGGGATACACCATTGTTGGGTAGCTGAAGAACTCGACGATAAATAGTAGGAAAAACAATATGACGTAACGCGAAATGCGAGCAAATTACATCATAAATGCTAAAATATAACTACTTAGATATAATTATGAGGAAGCAATCGGATAGTTTTAAAATATATAATACGTCGAGGTATGAGGAAAGGAAACATAAATAGTACAAAACCTAACTAAGTATATATGTGATATTATATGCTCATCCTGCTTGGGCAAGAAGGCGCGTCCTCGTAAATATCGTTATCAGCACCAGGAGTACAACATTCTACTTTTTATGATATCAATCACTATGTCCTCTTTGTAATTGGCCTTCATAAGAGCGTCGTAAACGCCTGAATTGAATAAATGATTTGGACTTTGACTTTCTCTAATGAAGATCACTATGAGATCTATAAACGTTTGACAGATGTCATGAAAACGAAAAGTAATAAAGTACATAAAATACGACACCAACGTCACTTTGACACCTGTCACAAATCACACTTGTCTATCTGACAAACTGTCACTTTGACAGCTGTCACACCTCACAGCTACCTTAATTTTATAGATTAGTTTAAAAAATCCTAAACAAGGAACGAAACTGAAAACTGCAACATCAACTGTCACTTTGACAGCTGTCACATCTAAGGCCTTTCTTCAGAGTTAATCCAATAGCAAAAATAAATATTATTTGTAATATCGATGAGGCAGTTGATTTGTTTCCAACTCTAGTGCAGTGGGTGGACGGGGTAACTTGAATTCCCCGTCCACCCACCAGTGGGAAAGTCCAGTGGGTGGACGGGGCATCGCCCAATTCATCATACTTCAAGCAGGACTCGCGTCATTTATGTTTCCTATTTTTCTTAGTGTATGAGCTGGAAAACGTTGAACAAAGGCCTTCCCAATTAAAGGGATCTGCGTCTGCCATAATCCTCACGTTCGGCAGCCCGTTTGGGGACCGCACTATAAGATGTGGTAGTTGTACAGAAGACGCTGCTTCTGGTATTGTTTTCCCTTCATCGCTCCTTACGGCTTCCACACTCCGCGGTCATTTTTACCATGTTCTTTTCACTCGGTAGGTGTTACAACATTCGCATTCCCCACCATGTCATTTCCTTATATGCACTACATTGGTTGGCCAACGCTCAGGAGGTATTCTATCTATATTGTATATTTGTCTTCTTCAGTTGCAGAGGCATTGCCGAACATATGCTGTTTGTATTGTACCGCGCGCTTTCACGTCATTTTACCATAACACATAGATATATTACAGCTTTCACTCGCTCACGTCACGTGGCGTGGCGCGGCCTTACACTAGTTAATCCAATATGTCATTTAGAAAGACTGCGTCGCTCATTCTCCCTTGTATTATATGGCTTCCAAGACACTCGTTACAAACGTTGGCAACGAGAACACCAGATTGCCTCTCAAATATGATTGACCGAGTGGCCCATACACCTACCTGTACGATGGTTCGTAACATAACCCTGAGTGTTGTCATTATCAAAGACAATAATAGAACGTATATGTCCTGTTAAAGCGAGAAGTATAAACCGAGCTATGACCTTAGCCGTTTTGACTTTCAAAGACTGGTTTCGCGCATACCATTATAATTCGTTACTCCCACGTGTCAGACTCAAGCTAGCCTTAGGTATATGAAAAATAATTATTGAAACACAAATAGTTTATGTCGATTTTTCACTTCATCCATATTTAAACAAGATTTATAACTTTTTAAATGTTCATGTTCACGTTGTGAGTTACACTTCACCCCATATTTGAGTAAAAAATACTAAATATGATCAATTAGGTAAATAAATGGTATACCCCAAGATCGGGCGGGTCAGCCCGGTGGTGGCCGGCCTGTTGGTGGAGGGCTCTAAAGGGTCCGGTAGCGCATCACTACACTAGCGGCCACGGCCAGTAACACAACATTAAATAACCGCGACAATTTATTACCATTGCGAGGGTTTCTCACATATATTTAATTTACTTTTTTCGCCCTCATCTCCTGTTACCTGTATAAATTAGGTTCGTAACTTTTCATACAGAATAACGATTGATTGTTTTATATTTACTCGTATGATAATCCAATTAAACTTTTAAATACATAATGTAGAGTAGAGGATTGCAACCCAGTGCAGTGGATCCGATTGGAATGTATAATGAATAAGTTAAAATATTTAGATCATCCAATGTATACAAAAAGGGATCATATAATACTTTAAAGGTACGTATGTACGTATGTTTCTCAATGACATCATAACTCCTGAAAAATTACGGAAAATCCAATTGTATCAGTTTTTTCGCCAATTTAATTTTCGCTAGGTTTGATATTTATAAACATGATAATAGTGTTCGCGAGTCTCAAATAATATTGTTCGTATTATGTTGACAAGTTATTCGCTCTTACCTAGTGGTAGTGCCACGCTGTAGCTCTACGAGATATCCCCCTAACGGAATATGGCGGCACAGTTTCAAGAGATATTACTCCAGTACCAGCCGTGAAATCGCTGGAGAATCCCTCTCCGAGTATCCACCTCCAGGACCTGAACCTGAAGGTGGATGCTCGGGCTGCCCTGCGTATTCTGGAGGGGGCAAAACCGTGCTCAACCCTATTTCTGCTGCTCGAGGTAAACGAAGCAGGAGGCTTAAGTCACCCCACACCACGCTAGCCGTGGACTTTTGCAACATACGGGGTCTCCGTTCTAACCTGAACGATGTCCACTACCATCTGGAGACTGCTAAGCCGGCCTTGCTCTTTTTGACCGAAACACAAATATGCTCTCCGGCAGACACTTCATTCCTCACATACCCTAGGTACAAACTGGAACATTCCATTTTGCCGCGGGCGGGGGTGTGTCTTTACGTCAGAGAGGATATCTTTGCTCGTCGTCTCAGCAGCCTTGAAGGACGGGGCCTATCTGACATTTGGTTGCGCGTAGACTGCGATGACCATCCGCGTATCTACGCGTGCCTTTATAGGTCCCATATCAACGGTAATGCCGAAATAGATCAATTCGTGGAGCACCTACAGATGGCTACAGATTCCGTGCTTGAGCAGATCCCCACCGCAGACATTCATAAATCGAGTGGGCCACAGGGCATCCCTCCGATAGTGCTGCGGACTTGTGCTCCAGAGTTGACACCGGTTCTAATGCGTCTTTTCCGGCTCTGCTACTCATCAGGCGTTGTCCCGAAAACATGGAAGACGGCTTTGGTGCACCCGATCCCTAAAAAAGGTGATCGCTCAGATCCGTCCAATTACCGCCCTATAGCCATAAAGTCTCTGTTCTCCAAGATAATGGAATCCATTATCAACAACCAGCTCCTGCAGTATCTAGAGGAGCACCACCTGATTAGCGATCGCGGTTTTCGTCGTGGTCGCTCAGCTGGTGATCTTTTAGTATATCTTACGCATCGATGGGCAGAGGTGGTGGATTCCAAGGGTGAGGCGTTGGCGGCTAGTTTGGACATAGCGAAGGCCTTTTATCGGGTGTGGCATAAAGCGCTTCTATCGAAGCTTCCTTCCTATGGGCTTCCCGAGAAATTGTGCGCATGGATCTCCAGTTTTTTGGCAGATCGGGGCATTAAGGTCGCTGTCACAAACTTGTGTCTTCAGTCGAGACCATGTTGTCAAATGTTTCGAAATTGAACTTAGTCCAATTTAACCCCAAGAAGACACAGGTTTGTGCGTTTACCGCTAAGATATCCCCCTTTGTCGTATCCCTCCGTTTTGAAGACACTCCCCTTGTTACCTCAGCCAGCATCGGAGTACTTGGCGTCGACATATCGAACGTCGTTCAATTTCGCTGTCACTTGGAAGATAAGGCTAAGTTAGCCTCTAAGAAGCTTGGTGTGCTCGGAAAGGCGAGGCGGTACTTCACGTCGGCCCATCGCCTGCAACTTTATAAGGCTCAGGTTCGACCTCACATGGAGTACTGCTCTCACCTCTGGGCGGGAGCTCCCCAGTACCAGCTTCTTCCATTTGACCGCATTCAACGCAGAGCGACTCGAATCGTCGACGATCAAGTTCTCTCCGGTCGGCTCGACCCTTTGGCTTTGCGTAGAGATGTTGGATCACTCTGCATCTTTTACCGTATATATCACGGGGAGTGTTCTGAGGAACTGTTCAATTTACTACCTGCAGCTCAATTTCGCCACCGGACTTCCCGACAAAGCATGATGTTTCATCAATTTCATGTCGACGTCTGGAAGTCCACAACCTTGCGATTTTCACGGCATTTTCTACCTCGCACTGCCATATTATGGAACCAGCTGTCTGGTGAAGTATTTCCGAACAGTAACGACTTAGGAACCTTCAAGAAGGGAGCATATTCCCTCCTTAAAGGCCGGCAACGCATCCTCGAGACCTCTGGTGTTGCGGATGTTTGTGGGCGACGGTGATCACTTACCATCAGGTGAGCCGCCTGCTCGTTTGCCCCCCTATCCCAAAAAAAAAAAAACCTATGGTCACAACAGCATAGGTTTGTGCGAGCACGATCGGCTCGCCTCCGTGTCCGCGCTCTGCGGAGCGGAACAGAGAGAGGATCCCTCTAAGATAATGGCCGGCAAGGAGAGGTCGGACCTCACAACCGCGATCAGGGATCGCCGCGGTCCCGCTCCTTCTGGGCATACATACCTCCAGTGCATATTGGGCGGTGTCTTCCACGCAGCTGACGCAGCCGCACTGGTGGCAGGCCGGGGTACTCCTGACCTTGCTCTAACTGATTATCACATTTTTCGGAATTCAGACAACTTCTTCAACTTAATCTACGAGTAGCTAGGTATTGGTTGTGCGAGCTCACTACTTAGCTCGCACAGAGGCTGCGTGTGAAGTGTCCATTACGATAATGGGCGCGAATGATCTTGAAATGTACCCAGCTCTATTCATCCATTTATTTAACCTCACATCCTCTTTGTTACGTTGTTTTCAAGGCTTAAATATACCAACACGTACCTATTACAAAGGGTTGTCTAATGCGTTTTATTTTTAAATGGGTTATAAATTTTCGATAATTATCAAAATTCTGGGGCACCACCCTTTTTAGCGTTGGTCCGTCATCGATTAAAAAGCAGGATAACTCCAAATTAAACTCGGTTCAATAATCTGTAAGCACAAGACGTAGAGAACCAGAGAACCTCTGTAAAGAAGAGGAAATAATCCAAAAATATATATAGCTGTTATTCTGATAGATGTGTGGCTAGGGCAACTCTGTTCGCTACCGAAGGTTGTCTGTATTGGCGGTCACGAGACTAGAGTTGCCGCGAACAATTGTTATAGCGAATAGTCGAATACCGATTAATCGCCATTCACTTTGGCGAATAGTCGAATAACTCGACATTACTATTCGACATGAATAAGGCACTTTAAAAATATTTCTAACTTATTCTAAGGTTGTGAGAAAAGAAAACAATAAGGTTAAAAAAAATCTGTTTCATGTTATACAATACATACCTACATATTATATGTAACGTAGTAATTTAACTTTTCATTTAATTATTATTAACTAATTTAATTTCATGAATATGATAGGCGCAGGCACATATTACAGATAATAATTAATACTGTGTATTGTTTTATTAAGGAAAATAATAAAATTTATTATTTTTACCTCATTACTTTTTTTGTTCGATAAAAATTTATTATAGACTACTATTTATTCGGTATTCGACGAATCTATACTTATAATAAAACTGTAACAGAACCAATTCTGTACATGGCAGATATTTTGAAAAAAAAAATGTACAGTACTCTGTAGCTGATACTGATGCCGAAACTGTATTTTTTTTTATTTTTGTCTGTCTGTCTGTCTGTATCCCGGCCGCGCATCACTCCAAAACTACTGGATGGATTTCAATGAAACTTAGCATGGTTTGAGTTCATACTACAAGGTAGGATAATTTAGCTTTTTATCCCGAAATTCAGCATGGTTCCCTTGGGAGAGGGGATGAAAGTTAAAATGTACACTTAGTTGTAATTTATTAACGCGTAGTCCGGTTTCAATCATTCTTTTTTTGTTACAATAGAGGTAATTTAATTATTTTCCCGTAAATATTTCAAAGTCCTCAGTTTTGCAGTTAAGAAATTACAGATATCACAAACTAAATATTTCGTTTTAAATAACTTGAACCGCGGAATGTTGAGAAACCATTGAACGTACGGCTCATCATAAGCCCATAGGAAGCCCGGAACCCCACGGGAAGCCCGACACCCCACGGACAGACCGGCTTCACACACAATTATTGAGTTTTGCAAGCTTGCTACGATAAAACTCTAAAATGTGGTACATTCACCACAATCAGTTTTTATAACTACATATCTTTCTTTTGCCGGATACATTTCGGAGACTGCGCAATGGTAGTGCACAATGTTGTCTTAGGTTTTCGCGATTGTTACACTTAGTAATTAAACAATTTTAAACGGTTTAAATCACGTATATTTATCATTAGTTTTGTCTCGAAGTTTCAAACACTTTGTAGTGATCTTGGTCACGGGGTGACTGTCGGGATAAATATAACGATAAATATACGTGATTTAAACCGTTTAAAGTTGGAAGTGAACAAGTTTAGTAGATTGTAATACAATGGTCGAAAGGAATTGATAACTTTCACCCGCGTTCAGTTCTCTACTTTTCATTTCGAATTTAAAAAAAGTAAAAAAGTAGCTTTTCTAAAAATGATTCATTGAAAAAATAACTTACTTACTAAAAAAATATTGAGAGGATAGAACTATTTGTGAAATTTTACGTAAAATTTTGTTTGGAATATTTACGGGCGGCTATTGCCCGAAATTCAAAACCAAATTCAAATTCAAATATATTTCTTGCATGAACATGGGTGATAAAAAAAATTCTTAATTGTACAAAGTTCTCCATATTCCACCTTTATGGTATGCAAAAGTTAGTAAAATTGAAGTTATTTTAGACATATTATTACAATATCAACATACATCATTATACATACAAATAAGATTCAGATAAATGAAATTTCTATTAAATTATCAGTACTAATATTATAAATGCGAAAGTAACTCTGTCTGTCTGTCTGTCTGTTACGCTTTCACGCCAAAACTAATGGACCGATTTGAATGAAATTTGGTATGGAGATAGTTTGAGACCCGGGAAAAAACATAGGATAGTTTTTATCCGACTGCGCAAAAAGAAGTTAATGTTTTCGCGCGATAACCGACATACGCGCGGGCGGAGCCGCGCCCGGAAAGCTAGTTTATAATAAATGTCAATTCACAGTGTCAAATGTCAATGATATAAAATTGTCAATGATATAGATTAAAAGATATATGTCAATTTGAATTACAGTTCTAACACTAATTTTATTATAACAGTCATTTCAATATTCGTTAACTGTGTAATAACTTTTATTAACTAGAAAAGTAAAAAGTGAGAAAGGAATCTCTCTGCTTTTCACTACTAATATATGGAATAACGATATAAAAATAGTATGTTATTTTTATATTATTTATTTTGATTTTAATAACATGAGCAGAACCTATTTAAAATTAATGCGGTTATAGTACAAGTAGGAATCGATGACTTACATACGTGTTAAGCACTCTACTTTTCATTTAAAATATGAGGACGGTAAAAAAAAATGTAGTTTTTCTAAATATTTACTGAAAATAATAAACATGAGTAGAAGATACAAAGATACACTAGGAGTTAGAACAATGAAATTTAGAGAAATTTTTAGTTAGTTTTTTTTAACCTACACTCTTTACCTTATATTTAGTTACTACCCTGCCAAACATAGTTGTTATTAATTTTTTTATAACAACAGAGTATTTTACACCGAAAAATCTTAAACATATAATTTTGTTTACACCAATGGTTACAATTGTTACAATTCATTCCGGCCCAAGAGAAGGAAGCATTTACTATGAGTTTTTCCCGGCCTTAGGTGGGAAGGAGCCTCTCCTACCCGCTACTCAGATCAAACAAACACTACTTTCCGAGAATGAGAAATAAAAAATATATGTTCGATCTACCGTCAAACAAACCGCCGCTTTAAAATCGAAATTCTAAAGAAACGCACAATGTACTTTGCTTCAACATTTATTGTGCGAACCGGTAAAGAACTCTCAGAGTTACTTAACTGCTGTCTTCTGGAAAAAACAAACCGGGACTTTTGAAATCCAAAGTAAAAAGCTCCATTCTGAGCTATGGTTTACTATAAGAGTGCTTCACCGCAGACCACAGTGTTGCTTAATATGGGATAAACAGTGCACCAATGTGAATAATTAGTCTGCAGGTACGGCAATCGCGAACGAAGTCGGGTATCAAATAAATTTCGAGTTATGCCGAATCAGTACTAATATTATAAATGCGAAAGTAACTCTGTCTGTCTGTCTGTCTGTCTGTTACGCTTTCACGCCAAAACTACTAGACCGATTTTAATGAAATTTGGAATGGATATAGTTTGAGACCCGGGAAAAAACATAGGATAGTTTTTATCCAACTGCGCAAAAAGAGGTTAATGTTTTTGCGCGATAACCGACATACGCGCGGGCGGAGCCGCGCCCGGAAAGCTAGTACCGAATAAAAGCGAGTATTCGCGGCAACTTTACACGAGACATAGAAAGGATCCGCTTGATTTCGCTTTTGGTTCAAACGAGGGTTCTGTGGATGGAAATATTAGAAATGTCCGCATAGAGGCGAGCGACGCAGCCCGCCATCCATCTTGTCTCGTTTCCGGGAGTGCAAAATGCGACCCACCACGGGGAGAGTATTTTTAGAGAAGATAGACCAGGTTTGCCTGATGATGGATGAAATACTGATTAACTGTTCTTCGTACAAAGGGTAAGTGTGTAAAACTATCTAACTAATACAACGATAGGGCTAAAGAGGCAAGGCGTACTGCGGACTGGACAAAAACAATATCCCTTCATTTTATCCAGTTTTGCGAGATAATATCGTCTTCTCCGCCTATTACTGTACGGAAACGGAGGAAAGTGAAGCTTTATTCCCTATGTTATAGTGGAAATAATATGTATCCGTTTAATAAAGAATTGACACATGCTTGAAGGTGAATAAAATAGTCTCCGACTGACATAAGTTTAGTAGATATGGTATCTCTGTTGCGCTTTTGTGGACTTGGAAAAAGTTATGACAAAGTTAGTTAAGCATGAACTATGGTCGGTGTTGTCGATTAAAGCGTATTGTAAGCAGCTACCCAAAATGGTTTAGCATCGGAAAAGGTGTTAAACAATGATGTGAAGCGTCTGCTTGGCTGTTTAATCTATTCATGGATACCTACATAAATGACTTCAATATTATACAAGTAAATCTATAATATAGTGTTGTCTTTTTGAAGCAGTGATGGCTCAGTGCCGCGCAGCAGGTCCATGGTTCGAATCCCGCCGCGGACTTGAGCTTCACCGCATGGTGGAAGGGCATTTTTGTGAATGTCCGCCTGGCTACCGACCACCCTCAAGTTAAAAATCTGTCGCCAAGCACCTAACGGTGTGTTCCGGCAGCTGTCCTTGAGAGCCAGTCATTCTAGGTTAAGCCTGTTAACACCTTCGACCACATCATCACTTACCATCACGTGAGATTGTGGTCAAAGGCTTATCTATCAGCAATAAAAAAAAAAAAAAGTCTTAGGTTTTCGCGATTATGACACATAGGTGACTCAAGTCAACCCGTGACGTGACCACGATCACTGCAAAGTGTTTCAAATGTCGTCGGGACAAAAATAATGATAAATATACACGATTTAAACCGTTACGTAATGTGTCCGTTATGTTTATAGCATTGTTATATAACAATGTTACATACTTCAATTGATAAATTAAAATAGTTTAGTTTAAAAATGATCGTTTCGCTTTTTCCACACAAGAGGCGTATTTCATAAATAAGAAATAAGGACCTATATACATTTAGTAATTTAACAACTCATTCTATGCACTTTCGCCATTTTATCTGTAGTTCATTGATTCCTCTGCTGAAAAAATTGTGACGGCGAGAATCGATAAAATCTTTGAAGGCCGCTTTGACAGCCTCATCGAAATTGATTTTTTGATGATGACATGATCGAATGTTTCAACTGTATAAAAACATGCATTTGATAACAAGTAAATTACAAAGATTTTAATGAAGATTTATTTTTCTTGGTCTACTCGTACTAAAGGTAGATAACATTACAATAGACGGGAGACGGCTAGTTTAGTTAACCTCTAGTGCAGCTGCGGCGCCACCTAGTTGTCAACTCTATTGAAGTTCTAATCCAATATACGCCTGCCAAATGAAATAAAAAAGTAGTACGATGGTCTGGTGGATTTGCAGCGAGCGATGACGACCTTGCTTGCTTGTGAATTGCCACTTCCGAAACTGAGCGAGGTCAGAGGCTACCTTATCCAAATGTACAACAGTCCGGCCCCGAGCCGCTCCCGCCAACACGACTACTACCTGCTACATTGCAGTCACGCGCCATTTCACTACACGTCTTCATAAAAAGCCACTATATTGTATTTACCATTTAATAACCTTCCTTATATTTACCATTTAATAACCTTCCTTATCTGCTTCAAGTTCATAAATTTTAATATAGTCGCGGTTTTCCCGCTTCGTAACCCTAGTTATAAATCATACATTTATATCATGCTAGATTTTAAAACGTAAAACATAAGTATGTCTATTTTTATCGTATGACCTATGTCGGTGACAAGATTAGATCACCCGACCCGAGGGTAATTCGAGACGTCCATAAGGGGATCATTGCATTTCTGTAGGCGACACGGTCATTACTTCAGACCCTCTCATCGTGGGTGAGGGCCCCTGATTGTTCATTTCCGTCTATTGCATTGTGTCATTCCCTTCTATAGCAGTGGTCGGCCGCGCCGCGACCTCTAGCTGCTAGTGCCCTAGCCCGAGCACAGCGAGCCGTGCCACTCTGGCGTGAGTCCCGTTCATTCATCTAATGATAACGCAATAATCACCTCTTGTACCTAAATATATGTAGATATATTTAGGTAATAAATACTTGAAAGGTTATAGGCAATTGAAACATTCCATTACACAGTATTGAGATAAAACAACGGTGGAGGAAACAACGGTGGAGGAGGCATATGTTTCAATATTAAAGACGTGCCTACATGCGAGTCGGGTCCGCTGTTTGCGCATCGAAAAATAAAAATGTTGCTTTTTCAGCACAGCTTCAAAACTACTGTTTAAATCGTTGTTTTCACTATTTGTCGCTCAAATAGAAGGATATGGTACACCATATACCGATATAACAGACTCCTTACTAGTTTAGTACCTATTCAAGACTCCGTTGCAAAAAAAAACTGAAAAATGTATTACTTTGGCGGCTTCCGATGTATTTATATTTTAGATTTAAAAAGTATTATATAATTATTTACTACTTGAGAAATAGCTAGACAATGATGTAAGATACACATTAAGGCAAAAAAAAATATTTTCTCATGAACAACCGTGAAAGTTGCTTTTTTTTATGTAATTGTGACGGGACAAGCTCGAGGCCCACCTGCTGTTAACCGGACTATCCTCTGCCTATAACAGATGCATTTCGTGACAAGTCACGATTGGACTGCGCCCGTCAGCTTGAGACATACTTGTTAAGTCTCATGTGCCTGTAATTTCACTGGCTCTCAAGGACTGCTGCCGCAACACACTGTTAGGTGCTTGGCTAGCCAGGCTTGTGGTCGCTAGCTAGGCGGGCATTCGCAAAATTCCCTTTCACCATGCGGTGAAGCTCAAGCCCGTGGCGGCATTCGAACCATGGATCTGCTGCAGGCTGAGGCAGTCCATAGCCAATGCCCCTGAGCCATCACTGTTTGTATTTGGTTCGGCATTCAACACCAATAGCCAAAATGTCAGATTTGTAACTCATTCCGTTTCCGAGCTAGAGACCCGTGCCGTGACTACACATTCTTACATACAGACAGACAGACAGGAGCGGTGTTGCATTAATAGGGCACCGTTTTGCCTATTAGACGTGGAACAGAGGGTCACTACCAACTAACTTTGTTCTCGCACACCATCAAAACATGCAATTTTACTTTTTTGACATTCCACTACGAAAATTTAAAAAGAGACCAAAGTAATGAATGTAAAGTGTCGTACAATTAACACTATCCACAGTAACATTTCTGTTACAAAAATTAAAGAAACTACAAAACGAAGCACCCGACACGCTAGTTTTTAACTTTACCAAAAACTAGGACCAGCTACGGCAAAAATATTATTGCATTCGAAGGAGCACAACTTTATGATGAGCTACCCTCACGCCTCGACAAAATATGTAGACTCTTTCAACGTGTTTAAAAAACACCTTGCTCAATATCTAGTTGCAAATTGCAATCGATTGAGCAAATGAACAGGTGGGGAGGGTTTACTAGACCCTTACTAGATAGGACGACACTATGGTCATTTTATTAATGTTCAGTATCGTTCTCAAGTGTTGTCTTTTTTGAGAATAAATGTATTTAAACCAATAACCTTAGTTTCCATACGAATGTCTAATTTTCATCAAGAATAATGTAGTATTCTAATGGTAAAAGAATTTCTCAAATCGGTCCAGTAGGTTTTAAGTGTATTCGTTACATACAAAAAAAAAACAAATCTTTCCTCTTTATAATATTAGTGTAGATTTGACTATAATTTTGAGTAGTACCTATTATTACGGGAACATTTTATTCAAACTGTTTCATATACTTACTCGTTGATTTTAAAATTTCTAAAGTATAATACCATTGTTCGGTAAACTATGCAACAGGTTTGGAACCCTATATCTATGCGTATAGTGTTCATATACACGCGGACGCGAATCTTATTATTCAAGTAATCGAGCGAGGATGCGATTTGTCAATGAGTGCGGCGCGACGACTTTTAATTTGAAGTCAGTTCGGCAGCAACGTTCGACTGAGGCGTCCGGCTCACATTCTCGTCCGAAGGACACACGCGGTCGTGTTTGTTTCGATTGACCTAGTTTACGAGCGGACACGTACTGGGCATAAAAAGAGTGCTAATAAGTGATAAATTGGATTGTTTTGAGTTGAGGCAACCAGTTATTTCTGACGCCGGGCGTCATAGCATATTACAGGGTGAAATTTATAGTGAGTAGGCAACGGCAAGACGGATCTCTACTTCAGCGGGCTACGTGCTTCGACATCGGGAGTCGGGGAGGTTTATTCTAATATAATTCCTTATTAAGTTCTGATTGCAATCAAAAAAATTAAGGTGTTCTGACCTAAGCCCCCTTCGACGGAGCGACTCGCGAGACGTTAGTTGGCGGGTGTTGTTCCCGCCATTTCTTATACCCACGTGCCTAACAGTACGTAGATTGGCTGGTGTCTTCCTGTGACTTCCAGGAACCCAGTCGAATACGCCACGACGTCCGTGGTAAAGTTTGGGACTACGGGGATTGAAAACGGCCCCTCTACAAACTACCATGTTTTGTTATAGTAATATTTTTTATATATATTAAAAGCAATGCTGAGAGATCTGTATGAGATTCGTACAGATGATCTCTGGATGTGAAGTGAAACTATAGTTTTTGCTATATACACGATTTATTGCTATATTACTAAAAGATACTAAACTACTCCTAAAGAGATGCTAAAATGCTGATGATTTAATGCTAACGAACTCGCTGCTGCTAGAGTACTGTCGCGGGTCGCGGATTCCGCGAGCCTCGCGCATTTGGGTCATCGTTAAGGGTATATTTTAGACGAACGCCCCCATACAAAACGCAGCTCCAATCTCATTTTAATAATAGCGAATAAAACTCAATGATTTTTTACCTACGTAATCACTACCCTAATATCTAGGTTTGTGGTGCATCAGATTTTCATTAAATTATACAGTTTTGAAATTACACTAGCTCAAAAACTCGTAAAGTTAGATAAAAGAAAGACCCAACTTTAAGCATCTCTTTCAAGAAAAATAAGCATGTTTTAATATTTCTATTGCACCACAAACATGGGGAATATAATGAACTTTCTATAATGGGAAGTTATTTATACATATGTACTATACTTTTTAAATAAATCTGGAGCTACGAATAACTGGCTCAAACTCCTAAAAACGAGTGCTATATACTAAACGCTATATAATAAAAAAATAATTATTAGTCCAAAAGAAAAAGGATTTAAGCCAGATACGATAGGTCTAATAATACACTATATTTACATGCGAGTTTTTTTTTTTAATAACAAGTTGAGTTTATATAAAAGTTCACCCTTAGGCTGGCGGGTATATGTCCTTAAGTCAGCTATTTTGGTAAGTGTTCGATATATCGAAAAAATGCTATGAAAATTAATAATTTCTAAAATATTTTCCTTGAAAGTATCAGTCATAGGGAAACCCTACAAAGGACGCTGAAATCAATACCCGAGCATGACAAAAAGTTGTGATTAGCTTTGACCCACCTTCCTACAAAATGAGTTACGACGAGGAGTGGCCAACATCAAAATATAATAGCGTAACATAATTATAGCTATTCGGGGGTTTCTGGGACGTCCTCATTCCGTGGGTCAAAGTTCAATAATGCCACCGATAAATCATAACGGGTAATTACCCCTCACTTAGTACCCAGGCTTCCATTTACTAAGGAACGTCCTAGCCCTTCGTTATGGTCAGTAAACTCACCATACTTTCATGTACACAGATATAGGTATAGGTAAGTATGTTTCAGAGATTTAGGTCGCAGTAAGTTTACTAAAAGCTGATCTACACAGTCGGAAACCACGGGCTCCGCCCATTGGCCTTGGCGAGCGGCTTGTTTCAAACCACCGTCGGAATTTGCTACCACACAGTTGGAAACCACGGGCTGCGCCCATGATTGCTTGCTACTATAGTTGCTCACCACAGTATGTTGACCTTTTACTTTATTTAATCATTTTGACATTGAACTTGATTTTTATTTGAATTTGTGACGTACATAACTATTGTTCTATTATTTTATTATATAATTATACAATTGATTTTTTAAATAGCATAAGCATTTATATTGCATGCCTCATGTAAAGGCCGAATAGAGTGTAACTCAAAATGTTTAATGTAAGATCTCTGTATCACCTTTATTCGCAATAAATGATTTGAATTGAATTGTTTCGAACTCCCGCGCCGATAACACGAAGGCCAAACTACACACGATATTGCTTAATTTATACGTTTTAAAATTACTATCTTTGTATGAAATTTGGAAGAAAAATATGTCATAAATAATGCATTATATTTGGTCGTGGCTTTTATACCTACGTATCTCAAAGAGGGAAACGCGCTATGCGTGCGCTCCCGCCATACGTGCGCTCTCGCCGGCGGCAGCGGCATACTGCTAGTATTGTTCAAATCCGCTATACAGCACCAACGCGCTAGAGACTATAAACTATATTCGAATAGCGCGCTATATTATACGCTATCGTTATAACGAAACACGGCGCTCGCGCTAGATGGATATGCTAGGTGTCGTCACAATAGCGTCAGGCGCAACTTGCTGTCTGCCGTTGTCGTTCGGCTCGACACTAGCGTGGCTCTAACGAGTAACGAGTTGATTCTAACACAGAATTATTACACTGCTTTATTGTAATAAATGGAATGAACTTTCCTTCATACTTTTCAGACTTAGGATTGTCTATAATTGTCTTGAATAGTGTTATGAAATGTGTGCAATTATAGGCGTATTTATAAGTTCATTTTTCAATTTTATTTCAATCACTAGACCTTTCAAAAAAGTTCCATACCGGTAAATCACTACTACGTTTAGGCATTTTTTATCGTTACTTATAATCTAAATCGTCTATTTACATTTCTTTTCAAACATTCATCATGTGTCCTTTCACAGTTTTTAGAATATACTTTGTTTATAACGCTAACTTATAGGTAAGTGCGAGCCAATAGATCGCGCGCGGGCACAATCAATCAACCCAACATATTACAGGTAGGTATATAGCGCGTAGGCCTATAACGCCGATATGCGCAAAGCGTGTTAACGCGACCGAAAGCGCGCGATGACTGAAGCTTGGCGCTATGCCGCTACACAGCATAGCGGCATAGCGTGATAGCGCCAAGCTTCAGTCATCGCGCGCTTTCGGTCGCGTTAACACGCTTTGCGCATATCCGCGTTATAGGCCTACCCAGCCACGTTAGTGGACGCTCGATGCTAAACGTTATATTTATAGCGCGAAGAGAATATATACATAGCGCGCTGTATGCGCTACAAGGCAATAACGCGCTTTGCTATGGCGCTAGATGCTATATTATCCACCACTACATACTGCCCTCGCGTGGTTTGCGATGCGACCGGCATGCGGCAGGGCGATCACGTATCTTCTGTAGCAATGAAATGCTGATTGCAACAACCAAAAATGACAGTTTTGACAGATTTTGTAGCAATTTAAAAGACAATATAGACATAGGTAACAGACCTTGCGCCCAAACGTCAGTCGCCGACTGGTTTTTCTTTTATACCTGAGACGATAACTGGCATATACATTGATCGAATTAAAATTTCGTAATATCCATTCTACTGAAGAGTTTGTAATAACATAGTATATAGGTATACACTTATACAGCTCGTACTCCCATGGTCAGTATGTTCTTTGTTTTCATATTATTATTATTCTTAAATCTAATTTTATTTTTTAAATCTAGCTAAATCAAAATTTAAGTTTATATTGGCATTTATTTTAAAATACAAGTACTTAGTAATTTCTTCTTCCTCCTCTAAAACAAATTAGCCCAAAATATATCTTCCTCCACTCCGCTTCAATTTTAGTGTGTAATGGCCAATGGGTATCTATACTTTGGACACTGTAACACGTTTCATACGCTTGATATATCCTGTAAAATAAAACCAAATGTAATGAAGCGTCTATGATATTTTGAGTATTTTTATGTTTTGTCTTTTAAAATATATGCTAATATAAACTGAAATTTTATTTATTTATTTATTTCTTAGGAAGACCAACAGTATAACAAATATCTTAATTATAACTAATAACGATAGCTAACAATTATAGTCCTCACAGATCTATAATATGTTATAGGTCTGTGAGGACCTATAACATATTATATTATAGGTCCTCACGGATAGCTATCTTATAAATGACATTCAAATAATGAACACTAGGATACAATTAGTCTAAACATTATGCTTATAATTAAATTCAATCAGTTAGTCGAAGAACTCTCTGCTCAACAACCGGCTAGCCGATGCAACGCTTGTACAAAATAAGTCAAGGCCAACTCTCTTGTCTATCTCATAAAAAAATCTGCTCACACGTAACAGGTAATAATTTTGCCTTTGTTTGTTTTATTTAGATTTTAGAATAATAATAATATGAAATAAAAGGAAATACTGACCATGGGAGTACAACCTGTACATATACTATATTATTACAAACTCTTTAGCAGAATGGATGGATAGTACGAAATTTTTTATTCGATCAAAGTATATGCCAGTTATCGTCTCAGGTATAAAAGAAAAAAAACGGTTGGCGACTAACGTTTGGGCGCATGAAGGTCTGTTACCTATCTGTCTTACAAAATCTGTCAAAACTGACAGTTTCATTGTTGCAATCAACAATTCATTGCTACAGAAGACACGTGATCGCCCTGCGGCGTCCACGCAGTGGGAAACAGTGGTTGTTCACCACGGTTGACAACGCATGCTCGCAAACTCGCAATCCAAGGGCGTTGGAAAGTCAAACGTAATTTGGTCGCAAACCATCATCTCTACATTTTTTACAAATTACTGGAGTACAACTTTTTTTTTATGTCCAAGGCGGGAATCGAACCCGGCCGGTCACTTGGACCCCGCCAAGTGTTAAGTGGTTAGAAATCATCTCCACAGTTGTTCATACCCATATCTATGTATTCTGTTACGTCTGGACTTGCCCCACACGATACAGTGAATCAAAAGTAATTAATCAAATCAAAATTCTTTAGTTTCAGGCAAAATTATACCAATAAGCATTCAAATAATAATAATAATACTGACTTAATCCCCTCTTTCAAAGTGATCAGAAGAAGGTATTCCGGAAGTGGGAAGGAACCGATCAGCGTGTGACCGACGGGCAGCTACCTGATGCCAGCGCCATGAATGATTTCTTGCGAGGCATCTGGTCGATGCCCGTCGAGCACACAGAAGGTGATTGGATTCATATTGTCCAACGAGAATGTGAGTCTATCGAATCCGTGGCGTCTATTAATATAGACCCCGTAGACGTTAGTTGTGCAATTCGTACGCCCCAGAACTGGAAAAGTCCTGGCCCAGACGGTTTTGTGCAATCCGTCTGGGATAAAACTCGACAGGTATACGCATAGGGTTCCGTGCGATGTGGTGCATTTTAATGTTTTATTGTTTTTATTAATATTTGATACTAACCTTTACAAATAAGTTTTGCACTATACCTACTAACCAATGGATTTTATAATTATCCGAAAATAAAACATTTTGATTTTGATTTGATTTGATTAACGCCAATCACACGGTTTCCCGTACTTGGACGGATGATACACAAGCGTCGACGTCGAAAGTACCAATGGGTAAGGGGGCCCGTCTGACAATATGCCACGCAGGTTCTGCAAAATACGGCTTTGGGGAGAACGCGTTACTGGCATTTCAATCAAAAACCACAAATGACTACCACGAGGAAATGAATGCCACTACATTTAAATAGTGGTTCCAGAACGTGCTTTTGCCCAGCCTACCAGAGCCTTCTGTAATGCCTCTTATCACTCGGTTCAAATACAGAAACCACCTACCCAAGCTAATAAAAAAGAAGAAATGGTGGCTTGGTTACAAGCAAAAGGCATTGACGCAAATATGCAGATGCTAAAAGCAGAGCTAATTAAATTAGTTAAAAAAAATAAAGCGGCAAATGTGCGATACGAAATCGATGAACTGGCTCTGGAGTACGGTCATCGCGTTCTAAGAATTCCACCGTATCATTGCCAATATAACGCGATCGAGCTAATCTGGGCTCAAATAAAAGGTTACGCCGCCCGCCACAATACTTCCCCGCCATTCAGCACGAAAATGAAGATTTACCTACCCTACCTGACCCTATTAAAAGAAGCGTGCGGGGAAGTCACGAGAGATGACTGGGCAAAGGTTGTTGAGAAGACTAAAAACCTGATTTTGGAACATTTTGACCGAGATATCAGGATTGATTCTGTTATTGATAATAATATAATTATACATGTAGGTGAAGATGATGATGAAGACACCACCTCCTCAAGCGAATCGGAGTCTGATTAATATTCTGTACGCACATTCAATTCAATGTACTTTATTGCATAGAAATTCAGATTGTAACTTTGTAACAAAGAATAAATAAAACAATTTTATTATATTAATATTACCTTTTTTTGGTTTCCACTTAAATAACTAAAATATAAATTTTAAATGATTCCGCCAATTTAAAACGAAAATAATCTTTAAAATAATGTGGCGGTTCATTTTGGAGGAACGGTAACGAACTCAGTGTTATGTTGTGCCCATCACTAGTCGTGACTAACTGATAGGTGTCAGGAACGCATTCTCTGAACGGCCGAACTATAGCCTTGCTGTACCTATCGCCTCCCGACAAATACCTCAAAACTTTTCGGTGGCTTTCTCCCATCATACATTACTTTGGTCTGGAAGGGTCATCTGAAAGGCGTTTAGATAAAATTTTAATAAGGCAGGTGACCAATCGTATATTAAGGTACGCCACTTTAACGCCAGAGGGATACAAAATTCACCTATGGTTAGCCATTCGCTTTGCATTTCTAAGTTCATTGCATGCACTTTATAGTTATAATTTTCGTCTTGTTGTAGAAAAGATTTTACAATGTCATTATCCTCAACTTTCTTTTTCGACCCAAAACCCGCTTTGCTAGACTGTGCACCTATCATATTGCCTTTTGGGAGACTTACTTTTGTCTTTTGGGAGAGATGCGACTATATCGTCTCGAGATTTTAATAAGACGTGCGTTTTGGTAACTCTGAGGTGTTTATAGAGCTCCGATGGTTTCTGTTCCCTAAATAAAGTAGATGGGTCTGCCAAAAGTGCAAGCCCCAACCATGACTTCAATGTCCTTATGACGTTAACATCCAGCTTTGTTAAAAGGGATTTAGTAATGTCGTATACTAAAAAAGGCCAAGTCAGACGTGATGTTAAGTAGTTGTCATCTATCCAAGCTTTTTTAATGTTACTTATTGGTTGTTGGTCCACCATACTAAGGTCTTTTATAAAGCTATCGACAACTGCGTCAAAAGATGGTATGCGTCCTTTGTGATCTATCTTCCTACCAAGAAATTTAAATGGCACAGCTTCTGCAATTGTGGAAACACATTCTCCTCCTATCAAGAGTCCCGGGTCGTAAGAGGTAAATTTGGTATTCCGTCTACCCAGACACAGACAGTGGCATTTACTTGGTTTTGTTCTCAAACCTTCAGCCATGTGCAGAACTCATCCACTTCTCGTAAAAGTTCCTGACATTGTATTGGGTTCCGTGTCAGAATTGCAAGGTCGTCAGCAAAAGCTAAAGCCTCCTCTACACGTACGCAGATGTGTCCACAGATGTGGGAAGATGCATCCGCAGATGGATCTCCACGAGCCGTCCACACGTGTGTAGATGGATCAGTCTGTGTTTGTTCTCGACAGACGCAACACATACGCACGCAAAACGGATATTGAGACCATAGCTGCCGCAGTTATTTATTTATTTAGTACTTTTAAGTACTAGGTATTTGAGAGTGCATCGCAGTAGTTATAAAAAAAATGGAGAAGAAGCTGGTGGATGCTAACTATACATAGAAACCGAAAAAGTACTGAAATGCCCACGAATTATTAATCTGAAACAATAAATACTTACTTATATTGTGGGTGTATAAGTAGCCTTATGTCGCGTTGACACGATCAAAATACCTACCTACCCTTACCTGTATATAACTTTGATTGTGTGTCAATGCGGTTTAATTCAAACTGAAATAAAAATACAATGTCCAAATTGTTTTATTAAATAGTATCCAATTGATAGTAGCCAGTAGTAGCCACAGCTGAATTTATTTATTATTTTTTGAATTTAATTATTAATAAAATTAATTAATTGTATACTTAAATTTTTGTTCTTGTGCTACTTTATATTTAGGATTCAATAGGCAGTTTTCTGTTTGATATAGCTTCAGGAATATGAATGTTTCGTCGGTGATCGTCTTAGTAATTTTAACGTGTAAGTAAGTACCTAAAGAAATGAATAAAACTGCAAGAAGCACGCGTGCACTCTCATTCGCTTCCCGATGAACACTGATGCGTCGTCAGACGTCTGGTGTGGATAGACACCGAGCGCTCGCGCTGAAACCCTTTGATCCGTGCCACAAAAACCGACAGCAAACGGATTAGTGGCGGACGCATCTGACGACGTTAAATACCTACCGCAGACGAGCAAATCACCCCGTCTACACGGCGGCGGACGCGTCCGCCGATGACATCTGCAGACGAATCTGTCTACGTGTAGAAGACGCTTAATATGGACTCTGTGTATCTGTTATAGATCTTAAACCGATAGCCCCATATTTTTTTTACTGACTAATTAGCTTGTCAATAAAAATGTTAATTACTATATTAAATGCTATTGGTGACAAGCAACACCCTTGGAACAAACCCACATTGTATTGCAATGTGTTAGTGTGCCCCTTTTTTGATGATATAACAAATTTTAACTGGGAGTAATATGATGCGATGATGTCGCTGACCACAGGTGGAAAATTATACCATTTCATTGCAAACAACAGCAGTCTGTGCTGCACAGAACATACACTTTATTACTTCACGAATTTTTACTGGGTCAAAACTACTCAATAACTATTTTTTATAAATTTTTGAAATCACACAAGGCCGTTTAGTTCATATTTCATAAGATGTCAACAATTATAGAAACACTAATGACAACTATACATAACTATTTGCATTAAATTGTTGCTCAATATCTGAGGCATTTAACTAGATTGCAAATAGATGTCACTAATAGTATTTTTTAAATCTAGCAACGAAAAATGCTGATGTCCCGCATATGGCACTGGGTGCCTTGTAGGGCGATAGTAGTAGGACGCTGGCTTTAATCCTCCTCTTTGTCAACCACTGCTCTATTTTATCCAGCCCCCTTTGCAAAGTCTGTGATGCCACACTTGGATCCTTGCTACTAGAGAGGATGGCATGAGTCAATTACCTATTTTTTATTTTTGATGAAAAAAGTTTGATGTCTGTTTATTATCATAACTCCGAAATGGCTGGACAATTTGGATTAAATATTAGAAAAGGGATTTGATGAATGCCACCTGGGGTGCCAGTACAAAATTGCACCTGCCCATATCATCCCATGGTTATCGTAAGAGGCGACTAAGGGAAACATACTGGAAGGTGGGCAGCAGCACCTTCTGAAAGAACTGCCAACTTGCACTGCGATCCCCAAGACGCCTGTCAAGCATGGGGATTATGGCAAATACCCTATGTATGATATGTTAAGGAACAGAGGAGGCTGTGTTCAGCAGTGGACGATCCGGCTATTACAGATTTGATGAAGTGCGATGTTAATTACTACTATAAGCATTGCAATCCAATGGAGCAATGCTGCTAGCATCCTGGGTACACTGCCAACTGGTAGTGGGCTGGAGCATTTGGATTACAGGTAGGCCTGCAATGGCCTTGGGATTGCCCAAGTGCTTTCAGTTTAGTCATCATAACTCCGAAATGGCTGGACGATTTGGATACTCAATTCACGTCGCCATGATAAAGTCCTTGAAATCATATGAGAAGCGGTGTCTCTCGGTAGCTAGAGCAAAAAAAGGTTTGACCACGAACAAACGACACGTCGATTTTGTAAAAGAAGGGTCATCTACAAAATCTAAATCCAAGCCTTACTCCATCTTAGGCGCAGCTCCCGATTCGACTCTTTTGATGGACACGTATGAAAAACACTACAAAATTCCTGAGGATGTTGGATGTTGGTGTTTCGTCTTCCAGACCAGACATATTTCTATACTCAAAAGATCTAAAACGCATAGTACTTATAGAACTTACTGTGCCGTGGGAAACAAACATACCTAAGGACCACACATTAAAAACAAACAAATATTATGACCTAACAAATGAATTAACCAAAAACGGTTATGTGGTTAATTTTTATGCTGTAGAAGTTGGAGCAAGGGGTATACCAGCGAAATCCCTATATAACCTACTTAAAGACCTTGGCCTGCCAAGAACAACCGTAACTTCCGTCCTAGAACGTGTATCTAAGGCGGCATTAGTAGGATCTTACCAAATTTGGTTAGGTAGAGGAGGAAACTTGAGCGGGAAGGGGAGCGTTGATGCATTTTAAAGAGGCCTCTTAACCCTGCACCTGGGTTGCAAGCCCCAGGCCCCTCTAGCTTCTTCCTCTGCAACGCTATGGACCCGGCACCCGCACGGTGAATCCATGGAATGCTAAGTAATTTGTCTCTAAAGATAAACAAAAAAACCTTTCAATCACCTCATGTACCATTTACTGGGAACACAGATTTACAGTCACCAATTACGAAGTTTGAAACACCCCTTCCATATTTATAATGGTTTTTTGATGACGAGTTACTTGGGCATATTGTCGAAGAAATGCATAAATTTACCAGTGATAAGTACTCCCAAATCTTTTTGTATATTAACTGGTTCAATTGCTTTGCCTTCTAGGTAGTATGCGACTCTGGGATTAGAAATGCCAAGGTGCAAGACACTGCATTTTGCTGAGTTCAGACTAATGATCCAGTCTTTGGTCCAACCCTGTATTCTGTTAAGGTCCTCTTGTAACTGACCAGAGCTGACTAGTGGGTTAGCGAAGTATTTTCCATCATCAGCAAAGAAGGCAGATTCAGAATTTATCAGTTTAATTAGGTCAGTTACAAAAATTCCAAACAGAGTCGGAGCGAGCACTGATCCCTGCGGTACACCACTTGGGACTTGTTTCTCATATGATAAGAAGTTATCAACTCTAACTTGGAATGTTCTGTCTGAAAGGTAGTTTTCTATCCAGGTGAGTAAGGCACCACGTATTCCAAAGTGCTCCAATTTCATTATAAGTCGTTTATGGGGACCTTTGTCAAAAGCACATTCAAAATCCAAGTATATAACATCAACAGGATTTTTTTTATCTAATTCTTTCGCCCATTGATTACAGTCGCCCACAAACATCCACAACACCAGAGGTCTCGAGGCTGCGTTACCGGCCCTTAGAGGGGAATATGCTGTCTTCTTGAAGGCTCCTAAGTCGTATCTGATCGAAAATACTTCACCTGGTAGCTGGCAATGTGGCAGTACAAGGTAGAAAATGCCGTGAAAATCGCAATGTTGTGAACTTCCAGCCGTTGACATGAAATTGATGAAACATCATGCTTTGTCGGGAAGTCCGATGGCGAAATTAAGCTGCAGGTAGTAAATCAAACAGTTCCTTTCTGAGGAACTCCACTCCCCGTGATAGATACGGTAAAAGATTCAGAGTGATCCAGCATCTCGAGGCAGTGCTAAGGGGTCGAACCGACCGCAGAGAACTTGATCGTCGACGATTCGAGTCGCTCTGCGTTGAATGCGGTCAAATGGAAGAAGCTGGTATTGAAGAGCTCCCGCCCAGAGTTGAGAGCAGTACTCCAAATGAGGCCGAACTTGGGTCTTCTAAAGTTGCCAGCGATGGGTGGACGTGAAATCCTGCCTCGTCTTTCCGAGCGCACCAAGCTTCTTAGAGGCTAATTTAGCCTTATCTTCCAAGTGACAGCGAAATTGAAGGACGTTCGATATGTAGACGCCAAGTACTCCGATGCCAGTTGAGATGGCAAGGGGAGTATCTTGGGAATCCCATAGGAAGGAAGCTTCGAAAGAAGCGCTTTATGCCACACCCGATCAAAGACCTTCGCTATGTCCAAACTAGCCACCAACGCCTCACCCTTGGTATCCACACCTCCGCCCATCCGATGCTTAAGGTATACCAAAAGATCCCAGCTGAGCGACCGTGACAAAGACCGTACTGGCGATCGCAAATCAGCTGGTGCTCCTCTAGATACTGCAAGTGCTGGTTGTTGATAATGGATTCCATTATCTTGGACAACAGAGACATTATGGCTACAGGACGGTAATTGGACGGATCTGAGCGGTCACCTTTATAGGGATCAGGAAATAGTAAATACCAGACGGTGAGCACCAGCGCTTTCTGAGGAACTGATATCTCACACTGTGATCCCCAAGACGCCTGCCAAACGTGCGAATTAAGGTAAACCCCCCATAATGCGGAAGGCTGTGTTCAGCAGTGGATAATCCGGCTGATACAGTACAGAAATAAACGTTATATAACGTAACTGTATAATAAGTTACGGTTGTAACAGTTTGATTTTTCATGTTTGGCATTCTTAAAGTGTGTTAATTAATAAGTTGATAGTTTACAAAACCTAACTATGAGTTTTTGATTTATCAAATAAAAGTTGATTTTGTTCTTACGTAACTTTTATTTGTATATACTATCATTTTTTTGCAAAATATCGAAAAAATACCGAAATATCGAAATTTCGGTATTTTAAAATTTTATATCGAAACAATACCGGTATTATAAAACTGATCCGATAGTACAGGCTCTAATCAGGTCTAATAATGATGGTGACGAGTTGCCTGAAATCTTGTAAAACTGTTGACTAATTGGAAGAGGTCGCTGTCGAGGAACATATTAACAAAGAGCTCCTCCGGACCAGATCTGTATTGACCTGCCTGTAAAGGCCACTTAATAGATGGGTAGTTGAAATCGCCAGCAATAATAATAGTGTTGTTGTTTGCAGCTGCCTCAATATATTCCAATAATTTTGCATCCCATTGCCTCCACATAGCTTCATTGTTAGAATCTGGACGATAAACACCTACTACAAGACAGTGAAAGGCACCACATTGAATATCTACATAAAGAGCTTCCACTTCATCGCACATATAATTTTTGTTTTTTCTAGCAATAATAGGTATACCATCCACATTATCTCTAACATACATAGCCACACCTCCACCCCTGGTTTTGCATTCTGACTTATTTTTCTTATGATTACGATCTAATCTAAATAAGGTATAACCAGTTATGTTATATGTACTGTTGCGGTCTTTACTATAAAGCCATGTTTCTGTAACAATTGCTATAGATGGTCTATTATTGTTTATGTAAAGCAGGAACAGATCAAATTTTGGTGGTAATGAGAACAAGTTGGTATACATACATAAATGTGAGGTTTTGAGGTGTTGAGTTTTTTTTAGTTGACTATTTTAGGGTTGCCTTAACATATTTTATAGTAAGGTTGGTCTCGCCATTTTCAATTCTGGCTTTTAGAGTGTCACGAAGTCTGTTTAGCTCCTCACGCTGTATTGGTGTCTTATCGTAATAAATCCTTACCTTCCTACAGGCCTTACTTTTATTCTTCAGTATCCTGAGAGCATCTAGACGTGACTTGAATGTCATTTTTATTGGTCTCTGTTTGCTAGAATTGTCACTTTCACAACAACCAAGACGTTGCACCGAGATCACCTTGTCAGAATAGTCACTGTCAATGTCCAAAAATATCTTTTTCACACATGATTCATCATGAGCTTTTCTATCATTGCCAATATCAGAGGCACTTTCTTTTATTCCAACTATAATGACATTGTTGGCTCTTCGCTCATGGTGGACATAGGTACAGTAAGGTGCATTTGCCTTTCAGACCCATGACGCGCACCTCACTACTTGTTAGATTGCTGCATGGCAAACAGATGTTACGCTTGCAGCCATCACATTGCACTAAATTCTCATCATTATGATCGTTTTCACACTGGAAGCACATCATTATTGCGAAAAGTACGAAACTGGCACGAAAAAAAAGTCGTTAAAAATTTTTCACTTTTTTTCACTTCACCATGCGATTTTGTTCACTAATTAATAGTTATTCACAACTCTTGGCTGCTATTACACACAATTAGTGAAGTTTTAGCGACAATGACACGTTTTTACTAGTGATGTAACGAATGCTGGATTTTTCACATTCGCGAATGCGAATAATTATCTTTAACATTATAGCGAATATTTTATAATTTCAAAAAAAGAGCGCGTAAAATGTTTGACAGGTTTGACGTTTCGTGTCGACCACGTTTAAATTGAAATTTTTTTTTGCAAAAAATGGAACCGACTTCAACACCCAAAAGTGTGTATAAGACAACATAACTTGTTGAAGTCGGTACCATGATAGTTCAAAAGTACCTATTATCACAATACCGTGCGTATGGTACTGACTTCGACAAGTTATTACACACTTTTGGGTGTTAAAGTCAGTTCCATTTTTTGCAAAAAAAAAATTTCACACATTTTAGTGACCCTTGCTACGATCGATTATGATTCATTGTTAAGGGCCAAGTCTTTCAGTGCAAAATACAAAATCACGCTCTGTGCAATGTCACAGAATAGGTATTAGTGCTCAATGTCTAAGCGTCCTCGTCATGGAGATTCATTCTCCCCAAACATCTAACAAGAGATGAGCGGAATAAGAAGTTGCTCTACTTTTAAATTTATTTATCATACTTATATATGTTATTGTATGATGAGGGCAACAAATTGCCAATAAAGAAAATAATTTTGCTAAAAAATAAGCGTGGTGGTGAAAAAATAGGCGTGGATGCTTTTATTTTATATTTATATACAACAAATGTTAGTGTTCTAGACAAAAAAAAATCATACTCATTGTGATGAACTTATCCTCTTTTACCACATTAACACCTTATATCATAATTAACACATACATATTTAATACACTGATTCTTAATTCAAACTCAAAACAATCGCAACAACTCGCACTTACCTAGTTTGATGCATTCCTACCTGAGCTCTCATTGCGAGCAGTGCTCATTACTTACCTGTTTTTAATATAATATGTAAACCTACGAGTACTTCTCTACTTAAATTATAAAAGAAAGTTAAGCTTATATGTAAAAATGTTCATTTGTCTGTAAAAACAATAAAGGTATTAAGGTTAACTTAATTGTAACATCGTGTCCTGATTTTCACTGTTGCTGGTATACTCTGTTCCGGATTTGTACTATTCTTGCATCATGTAACACTATCCCGTACCATCTGTGACAACGAGCAGCCCTCGGGGAACCCCAGGCATTTAGCCCTTCCTAAATCCGTGGAGATCTGACACCGTTGCAACTTTTCTAGATAAATATTTTTTTTTATGAAATAGGAGGGCAAACGTTCAGGTGGTTCACCTGGTGGTAAATGATCAACGTCACCCACGAACGTCTAAAATACCAGAAGTTGCGAAGATGCGTTCCCAAGGAATTTTCAAACTTTTTCATGTTTCCTTTGCTTTATAGCACGTACTATGTACCTGCGTAACTTCATGATTTTGAAATCTGTTAGAAGTTTTCTGGATTGAATAGGAATATCTGTATCTTTAGTAACAGATCTCAATTTGTTACAAAGATTTCGAAGGAGGTGGTTTCTACATTCGATCTTTTGGACCTTGCAGCGTTTATACGGATTACTCTCTAATATTTTTTGTAAGTACTAGAGTCACCGTCTGAAATAAGCCTAGCATAAATATCGCCGTGAGTTTCAAGGGAGCAATTAAATCCTTCAATAAGAGAAGTTGACTCCATACTGGAAGAGCTACCAGAAAAGTTCTTGTAGCATGTGTGGTTTAATGGTGTAGCATTTTTTTCAGCTTTTGCGCATACAATACAATATTTATTTTTCACACCACCAGATACAGAATTTTACCAGTATGTGCACCGATGATTGCTGCTGCACCAGATGACGCTGAGTAATTATTTCGGAAAGATCTTTTGGACCAACATCCGTCAGCTATAACATCAATCATTGGTGTTCCTTCACTATCTACGCTCCCTATTTCTTCACTATCTACGCTCCCTATTTCAACAGCATGTTTTGCTTCTTCAACGCCAGCCTGAGCCATCTCTTCTAATGCAGTTTCATGGAACTATTCATACACTTTTGTGCTCGTTTGACTGTATAAACTTTTAGACATGCCAGGTACATCTGTATTATCTGTTAATTCATTTAAATTTGATAAACCACAACCAATACTGATAGTACCTGCAACTATGCCTTGATTAACATCACAAGTATGACAAGGTTCTTCAGTGCTTATGTCAAACTCGGAGTCACAGAGTTCACACTTGAAACGTAATTTTGATATGAGGCCCTTACTTCGCTCACCGATACATTTCAAATTTGTATATCAGCACCCGAAAGATGTAAAATCTTTCGGGTGCTGTGATCCGCAATTTTGCCTAAGATTTCCGAAAAATATTTGATTGAAACGATTCTACGGCCTTCCAGACTAAACCACTCATCAGCAATCGTTTTTTTTATTTCGGTTTCAATTTGTAGCTGGTCGAGTAGTTGGTCGTGTAGTTGGTCGTTGCGTTTTCTTAGTGAAATTCGGCGAAACGGAAAAGCCTCCTCAAATAACCGTTCCCGCTTGTTTTTCTTACATGTATGTGTATTTTCAGTGTCAATACCAACTTCGAATGTAGAAGGCGTAGGTGTTTTTTGGTCTGACATATTTATATTAGTTACATCAGACAATGGTTGATGAGAACCAGCAGCGGAACTGGCGCTAAAATCAGAACACATATTTTATACATTCAGTCTGTTGAAATAAGTGCATTAAAAAGTAGTGTATAAGAACTAAGGGATGCAAAGGCCCATGTTTACATTACGGCTCTTTGTACCTTTTCAATTTTAGCTTCTATTGTAGAAGAGGTGGAAATAATTTGCCCTTCTGTCAGATTGTTATTAATATCTGACAGTCGACAAAAACCAACTGCAGGACTGCAAAAATATAATACGTATTTTTTAAATTGCAAACGACACTTTTGAAATATTTGTATAATTATAATAGACTAAGACACGTTAAGCCTTCGGTCTCGGTTGTTGTCTTAGGATGGCAGTGGTTATAAGCATGGTGGTAAGGCATTTTGCGAATGCCCGCCTGGCTAGCTACCACCCTCAAGTAGGAAGTCTGTCGCCAAGCACCAAACGTTGTGTTCCGGCAGCTGTCCTTGAGAACCAGTAATTCTAGGTTAGCCTGAACAACATCTTCGACCACATCATTACTTACCATCAGGTGAGATAGTGGTCAAAGGCTAACCTATCAGACATAAAAAAAGATTAGCCAGCAACATTAACAATGCGCCCACTGAATGTCAAAATTTATCATGGAAACATGTTTCTTGTGTATCACTTACCTATAAATCTCTCTTCATCACTCCTACGTTTGACTTCAATTTATATTTTCTTGTACACGCATATTTTTTGCGTTTACGGTCCATATTCTAATCAAATATCTATTAACAAAATAAATATACAGAAAATTACAATCCCCTAAATTTTTTTTTATTAAGTAGAGCAGCTTTTGATGTGTATCAGTGCACGAACAAGGTTAGAGCGAGAGCAATGTAAGAGCGAGAGGTACGCGCAAAATTTTTCGTGGCTCAGACGTCTGAACTCTGAGACGGCTTGGCCGTCACTGAGGTTTTTACAACGGGATTCTAGTATATAAACTCAATTTTCTTAGTTTTCTTTATGAAATTATTTTCACTTCAGTTATTTACTTGAAATGCTAATTTATAGATTTATCCATTAATTAAACAACAGTCATTGTAAAAAAGTAATTACTACTTAAATACGCTCCGATATTAATAAGAAGAAACCAGTTTAATAAGCACTAAAATAAAATAAATTTGATGAAATTCCGAACTAATGTTTAAGATAACGATAGATATTTAGAAAAAAATAACCACCGCATTTTAGAGACAAAGATGAGGTCCTATTTCTGTGCTGAGCAGTTTTCCTGTTTTCTTGTATGTTGCTACGAAAAATGTACCCAAATCTAACCCAAAATGTGTCTGGGCACGACAGAGCCGTGTTTATCGTTTGATTTGTAAACCACAATCCTTCTTTTTGAACCTTAAAAAAATATGTAGCGATAGCTTATATGAAGCATATTTATGTGATATAAGTATTTTATTATGTTACCTAAATAAAAGTGAGTTTAAAAATACAACAAAATTGCGCAAATTCGATACCCCGTGTCGACTTTGCAAGACTGCAGCCTTAACGACTATATCGTCAAGATAGGCAAATATTTTTCAGGTATTTTAGTGTAACTCAAAAACGGCTTGACTGATTTGGATGAAATTTAAAATGGGACCAAATGACAAGAATTACCTTCCAAACAAAAAAAGAATTTTCAAAATCGGTTCTGCGGTAACAAACATAAAAAAAACAGACGAATTGAGAACCTCCTCCTTTTTTGGAAGTCGGTTAAAAATAGCCAAGCCGATATTGGTTAATTGATACCTTTCAAACAAAAAAAAAATTTTCAAAATCGGTTCACCCAGTCCAGAGTTCTGCGGTAACAAACTTAAAAAAAACCAGACGAATTGAGAACCTCCTCCTTTTTTGGAAGTCAGTTAAAAATAGCCGAGCCGATATTGGTTAATTGAATGAATTTAGTCACAAAAAGTTCATTGTAAAAGTTTTGTGTTGAGGTTAGTTTTATGTTGTTTTTCAAATTTAACTGATATTTAAGGGACAAAGTGGCATAAAAACATGAGGAAAGCACACATCAGGGAAGTTTGGACTTATTTTACAATATGTGATGCTGAAATTGTTAATTTAAAAATATCTAAGTGTTATCTATTGTATTATTTTTTCATAATATGAAATTCATACGCATGCATATAATAATTTCCTTTTTGATTATTAAAAACATTCGCTAAATATTCACATAATTTTTGTAAATGCGAATGCAAATATTGAAAAATACGCAGATATTCGCGAATGCGAATGCAAATGCGAATATCCATTACATCACTAGTTTTTACTATTTTTGATAAGATTTTAAAATGAGACATTAATTTCGAAACTGCTTGTTCATCCGAGGGTAGAAGAGAAAAAAATATAACAAAAAAAATGGACTTGTGTTGTTATTTGTCATATCTGTTTACGTAATCTTTGAATTTCACTCAGTGAACATGGCTGACCATGCTGTGCCATGAATCATGGTCCTGTGCAATTCCAAATCGACAAAATAATAATGTATGCAGGCATGTTTAATCCTCACATATGAATTTACTAGCGAAAAGTCATTCCACTGCTTATGTTTGTTTTTCCCCGACTCGTTTTTGCAGTATCTAAGGAAACAGGATGATATTTTGAATACACAATTTTTTAAGGGAAAAAGCGTATAATCTTTACTGTGTGTTAATGATAGTATGCCGGCCGGCTTACCTGCACTGTTTGACTATGCTTGTTTTAGATGTTGTGTCTAGTATATATACCTAGGTCAATATTTTCAATTGATTAGTAGGTTATTTTGTAGCTAGATGGTCAGCCAGTCAGCTAGATGGTGAAAGTCTGGCTTCATGGGTCATGGTTGGCCCTTCTCCAATCAAAACTAAGCTAAAGAGATATTGGTACCCATTTAGAGATACTGTTTTTATGAGAGAGCCAAAGAACATAAAAATACCTATTATATTATTGTACCAATTTACATTTGTTATTAGCTACAAGGTGTTATGTTAATAATTAAGAGAAATAGACCACCAGATGCTTAGTTTACATACCTGAGGTCCAGACTAAGGTTCCTCTGGTGGGTTGCGGTGTTCGGATTCCGAGAGTCTGTTCCACTTCCGTGGATAGGCACATCTTCCAACATGCTCGCGCGACGTGTCGCCTCAATAACACAACACCATTCCAAACAAACTCGCGGTATCAATTAAACTTGGATATATATAACAACATGGCGTCCACAGTTCACTAACAAAACAAGTATATAACACAAGTCACCACAGTCTCAATCAATATTATATTATACAAAACCAATCACGGAAACATTCCACACAACAAGTTTTCACAATAGCAATATTTCAAAATGGGTAAACATTAATTTTATTGCAACAAACAGAAGTAAATAGTGTGCCCTACTTATACGTAACGTAATGAAACTCAGTCATGTAGGCGAACGGGTAATTAATTAGTTTATTTACGAACTCTAAAATTCATCCAACTTTAGTGGAACTATAGTAAATAAGTGTAAGTAAAAAAAATTTTTTTTTTCAATTCAGTTTATAGGGTACACATTTTCAATAAATAAATAGATCGATGACAGACACTGTCGTAGTAGTTTTCTGTGGATGACACGGCTCGCTCTACAACTACAGGACCACAGATCAGTAATAACAAATATTTTTTTTTTTTTTTTTTTTTTTTCTCCCTATCTCGGGGTATGGTCTCGCACTTCTTGTGCATTTGCCAGTGTCCTGTTATCTTCATATAGTGCTTCTTTTCTTGACGACTTCTGTTCTGGTTAAGCTGGGAAGACTTCTCAGCTTCAGAATTCTTGAATAGATTTAGACTATCTTGGTTTTATTTTTTGTTAGTATTAAGATTAACATTATTGCAAAAATTAGGAAACGATAAGATTATACAATAAATTATGGATCGGGATTCGAGGAAAAAATAGGGTCAGAGGAGTTAGGAAGGATAGGAGGATAATAAATAGGTACATAGTATTGTATAAGTAAATAATGTAGCATACCTTATCATAATTTGATGTCGTTAGCTTCAATAAATGAAGCTAACACTTGATAGATAGGGAGACAATTGCTATAAAGTAAGGAAAATATATTAGTAGGGAAAGGGACTTGAAGATGTTCAAGGTCTTTGAAAAGTGGAGCGTGATCATAACGGGGACACTTTAAAATAATATGATCGAGTCACCCACGTCTTCTCCACACTCACACAATTCCGAGTCTAGAATACGTATCCGAGCAAGATGTGCCGGAGTGCACATGTGGCCCAAACGCATTCGAATCAAAACAGACGTAGCACGTTTACTTAGTTTCACTTTAGTAAACCAAGACTTAACCGGGATCATTGGTTGTACTTTATAGAAGTATTTGCCCTTTAATCTGGCACTATTTGTCCAAGCTTCGCTCCATGCACGTTGAAGGTCTAATTTAGAGAGAGCAGCTAGATCCTGAGGATAATTCTTGTAAGGGAACATGTCTCCACACTGTGTTGCTTGGTTTGCAAGTTGATCAGCTTTCTCGTTTCCCTTTATTCCACTGTGACTGGGAATCCAGGCAAACGAAACTGACCACCCTCTATCCACGCACTTAATAAGCATTTCTCGGGCTTCGATTATAATCGGAAAATATGCATTTCTTTTGAAGGGAAATTTCATAAAGGCTTGTAACGCACTCATAGAATCTGAGAAAATGACGCTATTAGAGAGTTTCATAACAAGGATGTATTCAAGAGCCTTATAGATTCCATAGCATTCTGCAGTGAAAATTGATGTTTGAGGAGGGAATTTTATCTTTTCTACAATGTTGAACTGTCGATGGAATAGGCCTACACCAACACAGTCATTATTTGAATGTTTTGAGGCATCGCAATATATTTGATTCCAATCTGGCCATAATTCATCAATTATGTTATTTAAACATTCATTGGCGAATGGGTCTCCTTTGGAAATATCTAAGTTAAGATGTATATCTGGTTGGACTAAAAGAGATTCATAACTAGTTTCAAATATGGGGAGTTTATGGGTGCGGTGAGTTAAAGCTTCGTTCTTATTGAATTTTATTAGGCTATTTATCAAACATGGTAGGCGTTTATGAGACCAATATTTAGATGTATTAATCATTTCTGAAAGGTTTTTAAGTTTTGAAATCAGTGGGTGTTTGGCGAATTGTGTAATGCGACAGAAAAATCTATCTGCGAGAAATTGTCGTCGTAATGGCAGGGGTGGTTCAACGCATTCTACTTGTAAAGCGTTTATTGGAGAACTTTTCATGGCACCAGTTATGATTCTAAGAGCTTTCGCCTGGATGCCATCCAATCTCTTCATCCCAGCTGAGCTACATGGCTCCAACAAGAATGTCCCATAATCTAGAATACTTCTTATAAGAGCATTATAGACCAGCTTTAGAGAAAATGGATGGGCACCCCACCAAACGCCTGATAAGCACCTAAGAATATTAAGAGACCGTTCACATTTTTCTGCAATATACTCACAGTGGGGCAGTCCACTTAGTTTGGCATCTAAAATTAAACCTAAAAATTTTGTTTCTGTTTTTACAGGGATAAGACTTCCATCATATTGTAAGGTTATGGGTGGCGGTACACGTTGTCTTGTGAACAGAAGAGCACAGCTTTTGGATACAGACAGATCTAATCCATTGTTATCAAGCCATACTTTAAGATTAGTTAGAGAGGTTGAAAGTAAAAGACAGGCACTATTAACACGTTGTATAATAATAAATCATCAGCATATTGTAAGATTGAGGTGTTGCTGATATATTTATCTAAATCGCTGGTGTATATATTATAGAGGATTGGGCTAAGCACTGATCCCTGAGGGACTCCTCTCCAAATGGTTCTCCTTGACGATTCTAATGTTATTGAACGACCAGACATCAAATTTATAATAAAGTTAGTTAAGTTTAGCGGAACTTGGAGACATTGTAGTTTGTTTTTTAAAATTGTCAAGCAGACGTTATCGTAGGCAGATTTGATATCCAGAAACACAGCTGTAACCGATGCATTTTGGGAGAAGGCCAATCGGATGTCGGCTAACAGGATTGCTACACTGTCTAGGGTACTTTTTCCTTTACGAAATCCGTACTGTGATTCTGGAAACAAACCTTTACTTTCCATAAACCACTCTAGTCTGTTTTTTACCAGATGTTCCGCAATTTTGGTTATGACAGGCGACAAAGCTATGGGTCGATAGGAAGAAACTTCTGATGGATCTTTATTAGGCTTTAAAACAGGCAACACTAGTTGGGACTTCCATTGCGACGGAACGTCACCTGTCAAGATCACATTGTTTATAACCTCTAAATAATACTTTAGACTATTCTCTCCAAGATTCGTGAAGAAGGAATATGGGATACCATCTTCTCCTGGTGCAGAGTCCTGAATGCCAGAGAGGATGCCTTTGAGTTCGTTTAAAGTAAAAGGCGAATTTAAGAAAGATTCATCATGATTGTGTGAATTTTGAAAAGGACAAACCAATTCAAGTTCAGGAACGAATGGAGGAGCTAAATAATCCAAAAACTCATCAGTCATACTTGATGGAATTGTTCTAAAAGTGGAATCGGAAATACCTAATCTAAAACGTCTGATAAGGGACCACATAACCGAGCAGGGGGTATTGGGAGAAATTGTTGTGCATACACATCTCCAGCCTGAAAATCTTTTTTCTTTTATAAGTTTTTTAGTGTCAGCCATAATTAATAATAAATTTTGGAAATTTTCATCTGTCATGTTTATATTGTACTCCACCTCAGCTTCTTTCCGTCTTTTAACAGCATCTGTGCAGTCACTATCCCACCATGGTGGGGAAGGTAATTTACCATCTGAAGCATTTTTGATAGGAAAATAAGCATTAGCTGCTTCTATTAATAATGCAGTAAATGCTGCAGAACAAAGTTCTGCCTTACATGTCAGGTCAGGTAGAGTATGTAATTTTTTATCTATGTATTCATTATATTTATTCCAGTTGTCCTCTATTAACCTATACTTCATTCTAGGTGTAGGAACTGTATTTTGCACTTGTTTATTTGGAAAGATGTAATAATTGGGTAGTGATCACTGCCACAAGAAGATTTATGTGTGTACCAAGATAATTTTGATGCTAAAGACTCTGTAACAATTGAGAGATCAACAGCACTAACATTTTCATTAGGGCGGGTTCTACGTGTAGGTACCCCTGTATTTAAAACACAGAGATTGTGTCGGTCTAATATATCAATTAATATTTCTCCATTGGTATTAGATAAAGAGCTACCCCATAACCTATGATGGGAATTAAAGTCTCCTAATAATATATATGGTTTAGGTAGAGAGTATAATATATTATCTAGAGTTTGGAATGTTACAGAAGATGGGTGTGGGATATATATAGATGCAAAAGTTATATTAGTAACAACTGCTGCTACAATATACAAGCCCTCATGTTGAGGGAGGGAAATTATTTTATAAGATAAATTATTTTTTATACATAAGGCTACTCCATCATATCCATCTATTCTATCTTCTCGGAGACAGGTGAAACCTTTGATTTTAAAAACAGAATCTGGCCGCAGCCATGTTTCTGCTAAAGCGATGATTGAGGGGTCATATTTATGAGTCAGGTACATAATTTCAGATTTTTTATTATTCACACTTCGACAGTTCCACTGCACCACTACATGTGGGTAGTGCAGTGGAACTGTCGTTGTGTGATTACAGTTAATTATCATTTGTCGGTGTAAATCCATGTTGGGCATGGATAACTTTATTTAACATGTCAATAATAGGGGCAGCGTTGTTCGGTTTTATTATATTTGATTGCGATAAAATATTTATTAAAGTGATAATAATATTAGTCAGTGAATGTTCTTCATTATCAGATGAATTAGATTTGTATGCACATCCGTTACACGGAGATGGCATATCATATTCTTTTATTAGGGCTTGATGTGCTGCATGGTCATAACCTTTCGCAAACTGATGTGGTGAACGAGGTTTTAGGGTCACAGTTTTTCTGTAAGACTTAGTTGATGAGAGTGGAGGAGGCATTGCATTTTTATTGGGAGTGGGATGAGCTGTTGATGTTATTTCTGCATATGATCTGGACACAGGAGGGTGGAGCTTGGAAGCTTCTGAATACGATACACAGCTCTCAGCCATAGATTGTTTAATACGTTTTTGTCTTTCGTGTTCAGGGCAACATTTGCTTGTGGCATAATGTGATCCAGAGCAAAGACAGCAAGAGCTATTGTGCTCCTCAACATTACAGCTGTCAGCTGTATGGGCTTGGCCACACTTGTAACAACGTGGTTTGGACCTACATTGGACTTTTGTGTGACCAAAGCGGCAACAGCTGTAACATTGTATAGTCGGGTATACATAAAGCTCTACAGGTAATGCATTAAAGCATACAAAAATTCTTTTGGGTAGAACCTGTCCATCAAAAGTTATGACTACAGTTTGAGAAGGTTTCCATTGTGATTTTCCATCTATGATAGTTTTGTAGTTTAAACGTCTGACTTTTAATATCTTTCCACATCCAATAGGAACATTGATGTTATCTGTTACTTCTTCAGGAGACCAATCAGCTGGAACTCCACGAACAAGCCCCATGCGGGTGACATTAAATGTTGGTATAAACGCTTTAAAATTATTTTTGTTAAGGCTATCGTGGTTAAGGAAATCATTAGCATCATTAAAGTGTGCAAATGCGAGGGATATCCTATTTCGGCCTATGCGTTTTAGACTGCCATTAACTATGTTTTTAAAATTCTGTCTTTGGAGGAATTTTCCAAAGGCAATAGGGTGTAGTATGGTGCCATCATCAGGATTCTGCTGCTCTCTCTGAATATGAATAATGTATGGTGCTACATCATGGGACTCATACAATGTGCGACTAAAAGGCTGGGGTTGAGGACGGGTCTGATGTATGTCTGTTGTATCTTTCATGGTCAAGACTTTGTTTGCTTGGGATGCGTCACTGTTAATAAGATTTTTCTTTTCTAATGAAAACGGTGCTTTTTCTGATATTGGTTCAACAACAGAAATACATGCGCAGTCCGTTTCTTTAAGTTCTAAAGCAGAGTTACGTTTGCGTTTTCTTTTGTTACAATGCTTACACATCTTGCTTGGACGGCTACGTTTCAAGGAGCGAGAAGACATGGACCCATCCATGAAAGACCCATCTGTCTCCATGCCCGATTCGTTTGACATAACTGTTATAAAACACGCAGCAGGTGGGACTGAGCCCCCTGGGTCAGGGGGCTCCTCCATGCCAAGAAAAATAAACAAATGAAACTTACCGAGTTATATATACACAATAATATATACTATATACAAATTAAACTAAAATTATTTACAATTTGGACTCTTCTGACCACTATATACACAAAATTATTAAATTTAAATATTTTAAAAATTTAAGCGCGCCCGCCAAGTTTGAACGTTTCCCGCCTTTTTTTCATAACAAATATTACAATTTAAATTTATAAGACCTCCAGTTCAATTTAAGACACACACGCTGCGGGGCGTGCGCGGTGCGACTGCGGTTGCGGCCCACGCAATTTGTAATGTTGGGTATTGTATGGCAGATGGCGGCCTTCACACCGAGCAACCACGCACAAACCGCGTCGCGCACAAGTGCGCGGCACCCGCTCGGGTCTCGTACGCTTTTGGATGTTATGGTTCCAATCTTTTCATTAGGATAAAATCAGAGAACGATTTTAGTGACATGGTTGCTTTGCCGAAGGTCTGCTATGTACAAATTTGCTTATAGTTAGTCGTAGTTTTCAAGCATGATTCTTCACAGTGTGAAATGTTTGGACTAGAACTTACAAATTACTTTTAAATAGTTGTAAAGCATCGATTATGAATTATTGATGCAAAAATTCCAAAATTCCAAACGAATTATGAATTATTGATGCAAAAAAATAAAATGTAAAATACATATTTATTCGGTAAACAAAAATAAGCTATGCGGTCGGGTTGAACCCTATCTCTAGGTGGATAGTGTTCGCGCGGACGCGAATCTTGCTATTCTTTGTAATCGCGAGAACGCGATCGGAATGTGGGGGCAGGCGGCGCCAGCCGCCATGTTTTGAATTTGAAGTCAGTTCGACTGGCAGGCTATTCGCGCAAGGACGTGTGTCAAAATCGAAGCACGTGGAGTGCATCAAATTGAGGTCGCAGCGACCTGGTGGATTAGAGCAGCGGACTGCTATATATATTAGTGACGATAAACATTGGTGGTTTGTTTGTGACTGTTATTTTTGACGCCAGGCTGTCAGTTTTAGTGAATGGGTGAGCAACGGATTGCTGTCGGCGGGCCACTACTTCACCATCGAGATCAAGGGACGTACCGTAATCTAATTCCTGTTAAGTTAGCTGATTGATCAATTCTCTAGCTGTTTGGTGTTTAGCGATGTCCCTTTCGAGTAGCACGTTGTCAGAACGTAGGTCGTTCCCGCCACTTTAATCGTATACTCACGTAACATATATCGGCTGGTGTATTCCTGGGATATTCCAGGAGCCCAGTCTAATACTCCACGACATCGTGGTATAGTTTGGGACTACGGGGATTGTAAGGGCCCAAACAATATTATTTGCAGCGATACACACGTACATATAGTAAATATTAATCAAGCATATAAAAATATATATATTACTTAGTATATATTTAATATTGTCTATACATAATTTGCGATCTTCACACTAGGCAAGACTGTATCGTGAAGATCTTATACGATTTACGAATTAACTGCGTAATGACACCTAGTCTGCATTTATTTCCAACGCAGTAAGATATTATATATAAATTATACTTAATTTAATTGAGTTATAGCCAGAATTTGTAAATACTCAAGACATTAGGGTTTTTTGTTCGTTTTCTATTTGTATCATAACATTAGTAAGTGAATGTGCGGGGTTATTATATATGTTATGTTTCATATATGTAATGTAAAATTAATAAAATACATAAATAATTAATTAATAAGACCCTAATATAAACAAATCAAATTGCTTATTATTAATACAAATAAGTCCTTGGTATCTTTAAAATCACAAATTTCTTCATGAAAAAAAGAATCTCCGCAGTTCTTAGATTTTATTGTGCACGATTATGGAATGATATCAGAAGAACTGATTTATGCGTGAGCCTTGTATATTTTATAAGAAAGTTTTTAGATCTTACTGTGCACGACTATGGATTGATATCAGAAGAACTGATTTATGCGTGAGCCTTGTCGCATCTATAAGAAAAATAGACAAATAGGTAAGTGACGTCACTTTATAGTTACTGATCGAGGTTCGAGACCATTCTTACTACAAATTTACAAATATGGAAAACAATACTATTCTTAAATGTTCTTTATTTTTACTGCTAATAGGTTAGCCTATGACAGCAATCTCAGCTGAATATTAAGTGATGATGTTATTGAAAGTGGAATACAAGCTTAACCTATATCGGGAACTGGCTTTCGCCGATACTTGGTGACAGATTTTCTACTTTAACTAATGTGGAATTTGGCCAGGCATTCATGTGTTCATTAGTAAAATACCCTACCACAATGCCATTACGGCTGCCATCCTAAGGCAGGAAAAACGTGACAAGTTGTCACATTTTTCCCGTCGTGACAGTGGTATCAGAGGGGTCCTAGGAAATTACCTCGAACTCTTAACACTTACTTTCACAATAAAACCAACCGATCCGGTTTGTATTTGATTGAATTTGTACAAATGGTATAAGGTTATATAAAAAAGTTAACACAATAGGTAATAATTCAAAATGGGATTGTTAAAAGTTATGGGACGGCAATGGTAGGGGACGTCTGGTCGAATTAAACGCTCCTTACTTAAATTTATGAAGTGAAATACATATTTTAGTTAAATTATAACTAAGTGAGACGACATCTCAACGCTCACACACAGCATGGTTAAATATTAATTAAGTAGGACGACAACTCAACGCCCCCATAGAATGGTTAAATGGTACCTGGTTCTAAATTTCAAAAACGACACTCTAGTCTCGCTGCCATCCGGAAAGAGTGAGTCCATCATCCGAGGTACTTATAATGTATGAAGATATGTGTGATCGCAAAGTCATGACTAGTGGCTTTCGGAACCATAAACTTCGAGATTCTACCCTTGAGGTGCACTATACACGCACATGGAGAAATGAGTCACAATATATAAAAATCATAGTTATATTCCGAAAACTGATTAAATTAATTTGATGTGACTTAATGTAATTTTATTCCGTTGCTTCATTACTCCAGATACAGAATAGGTACACTTTGTGAAAAAAAAGCAAGAGGCATGAATATATCATCAAGATTGGAAAATATTTTTTTGTATTGGAGTGTTACTCAAAAATAACTTAACCAATTTTGATGATGAAATGGGATCACACGAAAAGCGTCAGCTTTCAGATAAAAAAAAGAATCATCAAAATCGGTTCACACAGTCAAAAGTTCTGAGGTAACAAAAAAAAATACAGACGTATTGAGCACCTATTATTTAAGTCGGTTAAAAAAGGTTTTAATATACAGCGTATTCTATTTGACGCTAAGAACGTTATTTTCGATAATTTTGATCACATTTTGCGTCTATGGTTTGTTCACCGTGAGCGTTTGTAACTGTTTCTCCCCTGTTCCACTTCGGTTATGAATGCTAAAAATGCCATTTTTACTAATCTGTCAGTTGTGAGTTGTGACAGCTCTCGTGGTACATAAAGTCGAAATTTGAATAAGTTTATTGATGGAAGACGAATTTTCGTACGTAAACCAATTTATTTAGTGTCTCATAAATAAAATACAATAAAGGAAAAGTTGGCAGGTTTTCACGTATCGTAATTTCAAAGTAAAAGTTATACGTCACATGGTTTATGAGTAATACTTCAGTAAAATACATAGTTTTAATTAGCTATACAATTCAATTTCAACCTTTTTTCAATCGAATTGTCTAATAACGATTAATTTACTCTGTTTCAGATTATGGTTAATCATTGGATAATTCCAATCAATACTAATATCTACAAATAATCAGCCTATCAGCTTGGAAATTTCACATGGTGGCAATGATGGTGAATATTAAATCTCTGTGACAAGTTATATTAGACGGTGAAATTTAGTTATTCCCTAGTGACTAATTGGTATTAGATAATGAAACTTGTGTTTGCAGACCTGAACAATACTAAGTTATTTATCTACACATATAAAGTACGGAAGAAATATTGTGAATGCTATTTATTCGATTTCTGCCATTATCATCTGTATTATACAGCCAATTATTAAAATTAAACCACCACTTGCATATCTAGAGTAGTCAATAACAAAGTGCTGCTAAGGATTGTGTGTTAAGTTCTATTTAGTTCATATATACAGTATTTTGATACAGAATTTGGATAATCGGTAGTTAGAACCAACCTGTTTAAAACAATACTCAGTGATGTTACTGGTGGGCGCAGTGCCAAAAAAGTTGGTAATATCAACTTTGTTTGCATTCTCACTAGTGAGTATGATATATTATTCTCACATTATATCTCATATCTGTATATTTAACTTGTGTTAAGAATAAAATACATATCTATTTTTGTTGAAGGAGGTTTTTCTCTCATCTTTGTTTTTTTATAATACTTAGTTATGCACTCGAGCACCGTCCTTATCGGCGCATAGCGTCTGGCTCACATGCATAGTAACTATGTTCATGTCTAGATGTCGACTCAACATTTAGGTAGCTCTAAGATGGCACTAAGCTGTTTAGAATTAAGTCAGTCTGTACTGATCACTCTTTGAAGTAATACATTTTTAAACTTAATTAAAATTTGTGTTTTTAAAAAACGTCCTTTGGGTCCGTCGCAATTTAAGTGGCGCAGCCGGTAGGATATCCGTTGTCTTGCTGTCGGGTTGTCGCTATAAGACCTAAACATCGGTTATTTGCAACAAGTACTGTGCAGTGAAAGTCGGGTATCCTCGAATCAAATAAATTACTCTCCCGCGACGTGAGTGTACTAAAGCTAGTTCAATCGGTGAGCGTTTTGGTGCATCGAACCCTGAATTGAGGCGAAGCGATCCAGGACAGACTCGCGCTGGGTGGATATGGGCTTGAGCACCTTGTGAGTAAACCTCTTCACACCTGTGTTCATTATACCATAACTCTCTTACATATTTCCGACCCAAAATTGTCGGTCTAAGAAATTAAGTTTATCTGATTTTGTTTGATTCAAGTATCGTACATTCGTAGTTGCTTAGTATATACGAGTACAAGTAAGTCTTATAGTAAGTGAAGCTGATTATCGCAATCAATTTAATTAGTGTTGTGTAATTGTTTTAAACAAATTTAAAAGTTTAGTTATCACCGAAATCAATTCAAATTAAGTAAAAATGAAGAAAAGAGAAATTAAAGTAATTCAACGAGAAATTTTATGTATCATTCCTATGTACGATGGAGATAAGAAGCTTTTGAATTTATTAGAGCATAAGCACCGCTATTTCAGAAACTAAAGGAACTATTTATGTAATGTTCTTTAGAGTATATAAAGCAAGTTTTCACAAGTTTTCTGCTCTTGGTTTCATTTCAAAAGCTCTATCGAGTAAAAAGTTATTATTTTTTTCGGATTTTTAAAACTTTAAACGGCTCCCCTGTAAAGTAGGTATTTTGGCGCTTGTTACCTTTTGCCTTTCAAGCGTCGATATATACTGGATGAAGACTTGTTCTACTTGGGCTCTGCAAAATGTTGGACTAAAAATTGACACGTGACTCCTCCTCCGTTATGGATTCTTCAGGTGTTGTCTCTCTCAAGTAGGAAGTGCTGGCACTGTGTTTTATTTGAAGAATCAATTCAAGTTTCAACACAACAACAAAGTAGGTCAGTGAACTCGTCTTCTTTTATATATATTTGCATGAAGGAATAGGTTTCTCAACAAACGAATATATATAAGAGTAGATTAAATTGGGCATAGAATCAAGGAATTTACAATGTGTCTTGTCATATCTTCTTATATTTATGGCCTCTGTGGCGTATTGTCACAATTCTGCCAATGTCCGTAGTGCTAGTGTCATAAATCATGTGGAGTGTGTTTACGAATTCAGTTACGATAGTCCATATGTCAAAGTCAAACATGTCTTACTCATTGGCTGTTTCTGTAGCATGAAAGCGTTCTGGGCGAAAATAACGTTAATTTTGCTCTCTCCCAAGTGAAACAGATTATTAGGAGTGTGATCGTTATTAGCGTTTTTGGCAAACTTAGCACTAAGTGGAACGCACCCAGTGTCTAATGTTGTATAGATGATGGCATAGACTTTGTATATGTAGGTATATACTGAAAGATTGGCACGGAACCCTTTGCATCTCTAGTACGATTGTCACCTAGGTAATCTGTGATTGTCACCCTTTGAGTGCAAGTCTGACTCGAATGTAGACATTTTTTTTGTTTCGTTTTAATCACCTCCGTTTTGGTAAAAAAATCTAAATACCGATTCGACAAATGTTTTTTTTTATGTAATTATCTAACCTACTCACAAAATTTCACGAAAATTATTTGAGAACTGCGATCTCTAGGGGAGAATAAAGTAAATTCATTTAAATGTGTCAATGACGTCAAAGTAAAGATTAGACTGCTGTCTGCTCCCTCTTCTAATAGGTACACAAAAATCGTCAAAGTAAGCCAATGAAGTAAGCAAGCACTGGGCTGCGTTTAGGCGAGTAGAATAAATTTTCACCAGACGAAAATTTCGCCGATGCGGTCCGCCTAAACGGTGTCATAGCCGTACGTCAATTATTGTTGTCAAATTCAATTGACATTCGGCAACGAAGTTTTTATAATTATATTAATCTTGATAAATATATAATAAATCTTGGATACAATACAATTAAATATAATAAACATTATTATTATTCTCTAATCCCGCGATAAAGTAGAACAAATTTAAACCAAAACCAATACAAAACAATCAAACAAGAATACCTACAGGAAAACACCAACATATATGTACAGACACAACTTGTCTTGTTATATAGTATGTTTTCCCGCCCTTCCGTAATCTTTGGTATTAAGATTGAAGTAACATGACATATAGCTTATATCTGACAGCTGACGAAAATTTAGCGACCTCAAAAGGTCGCTAAAATTTAATCTACTTAGTGAAGATTTAACCAAGCGGACGCGCCTATATGCGCCTTTTATATGCGCCGGGCATATAAAATTTTAGCCTGTGCAAATTTTCGCCTCGAGGAGGCCGTAAACGGGGTGTTTGACGTTTATCTAGTTTAAATCTTATCCAGGGGCGCGTTCCAGTAAATGTTGGTCGAGCAATATTTGCTCTAAGGCACCTGGAACGACCTATAAAGCTCCTTTCAATATATGGAATTGACAGTGATGTTTTTAGGTGATCAAATACAGTCTACATTTTTAATAAATGGGGCATAATACGTAATTAAGCAATATTAACATAGTATGCCACTAATCCTTGGTTTAGCTTGTACAAAATCTATTATTTATTGTAGAATCTGTCACATTTGACAGCTGGCCAAGATTTGGCCGATTCAAAAGGTAGTAAAAATTTGGCCAGGCAGATCAAAATTTGTGGGGTGCGTTCCTCCTACCCGTCGGCCAAGACAAATTATGGTCTAAGCGCAGATATACGCCGTTCCAGCACTCTAATCGAACTTAATTTGATCCTGTCAAGATTTGATCATATCCGTTCCGGGCGACCTGTCAGAGCAAATTGTGCTCTGCCTGGCCAAATTTTTACTACCTTTTGAATCGGCCAAATCTTGGCCAGCTGTCAAATGTGACAGATTCTACAATAAATAATAGATTTTGTACAAGCTAAGCCAAGGACTAGTGGCATACTATGTTAACATTGCTTAATTGCGTATTATGCCCCATTTATTAAAAATGTAGACTGTATTTTATCACCTAAAAACATCACTGTCAATTCCATAATTTGAAAGGAGCTTTTAAAGGTCGTTCCAGGTGCCTTAGAGCAAATATTGCTCGACCAACATTTACTGGAACGCGCCCCTGGCTAAGTCACCTAAACACACCCCTGCAAGTAGATTGTCAAAGTTGTGTCAAAGAGTTCGGGCGCTTTGGCAAATTTTAAATTAGAAAAATATCTTATTTGTTGTATTTAGTGTAAAATATTAGATTTTATTTATGTAGATAGAATATTGCATTAGTGGTTACGTGTATTTTACATCGTTGGTAAGTTTTGAAAATTTTGTAAAAAATTGTTTTTTTTTAAATTTCATTTGTTTCTTTCAATTGTTTTCCGTCAAATCTGATGGAAACATTCGACGGGGGCGGTAGACCCCCGGATATTCCTACCGAATACACCGCGGATAGATGTGATTCTATTCCTTCACCAGCCGAATTTGTATCCGTAGTTCTTCAGATATTGTGGAACAAACCTTCCAGCAGAGCAATGGATCCTTTTCTACTGTTAAGAGGAAAAAACATTGCAAAAAACACAGAAGTAGTAAGGAAAAGAGACAATCCCAGGACTCAGTTCTCCAGCTAGGTCAGACATGTGTATCATCAAACATGATCATTGATGACAAAATGACTGAATCTCAAATGACTGATTCTCTTGCAGCGCCTTCAGCAACCATATCTCAAACCCCACCAATTCCATCATATACTCTCTCCGGTAGGCAAATTTATAAGTCCTCTGATAGGGGACCTTTTGTAGTCCATGTTCAAAAATTTGAATCTTCCCCCACCTCAGGGACTTTCTTGCACCCTGTGAATTTTGGACGCTTCCTCAGCTAAAACAACATCCAAAACATTGTTGAAGGAAGTGTTAATAGAATAGGGCGTAATAGAGTAACATTGTCATTCTCTGATGCAAACTCTGCATACACGTTTATTGGAAATGACCTCTTAAAAAACAATGATTACAAGGCATTCATACCATCGTTTAATACAATTCGCTTGGGCCTTGTCAAGGGTATACCTGTTGATTGGTCTGAGGAGGAAGTGCTCGAGAATATTCGAGTCCCTCTTGATGGTTGTCCCATAATTAAAATTAGACGCTTAAATTACAAAGTTGTTATTGATGGTGCTCCTGTATTTAAGCCATCTCAATCTTGTGTTTTATCTTTTGATGGACAAGTTTTGCCTCCAAGAGTATTTATGTGTTTCAATTCACTTGTTGTTGAACGCTATTATTATCCTACAGTTCAATGTTTCCAATGTTGTCGATTTGGTCACACTAAAAATAGCTGTAGGTCTAAGCTACGTTGCTATAAGTGTGGAGAAGGTCACACTGGTGACTCCTGCAATATGGAAGAGGGCACTTCACCCTGTTTGTCTTGTGCCGGTTCACATTATTCAACAAATAAGTGCTGTCCAGAATTTACTTGGCAAAAGGAAATAAAAATCACTATGGCTGATAAAAATATTTCTTATATAGAAGCTTCCAAATTACATTCCCCCATTAGAGGTAAATCCTACAGTGATATAACAAAAACATCGTATGCAAATATTTCCCCTGCCCCTCATTCATCTTCTGTAAAAGGTAATAATGTCTCAAATAAAAAAACTATCTTTATAAAACCCAGACCTCCTCCTTCACAGCGACATGGCTATGACAGATCTGCCCATCAGGCCATAATTGCCAATCCGGCTTTGCCCAACAATAATGGTGTTGCGTTTAATAATCACAGTACCAACCCTATTTCTTCCTCTGGTAGCATTATGGAGCTTATACAGGCTCTCATGAGGCTACTTAATGCTTCCACTTTTGTACCGTCCAACGCTGCCCAAGATTCTTCCATTCCAATGACACAACCTTTCCATTATGGCTCCCTCTCTAGGGCTGCAATGGAATTGCCAAAGTCGTAGTAATAAAAAAACAGATTTATTATATATTATCAATAAATATGAACCAATAGTTATTGCCATCTCTGAGACTTGGCTTAAGTCTGGTTCCTTTTTTAAGGTTCCTCACTACCTTTGTTTCAGAGATTACAAAGCTGACGGGTATGGTGGCTCTGCCATACTTGTCAGAAATTCTGTTAATTCTCATCTTGTACATTTACCACCATATATTGCATCTGAGAACTTCTCTTTTGTTGCTGTTAGGTTAAAAAACTTAACATTTATATCTCTATGTATACCTAGACCATCTTTTGACATATTGACTAAATTCCTTGACATCTTAACAAACATCCAAGGTCCTTTTATCATAATGGGGGATTTTAATATCCATCACCCAGTCTGGGGTTGCCAGGCCTCAGATTCTCTTGCTAATTATATTTTCAATATAATGGATAAAGTAGGGTTGTGTTTACTGAATACTGGTAGCCCTACCCGTCGTACAAAGCCAAATGAGCGAGTTAGTGCTGTCGACTTGACATTGGTATCTGCAAGTTTAGCTCCTTCAATGTCATGGAAAACTTTATCATCTTGTTTTGGCAGTGATCACTTTCCTATAATATTTGATCTCCCATTTTCCAAAATTGAACCAATTCCATTTAAGCCATTACTACTATACAAAATTAACAATAAAACCCAGTCTGATGAATGTTCAAAATATAAATCATTCTTAGATCAAATTGCTTTTGATCTTCCTCTCATACTACCCCACTCTTTAAACAATTGTATTAGCTCATTTATAAATTACATTCATTCTGCTGCTAAACATTCATTTCCTTTAAAAGAACATAATACTAAACATAGATCTCCTCCATGGTGGGATCAAGAATGCATGGATGCTGTTTCACAGAGAAAGATCGCTGAGGAAGAGTATTGCGGAGACATGACAAATGAAAATTATGATAAATGCCGCTAATGATTCAACTTTTATTCCTTTCTCCATGCAAGAATTACACCTTGTTCTCACTTCTGTTAAAGATTCTTCACCCGGTCCAGATGGAATCCCATATTCCTTTTTAGTTAATGCTGGTGAAAAAATTTTAATTTATTATTTGGAAATGATAAATTTGATGATAGATTTAGGGTTTGTCCCAAATTATAATTCCTATTTTAAAGCCCGGTAAAGATCCTAATATGTCTGATAGTTACCGTCCAATAGCAATGTCGTCTGTTTTGACAAAGATTGCAGAACATCTTATAAAAAATCGCCTGGAGTGGTTAATCGAAAGCAGAAATCTTTTGCCTGAATGTCAATATGGTTTTAGAAAAGGAAGAGGGACATTAGATAGTTTATCAATTTTTGTTACAGATATTAGACTCTCATTCTCTAGAAACAAGTCTATAGTTGCTGCATTCATTGACATATGTTCAGCATATGATAATGTTATCCTTTCTATTCTTAAAAGTAAAATGGAAAGTCTATCTATTCCAAGTAAAATTACTAACTTTATACTTAATCTTTTCCAAGATCGTACAGCTCAACTTAGAGTTAACGGAGAAATTAAATGTTCAAGATCTATCTTCAAAGGTCTGCCTCAGGGCTCTGTCTTAAGTCCTCTTCTTTTTAATGTTTATACATATGATTTAAATAGATTTGTAATCCCTTATTGTAGAATACTACAATATGCCGATGATCTTGTATTATATATGTCAGATAGTAATATTTTAAATTCTGCCCATAAATTATCTCAAGCTCTTGAGTCATTAAATATTTGGCTAGGTAACAATGGTCTAAAAAAAAAAAAAAAATATAGACAAACTTAAAATTCAAACCGTAAAATCCTATGTGAAAGACAAGATCAACCAAGAAATAAGAAATATCAATAATGATGACCATAGAAACATAGACCCAGTCACAATAGAAAGAGAGTGGAGTGAACTAAAAGAAGTCATGCTAAAAGTCTCAAAGGAAGATCTTGGATTTCAAAGGAAGAGGGGGAAGCTAGAATGGATAACGGAAGAAATATTAGAATTAATGGACAAAAGAAGACAGAGTAAGAATACAGACACAATAAAGTATGGGGATCTAGATAATATGATCAAAACAGAAATAAAGAAAGCTCGGGACTTATTTCTTGAAAGTAAATGCCTATCAATAGAAAAATTGCAAGAGAAACATGATAGTTTTAACTTACATAAAGAAATTAAAGAACTTACTAAAACCAATAGGAAAAATCTACAAGGGACCCTGGTAAATAGCGAGAACAAATTAGTGACATGTCAGGAAGAACAGTGCAAAACATGGGAAATATACATAGAGACTCTATTTCATGATGAACGAACACCAAGTCAAGCACGGGATCAGCTGATCCAGGACATTGATGGGCCATCTATCCTAACGGCAGAAGTAGTCAAAGCTGTGAGGTCGATGAAAGATGGCAAAACAGTTGGCCCGGATGGAATACATGCTGAAATTTTTAAATTATTGGACAATAGCGGTTTTAATAAACTCAGACTTATTTAAAAAAATACAATGTTACTGCTAATTAACTGGCGAAACTCGACAGGCGTGATGGGTATCGATGACAAAAACTAAAAAAAATTAAAAAAAAAAAATTTTTTTTTGGTGATTTTTTTAAGTGGTCAGATAGTTATCAATAAGATATTAAGTAATACACAATACGGTATGGTGCTTAGATTCACTAACAAAACAATAAAAAAAAACCTAAGTAAAAGCATCAGCTGTTTTGAATTAAACACGTTCGCGCTCCAACCCGCTCGTCTTCGATCGCTTAGTGACTGAACTAACGGCTGCCACCACCGCTTGACGCTGGCCGGTTCGCAGCGCAGCGCGGAGCAATGACCGCGCCCGCGCCGTTGTTGTGTTCTTACTTTCCACACAGAAAGAAAAGATGGCTTTTCTTTAGGCTACCCTAATCCATACATGAACTTTCATTCAAATACCTAAGCGTTGCAACGCTTCTGTACACTGGACTGCGCTCGTCACTTCGAGACATTCGTTTGCCCAGTAATTTCACTCGCTACAGTGCTCATAACATATCCATAACATCCATAACAAGCCATACGAAATCCAGACATGTACCTACCTACCTACCTACTCGTACCTGCCTAACTTATTCATAATTAAACTTCTGTTGTCGCTTGTTGCTTGTTGTTCTCGCTTCTACCGCCACTTAGACAAGACGTGTGTGTTATTCTGTCGTGATTTAAAATTGAAATACAGTGCAATTAATAGGTTAATTATTGTGCAATTACAAAAAACTAGATATTAATACTGTGTTATATATATGTCTATCGTCATATTGGGCTAATTTTACGTTTTTAACGTTGTTCAAAAAGTTTTACGAATACAACGTGCATAGTATACGCAAATTTTAACGATGCTTCGGTCGGCAGATACAGGTAAAGTATCATCGCTCCCCGACTTATCAAGATGTTTAAACGAAGAAAAAGTTGTTACTATGAAGAGGAAACGTAAAAGTCCTGACAACGATAATACAAGTGAGTCTATCAAGGAAATAAAAATTTTGTTTGACCATTTAAAAATCGAGCAAGACTCAAAGTATGAAAAATTAACACAGTGTATGGATCGAATGGAAAAACAAAATGATCTGATTCTACAATCACATGTAAATCTCCAAAAAATGTTAGAAATGAATACAGCTAAATACGAAGAAATAAACAACAAAGTCAATAATATAACATTAAAACACTCTGAAACTAACGAAAGAATAAATTATTTAGAAGACCAATTGGAGATGATGCAGCGGTATCAACGCCAGGCCATGATAGAAGTTAAAAATTTACCTCCAAAATTTGATGAAGATTTGGTGACATTAACGACATCACTATGTGAAGTTTTAGGCCTGATCCATGAAGCTGAGCGTATCAAGAAATCCTATACTATTAAAACGGGGAAGACACAATCAGCCATTATTGAATTCGATAATCAAAACTCAAAAGCTAACATCATGCAGGCCATAAAAAAGTACACAAAAGACAAAAAAGTTACCTTAAATACCGCTTCAATTGGAATTAAAGGTGAGACATCACCAATTTATATATCAGACTTCCTGACCTCTAAGTCTAGAAAAATTTACTCGCTGTCTCGTGCCCTTCAAAAACAAGGTAAATGCAAATACTGCTGAGTATCTCGTGGCAAATTAATGATAAGGATGGATGATGGCATGCCAGCTATATTTGTGAAGTCTGTCGACTATATCAGTGGCTTAATGGATAATCAGGACTGACTAGCACGCCCGATTATTAAATTAAATTACATTATGAACATAAGCTGTAAACTAACTCTTAGAAATAAGTTAAAAAAATATGCTAGCCCTTCCGAGAAATTCTTTATTGTGCATGTGTTATCTGTTTATGTAATTGTGTTATTTTTATTGTGTCTTTATCAACAATCTTATATATTCTATATCAATTTATTTATATATAACATTAGAAAAAAAACTGTCAATCTACCATCTGTTAAAACTATACACATTTTTGGAGCATCTCCGGATTGTCATATTGGAACGCTACATTACTTTGAAAAACATATTATAAAAAAATATTATGGATAGTACAATTATAAACCAAATTAGCCTAGACATTGATGACACCATCAATGCTGGGCCCGCGTTCTTGCTTGACAGTCCAGAGAGTTGTATAGGAAAACTTTTGGTATATAATATTGAATTCACCGTTCTTACTCAAAACATTAGAAGTATATCTCAGAATTTCAATGACTTTACTGTCATACTACACAGACTTAAATTTGATCCTGACATAATAATTCTTACTGAATGCTGGCTCTCTACTAACCCTATAATACCAATTCTACCAAATTATGAACCCTATTTGTCAAAAAAAAGTATTAACCAAAATAGTGCTATTGTTGCATACATCAAAACATCCATCATTGCATCAGTATCGGAACCTGACATTGATGAGGCAAATTGTATTCTTATAAAAATTGAACCAGATATGGCAATTATTGGCATTTATAGACCACCCTGTTTTTCCTGTACGGAAAAGTTCCAAACATCGCTTAATGATCTCCTTACTGAATTAAAAGGTATAAAGAATATAATATTGCAAGGTGACATCAACATTGACATAAAAGCAAGCACAACTGATAGTAATTCCGTACGTTATCTTAACCTTTTGGCTATGTTTGGTTTTCTGCCTGGTCATACATTTCCAACCCGGATAAATAACTGCCTTGACCACTCTTTTATCAAAACTCTTCAGGAAAGCACCACTGTGGTTTGTAACTCAACAGTTACTGGTCACTCTTGTGTCATTACAGCACTTGCACTAAAGCCCTATAGTAAAGTAAACGTTCCTCGAACTTTCAAAAAAGTCAACTATGGGGAAGTTATAAAAGAGCTATCATTGTTCGACTGGAACGATATTTTAACTTATGAAGACGTTAATCAAGCGACTAAACTATTCCTAGAAACACTATCGTCCATCATAAAAAAACATATAGTGGTCTTGGCCGTTCCATGCAGGAAACGCATTATCAAACCTTGGATAACTGCTGGTTTGCTTAGATGTCTCAAATTTCGTGACAAGCTACACTCTAAAGTAAAAAAGAAACCGAATGATGAAACTTTGGCTTTGACGTATAAAAGATATAGGAATATGTGTAATAACATATTGAATAATTTAAAAAGAAAATACGAAAGAGATCTTATAAACAAAAACAAAAAAGATATTAAAAAAACATGGGAATGTATAAAAGATATTTGTCATTTAAAAAAATTTAAGAGGGAACCTACTGAATTACTCAACTTAAAAGATGGTGCTTTGGAGTCAGTAAATGAAATCAATATTTTTTTCTCAGGCATTGGCAGTCAGCTGGCTAATAATATTTTTGACAGACTTGGTACTTCTGAACATGAATTAGTGCAAAATATACCTAATAACCAAGGGCCTTCAAGCTCCTTAGTAATGATACCTACAGATAAACAAGAAATTAAAAAAATCATCCTTACTTTAAAAAAATCGGCATCCACTGGATGGGATGGAATTTCAACTATATATCTGCACATGGCGGTAGAAATACTATCAGAACCTATAGCAACGCTTTGTAATAAATGCCTATCCACAGGTTCCTTTCCTAATTGTTTTAAAAAGTCAATAATAATACCTATTCATAAATCTGGAGACCGACACAGCTTAAACAATTATCGCCCAATTTCATTATTACCGTCTATTTCCAAAATACTGGAAAAAGTAATGAATAATAGACTACTAAATTATTTAGAATCAAACAATTTGATATCAACGAACCAGTTTGGGTTCAGACAAAAAAAAACCACATCCGATGCTATTGATCTTCTAACGACACACATTGTCTCTAAATTAGATTCTACAATGAAATGCGTGGGTATATTCTTAGATTTAGCAAAGGCATTCGACACCGTGTCGGTCCCTATACTGATAAAGAGGCTTGAAAATCTTGGAGTAAGGGGCATCCCATTAGAATTATTTAAGAGCTATTTATATAATCGTAATCAAGCTGTTTGCATGGGTGACTATGTGAGTTATGACGAAAAAATCTCTTACGGCGTGCCTCAGGGCAGCGTTCTTGGCCCAACACTATTTCTTACTTACATAGACCATTTATGCAATATGAAACTAAAAAATGCTCAAATAATAACGTTTGCTGATGACACTGTCATTTTATTTAGTGCGCCTACATGGCAAGAAGTCAAAGAAATAACAGAAAAAGGATTTGCGAAAGTCATTAGTTGGTTGGACAACAACGTCCTAACATTAAACTTTTCGAAAACGAAGTATATGACTTTTACTATAAGAGCATCTACACAACCAGATATTTACTATGAAATAAAGGCTCATACCTGTAATTTTAAGTCACAATGTGATTGTTCACCTCTAATTCGTACAGACTCAATAAGGTATTTAGGCGTAACAATTGACAAACATCTACGCTGGGACGAACACATTAGAAATATGACAATACGTACAAGAAAACTCATTCACGTATTCAAAAACCTACGGCACATAAGAGATTCTACTATTATTAAATCAGTGTATTACTGTTTATGTCAAGCCATTTTAACCTACGGTATAAATTCGTGGGGTGGTACAATGGAATACCTAATGATAAACCTAGAAAGATGTCAGAGAGCTGTTATAAAAGTCATTAACTCAAAGAATTATTGCTATCCGACATTCAACCTTTATCAGGAATATGAAGTACTAACTGTGCGACAACTGTATATACAATCTCTCACTTGTAAGCAGCATCAAAAACAAGTTATCGATGAAATAAATTTAAGACGCCCAGACCTTGTCTACAGAATTCCTTACTGTAGGACTACATTCGCTCAACATTTTTCTCATTTTCGAGGACCATATCTGTACAACGAAATAAGTAAGCCTACCAAATTAAAACTTTTAAATAGATACAATTTAAAAAAAGCATTACATATATATTTGCGTAAACTCAACTATAAACAAACTGAGGATCTTTTGAAAGTGGAATCATAATAATATGTAGCCTAATGATAATATGAGATTAATTTCAATTATGACCTTTATTACGTCTTCGTTATGCTACAGTAGGTAATTATAATATGCAATGTATCCTGCATATATCTATGCAATATTATGAGTACCTATAGCCAAGAAATTTTAATTTATTAATAAAATTAATTTAATTATTAAGGTACGAACGATATACGAACTAATTGGTGCGTTACTATAGTTTTTCTACTTCAGAAATATCGGGTAGAAAAGGTTGCGCCTATAAACAATGAGAAACAGCAATTCGGAAGCATATTATTTCAATGTAATAAACATGGTTTATTTTTCTGATGTATCTTAATGATCTTTCTCAATTATTATACATAAATGTATTTAAATATATATTCCGGTGAATCAATTATATTTATATGTTTACATATATATCTACTACTTATATATCAATACTTTAATATATCTAATATATATCATATATCTTATATAAATACGTATCATAATATATCACATTATTAACAATTATCAAACATTCACTGGAGTGGACGGAATGGGTGTATGCCCTATTATTATACCATATATTCCTTGTAGTAGGTAATTATACTTACTTTTAATGTTTGTAAAACACTTTGATGTTTGATCTATACTTTAAGCATATACTGCCTAATGTTCATTCTAATTGTGTCATGTCTAAAGCTAATTACTCGCATTTTATGTCAACGCACACGTAAGAACAAGACAATGTACTCAAACATTAACAGGAAAGAGCGAGATGCACTACCTTGCCGTAATACAGTATTTTACTAGCGCGGAGGGTAGTTGTTTCAATGTCTCCAATACGTATACGACACCAGATACATTACTGGCTGACAGCTACATTATTTTGACGTTAAATTGTTCCACATTTCGTGTGTACTGAATAAATTGTTCGATCCAAAGAATATAAATGTCGTGTTTTAGTGATTGCATAATAACATTATAACAACTGAAGGAAAACGTGAAGGCCTAAAATATCTGCAAGTATAGTGTAACCCAGTGTTTAATGTCTATTTATAGAAATACGTCCGTAACATGTGTTGTGTTTTATTGCAAAAGTAAATGATAAATTATATTATAGTACCTTTGTTGCATTGCAACAATCTCCGTGGCAAGGTATGTAAAATCACATTACATATAAAACTATATATGTAAGTAGATAGGTTTATGTTGTGTTTGTACTTTAAATGATCTATCAACTTGTGTAAAATAAATTATCAAGACATAAATAATTTTTCAGTACCTATAAATATTAATTGTTCACATTAAGTATGAATGTAATTAAGTAATGTAGATGTTGGTAGGTACATTTGGAGATTACCTATCTACTCGTATCCTAAAACATACAGTCATTGATTGTGTTGTTATGTAATGCCACCATATTTTATAGCTACATATCATTACATTATATGTTACCAAAATCATTGTGTATATACATATATGTATTACAGTATCTTTTATAACGGTATCCAAAAAGTGCTTGTAATTATTGTAATGTTCAAATCATACTTACATATTAGTATAATGTTGTAAATGTAATGACGGGTAACTTTGACCTTATTGCTATATTTTATACCTGTACGGCCATGTATCCTAGTTTAAGCAATCATGATAATAAACATTTATTATTATTATTATATTATTATATACTTTGTAGGTACTCACATCAATTTGTTAAGATTATTATTTTCAGGAAACCTAAGTAACCCCCCGGACACGGGTTCAATTCCCGGCCGGAGCAAAACATTTTGTACCTCCTCCAATAATTTTTAAAATAAGAAATTAGCTGTTGGTACGTAACTACCTAGGTAGAAACTAGATATTGCAATAACAATGAAACCCAAGAGAAACGATTCTTTCACCAACCAATTTTTTCTAAATAAAATAGCTACATTCATTTTTTTACCAAAAATGAAACCGACTTCAACTCGATGTAAAATAACTTCTTGAAGTCAGTACTGAAGAAGAAGTCAGATCTGTACACTGTACTGCGCTCATCTCTCCGAGACATTTGTTTGCCCAGTAAGTAATTTCGCTCGCTACAGTGCCCTTCATACCTAAACACAGTGCAATACTGCTTTGAGGCAGAATACAGGACACTGCGATAAGCAAGAGACTTACCACCTAGTTTCTGCCTGTTTAGAACCACCCAGGTAGGTAGGTACCACGTGAGTGTACCTACTCTTCTACAGACGCGGGCAGCTCAGCTTCCAAAATCAAATTCCAATCTCCTCATAACAAACCAACATGTAGGTGCCTCTACCTACTCGTGTCAACGTGTAGCGTAAAAGTGTAGTAATACTGAAATGTGGGCATGGGTATCCACTCAGGAGACCCCTGGCAGAAAATCAAATATTAAACCAGAAATATTTTTTTCCATACAAACATTGAAAATTACTATTTTATAATTAATGTGGCAGCCCTGGTGTTCACGGGCCACTGACCGCTCCAACTCCACCCATGACTTACCCCGTACCCCGCGCTCTCGCTGCACTAAACTACCGCCTGCGCCCCGCATGGCCCACGCACCGCACCATCTACCATCCCCTTACCCCGCACTCCGCACCCCACTCTACACGCGACCACAACGCCCACCATGAGTATTTTCTCGAAAAAATAACTAAGTACCTACCTGTAAGATTTTGAAGCGCTCGTAGCGAAGTTTGCTTAGCCGTTCTTAACCGATCAGCAAAGTTAAGCAACGTCCGCCGCGATCATGCTGGATTCGCGCTTCCGTGCTTCGGAAGCCATGATAAGCCGTTGGTTGTTGTCTTAGGATGGCAGTCGTTATAGCATGTAGTTAAGGCATTTTGAGCAGCCCGCCTGGCTAGCTACCACCCTCAAGTTGAAAACCTATCGCGAAGTACCTAAGGGTGTTATCTGGCAGCTGTTCTTGAGAGTCAGTAATTCTAGGCTAGCCTGAACAACAGCCTCGACCACATGATCACTTACCATCAGGTAAGATAGTGATCAAAGGCTAACCTTTCAGTAAAAATAAAATAAAAAGAACTTACCTACCTACCTACCTATTCACCTAGCGTTGTTTCGTTTTTATAGTAGGTTCCTACCTAGGTTCTTACCTATCCGGCTTATGAAGCTGTGATAAGGGCTAGGAAGGATTTTATTAATAAGAAATAATAAAAAATCATTTTTTGTAATAACATTATGAGTTTTATTAGGTATCCCTTGTTAACAAAAGGCTTTAGTATCTAGGTACTTACAAATTAAACCATTTATTTACTACCTATTACATCACATTAGGTCATCATCAGTATTAACAAAAACTAAGTAGGTACCTACCTACCTAACTTGCTTGCCTAAATATTTATTACGAGTACCTACGGCGGTAGGTATACCTTTTCGACATGAGAAAGTGCATAAGTAAGTACAAACATCAAGATTACCTACTTAGCAATAACTAACAATAGGTAACCTACCTATCTGACAGAATCGCCTAATACCTATCTAAGTCACAATTTTAATAGGTACTTACACTATTTAATTTTGTAACGAGTTGTTATTTATAACGAATCTAAACATAATGCATAGGTAGGTACATATCTTTCTACGTTATTTGTACATGTTCCCACATTATGCGCATTTTCTATGCAAACATTTTTATTACATTTAATTTTCTAGTGCATAGCTAGGTTTCAACTAGGTTCAACATGGGTTCATATCAAATTACACCATTTTCGTACAACTTTAGTGTTATATTCACATCACAACACAGGCTTTCATGATTAAACATCGAACACATCACTTTTGAGGAACAGATTCTACGTCATTGAGGAATACTAAGAAAAAAAATTCTAATTGTTATCAAACTCATCACTGATCATAAAGAAAACTGTTTCAACACGAGACTAAGAACTGCTTTGCCGATATCCTATAGGAAGGGTTCGAAATGCCAACCTCTTTGTTCTAAGCACATAGTAACCCACCGCGACGTCGAAGACATGACGTTTTCAAGCATCTGCGTTGTTACGGATTGAAATGCCGTTTCGATCCGCACTATCATTTCTTCCCTGGTGTTACAATCTTCGGCATATACGGCATTTTTTACACAACCCCACCAGACCAGGGACCGCGGCGGCCAAGGCACTGGACCCCCTCGGCCAATCCACTGCTCAGGGAACCGTCGCGTCGGTTGAGGTATTCCCGAACACTACGTGCATAGTGCGCTGGTGCCCCGTCATGCTGGAACACCATTGAGGTGTAGGATGTGACTGGCAGAGTCTCTAATTCTTCTTCCAGCTCTGTAGTTAAGAATGCCAAATAATTTTCTGCATTTAGGGTTGCAGGCAAGAATTTTGGCCCGATGATGCGGTCCCCAAGTATTCCTGCCCATACATTTATGCGCCACTGGTGCTGGAAACTGCTTTGCGTCGACACATGTGGATTGACATGTGCCCATACGTGGTCATTGTGCAGGTTGGAGAGGCCGTTCCTTGTAAATGAGGCTTCGTCTGTCCAAAGCACCTTCGCTCTTAAACTTGGGTCAATTATTTCGCTTGAGGAAAACCATCTGCAGAAATCAAATCTTGCACTAAAATCGGTCGGCACAAGCTCCTGAGTGCGTCGAAAATGGTAAGGGTGCTGGCCGTCACGTTTGAGTATGCGCCATACCACCATATGATGGACGCGAAAATGCGCAGCGGCACGTCGTGTGCTAGTGCGGGGATTTTCTTCAAAATGTTGAAGAACCCGCGTCTCCAAGTCTGATCCAGCCAAAGTACTAGGACGACCTTCACTCCGGGTTCCTCTGACGTTGCCCGTACTGTGGAGCCGCAGACACGTCCGGCGAAAGCACTCGAACGAGGGAAGCCGCCGCTGCTCCCTGCTGGAAGTCTGCCCTCGATAAATCGTTGGCGATATAGCTCACGCCCACCGTGATAGCTGCCATCAGCAGCGCCCACACACAACAACATCTCATAGGTAGCGACTATTCACCACAATTGATCAAAAGCAACTAACTATTTTAACTAATCTTTAAAATAATATTAGATACTCTTGTCGGCAAATCAAAGACTTAGGTATTGCCTACATTTTATTAGGGTTCAGCACTGAAATTGGATTCGTCCCGGTATTTAACTTTTTTCACGATACCGGTTTTATGAATATTATGACCATGTTACATAAAACAATTGAAAATAAATGGTAATAAAACTTATGTATTAATCTTATTAATAATAAAGTAATAAAATTAATATGTTTTTAATGTATTCAAATTTCCAAAAAAGTTAAAATAACTATGTTTGAACTTTCCTAACGACTCATTTATTTCTTGTACAGAGAATTTTCTTCTTCATTAATTTATCACAAAACAGTTCTTACCTTAAAAATCTAAAGACTGTCCCCTAGTTAGGTTATCGCAAAAGGTGACTAAGCAGAAATTGCACCTAATGAGCAATATGTCACTACTCACATCGGCGTGACTAGGGGTTTGCTGGACACTGGACTCATATTCTGGCTCATTAATTTTACTGATTCAAAATAATAATAAGAATACTGAATTTTCGAGTGTCAGCAAATCAAACACTTGAGGAATTTTACTTATTCAAAATAATAAAAATAATAATCCGATCCCAACGCCGGGCAGTGCTTGTCGACATTACCATCCCACATGATGAGAACGTCGTGAAGGCCGAGAAGGACAAAGTCAGCAGGTACCTGGACTAGAGGCATCTCCGTTCAGATCCTCGCCTACCAATCACCCAAGTATTTTATGTACTCCTACTAATAATTGTTGTACCAAAGATTCTGTAACAACACAGATTGTACCTACCAAAAATATCTTAATTTTTTACATACAGTTCGGGATTCTTAACGGAAGTCTGACCCATACTTAACCGGTATTAATTATTTGTTTTTCTACGCTAACAATCATACCATGTTTTAAGCTTATATCAGTGTTTACGACAGAGACAAAAAAAAACATGTTTCTCGTATGTGATCCTCCTGTTTTCATTTGGCTAACTATTACGGTTCCAAAGAAACGGTCAATACTTAGAAATAGGGTCCCATTTTATAGTGTGGAGCCCTAAACAGTAGGTACTTATAAAGGCAGCTCTATCATACAGGCGGTAAAACATACGAGCCTAAAAATTTTACTTATAATCCGACTTTTAACGTACAGCAAAAAAAAAAATTTAAAAACCAACATGGGTCGGGCGCGACAAGGGCTCTCTCTCAAGTGAAAAACAATCGTTTTGGTACATTTAATGAACCGGTACCTTTGCTGTGCGAGTCCATCTCGCACTTGACTACTAAAATACAACATACAATCCTGGCCTACTAAATTAATTTCACAATAGGTAACCTTCTTCTTCAACCATCGAAACTCTAAACAAACATCAACCATCCGTTATAAATATCACTTGAAATGCAAGGAGTAATTTAAAACCGGTTTTGAATTTTTATCAAACATTTACTTATTTCGGTCAAATTTGTATTTTTAAGATTATTTATGTAATGATAATGCAAACCAGAACTATCAGAAAAATCATAACCTTCGGGCACTCATGTCACCTTAAATAACCGGTTTTTGTTGGCGCGGTTTCATGACCACGATGCTATCGAGGTCATTTTAAGATATTCATATCTAGGAAGAGAGAAAAAAAAAACCGTTACTTGATGTACAACACGTATTCAATAAGAAATCATTTTGTACGGAACCTTCCATGTCTAATCTAATTATTCTTGACCTTATTTGATTAGGATGCCGGTTAGCCAATCAAATCGAATAGGTGATTTTAAATCTGTAATGATTGGTCAATGCATTACGGTCGAAATCGTTTGTCGGCTATGTCGGCATTTGCAAAGAAACTCTTTGATTTTGAAGTCTTCAACTGCAACGAGATTACACAACACAGATGTGTCATATTGTTATGTGTCAAGTCACAAATCAAAACGAATAATGGATAATGAATGGCGGTGTACGTAATACCTAGTTATTGTAATTAATATTTGTGTAAGGAGTAGAGGTTAGTAAATCTACTAATAACCGTAGTAGGTAGGTATTTGCTAAAAATAATATTGTGGAAAACTATTAGGTATTTTATCTGAGTTATTTGATGTAGGTAATAGGTACTCAATTTTAGGCATAATTATGTAGGTAACTTTTCAAATAAAATCTAGACTGGTATCATATGGTAAATTACCAATTAATTTTCAATGTAGGTAAATGTCTTGTCACATCTGTGTTTTCTAGTCTTTTATTTTAATAACGCGGGCGGTTTTCGTTTAATTGTTCACTTGAATCGATGCCGCCCGTCTTTCGGCATTCCGATTTCAAACGTAAAGGAATTAATATTTTATTAGGTAGGTAGGTATTTATTTTTACATAGATACGTCTTTTTCTTGTTTTTGAAAGCGTTTGAATATCTCAAAACCTAGAATGAGAATACCTCAGTCAGTGGGTGCGTAGGTAACCCAGAAATAACCGATTTTTTTTTTAATGCTGGTCGGTAAGACTTTGACCATTATCACACCTGATAGCAAGTAATGATCTGGTCGTAGGTGTTAACAGGCTTAATCTAGTAGAATTACTGGCTCTCTAAGACAGCTAGCGACAGATTTTCTACTTGTGGGTGGTTGCTAGCCAGGCGGGCATTAGAAAAATGTCCTTCCACCCTGAAAAGCGCAAACCTGCGGCGGGATTCGAACCATGGTCTAATGACACTGAGCCATTACTGCTTCAAAACCTACTCTTAGTTAACTTAGCTGATTTTGGTTGAACCTCTGTCGCTATGCCTAGATTGTTAGATATTTATTTGAATCATGTTTCTCGTAAAATAATTTGCTAAAAATGATATTGTGCACATTACATAACAGTTAGGTAAATAATAAAAATATCAAAATATCTATGCTAGTTATTAGTAGGGAGTAGGTAAGTACTAGGTAACCAAAATTTTGGACTGTTGGTAGTTTTTTAATTGGTAGTTAGTTTTTTAGTGTCGTTAAACATAAATTGATAATACCAGCACAACCAACATAAAATGTAATTATTTTGTTCGGGGTAAATGTTCCTTTCACAAATAACTGAATTCAACTTTAAAACGTGTTAAATGACTTGTATGTTGGTGCATGGTACCCATGCACACAACATTGTGAGAATAGGTACTTTTGAACTACCATGGTACTGACTTCAAGAAGTTATTTTACACTGAGTTGAAGTCGGTTCCATTTTTGGTAAAAAAACAAATTATGTAGAGATTTTATTTAGAAAAATTTGGTAGGTAAAGGAAACGTTTCCCTTGGGTGTCATTGTTATTGCAAAATCTACTTTCTACCTAGGTAGGTACCTACCAACAGGTAATGTCTTGTTCGCGTTATTTACCACACGGGCGGCGTCTGAAATACCTTACTTACTAATTGTACTTAAAGCAACGTGCCAGTCCATAGCCTGGATGAAGTGTGGTGGAAAATTTGAGTTGATACGATTATGATTTTAGTTAACGACCTACTTATCAGGTATCAAACAAGCTCGATTTTAAAATTCTCTAAAATAGTCCTTAGCATGTGCGTATTAAAACTCAAATTCGTATAACAAACTAGACGGCATGTAATTTGGTGCTTACTGAAGTGACGTCGATAAGGCCTACAATCGAATCGTAAGTACATTACTACATTTTTTAAATTGTCATTCTGATTGTTAACGAATTTTATTATTAGTGTGAAAGTCATAAGATTTACCATAAAATAGAAATGTATTAAATTTTTTTAAACCTTTATTAACTTTGCGCCGTGCCAACATTTAGTTTTCTTTACAGCTTACAGGACAACCTAGAATTACTGGCTCTAAAGGACAGCTACCGCAACACATCTTTAGGTGTTAGGCGATAGAAGCCATGTACCTACTACTAATTGTCATTAATTAGTTACCTTCCTTCATTATGTAGGTACTTACTTAGGTTTCCTGAAAATTATAATCTTAACAAATACTTACTTAGGTTTCCTGAAAATTATAATCTGAACAAATTGATGTGAATACCTACAAAGTATTCTACCTATCCATAAAAACAGCTAATTTTAATTACCTATTAATGGTCATTGACCTCACGTAATATCTCGATGTTAATGGAATACTATTTAAGTAGGTAGGCAATGAATAATGAACATTGTTATGTAATATTGAGTACCTATCACGCTTTCAAAATTGTTTGTTTTTAGTGTAAAAGTGGTCGTCTGGCATAATGTGTGATTGGATTAGTTATTGGTGACAACAGAAGTTTAATTATGAATAAGTTAGGCAGGTACGAGTAGGTAGGTAGGTAGGTACATGTCTGGATTTCGTATGGCTTGTTATGGATGTTATGGATATGTTATGAGCACTGTAGCGAGTGAAATTACTGGGCAAACGAATGTCTCGAAGTGACGAGCGCAGTCCAGTGTACAGAAGCGTTGCAACGCTTAGGTATTTGAATGAAAGTTCATGTATGGATTAGGGTAGCCTAAAGAAAAGCCATCTTTTCTTTCTGTGTGGAAAGTAAGAACACAACGACGGCGCGGGCGCGGTCATTGCTCCGCGCTGCGCTGCGAACCGGCCAGCGTCAAGCGGTGGTGGCAGCCGTTAGTTCAGTCACTAAGCGATCGAAGACGAGCGGGTTGGAGCGCGAACGTTTTTAATTCAAAACAGCTGATGCTTTTACTTAGGTTTTTTTTTATTGTTTTGTTAGTGAATCTAAGCACCATACCGTATTGTGTATTACTTAATATCTTATTGATAACTATCTGACCACTTAAAAAAACCATCAAAAAAAATTTTTTTTTTTAAATTTTTTTAGTTTTTGTCGTCGATACCCATCACGCCTGTCGAGTTTCGCCAGTTAATTAGCAGTAACGTTGTATATAATTCTGGAACTATCCCTAAAGATTGGCTACAGTCGACATTTTTACCATTACCCAAAAAAGCGAATGCTAAACACTGCTGTGACCATCGTCTAATTAGTCTAATGAGCCACACATTAAAAATTTTCTTAAAAATAATATTTAACAGAATTAATCCTAAAATTGAATTTAACATCAGTCCCTCACAATTTGGATTCCGCAGTGGTTTAGGAACCAGAGAGGCTTTGATGGCGATACAAGTATTAGTACAGAAATGCCTCGAATTTCAGAGAAACGTATACATATGCTTTATAGACTTTGAAAAAGCTTTTGATAACGTAAAGCACGATAAGCTAATGGAAATTCTGAAATACACAGGTATTGACGCTAAAGACCTAAATATAATAAAGGACCTATACTGGAACCAAACAGCTCATATCAAAATTGGTCAGTATCGATCTAAAGACGTTAAGATATTAAAGGGAGTGAGGCAAGGATGTATTATGTCTCCGACACTATTCAATGCATACTCGGAATCAATATTTAATGAAGCTCTCGAAAATATTGATATAGGAGTGAAAGTGAATGGTGAAATTGTAAATAACATCAGATATGCAGACGATACAGCACTTCTCGCCCACTCTATGGAAGATCTACAAACATTGTTAGACCGCCTAAATAATGTAGTTAAAGAGTACGGACTAAAAATGAACGTGAAAAAGACAAAATTTATGGTCGTCAGCAAACACGTAATCGACACCCATTCACTTTTAGTCGAAGGAAAACCGATCGAGCGAGTCAAACAATACAGGTATCTGGGATGTCTTCTAAATGAAAATTGGGATGCTGACACAGAAATCCGTACAAGAATGGAAATAGCCAGAAGCACATTCATGAGAATGAAATCCCTATTTTTAAACAGAAACATTAAATTAAAGCTGAGATGGCGAATGGTCAAGTGTTACATTTTATCGATACTGCTGTATGGTGTAGAGGGGTGGACCTTAAATAAAACAACAGAAAGCAAGTTAAACGCATTTGAGATGTGGATATATAGACGAATGCTCCGAATCTCCTGGAGGGACAAAGTCAGGAATGAAGAAGTTCTCAAAAGAATGTTTAACAAAAAACTTGAACTGCTCATCACTGTAAAAAAAAGAAAGGTCGCATATTTTGCTCATCTACACCGACACACAAAATACAATTTACTCAAAACTATTATTGAAGGGAAAATAGAGGGAAGGAGGGGTAGAGGCAGAAGGAGAATAGCCTGGTGTGACAATTTAAAATCTTGGACCGGTACGGCTGACGCCGCTGTTCTTAGCAGAACAGCTCAGGAAAGAGTCATATTTAGAAAGATGGTCGCCGACATCCGTTAGGATATGGCACAAGAAGAAGAAGAAGAAGAAAAATGGTCTGGACATAGCTCCTCAAAAAAGAACTGTTGTTATCTTCACTAGAAAACGGTTAAAACCAAGACTCAACATAATGGTCAACAATATTAGGATACCTGTAGAAAATGAAAAAAATTTTTAGTTCTCATTTTAGACAGTAAATTGAACTTTTCATCTCATATTAACTATATTAAAGTGAAATGTGAAAAGAATCTGAATATTTTACGGTGTTTGGCTGGAATTTGGTGGGGTGCTCATCCCTATTATTTAAAACTTTTATATAATGCTATTATTCGCAGTGTTATTGACTATGCTTCATTTTTGTATGAGCCAGCTTGTAAGAGCGCGCTGAATTCATTGGACTTGATACAAGCAAGAGCGCTACGTATTGTGATTGGAGCAATGAGGTCTACTCCTAAAAATGCTATGCAAGTGGAATGTGACGAACCACCTTTAGACTTGAGACGTCAATATCTTTCAGATATGTTTTTATTCCGTTTGTTTCAGTTTTCCTCCCATCCCCTTTTTCCAAAATTACAATTATTGTTAAGTTATATTTCCCAGCCTTATTAGAATCATAAAAAAACTCCTTGCTTAGTTCTGAGTTATACAAAAATTATAGCCTTGAAATACCCCACTCATAGAACCACTAAAATATCTTTGTTTGAATTTAAGTATGAGTGCATATTATTTGAACCCACTCTACACCTTAATTTAGATTTAAGAAAAGGAGATCCTTTTGTTAATAGACACTTCCTTAGAATTAAGGATAACATTTGGAATGGATGGCATTGCATTTTTACAGATGCTTCAAAATTGGATGAAAATGGGTGTGTTGGTGTTGGACTATTTCACCAAAATTATAATATAGTACAAAAAATTAAATGTCCACCTGAAACTTCAGTTTTTGTAGGTGAATGTAGGGGCATATTGGAAGCTATTAATTACATATTACTATTTAAATTAAAGAGAACAGTTATTTTTTCAGATTCATTAAGTCCTCTTGAAGCTTTTAAGACCAATCCATTTAAAATAGGTTCCAAAAACTGGATTATATTCAAATGCAAAGAGATGTTGATTAGGTGTATTTCTTTTGGTTATTCCGTCCACTTAGCTTGGATTCCAAGTCATAATAATATACTGTAATGTCTAGAGATATATTCATTCCGATAAGTGGGTAGGCCATCCAAAATGTACCTAGCGCCAGTCGCAATATACGTGAACAAGTTGAAGCATCGTTTATTATTATTCCCTCGCTATTCCCTGTTTCCTGATATTTCCCAGTGGCGACGAGACCAACGGACCTTGGAACGCGTGTGTCTAAATATTATTATTCTTGGAAAGTGCTATATAAAGAATGTCGATTGGAAGGATTCCGGAATTTGACCTCCACAAAGAAGATTGGAGGTTATACGTTGACCGCCTCGAACAGTATTTCATTGTGAATAAAATACCGATGGATTTACAAGTTCCTACTCTAATCACTGTTATGGGCGCGGAGTGTTATGAACTTTTAGTTAATTTATGTACACCGGACAAACCTAACACAAAAAAGTTCACGGAGTTAACGTCTATTTTAGAAAGACATTTACAACCCAAACCGAGTGCACTGGCGGAAAGGTATAAATTTCGACATCGCAAACAAAAATGTGGAGAAACAATAGGAGAATATGCGGCGACCTTAAAGAGAATGTCCAAAACTTGTGAGTTTGGTCAATGGTTAGAAGAAAGCTTACGGGATCAGCTGGTATGTGGTATTCTTAGCGAAACTATACGTCAGCGCTTGTTCGCGGAAGGCATGTTGGACTACGGAAAAGCCTACAGTTTGGCTTTGAGTATGGAGGCGGCAGAGAAGGACGCGGCGGTCGTTGAAGGTCACGGGCATAGAGGCGTATCAGCTGGCACGAGTACTGCGGAGTGCCAGGCGATAAAAGCGGCGGGGCGTGGCATTGGTGGCAAGGGAGGCACCAGGCATTCAAGCACGCAGTTCGAGCACCAGCGGGGTGCTGCGGCGAGCGCCGCCCGCGGCCGCTCATGGCAGCCGTCCGCGCGGCAGGCGCCGCCGGCGGCATCAGCGGAGCGGACCCGGCAGGCCAGGTGTAGTGCTTGTGGCGGGCCGCATGACACGGATCGATGCAGGTTTGCAGCTTATGTGTGCAGGGTGTGCAACCGGAAGGGCCATTTACGTCGCGTGTGCCCGAACTTGATGGGGCACCACCATTTCGAAGCCATAGCCAATACTGGTGGCTGGGTCGAATCAAAACGGGAACTAGACGAATCGGACAGTGACGAGGTAACTATGGAAATATTTGACATGAATCAGTTATCGATTGAGGAGTGTAAACCGTTAATTATACCCTTATTAATAAATGGAAAAGTGGTTAAGATGGAATGTGACACGGGTAGTGCAGTTTCGTGTATGAGTCACGAGCTTTACAAAAAACTGTTTAGCAAATTAAGTCTTAATCCTTGTAATGTGATGTTGAGATATTACACGGGGGAGTTAGTCCGACCCATAGGTGTTGCAACACCTTTAGTAAAATATAATGGAATTGAAAAAAAGTTAAACTTATATGTAATCCACAATGGCAAAACGGTTTTACTAGGCAGGCAATGGTTAGCTGAACTGAATATTCAATTACCAATATTACGGTACCATAATATTAATAATGTTAAATATGAGGATTTTAATGAACAAAATTTTGTATCCAGATATTGTGAGGTGTTTGCGGAGGGCCTGGGACGGTTCACGGGCGGTCTAGTGAGCATTCACCTGCGGCCGGAGGCGCGGCCCGTGTTAATGCGCGCGCGCCCGCTGGCGTACGCAATGCGCGCGCCTGTGGAGCGCGAGCTCGACCGGCTGGTGAGGGACGGCATCCTGACACCTGTGGAACGCTCCGATTGGGCCACACCTATTGTGCCGGTACCCAAGAAAGATGGTAACATTCGGATCTGCGCTGATTATAAAATAACGTTGAATAAAGTCCTCGAAGTCGACCGTTATCCTTTACCACGCATAGAAGACCTATTATCACGTTTGCATGGAGGCGAGAGATTTAGTAAAATTGATTTATCTCAAGCATACGCTCAATTTGAGTTAGACGAATCAAAAAAATTCACTGTTATTAATACCCATAAAGGTCTTTATGTACAAAACCGGCTAGTGTATGGTCTGTCGTCTAGCCCTGGCATTTTTCAAAAGCATTTAGAGCAATTATTAGCAGATCTACCCGGTGTAGGCGTGTTTTTGGATGACGTCATCATAACAGGCCCTGACAGCAGTAGCCACATCGAAAATTTGCGCAAAGTTTTTGAGCGACTTCAATCCAAGGGATTGCGAGTAAAGAGAGAAAAGTGTGTGTTCTTCGCCGAATCTGTCAATTATTTAGGACATATTATAAGTAAAGAGGGTGTTCATACTTGTCCGGAAAAAGTACAAGCGATTGTTAACACTCCTGTGCCATCTACTTTAACCGAGTTAAGAGCTTTCATAGGTTTAGTAATGTACTACGGTAAATTCGTGCAAGGTGTGAGTACAATACTGGCTCCATTATATCATCTATTGAAGTCAGGGGTAAAGTTTGAATGGAGCTCAGAATGTCAGAGATCATTCGAGGAGATTAAGAACAAGTTGAGTTCTGGTGAAGTATTGGCGCATTATTCACTAGATTTACCCGTAGTGTTGACTGCTGACGCGAGTGGCATCGGCGTTGGCGCCGTGATATCTCATATCACACCGGAGGGCGAGCGGCCGGTCGCATATGCGTCACGCACACTAACGCAGGCGGAGCGGGCTTATGCACAAATAGACAGAGAGGCGTTAGCGATCGTATATGGGGTAAAAAAATTCCACCAATACTTATACGGAAGAAAGTTCCTTTTGCGGACGGATCACAAGCCCTTAACGTACATATTAGGGAATCGAGTAGGGATACCTGTCATGGCAGCATCTCGTTTACAGCGCTGGGCAGTTTTGTTGTCAGGTTATAATTATGATATTGAATATGTTTCTACGCATAAAAATTGTGCCGATGCGTTATCACGTTTACCGCAACCGGTTCAAGGGCGGTCGTCAAGGACAGTTGAAGTCAGTTACATTAATTTTGTTGAAAATTTTCTCCCTATTACGAATGAGGACGTCAGGGCTGTGACTTCGAAAGATTTAGAACTAAGTCGTATTTATTCATATATTCAATCAGGGTGGCCAGCTTCTCGCCCGCAAGAGCTACTCGAGCCATATTATATCAAGCGTAACGAATTATATGTGGACCGGGGTTGCGTTATGTGGGGTTATAGGTTAGTTATACCTTCGACTTTAAGAAATAAGGTATTGAGGCAATTACATGCAAGTCACATGGGAATTGTAAAGACTAAATCTATAGCTAGGAGTTATGTGTGGTGGCCCAATATTGACGCGGACATAGAGGCCATGTGCAGGCAGTGCGAGACGTGCGCGGCGGAGGCTCAGGCACCACCGCGTGCGCCACCCCAGCCCTGGCAGTACCACACGCAGCCATGGACCAGGGTTCATGTGGATTTTCTGGGGCCGTTTAAGGGAAAAACGTTCCTAGTATTAGTAGATGCGAGCACTAAATGGTTGGAACTATTCGAGATGTCGAGAACGAACGCAATCTCTGTTATTAAAGTATTAAGGACTACGTTCGCGCGTTTCGGCTTACCTAAGGAATTAGTATCTGATCAGGGACCTCCCTTCACCAGTTCCGAGTTCAAAGATTTTTTAAATCATAATGGCATTCGGCAACAATTTTCACCGGTATACCACCCCTCATCAAACGGCGCAGCAGAAAATTCCGTAAAAATTTGTAAACAAGCCATAAAAAAGGCTATTAGGGATTCGGTTGATGTAGATGCTGCTTTGCAAACATTTTTGCTCAGTTATCGCAACAGTGTTCATAGCACCACGGGCGAGAGTCCAGCGATGCTCTTACAAAAACGATCATTACGGTCCCGATTAGATTTATTACGGAGTGTAAATGCGCTTACTGAGAAAGTACAGACAACTCAGAGGAAGCAGGTAGAATATGCAGGTGGGGTACAACGCTCGCTTGTGCCGGGGGAACCGGTATGGGCGCGGGAGTACGGTGCGGGAGACAGATGGGTAAAGGGAACGGTAGTAGATGGTGAGGGCTCCAGAAGGTATGTGGTTAGTAGAGACGACGGCCGACAGGTTGTTAGGCATGTGGATCAAATCAAGCGCAGATCCGGGTTGTTCAGTGTTCCATGCCCGGAGGAAAGTTCAGTAGAAAGGTCAGTCGGGGGTGAGATGGATGTCGTTTCACACTCAGCTGAGGAAATAAATGCGTCGTCGTCGACGTCCGGTAGTAACGAATTACTAAAGTCCGGTAATAACGAATTGCTAAAGCGGGATACCCAGCAGGACAGCTCAATTCAGTTGAGTGCTCCACATTCTTCATCACAAAGATCGCCCACTGAACCGTTGCAGACCCCTCGCAAGCGGTCCCGAAGACCTGTCGTTAGATTTAAGATAGATTAATTCATTTAATAGGTCATTGTTATTGTATACCTACAACTTGTTTGCCTATCCACTATCCAATTTACCAAACATAATTAAGAACCTGGGTAACATTATATCGCATCATAATAGCTATATCTGTATAAGGTATTGATTTTAGAAGGGAGGTGTAATGTCTAGAGATATATTCATTCCGATAAGTGGGTAGGCCATCCAAAATGTACCTAGCGCCAGTCGCAATATACGTGAACAAGTTGAAGCATCGTTTATTATTATTCCCTCGCTATTCCCTGTTTCCTGATATTTCCCATATACAAGGCAATGAAAAAGCTGATGAGATAGCAAAGCTAGCTGTAATATGTGGTGATAAGGTTCCCTTTAAAAATTATCCACAAGACCTTTTACTTCTCCCTAGTCGTGACATAAAGTCTAGGTGGTCAAATAGATGGTCAGTGTCTAGTAGACGGACATGATGTAATTATGCTAAATTCCAACCTGACATTCAAAGTAAACCCTGGTTTTTTAAATTCAAGTGCAACAGGAAAATTTGTAGTATAATATCTAGATTGAGATTCGGCCATTGCTCTTCTGCTGTCCATCTAAAGAAATTGAGGATTAAAGATTCTAATCTGCGAGTGTGGCATGGATGAAGCTGATTTAAACCATATTTTCTTTTCTTGCCCTTTATATGATCAAAATTCATTATTCAAGTCATTAGTACATTATAAATTCCCATTTCCCATCCATATAGATACATTTTGAGTAATATTAACAAAAATACCATTGAAATATTAACATCTTTTATAACCTTAAATAATATAAAACTGTAAGTAGTTCTGTATAAATTGATTTAAAAAGGTAGGTATGTAACATTCAGTTCACCTTGTGTTCATTATGTAAATATTGTATGTTTTGAATTCTGTAGATAGTATGTAGATAAAGATATTTTTCCTTTTGTTTCAGATGCAAAATTCAAAATTTCTCCGATTAAATTTATTTGTATCTCTTTTGACATGATGCTGGCAAAAATGTTCTAAACAATTGCCACAAAAAAAAAAAAGTTCAAGTAAGAATATCTTTGACTATAAGTTTATAGCAAAGTGAATGATACAGTGCTTTGATATGTCTCAAAAGTGAGTACCTTTAAAGAGCTTTGGAATATTCAAGAAACAGATCATTCCTTTTTTCAGACAGATCATTTCCGTTGACAGTATTATATTATATTAAAGACACTTTATATTTTTAGCATTAAAATACTGCCAGGAGCGACAGTGTGTGAGGACTGTACCCTGGAAGGCGACATTACCATTGGTGGTGGGACTGTGATTCATCCGCGAGTCACCATCATAGCTGATGGCGGCCCTATTATCATAGCTGAGTACTGTATTATTGAAGAATATTCTACCATTATTCATAAGTAAGTTTTACTTATTAACCTAACATTGTCAAAAATCCAATATGTACCATTAGAATATTGCTTTGTTGCTCTAATATAAAATTTTACCAAAACAACTAAAGCCATGTTTTAAAGGACAGATATTTGTCTATATTTCAGTCTTTACTGGTGTCTATGTTGATTCTGGTTGAATATCAACTTTCTAATGTAGAGATTACTTAGCACTCCATTAGTGTCAGGTCTATTACATTTCAGGGGAAGAATAGTACAGATAAGAATAGAGCTGTTAGGCACTGTAGACCCAGGTGGAATGTCAAAAAGGCAGCTTTTATGATTAAAAACTTGAATTCTTGTGTATGTAGAGTAGTATTGCATATCTGATGTTCACCTATGCCCGCAAGTGGGTTAATTTTTTGTTTGTAAATCATTATGCTTTTTTTAGGGTTCTGTACTCAAAGGTTAAAATTGAACTCTTTTAGGGTGAAATGCAAAATAGATGTGAGACCGTAACGAAATAGTAACTAAACTGTTATATAAAAATTAGTAACGAAATTGTAACGAAACTGATAAGTAAGGCGTAGGTCACATGTCCTAAAAAACTGTAAATACTGATACAAATGTAGATCAATAATAAATAAAATCAATCGTGATGCATTAGTCTCGCTAAAACTAGAATAAAGCTGGACTAATATGAATTATTGTTTTGTTTTCTTGTTCCTTGGTTATAAGTTATAATACAGGGGTAGTAGATAGATAAAGCTAGTAGGTATTGGGTAGGTGTAGAGTTGAATAAACACGCGAACGAAGTCGCACCGACGAGCCGCCGCTCCAACTAGTAGCGACAAAAAATAATAAAAGTTAAAGTTTTTCTAAAATGAAATATTAGTACGTATCATTAAAAAATACAATAGATTAGATAGCGATAAGACCGCCGTTTATAAATGTAATATAATAATTTCTGGAATATGGCCAGAAATAAAACGTTTAATAAGTTAAAGTAATTTTATTTCTGTAATTCAACAGAGCGCACAAACAAGTAGTAATACCGCGATGACAGACGAGGCTAGAGAGAGAGAGCTATAGATAAGATATATGTTTGTTTCATGTTTTCATTTACATGCTGACACTCCCACGAAATGAATACATACTTTCTTAATTAAATTTTTATACAATTTAAAATTAAATCTGAACATATCTACTTCTTATAACTACTAGGCAGTGCTTTAATTCCCAAAGAACATCTCAGATATTCAAATTGAAGTCTAGGAATGGCTTTCGTGAATATATCTGCCACTTGATTGTTTGTATTTACATATTCAACACTAATGCTACCATCATTATATTTTTATCTAATATAATGTAGTTTAATATCTAAATGCTTGGTACGTTTATGTAAGGTTTCATTTTTAATCAGCTTTATGGTACTTTGGTGTCTATGTACAAAGTTACACACTTCTTGTTAGAAATAATGCATAAGGCTGATAGCAAGAATTTTATCCACACAATTTCTTTAACAGCTTGACAAGCTGAAACATACTCAGCTTCACAAGTTGATGATGTAACAAAACTTTGTTTTTGCGATGCCCATGTGACTGCTCTATTGTTAATCATTAATACATAGCCACTTATTGACTTACGTGTATCTATATCACTAGCAAAATCAGAGTCTGAATAACATTTAACATTTAAATCTTCACAACAATTATACAGAATACCTAGTGACTTTGTATGCTTTAGATATTTAAGTATTCTTTTTACAGCATTCCAATGAGACTCATTATGATTTTCAGTATAGCGACTTACAATGTTTACAGCATACATAATGTCTGGTCGAGAGACCACAGCAAGATAAATAAGAGCACCAACTGCCTCTCTATAGGGCACACTTTGCTCACACTGGCTTTCGGGCTTACACAGTTTCACATTAGGGTCAGCTGGGATGCAAACATCATAAGCCTCAGTTAGTTTGAACTTTTTAAGTAGTGACTCTACATACTTTGTTTGATGAACAAAAATAGAATTCTCTGTGTGCTCTATTTGCATACCAACAAAACACTTTACATTTTCTGTAATTACAATATTTAGGTTTTCTTTCAAAACAATCAGAAAATTATATATTAAGTTAACATTTTTACAAAGTACAAGACCGTCATCAACATACAAAAAGAGATATATGTCCTGGTTATATTTGTTTGAAATAAATGTACATTTATCTACTTCACAACTAACAAAGCCAAATTTTTTAAAATTGACAGAAATTTTTGATTCCAGCACCGTGGTGCTTGTTTTAAGCCATACAATGATTTAATTAGCTTACAAACATAACCATTCTTATTTATTCTTATTCTTATTCTACTTGGGGGCGATAAGTCCTGCACTGACGTCCCGCTTGGGGTGTTTTGTGCATTTCCCCCGCCAGCTTCTACCCAAGCCATCCCAACTCCTTAAAGTAGCGGAGAAGGACTCTGGGTCGCTGGCATAGCTGCTCCAGTGGCGTATGTGGTGGTGGTAAAGATTTCGTTGGTGAGAATGGCTCACGTAGTCCCGTTTCAACTCTTATTTGTTCCGTGGCTTCACAGTGCAACAGCACGTGCTCGACGGTCTCTTCTTCACGCATACAGCCTCTACATAGAGGACTGTCTGTTGCTCCAGTTTTATGCAGAAAGTAGTTCAGGTTACAGTGACCTGTAACTAGACCTACAACAAGGCGCAATTGATCCCGCTGTAGCTTTAGCAGGTTATTTGTCAGCTTATTGTTTAGAGTTGGAAACATGGCCTTTGCATGTTTACAGTCTTCTAACTTATCCCACAGGTCTTGTTGTTCTCTCTCGGTGTGACGACGCAAAAGTTCTCGTATTTCCATTGCTGATGGCTTGCAAAGGCTCTTTGCGTCATCACATACCTGTTTTTTTGCCCCGTCTTTGGCTAGAGTATCTGCCATGGTGTTACCCGAGCACATGTTATGTCCTTTCATCCATGTTATAATTACCTTGTAATTTTTTGATAGTTTTTGTAGGGCAGCATGGCACTCAGCAATAACTCTAGACCTGCTTACTGGTTTTCTGAGTGCATATATTACTGCCGCACTGTCCGTAGTGAAAAGTAGGAATTTATCCTCATGCTCACTTTCTAAATTGGGTGTTATTTCTAGACGTAATATTGCCCTCGCAGCTAGCAGTAGGCCCATTGCCTCTGATTGCATTACTGTTGTCGTCTTATACAGTCCTTTTGAGCCGAAGATTCCAAGTTCCGGTGAGTAGTAGCCACAGCCTACACCTGTTTTGTTTTTCGCACCATCTGTGTAAATATTGTATGACGGTGATAAGTCTCCCATAGTGCGGCTTTCAGTAACCAGCTCGTACTTTTTGTTGTCAAGGTAGGTGCTCGCTATTTTGTCAGTGCCTTGCCTCGATTCGGGTATTATTCTCTAGTATTCGGCAATGATTTGTGATTTGTCCCGTGCCTATCCACTGGTCAGTTGACTTTATCCTTAGGGCTGCAGCCATCGCCTCTTGCTGAATATGAAGATGCAATGGCGTCAGGCCCAGGATCGCATCAAGGGCAACTGATGGTGTTGATTTTTTTTTTTTTTTTTTTTTTTTTAATTATTAACACATTCTATACACTACAGACTCGTGGTCCGTACACTTGTTTGATTTTGTTTCACTTAAATACATTTCTTAATTTTACATCATTCTCCAGCTTATCAATATTCCTCCTGAAGGGAAGTTAGCCTAATGTTAGTTATAAATTATATTTATATAATATTTTCTCCTTATATCTAGTTTGTATAGTAGTATACTACGTTATTCAGTATGTCGTTGAGGGTCCGGCCACAGATTCCGCCGATGCCCTTGATGTTTTGATAAGAGCCTCCACGATCTCTTCGTTTCTGTTTCGTATTGCCATTTTTAGGTTGTGATCGACTATGTTTTTATAGTTTGCCTCTGTTGCCCGCCTGACGAAGCCTCCAATGGCGTCCGAGCTGTCATCGGTATAGTAAACGCAGCATTTTGTATGGCGTGACACTGCTACTACCGCATGAGAAACACTGTCTCGGAGCTTGGTGACTCTTTCCCTCATCTGTATGATGATTACCGACTCATAAGTCAATCCCTGCGCTTCGTGTACGGTTAAGGTGCAGGACCCTGAACCAGACCCATATCCTTTGCTGACAAGGGAGGCTTTTTCCTCCTGCGTCAGCACTAGATAGAGGGTGTTCTGGAGGTCAGTTGGTATATTTGCACCTGTATAACGTTCTAGCTTCAGGGAATGAACCTGGGATCGCGATGAGTAAATGCCCGTGTACACCTCGCTGAGGGCGTATGCCACATCCAAGGGGTTTCGGTGGGTGCAGAACAGTTGTTGACTAATGGAAACCAATGTCTTTGGACTACTGTACCTTATATCGAAGAGGTTCTCTCTGTCAATATAGGGCAGTTGGTTGACATCTCCGATGATGACGACATCCTCAGCCTCCAGCAACCGTGCAGCCATTATGATGGCCCCAAAATGGTTCATGTGAGCTTCGTCTATTAAAAGACGTTTTTCTCTACGCTCCATGAACCCATTGGCCAATATGGAGGCCAAGGTACGCACTTTGGATTTTACTCCGTCGCCGATGCGTTGTGCTACCTTGTCTCGCAGATCTTTGGCTGCTTCGGTTGTAGTGGTGACTAGGATGTCCTTTTCAGCATCGAAATTGTCAACTATCCAAGTTGTTTTCCCACATCCTGGAACCCCATTTATCCATGTGATGTTTGGCATCGTCCATATCTCACGTGCTGCTGCTGGATCAAGTGCCCCCGATATGGTTTTAGCCATATCGAGGATTTTCTCCTGCAGCATTATTTTTGTGCACCGGGCTGTTACGACGATGGGATCGTTTGGTGGTGTATGAAAGATGTTTCGGCCGGTGCGGTGCGTTTCGCTTTCATTCAGTTTGACAAAACCTCCAGTGGAGCTGAATGCGGCCATATACCGACCTGACATTGTTCCCTTTATGACTCGGGAAGTGTCATTGTCATATATGGCCGCCTCCGCCTCCACAAGCCTCACGTCCAACAAACCCTCACTTTCCCAGCAATATGCTTGCATGATGTTTTTGCAAGTTGCCAGGTTTACATCTCGCGAAGCTTTTTCAATCGCTAGAAACTCGAGGAATGCGTTGATCGCGAAGTCTATAGGTTTTGTCGTCGGAATGTAGCTGGGTGGGCCGACCTGCCCCTTGTCGGCTCTATTACGTTGTGTTTGAGGCTTTACGGATTTTTGGCGTGGTCTACAGAAATCTTCAACGGCGGCTGCCTGTCTTTCCGCCGTTTTTGAGAGCTTATCCCGTATTCCATAGACTGCAGCACCGACGATGTTCATGAAGGTGCTTTTTGTTCGGTCAGCTTTCTCTTTCGACTTGGCCTCTTGCTTAGCCTTTAATTTTCTGGCTTCGAGTTTTTGTTGATGGCGCTCAGACCCAGTTTGCGTAGCCGAATGCGGCTGGAGGTTCCCCGTAGAGTCGGTGGGTGAGATCACAGTGGGTGCTTTGAGGAAGCTGAGGTCTTGTTCTCTATCCTCATAAGCTATGACTTCATGATATTTAGAAGCTTTTATGCATCCTATGTGATCTGCGATCTCTCCTCTTTCGTATTCGACTACCATTGCGTCTACGCTAATTTTGCGTGGTGTTATGCTAGCACCTTCTTCAATCTCTCCAAGCTTCGAGAGCACTTCATCCGCCATCGCAAAAGGAGTTTTTCTGCCCCAGTCGATCAGTGCTATCGTTTTGTTTCGCGATCGCACTAAGCGACATTGGCAGCCGGCCAGAGTCGTCTCGGGTAACTCTTTATATCTCCTACGTTTAATAGTGGTTTTTGTAGTGCTCCCGTTGAGCAATGCGGCCAGTCCGGGTGAGATTGCAATGCGGTTTTTCTTATTTACGATGCAGTAGCTGATTCCGAGGCGTTCAGTGTTGCTGTCAATGAAAAGGGCCACCCCACGAACTCTGATGCTAGGCTTGCCCCTCTCACCGAACTCCAAGAATTCGTCTAGTGGAGTTCGCTCTGGGGAGGCTCGCCGTACATCGGGTCCGCGGCTTGTAGCGGTGTTGTGTTCGGTAGATGGTGTTAATTTTATACAGCTGCTGATCAGCGAGCAAGCCAATCTTTGGGTTTGCTGCAGTTTCTTTATTGTAGTCACCAGTTTTGTTTGTGGCCACCACACTAGGCAGCCGTAGGTGAGGACAGGTCGTACTATGACTGTTTAGATCCATCGACAGAGCTTCGGTTTAAGACCCCAGTCTTTCCCTACTGCTCTAGTGCTTTGCATCAAAATTTTTGTAGCTTTTGTTGTGATATGTTCAAGGTGTTTTCCCCACAAAAGCTTACTGTCTAGCCAAATCCCTAGATATTTAACCTCCTTACTTAAGATCAATTTTGTTCCAAACAGCGTGGGAAGCTTGAGATTCCCTAACTTAGTTTTCCGTGTAAACATAATTAACTCTGTCTTCTGTGGGTTTACAGACAGACTGTGGCGTTGACACCATTTCTCAACTACGCGAAATGCGTTCTGCATTTTTTCGCATAGCGTTGCCTCAAATAGCCCAGATACCATTATGACTAGGTCATCAGCGTATCCTATGGTGACTATGCCATCCTTGTTCAGGAGTTCAACCAGTTCATTCACCACTACTACCCATAGCAGTGGTGACAAAACCCCCCCTGTGGGCATCCTCGCGTTACACGACAGCGAGTTGTCCCCGAGGTTTCTATACTCGCTGCTCTCTTGGAGAGCATGTTGTTGACGAAAGTGTTCACCTTTTCATCAACACCCCTGTTTCTCAGTCCGTGATTGATACTGGAAAAGGTGGTTCTATCAAAGGCCCCTTCAATGTCAATAAAAGTAGCTAAGCAGGACTGCTTACTCTCTAGTGCCGATTCAATCTTATATACCACATGGTGGAGAGCAGTCTCTGTAGACTTGCCCGATTGATAGGCGTGTTGATTTTTGTGGACGGGGTTTTCCGCTAAAGGTCCACTTCTTAAGTATTTATCACAAAGTCGCTCTAGAGTTTTTAACATAAATGAGCTTAGGCTTATCGGCCTGTATGACTTTGGGTTTGTGTAATCTGTTTTACCTGGTTTTGGTATAAATACAACTTTGATTTCCCGCCATGATTTAGGTATGTATTTCCATGCTAGACATGACCTAAAAATGGCCAAGAGGTGAGTTTTAATCTTGTTGAGACTCCACTGCAGCAGCGCTGGGAAGATTCCATCAGTTCCGGGAGCTTTAAATGGCTGGAAGGTACTTACCGCCCATAACAGAGCTTCTTCCGTTACAATTTTGTCCGCAAAGGCCCAGTCTTCAATGCCCGGCTTCTGCATAGTTTCTGTTTCCCATTCCCCTTCATTGTCTATCCGACAATCTGGAAAGTGGGTTTGTAAGAGAAGTTCACTGTTCCTGGTCTGATATTGTGTAAGATCCGTCGGACTTCTTCAACGTTCCTAGCTTTGCATGGTTGTCGCTAGATAGTACTTTTCTAAGTCTACCAGTCTCACTTTCGGATTGTATAGAGTTGCTGTATTTTTTCCACGATTTCTTCCGACTCTATTCAACTGTAATTTTGAATCGATGCCGTGTTTTTCTATATTCTTGCCAATCTTCATCAAGGTTGGTGTTCATTGCTCGGTTGAAATGGTGTCTCATTTTTTTCCTCACTTTGCGGAGTTCTTTGTTCCACCATTTATCCTTTTTGTTCAGTATCTTAGTACTTTCCCTTTTTAATGGACTAGATTTTTCGTAGCTTTCCTTTAAGGAGTGTACTACGAGATCCATAGTCTCTTCAATATTTTGTGGCGCCAACTCTGAACTCGTCAACTTGAGGCACTGTCTCTAGTGCCTTCTCTAAGGTTTCTCTGAAGAGTGTTCTGTCAGTATTCTTGGGGTTTCTGTAGGTGCGTGGTTCATGCTTTCTTACTTGTAAGCTGAACCTTATCCTTCTATGGTCCGATCCCGAAACCTCATTTGTTGCTACTCGCCAGTCGTTTATTGTCTCTGCAATTCCGCTGGTAGCTAAAGTGATATCAACTATAGTTCTGGCGTTGGACCTAACATAAGTGGGTTCAGTGCCTCTATTCAGAACTTGGAGATTGTTTCGAAGGATAAACTCTAATAAATCCTTACCTCTATCGTTTGTGTCTGGGCTTCCCCAAAGGAAACAATGGGCATTACCATCGCAGCTCATCACACATTCTAGTTTGTTTACTGCACAGAAGTGCAGCAACTCTTCAACTGCTGGAGGTGGTGCTTCTGCCTCGATATCCATGTAAACCGAGGCCACTACAATGGTGCTATGTGGCCCTTGCAGTCCCGTCTCCAGCTTTACTGCCGTAAGATCGTCGTTACATAAATGTGTTATCATTGATGCTTTGTATAAATTAGGTACATAGACAAATGTCCGCGTTTTGACATACACAGGGGGAGTGAACAAATTGCCCCGTAGAGCATTGAAGCCACTTACCTTTCCACGACTTAGGTATGGTTCCTGGACCAGTGCTATGGTGTTTGGCTGTTCTTCTAGGGTTCTTCGCAGAGCGGCGAAACCTGAGACGCTGTGTTGGAGGTTAGCTTGGATAATATTAATTTTACAATTAGAATCCTGCCTATTATAAATGCCAGCCGCATTCGCGGTTGAGTTATGAGAATTACAGCTTTGGTTATTTTTTTTATGCGAATCCATTTTTAAGGAAAAGCCCTACTTGCTACGTAATTTTATATTTTTTTTTTTATTAGTGTTGGCGATCGAGAAGCGATTCGCACACTTTAAATTTTATTTGGGTTTGTCGAAGGAGTCCGAGCACGTTCCCCTTCCATGGTAGACGACGCCGGCGAGAAAATATTGAGGCCCATTATGTCCCCAAAATTCCATCGTCATCGTCGTCCCCCACTTCCAGCAGACGGTCTACCTCCTCCTTCGACCAACCCTTCTCCTTGGTGAGCTCCACGTCCGCACCGGTGACGGCGGGCGCAGACGGTCCCGGCCTGCCAATGACGGCCGCGTCAACCGCGTCACCAGCACCACACGACACCACCGGCGCCGCCACGGAGCCCCCAAGTCTGTATCTTCTAACCTTAACGAAGACCGTCGCCGACATGTAATGCAGACGACAGCCCTCATCTTGGAGAATTGTTAAGTCCTCGGGAGGGACGCCCATCACAAGTATGTGATTGAAGGTATCGCCCATAGGGCGTGCTTGATGGGTGAAGAGTTGCCACCTCTCCACACCAACTCCCGGATTTTGAGCGATAAGAGTATTAATAATAAGGTCTGGCCTATTGACAAGCTCCTGTCGTCCCCGCCCAAAGTCCGGGATAAAAATGACGCCCGTATGATACTTGGGTACCTTGCTTTCCGGGACGACTATGCAACCACCCGACCCCTCCCACAGTAGTGGCAGCTGCTCCACTGTAGAGGTCAGCCAGGCGAGTGCATAATCGTCCCGGGCTGTGTATCTAACGCCGCCGCGAAACGGTCTCGGCAGCGACGTGAACCGAGGCAGAGTCGTGTCTCGGCTAAAGCCGCTTTCAAGTAGCTTGCCAAGAATCGCCTCATCAACGGCCTTCCTAACGTGGACAACGTGTAGGTCGTTCATTTTTACTTGATTGCGGTCTAAGACCACAACACTAAAACCTGATTTGGCCGCTTCCGAATAAGTCGGCCTATCTGCTGTGATGGAAGGGTTGGTGGCTTGAGGCGCGAGAGCGACAGCGGCGGTTCCACCCTCCAAGCACAGCTTTTTGTCCACCACGGCTTGGGTAGGGGACACAAAGTCTGTGCTACGCTGCCTCTTCGCGCCCGGAGTCACATCCTCCCCCTGAAGGTTTACGTCCGCGGTGTCATCGGTACCGGTCGTATCTCCTCTACATCCCTCAGCCACTGCGCGCCCCTTCTTTCCCTTACCTTTGCCCTTGCCGGTAAACTGGCCTGAGCTCGGGTTGTGTCCGGAAGGGGTGCGGGCCGAATACGTAACCGCATCCGCAGACACCGCGTTATTTCGGGTTGCGAGATCTGGGACCGTGTTGGCGTGAGCTTCGTGATGAACTCCCGCGGCAGCGCACGGGTCGATACGGGCCATGCACGCCACGACAGAAGGCGCAAGCGCCGACGTGCCGGGGAGGTGCACGACTCCTTCCCGCTGTTGCTGCCGGAAGATCGAGTCCATCAACTCAGCGTCACGCTTCCTACGTTCCCGTTGTTTCGCTTTGCGGCTTTTGCCGCTCTTTGAGCTTTGGGCGGTATCAGTAGGCATATATGGCTTTCTAATACCTCGCCCGGTGCCTGCCAACACAGCGTGCGGTCCTGCCGTGTTTTCGCCCTTTCTTCTCAGCTGCTCCCTCTTGCTGTAATTATGACGCGCTACATGGTCTCCGAGCACTGGTCCAGGCCCTGGAGGTACCGACGTCTTCGTCTCCGTCATCATCGGTCCAGTAGTAGCTGCAACAAGCGAAGCCTGGGACACCACCCCGCCGTTGCCTTCGGTAGCCAATTTCACACCCTCCGGCCCGGGAACCAAAGGGCGCCGGGTGCTGGCCGGGTCACATGGCATCTCAATATTTTTTTGTGAACCTTTCATTTTAATTGTTTTAATTCTGTGGAGCAGAGTGTTGATTAGTGGGCGCAAAGCGATGGTGAAGACAATTGCCCAAGCTGTCTTCCCCTGATGTTTCGCATGTTGTTGTAGAAGCAGCCACCTGAGAGAAACACAGTCGCGGGCTCCTTCCTCAACAACACACTGGCCACAGGCTGCCCGGAGGGGAAGTGTTGCTCGGCATATCACCGGATGAGATAGCATACCGAACCACACTTCCCCCCTCAGTGCCCTCCCTCTTTATCCGGGCTTGGGACCGGCCCCATACCTAGATATTGTGCTGTAAGCGAAAGCAGTGCACAGCGGATGATAAGCAATAACTAAATATGGAGGCGAGGTTTCTAAATATGGAGGCGAGGTTACTAAACATGACCATTAGCATTAGTTAATCCTTCCGGTGGCAGCATATAAATATCTTCTTCAATTTGACCATACAAGAAAGCAGTTGTAACATCAAACTGCTTCATTTCTTAATTCAACTGCGCTGCCAGCGAAAGCATTACTCTTACAGTGTCATAGCGAACAGTAGGTGAGAAAGTCTCTGAATAATCAATACCAGCTCCCACGTATTGTTGACATCATGAGCACTGAGCTCTTCTTGTATAGAAGCTGCCCACGACTTTGAATTTGGTGATAACATTGCATCTTGGTATGTTGAAGGAATATCAACCTCAACAAGAAGTGCTTCTGCTTTAGTCAGGTGTAATAAGCTGTCCTCTGTATCTTCATAAAGGTCCTCAGAAGACTGCCTCTGCTGCACGCTTTGTGCAAAGTCTTTAAAATCCTTAGCATCAAATACACTATGTTTAGATACATCCAGTTGCTTAGACATCTCCTTGTCATCATGTGGAGTACTAAACTCTATTTGTTTTGATATCTGTGTAGGGCTGTGTTTATCGTCTAGCGGTAACAAATAGACATCCTTGTCTATTTTTCTATCACATTCAACTTTACAATTCTCATCAAAGAGTACATCTCGAGAGATTTGTATTTTCTTTGTACTCAGATCCATTAATCGATAGTTATCAGAGATGCCATCATATCCAACAAGAGTTATTTTCTTGCTCTTTGGTTGCAGCTTGTTACGCTTTTCTTTTGGTATGTGAACAAAAGCAGTAGTTCCAAAAGGTTGTAAGTGAAGGATGTTAGGCTTCTGTCCAGTCCATTTTTCATGTGGAGAAGCTCCTTCTCTTTCACGACGATTGTATAAGTAAGCTGCTGTGTTCACAGCTTCAGCCCATAGGTTCACAGGTAACTTACTATCAAACAACATTGATCGAGCTGATTCCATGAGAGTTCTGTTCATCCTTTCACTACAGCCATTTTGTTGAGGCTTATAGGGTGCTGTATGGTATAACTCAATTCCATGAGATTTTGCAAACTCTTGAAAATGTTGACATGTGTATTCTTTTCCATTATCTGAATGCAATGACTTGATTGTGATATTATGTTTACTTTCATGTATACATAATATCACAATCAGTATGTAGTACTCTTTCGCAGCGTGTGTGTAGTACTCTTTAAATGATTTTAATTTTTTTTATTTATTTAATAGGTTCACAAAACTGGTTGTTACACAATGCTTACATAAATTACAAATTATTATATCTTTCTCATGTGAACAGCCTTCTCGATGTGAACACAACATGCTTAAATAAAATTACACTCACTAACCTAAATAATAGACTAACTTGAATTTAAATGTACCTACACTTATGGAGAAAATGTTTGAAAATACAAAAAAAAAAAAAATTAGTTACTTATACTAAACGTTAGAATTTTAACAATTAAATATGAATGTTTGTTGTACACAATGATAAAATAAGGTATATAACTAAACAACTATATTAACACAACGTAGAAAAAAAATGTTTAATTATATTTGTCGATGTATTGAAGATATCGACGTCATGATCAATATCATTATAAGCGGAACTCATTCTGTAGACTGGCTTATGGTGACCATGGTTAGTACGACAAAAAGGGAGCGTAAATGTCATTCTATTTTTAGTTCTGCTTGAAGATCGTGGTATTGAAAAGCAAAATCTTTCTAAAAGAGTTGGGTAGTCAATAAGGCCGGTAATAATTTTGTATAAAAAGCAAACATCAGTAATTTTACGTCTTATTTCAAGCGAAGTTATGTTATAAAAATTAAGTCTTGCGTCGTAAGAAGTAAGGTCAAGACGGCGGTGATCATTGTAACTAAGATGATATAAAAATCTCTTTTGCAAAGACTCCAATCTATTTACGTGTACTTTATAGCTCGGATTCCACACTGGGCTACAATACTCTAGCAAACTACGGACATAGGAATTGAATAAAAGTATGGAGACACTTGGATCTCTAAACATTTTTGTTTTCCGAATAACAAAACCAGATATTTTAGTCCCTCTTTTAACAATATCATCAATATGTTGCCGAAATTGTAATTTGTTGTCCATAATAACACCCAAATCGCGGATGCTTGAAACTTCAGAAAGCTCAGTGTTGTTGATAAAGTACGAAACGATTAAAGAATGTTGTTTTCGAGAGAATTTGATGTGAAAACACTTCGAGGCGTTCATTTTCATTTTGTTACTAAAGCACCATTCATTAATAACGTCTAAATCTTGCTGTAATGTGACCGTGTCAATTGGGTTTTTAATTACTCTGTATACTTTGAGATCGTCTGCAAATAGTTTATATCTAGACTTAATGGCATTGCACAAATCGTTTATGAAAAGTATAAAGAAAAGGGGACCCAGATGGGAGCCTTGTGGCACACCAGATGGGACATGCTTTGCCTTCGATAGAAATCCTCTTACTTTTACCAATTGTGAGCGGTTACTTAAATATGATTCACACCATCTCAAAAGGGAACCACATATTCCTGCATGCCCTAGTTTTTGAATTAACAGACGGTGATCAACTACATCAAATGCTTTTGAAAAATCTGTATATATTGCATGAACTTCTAAGTTAGCTTCAAGTGCTTCTGATATATCACATGCGTAATCCAAAAGATTAGATGCAGTTGACCTACCTGGCAAGAATCCGTGCTGATGGGGATTAATTATAGGCTTTAAATATGAATATAATACTTTTTGCACCAGTGATTCGAATAACTTTCCGAATGCTGAAAGAATCGAAATTGGTCTATAGTTCGATACGTCACACTCGTCTCCTTTTTTTAAAATCGGTGTCACGTGAGCAATTTTCCATTTTGTTGGAAAAAATCCCACAGACAGAGATTTATTAAAAATTATGCTCAATGGTTTGGCTAATTGAGCTGCGCAGTTTTTAAGAAAAATTGGCGGTATCATGTCTGGCCCTGGACCTTTATTTATATTCACTAGCATAAGTGATTTAAGAACTTCCATTTCACTAAAAGAAAACGTACTGAAAGATAAATTTACAACACTGCTAACAGAAGTTGACACATTTGTTGTTTCTGTACTAAAAATGGAATGAAAATACGTGGAAAAAAGTTCACTGATTTCCTGACCTCCATTGGCGCGATAATTATCTAAAAACATTTCATCAGGAATATCTGAACTGTTCGCTTTTAGGGATTTAATAAATTTCCAAAAATACTTAGGATCTTTTTTGATGCATTGTTTAGCGTTACTTGTGAATCTCTTATAGCACTCTTGAATCATTAAATCACAACGGCCTCTGAAAATATCGTACGTGATTTTATCCCTAGGATTATTATATTTAATATATTTGCGATGATATTTGGCCTTTTCTTTAAGGGCTTTCAAAAGAGATTTACTAAACCAGAAAGGGTATGTACTTTGTTTTTTTCGGTAAAAGGTATAAACTTCAAATATAAAAATTCGGTAAAAGATTTAATACATCACTCTTACATTTTACAAAGTACACAACACAGTACCTGGATAGTTTGTCAATAAATGTCACAAAGTAACTCCACCCACTGAGGCTACTGGCATTGGACCACAAATATCACTGTATACTTTGTCTCCAACTTGACTAGCTGCTCCATGAGATAACTTAAATGGCAGACGGTGCTGTTTGCCTAATAAACAGGATTCACACAGAAAATTCTTCACATCTTCTGTTTTCACACCTTTTATTACTCCACTTCGCACCATTTGCATTAAAGTGTTTAAACTTGCATGTCCTAAACGCCTGTGCCACTGATTGAGATCACAATTTACTATGTTGGCTTCTTGTACTTACATAAATAGTTTCAAATAGTGGCTTGTACAGATTGTTATTGCAGTCCTTTTGAGCTGATGCCACTAGGTGTCCATTCTTGTTATAAATTTTTGCACTTGAATGTTCCTTAACTATTTTGTATCCTTTCGAAGTTATAACTCCCTCAGAGAACAAGTTTTTACATAACTTTGGCACATAATATACATTGTTGATTGTTGAATCAACCCATTCACCACTCACAAACTTTTTTATAAGAACAGTTCCTTGACCTTTGACTTGTAACACTGTGCCATTTCCCAAGCGTACATTCGACTCTATTGGCATGAACTCTGTAAACACTTCACGAATGTAGCTCATTTGTGCCGAGGCGCCGCTGTCTAAGATCCAAACATTTTTCTCATTCAGTGTTATGTTAGCTTCTACATTTGTGACAAACGCCGATTTCTCATGTGATGAAGGCTGATTAGTTTGTAATATACAATCACGAGCAAAGTGACCTCTCTTCTGGCATTTGAAACACTTAAAACGTGGTTTCTTTTTGTCTTTTTTAGTAACTGACAATGCTGAGACCTCTTCATAGTTTTTTAAACTTGACTCTTCATCAATCAATCTCGCAGTTAGGTTATTCAGTGTTTGTTTTTTATCATCCAATGATAACCACGCATGACGTAAACTTCGATAACTTTCAGGCAGTGATCCTAATATTTTAGTGATCATGCATGACTCGGAAATACTTTCACCTGCATTTCGAAGTTCTTGCACTAGGTTTTGCACTTTGGAAATTATATTGCAATGGATTCGCCTTGTGACATTTTAAGGCTATGAAACTTTTCATGCAGTATCAATTTGACATTTTCACTCTTTTGTTCATAAATAGATTCAAGCTTATCGAAGATTTCCTTGGCTGTGTTGCAAGTTTCTATGAGACTAATCTGCGATAACTCAATTGACGCTGTGGTTAGAAACATTGCTTTGGCGTCATCTTGACTCCATTTTTGGTTGCTCAACTTATCGGCGCCCTTTGCATTATCAGGCTCCTCCGATAAATGGCTTTCCAGACCCTTTGCTCTTAGCGCACTTTTTAGTTGAAACTTCCACTGATGAAATCCGACTCCATCAAAACGCCGAATCGCGGCTGTTGAAATGGCGTCCATTGCATACGCGAACACACACGTGCTACAAAAGTTTATTCGTCGTAGAACTATTCGAACTTTTACTATCACGCTCGTTTTTTACCACTCGCGTATTTCTGGGCCATAACCTGCTGGAATATGGCCAGAAATAAAACGTTTAATAAGTTAAAGTAATTTTAGTTCTGTAATTCAACAGAGCGCACAAACAAGTAGTAATACCTATTGGTGGATAATATAGCATCTAGCGCCATAGCATAGCGCGTTATTGCCTTGTAGCGCATACAGCGCGCTATGTATATATTCTCTTCGCGCTATAAATATAACGTTTAGCATCAAGCGTCCACTAACGTGGCTGGGTAGGCCTATAACGCGGATATGCGCAAAGCGTGTTAACGCGACCGAAAGCGCGCGATGACTGAAGCTTGGCGCTATCACGCTATGCCGCTTATGTTGATCGTTTCATCATAGTCCCCGCCCCGCAGTCCTGGCGTTTACTCGTTTCCCTGCTGCTGTTGCACCGTGGAACTCGTTGTCTTTCCTTCCTGGGGTCGCATTCCGTCTCCTATGGTTCGCTTGGGGCAATTAGATCTAAGATGGCCCCTTTCCCCACAGTCGTAGCATCGAGGACTGAATCTTTGCTGATTGTCGCGAGAAGGTCGTGTGGCGACCTCTCGAATACGATGTGATCGATGATCCTGCCGTACAGCTTCTACCTCCAAAGCATGGACTAGTGCATCTTTCAAAGATTCGTGATGCCCCAGCCTTACTGCAGCCCTCACTTCTATGTCACGAATCCCGTCGATGAACGCTTGGAGTAGATTTCCATCTATGAGCGCTGGTGATGTCTGGTACGCCTTCCGTACGAGCTTCTCCACTTCCAGAGCCCACTGCTGTAGATTCTCACTGCTTCGCTGGGTTCTATCTTTGAGCTGGGCTCGGAACACATGCTCCAAATGAGCATCACCGAAGCGAGATTCCAATGCCTCCAGGAGTTGGTCATAAGCTATGTCTTTTCCAAGGGCCTCCAGAACTGTTAAGGCTTTGTCACGAAGTCCCAGAGTAAGCGCTGTCATAGTTTGATCTTTAGTCCAACCGTTGGCCTTCACAACGGCTTCTAACTGAATTTTGTAGGCCGACCTCGAAGAGGATCCGTCGAATGGTGGTACTTTAAATCCTCGTGGTGATGGTACAGGTGCAGGTGCTGACGCCGGTAATCCAGCTCCAGTTTTTAAAACGCCCAGCGTTTTTGCATGTTATCCATTCTGGCTTCCATTTTCTCAAAGCGGTCCTCATGTTGGTGGACCTGCTCTTCCACCACTTGGAGTTTCTTCCCGAACGTTACGTGCAGGTCTTTCATCAGAAGAGTCTGCTCCTCCTGGCGACGGGTCTGTTCCTTAGCCTGCTCCTCCTGGGGGCGGGCCTGCTCTTCCTGCCGTCGGGCTTGCTCTGCTTTGTCACGGGCCTGTTCCTCTTTGTCTAAGCGCCGCTGTTCCTCCTGGCGGCGGGCCTGCTCCTGAAGCGTCGCCATCAGTGCAGCAAAGTCAGGCGCAGCTGGAGCAGCCATAGTCGAAGGTTTTATTAAAACTTTCGTAAGTAGTTAACATATTTAATAATATTGTCACCGATTTCACTTACGTTAAAAACAGTCGAGAAGCTCGATCTCGACCGGTTTCGCGACTTTCAGAGTCGCTTCTTCATGGAGTACGTGCGCTCCCGACCGCGTCCGCGCAAGCACTGTCGTCTGCGGCGGCGGCGGCGGCAGAGCGGGCCGCGCGCGCCGCGGCTCGTCTCGCGTGCTCTCGTCTTGCGCGGACGCGGTCGGGAGCGCACGTACTCCATGAAGAAGCGACTCTGAAAGTCGCGAAACCGGTCTAGATCGAGCTACTCGACTGTTTTTAACGTAAGTGAAATCGGTGACAATATTATTAATTAGTCGAAGTTGTTCCCGATGTAGCGGCGGCGGTCGTCTCTGTAGTTGGTTGTTCTTCGGAGAGCACTAGTGGTGTAGCTCCTCCAAACCTTTGTTGGTCGATATCCTGTTGCCGCTGACTCCTCGTTCGGATGCCCTCAACGTCTTCCTTTGGCAGCACAGGCATTATTTATCCCACTTCTGACACCAATTTGTTACGAGCTGGGGGTTCGGGATAAATAATGCAATAAGTTTTCGGCAAACTGACACCTTTATTTCACAGTTCTACAGTCACTTCCAACAACACTATAACACTGAACTGCTCACACTTCACAGTACACTATTCACACACTTCACTGTATTAAACTGTTCGCGCTTGGAGCACTTGGTCCAAAGATAATCGCACTGTTGATCGTTTCGAACTCAAAGTAAGACTGACTGGTCGGCCCGGACCCGACCCTATTTATACTCAAAAGTCACATTTCCAGAATGTTCACAAATAGTCTAGATAGAAAAACAATAAGGGCCATAAATGATCCTTTTAACGTAAACAACTTTTGAATGGAATTCCACGAAAGCTAACTACTACTTATACTGTGGTTGTTTACTAGTTGCCTGAGAACAAAGGCGACCCTTTTTTTATAACATTTTGTGTGAAGAGTAGGTACATTCTTGATTTCTTTTACTTGTTTACTCACGTTGGATTATTCTAGATTGTTCGAGCCCTTGCGCCGTAACACATCTATATGTCTTTTATGCATCATCTGGCATACTTCATCTACTTTACTTTCCATTCCCCCTCTTACATTCATCGTAGCAAAACGGCTCTCCGCGGGCCGCTTTCCGCCCCCACGTGGAACGAGACGTGATGGGTGGCGAACCTCATCGCCGCCATTTGGGATTTTGTTTTTTGAAGAGAAATCCATGCGGTTCCCACGAGTAGCAAGGGAAAATATAGGTCCATCCTGACAGAGCCCCGCATGCCAGGATAAGGCTAGCCTTATTCTGGGTTCGCCAGGTCCCAGGGCAGTTTGGCGTGCTTGAGATTAGGCACGCCCCTAGCCACGCATCCATAGGCACGGCAGACCCTGGATTGGCGGAAAGGGAAGGGAAAGGGAACTAGAAAGGATTGGTGACGAGGAAGGGATATCTGTGAGCTTGGGTAGGAAATAGGTATGTAGGATACTACTACCTACTTGGAATGGTTTGGTAGAGGTAGTAGCAGCTAGGACGTCGGGGTCGGATACCCGCATACCACCACAATCATCGGGCAGGCAATTGTGGATGTGTATTTCCCTGACGATACAATTATGAAAAATGGGTACAATTTGCCTGAAATAAATGGATTTGAATTTGAATATGCGAATTTGAGTGTAAGAAAGATAAACGGACTAGAATAATAACGGAATGGTACCCTAGAGAAAGCAAAAGAAGTAGAGGAAGACAGTCAAAGCGACGGGAAGATGACTTGAAGCAAGTAGCTAAGCCAGAATGGTTACGTATAGCAAAGAACAGAAACACACATGTAAATCCATAGACGATAACTCTTTGCGTGTGGCTCTCCGCTTGGGCTGCAAGGTGTGTGAGCCACACAAATGCACCTGCGGTTCCATGGTAGCGGCTGATGGCCATCATGTTCTGAGTTGTCGTCGCTGTACAGGGAGGTTTCCGCGCCACCATGCTCTCAACGACATGCGTAGAGCCCTTATATCGGCGAACGTCCCTTGCATACTTGAGCCTCCGGGCCTATGCAGATCGGATGGTAAGAGGCCGGACGGGCTGACTCTGGTGCCTTGGAAGAGCGGTAGGTGCCTAGTTTGGGAAGCTACTTGTGTCAACACGGTTGCTGCCAGCCACTTGACTCGCACCGTCTCACACGACGCAAGTGTACCAAAGAGGCTAAAGTACGCCGTTATGGAACCGCTTTACTGCTTTGTGCCGATTGCTGTTGTTGGGGCATTAAAGCTAAAGAACTTATCACATAAATAGGGCAAAGACTTATAGAAACTACAGGTGATCCCCGCTCCGATTCGTGCCTGGTGCAGAATATGGCAATGCCGCGAGTGCGATGGGCACTTTTGCACCGGGAACGGTCAGGGGAGGGTTATTCGATTAGTTTAAAAATATATTGTCATTGATTTAATTTTGACTGTATGTTGTATTATATGTTGAAATAAATTTTATTATTGTTAAAATGATCCTCTGAAGAGGAGTTCACCTTTTGTGAAATGCTGGAGATATTATATATAATTTGATAAATATATATTTTTTATCTTCATAACCACCAATAAGTAAAACTCTTGTATCGTCCACCTAACTGTGTTTCGGCAACGGTCTCTGAGTATAGTTCGTGATAGAAGTTATTCTCCTAATTAAAAACATTTTTAACATAACAATAATTTGTTTTGTGTTCAATCAGAAAAAGCGAGAAGCAAGAGAATCCTCCGAAGCCTTTGTTCATCGGAGCCCACAACGTGTTCGAGGTGGGGTGCAGGCTAGAGGCGCCTTGCGGCCACATCGGGGAGAGCAATGTCTTCGAGTGCAGGTCCTTCGTCGGGGAACATGTTAGAATTGGCAGCGGCTGTGTTATCGGTAACTGTCATCTAACTAATGCTACCTACCACCCATAATGTGCTACAAGTGAGGGTATGAGAGCAAGGTTCCTTACCAGCACATTCTGGAATGGCGCAACGATGACGTCACCACATAGCGCTAACAGTAGGTACTCACGAGGCGGCCGCGCCACGGATATGCACCGACAGCACTCGGTGCCAAGCATTGGCTTTTATTCCTGATAGGTTAGCCTTTGACCACTATCTCACCTGATTGGTAAGTGATGATGTGGTCGAGGATGTTGTTCAGACTAACCTAGAGTTCATTGTCTTACAGCTAGAAAAATGCTTTATTTGTGACACAAATGATGCGCTGACAATAAGATGCTTAATTAAAATTGCCTAATAATATGTTCACAAATTGGTCCCAAATCACCGTAATGCTGGTTGTTAGCCAACGCGGCGCTGGTCTTGCTTTAGAACCATATTATGGTAATGTCACAAACACAATATGATATTACCTATTATAAAATATAAGTATTTAACCATAAAATATTAAAGAAAAGACAATTTATTAATTATTTGTTCACTTCACGAGCTCAGAAAAGTGTTGTAATTCGAAATCTGCGTGAAGGAGTGCTTATTATCGCTAGCGTGGCAAAAGATTATGAAATTCTAACCTCTATTAAAGTCCCAGAAAAAAATATTAACGTTAAATATTACCAATTATAGTTATTTTACTTTTAATTTTTATTATAAATTTACTACATTACTTAGATAAGCTGTTTTTCTTGCACTTTGAATTTTGTGCCATAAAAAATTCCATGAAAAATAGTGTTGCGCGCGGCAGCAAAGTCATTTTGCGTATCGTACCTTTGAAACCTTTGGTACGCTCAGGATTCTATATTATGTACCGCTTTTTGTACGCTTTGCTCATAGAATTGTCAGGGTTCAATACAAGTACTCGCGCCAAATTTCAATTTTTCAGCCTTGCATAACTAGTAACTATTCTGTGTTTGCATTACCTACCTACTCGGCTTACATCGCCATAGTATCGCGTCGAAGAGTTTCCTGTTCTTTTTTGATGAGCAGTAAAATTAACTTTAACGCTTAACACCACGTGGGCCTCGAGCCTGTTCCATTACGAAAGCATAAAAAAGCTTTTGGCATCATCTCGTTACATCATTACTCAGTCGTTTTATGGAAGAAAACTTTTTAGTAAAATTAATATAACATGATTGCCTATGCCATGTTCTCATTTGTTGTTGAGGGACGATGTGAGAGCACGCCTTGAACGGGAATAATTCTCTATAATACTCGAGTACTACTACCTAAGTACCTACTACCGTACTAGAGGGAGGTGGAAGTCGGGCGTGCTGTGAAGTACGAATCCGCTGTGAGATCAAAACTAAAGGTAGCACTATTGCCACTCGACATAATACTACCGATCGGCTATCTGCGCTTCAACACTGCACAGTATTAATAACAGCAATTATCTACTCTCACGTCCTAAAATTATAAAGTTCAAAAGTAACACATAACATTGACGTACTCGATGAATGTTGTTACAAAACAATTTGTATAGAGATACGATAGTAAGGTATATAAAATCCAAGAAGTGAATATTATCTATATGAAGTTTGCATGAATCGTCAGGCGCGGCGTGCTCCCTGAGGGCGCCTGCGTCGCTGAGCGACAACAGCGTGGTGTGGGGCGCGGGCCAGGCGGCGCGCGCCGCGCTCGAGAAGGCGCCCTCGCAGCTGCTGCAGCTCGACTTCCTCTCCAAGGTGATGCCCAACTACCATCGCCTCAGGAAGCCCAACGTCCACAAGCGGCATCACCACCAGCGGCCTGCACCCGACAAACCCACGCCGCCGCCCGACCAAGGGCAACAGGCCCAATCCTAGTTGTATTCGTTACCCACACATTATATACCCTCAACTTATTACATTAAACATACCTTGTTTTTAAATACTTACTGTTTTTTTTTACATTCTCCGCAATACTCATGTTTATAAATCACTCGTAAAGTTTCCCCAGGAGCTCGGCAAACCGGGGTCCCATCCTCGCCAGGGAACGAGTTTATTTATTTATTACAAAAACTAAACGTGCAGATTAGGAGCCAAAACGTTTACAATTTTAGACAAATACAATATGCTTGTAAATATATCTAAGGGGATCGAAATGGATATCGGTAATGGACCTCGTTGACGAAACAGTTTATAGATTAGCTGTCCTTGCCGCGGGCGCACTATTGGCATATCAGGTGCTCCCTAGAGATGGTGCCGACGACGCTTACCTACACTGGAGGTGTACTCCCAAAAACGAAGTTCGAAGCTTCGTTTCGGATCGAAGTAACGACGAACATCGAACTTGTACCCTACTACCAAATAACTTCGGATGCGACTTGTACGGACGATCTTCGTTTCCGATTCATAGACAAATATTATAGTGAAGTGATATTAAAAATCTTTGAGTTGGTTCTTTATGGTAGACATGTAACAACGGGTTAATAAATCAAAAACCAAAAAGAATTGTATGTATTCGCCCAGCAAAAAGTATCGCCATTTCAAGAATTGAATGATGCAGATAATTAGTGCCCTATATCATGTAAATGTGCCCGAAATTTTATATTTGTGCGTCCAACGGCTTCAGAGTTATTTAAGAAAAATGGATTCTGCTGCACGAACGTTCGCCCAGCAAATAATTTTTTTAATTGATGGGTCTAGCTGTATATTAAATATGCAAAAAGATAGCTTGAATACGAGCATAAATGTGCCGTGAAAGCTAAATTTGTGCCTCTTAAGATTTCAGAGGTAATTCGTTTTTTGCTGGGCGAACGTTTTGGCGATTGCTATATATCGGAAACGGTTGAACGCACAGTAATATTTTTTTTGTATGCAGATACAGTAAATTTGTGCATATTTGTGCCGCAATTTTCATTAACATGACTTGCATGGTTCATGAGCTATTATTTTATTTCCTAGAAAATGGGAAAATGTTCTGGCTCTCGAACTAACAAGACCAAGGACTTCGCGTTATTGCCGACTGGTAGCCGTTATATATTCACATGTTCCTGGAGAGTTTCGCCGGCCTACTACATATCATTGACGAGTTCTTAACGATTTTGTCTTTTTTTTGAGGTTATCTTGAGTGAATTTTTTTGAATACGAAAACACTAGTTTTCTGTGAGCTGGCTTATTACGCGCTTCTACAAATAATATGAGCGCTATTTAAAGAACACGTATGCAAAAAATCATGTATGTATATCCATTAGTTTAGACAATAATAATAAAAAACCATTCAAAATAGTTTTGGCATATTACCAGACCAAATTCGAGTGACCATTAAAAAGCGGCCGCACGATACTTCAAGCTATCCTTCCTCACTCGATGGCGTTGTAATGAAATTTAAATAGTACAGATGCGTACAGAATTGTTAAGTTGGAATTTTTTTATATTAGAGACATGAAGTAATATGTCAATTGTTTTATTTTTCATAATACCCTATAAGTTTGTGTATTATTTAAAGTAAATTTTCAGTAGACAAGGGCACATAGGAGACTTTTTGAGATTATAAATATTAATGAATGATTGTGCACCAAAAATCTATACCTACATAGCTTGATAACTGATCAAGCTTCATAGCTTGATGTACCGTTGACAGTAAATTTGTTTTTTTATTAAGTAAAGCAATTTGGATAAAAGAAGATAATAAAACAATATTGTAAATTTTTATATGGATTTATTTTTTGTAGATAAACAATGAATATGCTTAGGTACTATCTGCACCTTTAATTATGACAGAATAATGATTAAAACATGTACCATTGAATTAACATTACAAATAAATAAAAATGCAAGTGTAACGTTATTTCTAAACATAACAAAAAGTGTGTTCTATTACATAACAAAAAATGGATAATAATGATGGACAATAGGTACCAACCTAATTTTTTCTCAATCATCCAGTTAGGTTGTGTTATAATCACTCACTCAGTCACTGGGAATGCAAGTATTCACTCCTATTTGGAAAAGAGTCAAAGATTATTTTCTTAAATATTAGGGGATACTCTTTAGGATTATCAGCTTCGATAAAAATACCCTATTATATCGATGATTAGCAGATATGAATAAACATATGCTTACTTAGTACTTATTTATTGAAAATATTATTTAGTTTTATTAATTATTTATTTATTGAGTTGAATTTCGTATTTAGTTATCGATTGGTAGATACTTAGTATTTTAAAGACTTAGTACTTTAAATTAAAGGTTTGCTCATTAGGATTTACCTACCTACCAAACAAACAGACAAAGCAACTAATTATTTATTTGAAAAAGAGCAAATATATATTTAGATAATAGAAATCATACTTTTAAAAGTATTTATTATTAAACTAGCTGTACCCGCGACTTCGTTCGCGATTGCCGTACCTGCACACTAATTATTCACATTTGTGCACTGTTTATCTCATATTAAGCAACACTGTGGTCTGCGGTGAAGCACTCTTATAGTAAACCATAGCTCAGAATGCAGCTTTCTACTTTGGATTTCAAAACTCCGGGGTTGTATTTTCCAGAAGACAGTAGTTAAGTAACTCAGAGAGTTCTTTCCCGGTTTGCACAATAAATGTTGAAGCAAAGTACCTTGTGCGTTTCTTTAGAATTTCGATTTTAAAACGGCGGTTTGTTTGAAAGTAGATAGGAAAGATAGTGAACTCATTCATGTAAATAATGTGTTATCTATGATCTCTGAATGGTTCGCCGCTAATAATCTTCTCTTAAATTCAAAAAAGACCAAATGTTTAAAGTTTTCTTTACCAAATGTTCCTTATGTTGAACCAAACATTAAGCTTGGCTTAGATAAACTCTCTATTGACAAAGCGACAGTCTTTCTGGGAATCAAAGTGGACTCAACTTTACAGTGGGATCCACATATACATGATCTAGCCGGAAGACTTAGTTCTGCTGCATATGCAGTTTGTAAGATAAGACAGTTAACAGACGTAGCTACTGCACGGCTAGTTTATTTCGCGTACTTCCACAGTATTATGTCGTATGGTGTATTGCTGTGGGGAGCTGCTGCTGAGATGGAAACAATCTTTATCTTACAAAAGCGTGCAATTCGAGCCATATATGAAATGGATCCTATGGAATCTCTAAGGGATCTTTTTAAAGAAATTGATATATTAACTTTACCGAGTCTGTATATATTTGAAAATATTATGTATGTTCGGAAAAAATTGAGTAAATTTAAATTAAACAGTGACAACCACGATTACAACACTAGGAACAAATATAAATTAACGGTACCGTGTTTTAGATTAGCAAAGACAAATAAAAGGTCCTTTTTAGGTAATTGTGTGCGGTTTTATAATAAAATTCCCGAACATATTACAATGCTCACAGAAGGAAAATTCAAATTACACGTGAAAAACATTTTGATTAAAAAATCCTACTACACAGTTTGTGATTACTTAAACGACAAAAATGCTTGGAAAATTCCACCTCTGCCAAGCCATCACCTGTCTCCTACGTAATTTAAACAAATAATTGTATTATATTGTTTATAACAAATTATAAACAGACGTTTAAAAGAATGGCCCCGAGTTTCTTGCCCGTTCTTCTCGCAGTGGCTCTATAAATTTTTTTGCTGAACGTGGCAGTACAATGTAGAATATTTCAATATTAAAGTTTGTAATTGACCTTCATAAGAGCGTCGTAGACGCCTAAATTGAATAAATGATTTTGAATTTGAATTTGAATTTGACGGTAGATCGTTTTTTTTTATTTCTCATTCTCGGAAAGTAGTGTTTGTTTTTTAGTAAATATTTAGAAAAACTACTATTTTTTTACCGCCTCATATTTTAAATGAAAAGTAGAGTGTTTAACACGGATGTAAGTCATCGATTCCTACTTGGACTATAGCCGCATTAATTTTAAAAATATACTGCTCATGTTATTGAAATCAAAATAATTAATATAAAAAAACATACCATATTTATATCGTTATTCCTTATATTAGTAGGTAGTGAAAAGCAGAGAGATTCTTATTCGGGCTATAGCCGCCCGAAAATATTCCAAACAAAATTTTACGTAAAATTTCACAAATAGTTCAAACCTCTCAATAAATTTTTAGTAAGTATGTTATTTTATCAATGAATAATTTTTAGAAAAGCTACTTTATTTACTTTCTTTAAATTCGATATGAAAAGTAGAGAGCTGACCGCGGCCGAAAGTTACCAATTCCTTTCGACCCTTGTATAACCGTCTACTAAAGTTGTGCACTTCCAACTTTAAACGGATTAAATCACGTATATTTGTCATTATTTTTGTCCCGACAGTCACCCCGTCACCACGATCACTACAAAGTGTTTGAAACGTCGGGACAAAAATAATGATAAATATATGCGATTTAAACCGTTTAAAGTTGTTTAATTACTAAGTGTAACAATCGCGAAAACCTAAGACAACATTGTGCACTTTCATTGCGCAGTCTCCGAAATGTATCCGTCAAAAGAAAGATATGTAGTTTAAAAAACTGATTGTGGTGAATGTACCACATTTTAGAGTTTTATCGTAGCAAGCTTGCAAAACTAAATAAGGGTGCCGTGCTGCCCGTGGGGCGCCGAGCTGCCCGTGGGATGCCGGTCTGTCCGTGGGGTGTCGGGCTTCCCGTGGGGTTCCGGGCTGCCTGTGGGCTTAAGATGAGCCGTACGTTCAAGGGTTTCGCAACATTCCGCGGTCCAAGTTATTTAAAACGAAATATTTAGTTTGTGATATCTGTAATTTCTGAACTGCAAAACTGAGGACTTTGAAATATTTACGGGAAAATAATTCAATAACCACTATTGTAACAAAAAAGAATGATTGAAATCGGACTACGCGTTAATAAATTACAATTAAATGTACATTTTGACTTTCATCCCCTTTCCCAAGAGAACCGTACTGAATTTCGGGATAAAAGTATCGTATGTCCTTCTTCGTAGTATGAACTCGAATCGTGCTAAGTTTCATTCAAATCCATTCAGTAGTTTTGGAGTGATGCGAGGCCGGGATACAGACAGACAGCCAGAAAAAAAAAAACAGTTTTTGCATCAGTATCAGCTTCAGATTGCTCTCAAAACATATTTTCAAAATATCTGTAATGTACAGAATTGGACCTGTTACAGTTTTATTATAAGTATAAATAGATAAATTTAAGAGCAGGCAGTCAAAAATAATTCCCACGCTAGCTCCGCCCATGCGGCGCAACGATCCCCGCTGCACCGAACGACGCGATGTGCAGCGGCGCACGCGTCTCGCTTATAAAAATATTTATGTTGTTATTAGATTCGCGAACACAGATACCATTGAGACGATTTCAACTTTTTTTATAATCTTATTCACGTGTCGAATTTCGATACATACAATAACTTTGTATGTACTGCAATTGATGTCACGTTTTTATTTTTATCAACATTAGTAATATTTCTTAGTAAGAAATTGATTATTTGATTTACTTCTCAAAATTATTCTTACGGTCGACAGCAGGTCATAAACTAAAGCCAAAAGTTTTACTTTTTACAATATGATCATGTCTGCTCGACTTTATTGGTATATATTATTATGTATGTATTGGTATATATATTAAACATATTTAACTGACTTCCCAAAAAAAAGAGGGTTCTTGAATTGACTTGTCTATTATTTATTTTATGTTTGACCACACATAACTTTTTTACTGAACCTTACATCTTGAAGATTATATATAAACTAGTTTTTCGGGCAGTGTGCGGGCCGCAAGCGGCCCGCATTTATCGTTATGCAGTATTAAATTATATCAAAACACCTTATACATTAAACATTTTTATCAAAAATCCAAAAGATATACGACGTCCCATACAAACTCCTAATACAATAAGGAACCATACTGTAACCACCAAACCAAATTCACCCTACCGCCATAAAAAAAGTGGTACGGTCAGAATCGTACCAAGGTTCTGAGTCACTTCGGTAAAGGAACCTCACTCGTAGGTGCATTGGTTATCGCGGGCAGTTACCATGGAGACCAGTCGGAGATGTGGAAAATACCCTCAAGTCGGAGATCGGCCTTAGGCCTCGGACAGTTACTCCAAATGTAGTCAAAACTCCCACAAAAACTCCTAAAACAGTCGGTAATGTATGGTAAAATACTCCAAATACAGTATGAAGAATGAGAGGAGCATGTCAATTCGAAGCTCGGCCTTCGGCCTCGCAAGACACTCACACAGCTCAGCCTGCGGCCTCGCCAAGCGCTCGCCCTTCGGGCTCGCGCACCTTCCACTCGGCCTTCGGCCTCGCGGGCCGAAAGTTCGGCCTTCGGCCTCACCAGAAGCTCGCCCTTCGGGCTCGCTATACCTTCTTGTATGACAGTAACTCCAAAATTAGTCGAAAATCCCATAAAAACTCCAAATACAGTCGAAAATGTAAGGTAAAATACTCGAAATGCAGTATGAAGAATGAGAGGAGCATCAAAGCATGATAAAAAAATAAATTTCACTGTTTTAGGACAAAAACTCCAAATTCAGTCGAAAATCCCACTAAAACTCCAAATACTGGGACTCCTTCTGGGAGAACAATTATGTCAGTCAGTCAGTCAGTCAGTCAGTCAGTCAGTCAGTCAGTCAGTGTATGGTAATCGAGCTTTATATAAAGAGATAATGAATGAATGAATGAATAATAATAATTATTTCTGACTCGACTTTTAAATGACGACTTGACTAATGACTCTGGCTGCTAAAATTCTATTACATGATGAATGGCAAAGTACAAATCATACGAGTCTAATTTAAAACAATTAATAAGTAAAAATAGCAATATATGTCATTGTCAGTCAGTTCCAGTGTCAAAATCCAAAATGACAAGAAAATTGCTACGGACAATAACAAATCAAATTTGAAGTTTTGAACATAAAATCATTCTTGAAGTGGGTATTTAACGAAAGAATAAATCGTCGTTGCGCGTGCAATACCGCGGAAGAGCAGTTTGTAAATACCGCGTATCTACATTTTGCGAATTTTACAGGAAGAAGAAAAAACTTAATAACTTGGTAATTTATAATTGTATTACCGACTGAACTTCGTAGTAGCTTCTTTGCCATCGCAGCATCAGCATTTTATGGAAATTTAACGGAAAACTACTATGAACTTGTTTAAATTTCGTGTTAAGTCACTTACGCGGTTTTTTACCAGCAAATTACATTAATAATACTATAATTTAAGCAGATACGCGGGCTTGCAATAAATTGAATACAATATTATAATTATTTATTTAAATTTATTAAGAAAATAACATACAAAATTAAACATCTTCTTGTGAAATATATCAAAAAGTATTCTTAAATCAACTATATAATAAAACATCGTCTTTAAAAATAAAACAAAAACTCACTCCAGATATCAACTTAAATTTAATATACAAAAGTAAACATCTTCCTTGAAAAACAATTTACCAAAACTAAAATCTTACAACGAAATTATATCAACATAATTTTTTATAATCAACTTGAAATAAATTTTTAAATATGTGTAATCAAAATTTCTCACAAATAGTGTTAAGTACTTTGTGAAGAAAATAAATATTTTATTCATTATAAACTTAGTTAAATAATCTACAACAAATGATGCGTATGTAGTAGCTTTTAAGTATTTATTATTATTTTCCAGTTATTAGGATTTCTTTCATTTGTCTTCACCGTTTCTTCATTTCCCTTTCGGGAAACCACTCTATATTTTCCGATGATAATGGCTCTAAATTAGTTATGTCTGAGAGGGCAACAAAAGAAGGATCAGCAACTGAGTCATCGAACGAAAATTCAAGATCATTTTTGTTATGCTCCACTGTGTGAATGATAGGAGTTATAATATTATAATTTCTATTCTGTGTTGAAGTAGGATCCAATACTGTTGTAAGCGTAGTAAGCTCGGATGTCAAATGTTTATTTAAAGGTTCTTGATCTAATTCCCTTGACAAAGGAACGCTGAACTAAGCTTATTTTCATAATATTGTTTATTCAATATTTCCTTCTTTTTTGCATCAATATTTTCCCCTTTCACGTAAATCTCTTAAAGTAACCAAGTTATCGTTAAAATCAGCATTCTCTAACAATAACACGATATCCTTGTCCTCCATCATATTTGGTTACTTCAAACTATAAGTACATATCTAAAAAAAAAACAATACTGTTATTGCAATACCCCGTAAATGACAAACAACCATTAGTTATAAAGTAATATCAATACCGCATAACTACGGTTTACAGATTATTATTACTCATAATCTTTAAAATATTAAAGAACTATTCTTCATTACTCTATTCGAGCATAAACGTATTAGAAACGGAACACTACACAGAATAAAAACGTACTTACGAGGATATTATTTACTACAAAATAATTATTTTCGAGATCTCGCACTAACCGTGTTTCGACTTGTTCGCCAATGTCGTAAATACGCGGATATGCCGCCATTTTCAACCAAAATTACTGTTCCGCGGTATCGTTTTGATTGAAGTACGAGGTCGCTCATTGGCTAATTCAAATTCTGTGAGAACTGGTATAGGCAAATCAGCGCTCAGAATCTGTAGCCGCGAAATTTCAATTTTGCACTTTTTGCTGTTACGCGGTATTTACAAACTGCTCTTCCGCGGTATTGCACGCGCAACGACGAAATATTGTTTTTTGGAGGTCGATTAAATCTCAAAGTTTGAGCAGTGAGGCACAAAGTCTACTATAAAGAAAAGTACTGAACACAAAACCGACACTAAAATATGAACTATGAATGTTTATTTCTTGCTGGCGACAGATGCAGCGCGCCTAGGTTTAAGCGCCGGGGCTGCTGTACATTCTTTAGCTGCAGGAGGCTGCTTTGAAATATCAGACTGCTTGAGGTCAAGGTCCTAAAGACTGCTGATTCTGTGGCGGGTGCCGTCAGAACTCACAACATACACGGTCCCCTCTTTGGTCCAACACTTCGACACTCCGAAGCGCTCACGAGCGGCTAGAAACAGCTCATGACGGGACCTAGTGAGGAACTCAGACAGGGTGATGCCAGTGCCCTTGAGAGATGATTTCGATCCCCAAATTTTGCTACGCAGTGCTATATCACCAAGTTTAAACAATATTGGACGCGGTCTATCAGCAGTAGTCAAGCGACCCATTCTATGACACCGGTTTATGTCACTGACTTTGAAACCACTGAGCTTCAATTTACTGACCAATGTATTGCAAACCACTGATGCAGTGTCCTCATTGGATTCTGGTACACCATGTAACAGCAGAATTTTCCGCCGGCTCCGCATTTCAATTTGATCAACTGTACTTGCAATCATCTCAGACTGCAACTGTAGAGATCTCAAAGCAGAAGCAACAAAGACCTTAAATGCAGTGAAATCAGAGGCTAAAGTAGCTACTGTCATTGGATTTGATGAATTCTTCAGCTCACTTTCAAACTGGTCCATTCGTTGATGCAGGCTAGCTCCCACTTGTGCAATTGTGTCCTGAATAGCTTCCACGTTGAGGTTAAGTGTAGTGAAAAAATTCTAAAATTTTTGTGAGGAGAAAACACTTCCAGACAGGTATTGTCAACAACACTTTACAATTTCATGAAATTATTGTATATATAGTGCAAAATTCTATTAATAAATGTAATAAATTATCAGAGCTAAATCAAATAGATGTTTACAACACAACTACCCTCGGAGATAATGAACATATTGAACATTTTTACATACAAAGCCTCAATTTACAAGCGAAGTGATAGAAGTAAATCATTGTGACCCTAACCTAAAGCTGCCATATATATATATATATATATATATAGATACCTGAGATCGATGCTAAATTTATGATCGACACTGGGAGTATGCGTTCTTTTATAAATCCTGAGAAAGCTTATGAATATTTTTCAAACGCTGTACGATACGAACCATTCAGTGTCATAAGCACGCACGCTTCTAGTTCCCACGATGAAGTAATAGAAATTCCTTCATTGCCAACATTTAATAGCTCTGAAATTCAAAAGTTTTATCTATATAAAGTAGATGCGCGTTACGATGGTGTTTTAGGTGATGATCTCTTGCGAAATATGGGTGCTGTGATTGATCTTAAACAAAATATCTTGAAAATGAATACTACATCTATACCAATCATACACAATAAAACCGATTATGTAATTAATTTGGCTCCGAGAGCAGAACAACGTGTAAAGCTGCCTAACAACATGTATAAGGGAGAAGGAATATTGAATTATAAAGAATTTTGTAAGGGTGTGAGGATGCCCAGTGCGATCGTGACATGTGAGAATGGATATGCTACTACTATAATACAAAATACTCTGGAAACAACTATGCAACTGACAATAACCAGCCCTTTTAATGTTGTAAAGTATGAAAATAATTCATGTGCTATTAATTGTATGAATGATGTAGACATGAAGGATGTTGAACTAGATAAATTATAGAAGAAAATTTGCAGAATAAATTACGTATAGAACACATGAATGAGGAAGAACGAAAGGCTATCTTTGAACTTTGTTACGAATACAAAGATATATTTTACTGTGAACACTTACCATTAACTTTCACAAACCTAGTGAAACATTTTATTAGGACGAAAAACGAAGATCCTGTGTATGTTAAGCCGTACAGACAATCCCCTGCCCAAGCCGCAGAAATTAAAAATCAGGTCGAGAAGTTATTAAAAGATAACGTGATACAGGAGTCTTTTTCTCCATGGAGTGCACCTGCTCATCTGGTGCCAAAGAAAATGGATGCCTCGGGTACAGTTAAATATCGTATGGTGATTGACTACCAACGACTAAATGACATAACAATTGACGACAAATACCCCTTACCAAACATAGCCGACCTTTTTGACAAATTAGGAAAAAGTACATACTTTACTACGCTTGACTTAGCTTCCGGTTACCACCAAATTGAAATCAATGACGCTGACAGACAAAAAACCGCGTTCAGCACGGAATTTGGACATTTTGAGTACTCCCAGATGCCATTTGGGCTCAAGACAGCCCCGGCAACATTCCAAAGGGCGATGGACAACATATTGAGAGGTTTACAAGGCATTCACTGTCTTGTATACCTTGATGACATCATCATTTCTCGGCTAGCCTTCAAGACCACATACAAAAACTACGGACAGTATTTGACCGACTTCGACAGACCAATCTCAAAGTCCAGTTAGACAAATCAGAGTTCTTGAGAAAGGAGGTCATGTACCTGGGACACAGGATAACCAAAGACGGACTCAAGCCAAACAATGACAAAATTCAGGCTGTATTGAATTATCCCCTACCAGAAACTACCACACAAATTAAAAGCTTCATTGGCCTAATAGGCTATTACAGACGATTTATCAAAGACTTTGCCAAAGTGACACAGCCCCTTACTGCCTGCCTAAAAAAGCGAAACAAAATAGTTATAGATAAAAAATATGTAGATACTTTCGAAAAATGTAAAAACTTCTTACAACTGCCCCCTTGCTGCAATACCCTGATTACGACAAACCTTTTATACTTACAACTGACGCTTCGACCGTGGCTTTAGGAGCCGTACTTTCTCAAGGTCAGGTATGCTCTGATAAGCCAGTGGCGTACGCTAGCCGGACCTTAAGCGACACAGAAATGAGGTACAGTACTATAGAGCGTGAACTTTTAGCTATCATGTGGGCTGTGAAGCACTTTAGGCCTTACCTTTACGGACGCAAATTTCAAATTTACACTGACCATCGACCATTAGCTTGGTTATATTCCCTTAAAGAACCTAACAGCAAATTGACACGTTGGCGATTACGCCTCCAAGAATATGATTTTCTAATAATTTATAAGAATGGAATACAAAACACAAACGCAGACGCTCTTTCCAGAATTAAAATCAATGCATTAGGTTCCGATGATGAAACTTGTTCCATGGCAGTTAACGTAGATGAAAAAGAAAAAAAATTACAAGAACACTTAGATGACATTACACAAAAGATAATTTCACTTACCACAGACACACAAAAACAAGACGATTCTGACACGGTTTCAGTTTCCGACTCTTCAGCAAAGTTATCATTAGAATTGTTAAACACGCCTGAACCTGAAAACTACCCTTTGAGATCTGATGATGACACCACAATGGACACAGTTCATTCAGCCCCTGACTTAGAATCCACAGGCATTCCAATCCTTAATGAAGCCATCGATACTAAGCCTAATCAGATCCTAGTTTTTGAATGGTTTAAGAATGAAATACAAGTACATGACCTGTCGCGAGACAAGCAGAAGGTCATAAAAGTTTTCTTGCCTGTCAATAATGAAGACCTCATTAAACAATTTTTAAAAGAGTACTGTAAGCCCAAAATAAAATATTTCATTTATTACGAAAACCCAGAACATAGAAAATTATTTGCAAAATTAGTAATCAGTTTGTTTAAAAGAGGAACTATTAAATTTTATGAATGTACTGAGAGAGTGATATATGTGGAAGATGAAAATGAGCAAAAGGCAGTGGTTTTAAAGCATCATGATGGAAAGACTTGTCACAGAGGTATAAAGGAAACAATGTCAAGGATTAGAAGAAATTATTATTGGAATAATATGCAGGAAGTAGTAGCTGCCGTAATAAATTCGTGCGAAGCATGCCGTAAGATGAAATATGATCGAAAACCAATAAAACCTACTATACAATTAACCCAAACGCAAGACGCCCCTTTTCAAGAAGTGTTCATAGACCTGTTTACCATAGAGAATATATATTATTTAACGATAGTTGATGTATTCAGCAAACTTGCACAAGCCATTGAGATAAGTAATAGATCTACCGGAGAAGTCGTTCGAGCCCTAATTCAATATTTTTCCTTTTACGGCGTACCGCGAAAAATTAGTTGTGATCCTGGCAGCGAGTTTAATAATGAATTGATGCGAGAGATGGCAAATATGCACAAAATTGACCTACACATATGCACACCCAATAACCCTAACTCGACAGGTATAGTCGAACGCTTTCATTCAACCATTATAGAAATTTACCGTTTAGCTAGGTACGAGCAAAAGTGCACAGACGCGGCATCTGTCATGACTTACTGTATTATGGCATATAACAATTCTATACATTCGAGTATAGGTCTAACACCATTCGAATTAGTTTTTGGTCATACAGACTCCAGCAAAATGTTCGACGCAGACTTTGAAAAAGCCTACACCCAGCAGTTATTAAAAGACCACGTGAAAAGAACGAAATTCTTATACCAATACATAGCAGACAAAATGTTGAAAGAAAAAGAGAAGGTTAGGGAAAAGAAAACAGGAGAAACCGAGATAGAGTTAGAACCCGGCAAAATAGTATACGCGAAAGACGTTAACAAGAGAAAAAGTAAAGATAAACCACGGTACCAAAAAGCGATAGTAAAGGGACCTACGGAGCGTAACGTTGTACCGATAGAAATAGGAAAAAGACAAACAAAGGTTCCAATTAAAAATGTCAAACGTCCTCCACAGGTGGTGCTGGATTATGGTGACTCTAATGATCCCAAATCAGGCCCTTCATCATCAAAGAATTGAACATAACCCTGGAATATTACCAATTATAATAGGACAGGCTTATGTTCAACAAGATCAATGGACGGTAATTAAGGTATTAGATATAAGTGGTATAGCTAGTGACTTAGATTTCCATGTAAGGAAATACGATGTGTTTAGTCAATTAGTTGACTCTAACAAGAATTTTGTTACGGAATTTTTAGGAATTAAGACACAATGCGAATATTTACGCGATATTATAATCTTTAAGTTAAGTCAGTTGGTTCCATCTCATAGACAGAAGAGAGGTCTGATAAATCCACTTGGATCTGTAATTAAGTCAATCTCCGGTAATTTGGACCATGAAGATGCTATTCGTTATGACACTCTTATTGAACAAATGAAAACGAAGCAAATAAGCTCTGATAATAAGATAACTATGTATTTATATTATAACAATCAACCGCCTTATTAACAGTACAGAGACCTTATATGAAAACTCGTTGATTATAGATGAGAGACTTAGAAGAATCGAGAGACTTGTACAATCAATAGCAGATAAAAAAAAACAATTTTCTATACATCTCTTACGTTTCAAATATGTTTCACATGTTCATCAGTGTTTTTAGAACGATTTATATTGCATTAAATGAAATCGAAACGGCGTTAAGCTTTAGTAAGGTATCTGTACTACATCCAACCATTGTTAATTCAACTGAATTGTTAGCTGTACTTAGATCTATAGAGCAAGTTGACCATGTAATGTACGAAGTTACTGAAACGAACTTTTTAAAATTAGAGAGAATAATAATAAATCTTAAATCTAAATAAATCTTATACAAAGCAAAACCAGATAACATTTATAATGGAAATCCCTTTAATTGACGAAACTTTATATAATTATTACAAACTTTATTCAATCCCAATTTACAATGATTCCATGAATACTACTTTAGTAATATTTCCTGAATTCCCTTACCTTTTGGTGAAAGATTCGAAATACATACCAGTCACAAAGCCATGCCAGAAAGCTGCCTCAGTGGATGATTTTATTTGCACCGATGATGACGTCACTTACTTCGCCGCACCAACATGCATAGAGCAGCTTATGAAATTTCAAACGGATTTAACTCACTGTGTACCATATGCTGTTGACATAGAAGACGTAAAGATTCAACGCATAAATCTGGACAGCTGGATCATATTTTGTAGAAAACCTACAATTTTAACCGAAAAATGCGCCACTGACGATACTCGTGAATCACTACATGGTACTTATATACTGACAGTGAAAGAAGAATGCCAAATATATGTTGGTTCAGTAATTCTGAGCTATAAAAGAAAAATACTAAATGAGCTACAGTTTAAATTAGCCCCAATCACTTCACTACCAGAATTTCTACCAAACATTTCTACAAACCTGAAGTCGATTAACATAAAAGGCATAAATTTAGAAGAAGTAAGACAGCTATCGCACGTTTTGAAAATGACAGAAAGTGAACTATATGACGATAGTGAAAAAGTGTAATTAAATGGAATAAACGTAAAAAGTGTCAGTGTTGCAACGGTTTTACTATATATTGTGTTAATTTTAAGTACTTTAGGTTTTATTTTGTATCGGTATAAACATACGTTTTTGCGAAATAATCGGAATCCTGCATTAAATTCCGCGGCCACCGATAATTTCGCACTTGGTGAGGGAGGAGTTATGTACTCGTCTGTACCACGAACCATAACTGTACAAGCCTAAAACTGCAACGCTGCAGTCTGGTGCATGATTTCTCCGAACGTCTGTATTGATAAGCCCGTGACTCTGTAGCTCTAAAACACAGTTTGAATTTAATTAATAAACGATTTGACGTTCCCGCAAAGTTAACTAGGTATATATTTTTTATTTACTTACCGCCCAAAAATAATTGTATCGACTCAGTTTTGTTCCTCGCGCGCATCGATCTCTTTCTACTTTGTATGGGGATTCGCTAATTATCAATATATTAAGTACGGGTGATTGAACGTTTTGTCATAACTACCTGGATGTGCTGGCCATGCGTAATAAATAAACAAAGTTTGTTGCTGTTATATAACATTCCAATATTTTTGTTACTCCGCAACAATACCTAATGGATTTTCACATGTAACTTTTGCGACCAATTACATTCTGAATAAATCCGCGTCGACAATATTTTAATCGGACATACTTGTGACTATTATGGTATTATTGTTGTTGCTGTTCGGAGAAACAAAATGTCGCCAAGCATTCAGATGAACTTTATCTAATTTTATTTTCCATTAAAAGCTCTGAACCCATGCACTGTGTAGATAATTATAAAATAGAAATAACGAGCCTAGTGGACGATATTGTCCACTGCTCACGTGATCTGAATCGACCCTTTAATATGAATTAATATTATAGATAATGGGGCTTAGCATAGTTTGCGTAGTCGTTCTAAACCGATCTTATACTTGAAATGAAATGAAATGACTACAAGAAACACTCTCATAACAAGGTGGTTTTCATAAATACTATTAACAGATCTTTACTTGTTTCACCATTAACTGGCATACAAATACAAATGTTGGATGCGTGACCGCTAGCACTGAACATATAATAATACTACGTGACATTACTGTATAGTGAGCGTGCACGTGCTTCGGAGGGCACGTGAGATGGCTGCAGCAGTCGTCACAGCACGGTGGTGGTAGGGCATTTTCCGACCAGTAGAACATCTATCATCAAGCACCTAAAGGCTCCGGCAGCTGTTCTTGAGACACAATAATTCTATGACAGCCTTTGTTTTTTATTTTTTTTATTGCTGATAGGTAAGCCTTTGACCACAATCTCACCTGATGGTAAGTGATGATGTGGTCGAAGGTGTTAACATGTTAACAAAATGCCCTTCCACCATGAGATAAAGCTCAAGCTTGCGGCAGGATTCAAACCATGGACCTGCTGCGTGGCAGTCCATATGGCTATGGACTGGCACGCAGTGGGTCCATGGTGGAATTGGCATTCCACTGAGCCATCACTGGAACAACAACAACGTCTTCGAGCACACCATCATTTATTTACCGTCAGGTGAGATAGTTGTCAAAGGATAGCCTATGCCTAGCTTGTAAAAAGTTTAATATTCATTTTCGGGTCACCATTGTTGGTAGGTTCACTAATGTTTCGTAACTACGAGTGTAATTGCCCACATCTATTGGGTGTGTAATATATTATTGTAAATAACTTAATTGTTTCGGTTACGTAACGACTTTAATGGTTACTATTGTCATGGTTTCAGTATTTTAACGATACTATTTATTTAAAAGGTGTTCAATTGATGGAAACTGTTTGGACTAACATTTTGTATATTTCAATTTAAAAGTAATCTATTTGATTTCCACAAAGACAGACGACATTCAAAGGTGGAGGCAGTTTTGGAGGCTCATTCCGTGCAGAGCTCTGGTTCAGTGAAGACGTACCTCGTTCTAGTCTCGTGGTGTGAGGACGTTACTGTACCTATTATGTATAATACGACAGCACTGCAGCTGTTCCTTGTTCGACAGTGAGCCTACCCGCGTTGTGGAATATAAGATAAGTGAATATAGCACTTGTAACGTTGTAAGTCAGAGATTTTATCTCAGTATGCAATATCCAACTAACGTAACTATGTTTGATGAATTCTGAATTGCAAAATTAAATTATTACTCTTTAAGGTGACTCAACCCGCCACGCTCTCCATACAAACGCTCTTTCGTGATTATGGTTTCGTTAAAAAGGTTTTTCCTGATATTTTGAGCTAATATGTATCTTGTACATTATATTTACGCTTCTATTCAAGTAAATTTTCAAAAATGTTTGCCTTGATTTCAGTATAATCTTCTAAAAATCACATTTTTTGCACAAATTCTACCTGAACTTTGGCCCATTATTATGTACTCATTAAATGTAATATTATAAAATCCATCTGAACAGAATCCTCGAAAATTTATTGGAGATTCTAAATATTGTCATTTTTTTTTACTAACTTGCAAGGCGTATTCAAAACGACGTATATCCTGAAGTAAGTTTTCTTATATTTCCGTGTGCTTATTTTCGTTCAATGGTATAGTGTTCTCACCTTACTTGAGTCAACGAGCAGTATGAGGTGCGCGGGTGACGAGTCGTGCAGGGTAGTTGTGGGACGCGGGGTGAGACGGAGGCGTTCATTGAATTGAATGATTTTCGCTGCAAAGGCACACTCGCTTCAGGCTATTCTATGTTTGCGGTGTGGACTGTGGAATTTGACTTGCGAGCGCTCACGGTGGTTTAGCGTATTTACCTATTTAATTTTTATTTGACCTAGCTATTTATACCGGACATTGATTTTGCTTTCGAAAGGACTAGTGATATGTGCTTTATAAAACGAACCTGGCTTAGTGAATACGGACATTGATAAAGACTTTCCATTGCAGGGATATTACGGTATGGGTATTTACAGATACGATTTCGGTAAATACCGTAATGACATAACGGTAACAGGTATATATCTGTTAGCATAATTGCGATACGATTACCGAATTCCATTTCAGTATATGTATTTTTATAGTCAATGAGAGGGTAGCGGGCGGGCGGGGTGCGGTGGTGTGACGGACCGGCACGTTTGTGCATTGCTTCGCGACTCGCCGCTCGCGCTGTTTTGATAAATAGGTTCATTAGCAAGTACCTATATTATTTGATATGAATGACGGGAAGTGGGAACAATAACATTATTTCTATATATGTTATAGTTTCAAATATGACACGTGTCATGAATGTGACATGACTTTCAGTAAGTAATTAGTAAGTGCTCCATGTAGTTATGTAGATGTATTGTGTATGGCAAGTAGGTACAGATAATATATATAATTAAAAATATACATCATAGGTATTTAGGACCTTTTGTAAAGAAATAATATAATATTTTTAACCGACTTCCGAAAAAGGAGGAAGTTCTCAATTCGTCTGTTTTTTTTAATGTTTATTACCTCAGATCTCTTGACTGGGTGAACCGATTTTGAAAATTCTTTTTTTATTTGAAAGCTGATGCTTGTCGTTTGGTCCCATTTTTAATTTCATAAAATCGGTCAAGCCGTTTTTGAGTTACACTAAAATGATTGAAAAAAATTTTAACTATGGTATGGTCAATACCCAAAAGTGTGAAATAACTTGTTGAAGTCGGTACCATGATGGTTCAAAAGTACCTATATCACAATATTGTGCGCATGGTACCGACTTCGACAAGTTATTTCACACTTTTAGGTGTTTTAGTTGTCCTTTTCTTGGAATTCGGTTAACACCCAGTCAAGCGATCTGAAGTCACAAACATTAAAAAAAAAAAATACAGATGAATTGAGAACCTGCTCCTTTTTTGGAAGTCGGTTGAAAATGGCACAATATTGTGATATAGGTACTTTTGAACCATCATGGTACCGACTTCAACAAGTTATTTCACACTTTTGGGTATTGACCATACCATAGTTAAAAATTTTTTCAATCATTTTAGTGTAACTCAAAAACGGCTTGACCGATTTTATGAAATTAAAAATGGGACCAAACGACAAGCATCAGCTTTCAAATAAAAAAAGAATTTTCAAAATCGGTTCACCCAGTCAAGAGATCTGAGGTAATAAACATTAAAAAAAACAGACGAATTGAGAACTTCCTCCTTTTTCGGAAGTCGGTTAAAAATATTATATTATTTCTTTACAAAAGGTCCTAAATACCTATGATGTATATTTTTAATTATATATATTATCTGTACCTACTAGCCATACACAATACATCTACATAACTACATGGAGCACTTACTAATTACTTACTGAAAGTCATGTCACATTCATGACACGTGTCATATTTGAAACTATAACATATATAGAAATAATGTTATTGTTCCCACTTCCCGTCATTCATATCAAATAATATAGGTACTTGCTAATGAACCTATTTATCAAAACAGCGCGAGCGGCGAGTCGCGAAGCAATGCACAAACGTGCCGGTCCGTCACACCACCGCACCCCGCCCGCCCGCTACCCTCTCATTGACTATAAAAATACATATACTGAAATGGAATTCGGTAATCGTATCGCAATTATGCTAACAGATATATACCTGTTACCGTTATGTCATTACGGTATTTACCGAAATCGTATCTGTAAATACCCATACCGTAATATCCCTGCAATGGAAAGTCTTTATCAATGTCCGTATTCACTAAGCCAGGTTCGTTTTATAAAGCACATATCACTAGTCCTTTCGAAAGCAAAATCAATGTCCGGTATAAATAGCTAGGTCAAATAAAAATTAAATAGGTAAATACGCTAAACCACCGTGAGCGCTCGCAAGTCAAATTCCACAGTCCACACCGCAAACATAGAATAGCCTGAAGCGAGTGTGCCTTTGCAGCGAAAATCATTCAATTCAATGAACGCCTCCGTCTCACCCCGCGTCCCACAACTACCCTGCACGACTCGTCACCCGCGCACCTCATACTGCTCGTTGACTCAAGTAAGGTGAGAACACTATACCATTGAACGAAAATAAGCACACGGAAATATAAGAAAACTTACTTCAGGATATACGTCGTTTTGAATACGCCTTGCAAGTTAGTAAAAAAAAATGACAATATTTAGAATCTCCAATAAATTTTCGAGGATTCTGTTCAGATGGATTTTATAATATTACATTTAATGAGTACATAATAATGGGCCAAAGTTCAGGTAGAATTTGTGCAAAAAATGTGATTTTTAGAAGATTATACTGAAATCAAGGCAAACATTTTTGAAAATTTACTTGAATAGAAGCGTAAATATAATGTACAAGATACATATTAGCTCAAAATATCAGGAAAAACCTTTTTAACGAAACCATAATCACGAAAGAGCGTTTGTATGGAGAGCGTGGCGGGTTGAGTCACCTTAAAGAGTAATAATTTAATTTTGCAATTCAGAATTCATCAAACATAGTTACGTTAGTTGGATATTGCATACTGAGATAAAATCTCTGACTTACAACGTTACAAGTGCTATATTCACTTATCTTATATTCCACAACGCGGGTAGGCTCACTGTCGAACAAGGAACAGCTGCAGTGCTGTCGTATTATACATAATAGGTACAGTAACGTCCTCACACCACGAGACTAGAACGAGGTACGTCTTCACTGAACCAGAGCTCTGCACGGAATGAGCCTCCAAAACTGCCTCCACCTTTGAATGTCGTCTGTCTTTGTGGAAATCAAATAGATTACTTTTAAATTGAAATATACAAAATGTTAGTCCAAACAGTTTCCATCAATTGAACACCTTTTAAATAAATAGTATCGTTAAAATACTGAAACCATGACAATAGTAACTATTAAAGTCGTTACGTAACCGAAACAATTAAGTTATTTACAATAATATATTACACACCCAATAGATGTGGGCAATTACACTCGTAGTTACGAAACATTAGTGAACCTACCAACAATGGTGACCCGAAAATGAATATTAAACTTTTTACAAGCTAGGCATAGGCTATCCTTTGACAACTATCTCACCTGACGGTAAATAAATGATGGTGTGCTCGAATACGTTGTTGTTGTTCCAGTGATGGCTCAGTGGAATGCCAATTCCACCATGGACCCACTGCGTGCCAGTCCATAGCCATATGGACTGCCACGCAGCAGGTCCATGGTTTGAATCCTGCCGCAAGCTTGAGCTTTATCTCATGGTGGAAGGGCATTTTGTTAACATGTTAACACCTTCGACCACATCATCACTTACCATCAGGTGAGATTGTGGTCAAAGGCTTACCTATCAGCAATAAAAAAAATAAAAAACAAAGGCTGTCATAGAATTATTGTGTCTCAAGAACAGCTGCCGGAGCCTTTAGGTGCTTGATGATAGATGTTCTACTGGTCGGAAAATGCCCTACCACCACCGTGCTGTGACGACTGCTGCAGCCATCTCACGTGCCCTCCGAAGCACGTGCACGCTCACTATACAGTAATGTCACGTAGTATTATTATATGTTCAGTGCTAGCGGTCACGCATCCAACATTTGTATTTGTATGCCAGTTAATGGTGAAACAAGTAAAGATCTGTTAATAGTATTTATGAAAACCACCTTGTTATGAGAGTGTTTCTTGTAGTCATTTCATTTCATTTCAAGTATAAGATCGGTTTAGAACGACTACGCAAACTATGCTAAGCCCCATTATCTATAATATTAATTCATATTAAAGGGTCGATTCAGATCACTTGAGCAGTGGACAATATCGTCCACTAGGCTCGTTATTTCTATTTTATAATTATCTACACAGTGCATGGGTTCAGAGCTTTTAATGGAAAATAAAATTAGATAAAGTTCATCTGAATGCTTGGCGACATTTTGTTTCTCCGAACAGCAACAACAATAATACCATAATAGTCACAAGTATGTCCGATTAAAATATTGTCGACGCGGATTTATTCAGAATGTAATTGGTCGCAAAAGTTACATGTGAAAATCCATTAGGTATTGTTGCGGAGTAACAAAAATATTGGAATGTTATATAACAGCAACAAACTTTGTTTATTTATTACGCATGGCCAGCACATCCAGGTAGTTATGACAAAACGTTCAATCACCCGTACTTAATATATTGATAATTAGCGAATCCCCATACAAAGTAGAAAGAGATCGATGCGCGCGAGGAACAAAACTGAGTCGATACAATTATTTTTGGGCGGTAAGTAAATAAAAAATATATACCTAGTTAACTTTGCGGGAACGTCAAATCGTTTATTAATTAAATTCAAACTGTGTTTTAGAGCTACAGAGTCACGGGCTTATCAATACAGACGTTCGGAGAAATCATGCACCAGACTGCAGCGTTGCAGTTTTAGGCTTGTACAGTTATGGTTCGTGGTACAGACGAGTACATAACTCCTCCCTCACCAAGTGCGAAATTATCGGTGGCCGCGGAATTTAATGCAGGATTCCGATTATTTCGCAAAAACGTATGTTTATACCGATACAAAATAAAACCTAAAGTACTTAAAATTAACACAATATATAGTAAAACCGTTGCAACACTGACACTTTTTACGTTTATTCCATTTAATTACACTTTTTCACTATCGTCATATAGTTCACTTTCTGTCATTTTCAAAACGTGCGATAGCTGTCTTACTTCTTCTAAATTTATGCCTTTTATGTTAATCGACTTCAGGTTTGTAGAAATGTTTGGTAGAAATTCTGGTAGTGAAGTGATTGGGGCTAATTTAAACTGTAGCTCATTTAGTATTTTTCTTTTATAGCTCAGAATTACTGAACCAACATATATTTGGCATTCTTCTTTCACTGTCAGTATATAAGTACCATGTAGTGATTCACGAGTATCGTCAGTGGCGCATTTTTCGGTTAAAATTGTAGGTTTTCTACAAAATATGATCCAGCTGTCCAGATTTATGCGTTGAATCTTTACGTCTTCTATGTCAACAGCATATGGTACACAGTGAGTTAAATCCGTTTGAAATTTCATAAGCTGCTCTATGCATGTTGGTGCGGCGAAGTAAGTGACGTCATCATCGGTGCAAATAAAATCATCCACTGAGGCAGCTTTCTGGCATGGCTTTGTGACTGGTATGTATTTCGAATCTTTCACCAAAAGGTAAGGGAATTCAGGAAATATTACTAAAGTAGTATTCATGGAATCATTGTAAATTGGGATTGAATAAAGTTTGTAATAATTATATAAAGTTTCGTCAATTAAAGGGATTTCCATTATAAATGTTATCTGGTTTTGCTTTGTATAAGATTTATTTAGATTTAAGATTTATTATTATTCTCTCTAATTTTAAAAAGTTCGTTTCAGTAACTTCGTACATTACATGGTCAACTTGCTCTATAGATCTAAGTACAGCTAACAATTCAGTTGAATTAACAATGGTTGGATGTAGTACAGATACCTTACTAAAGCTTAACGCCGTTTCGATTTCATTTAATGCAATATAAATCGTTCTAAAAACACTGATGAACATGTGAAACATATTTGAAACGTAAGAGATGTATAGAAAATTGTTTTTTTTTATCTGCTATTGATTGTACAAGTCTCTCGATTCTTCTAAGTCTCTCATCTATAATCAACGAGTTTTCATATAAGGTCTCTGTACTGTTAATAAGGCGGTTGATTGTTATAATATAAATACATAGTTATCTTATTATCAGAGCTTATTTGCTTCGTTTTCATTTGTTCAATAAGAGTGTCATAACGAATAGCATCTTCATGGTCCAAATTACCGGAGATTGACTTAATTACAGATCCAAGTGGATTTATCAGACCTCTCTTCTGTCTATGAGATGGAACCAACTGACTTAACTTAAAGATTATAATATCGCGTAAATATTCGCATTGTGTCTTAATTCCTAAAAATTCCTTTTCTTGGAATTCGGTTAACACCCAGTCAAGCGATCTGAAGTCACAAACATTAAAAAAAAAAAAATACAGATGAATTGAGAACCTGCTCCTTTTTTGGAAGTCGGTTAAAAATGGAACCGACTTCAACACCCAAAAGTATGAAATAACTTGTCGAAGTCGGTACCATGCGCACAATATTGTGATAATAGGTACTTTTGAACCATCATGGTACCGACTTCAACAAGTTATTTCACACTTTTGGGTGTTGAAGTCGGTTCCATTTTTTGTCAAGCATTTTTTTTTATTAATGTATGGCCTATCTGACCTGATGGTGAGTAATGATGTGGTCGAAGATGTTGTTCAGGCTAACCTATAATCACTGGCTCTCGAGGACAGCTGCCGGACCCCACGGTTAGGTGCTTGGCGACAGATTTTCTACTTAGGCGTGGTAGCTAGCCAGGCGTGCATTCGCAAAATTCTCTACAACCATGCAAAATTACTGGTTCTCGAGGACACATAGCGGAACAGACCGGTAAGTGCTTGGCGACAGATTTTCTACTTGAGGGTGGTAGCTAGTCAGGCGCGCATACGCAAAATCCTCTACCATCACGCAGAATTACTGGTTGTCAAGGACACATAGCAGAAAAGACTGGTAAGTGCTTGGCGACAGATTTTCTACTTGAAGGTGGTAGCTAGCCAGGCTTCCATTCGCAAAATTCTCTACTACCACGCAAAATTACTGGTTCTCAAGGACACATAGCAGAACAGACCGGTAAGTGCTTGGCGACAGATTTTCTATTTGAGGATGGTAGCTAGCCAGGCACGCATTTGCAAAATCCTCTATCACCACGAAAAATTACTGGTCCTCGAGGACACATAGCAGAATACACCGATAAGTGCTTGGCGACAGATTTTCTACTTGAGGGTGGTAGCTAGCCAGGCGCGCATACGAAAAATCCTCTAATATCACGCAAAATAACTGGCTCTCAAGGACACATCACACATAGCAGAACACACCGACAAGTGCTTGGCGACAGATTTTCAATTTTCTACTTGATGATGGTAGCTAGCCAGGCACGCATTCGCAAAATCCTCTACTACCACGTAACATTACTGGTTCTCAAGGACACATAGCAGAAAAGACCGGTAAGTGCTTGGCGACAGATTTTCTACTTGAAGGTGGTAGCTAGCCAGGCTTGCATTCGCAAAATTCTCTACTACCACGCAAAATTACTGGTTCTCAAGGACACAGCAGAAAAGACCGGTAAGTGCTTGGCGACAGATTTTCTAAATGAAGCTGGTAGCTAGCCCGGCTTGCATTCGCAAAATTCTCTACTACCACGCAAAATTACTGGTTCTCAAGGACACATAGCAGAAAAGACCGGTAAGTGCTTGGCGACAGATTTTCTACTTGAAGGTGGTAGCTAGCCAGTCTTGCATTCGCAAAATTCTCTACAACCACGCAAAATTACTGGTTCTCAAGGTCACATAGCGAAACAGACCGGTAAGTGCTTGGCGACAGATTTTCTAAATGAAGCTAGTAGCTAGCCGGGCTTGCATTCGCAAAATTCTCTACTACCACGCAAAATTACTGGTTCTCAAGGACACATAGCAGAAAAGACCGGTAAGTGCTTGGCGACAGATTTTCTACTTGAAGGTGGTAGCTAGCCAGTCTTGCATTCGCAAAATTCTCTACTACCACGCAAAATTACTGGTTCTCAAGGTCACATAGCGAAACAGACCGGTAAGTGCTTGGCGACAGATTTTCTAAATGAAGCTAGTAGCTAGCCGGGCTTGCATTCGCAAAATTCTCTACTACCACGCAAAATTACTGGTTCTCAAGGACACATAGCAGAAAAGACCGGTAAGTGCTTGGCGACAGATTTTCTACTTGAAGGTGGTAGCTAGCCAGTCTTGCATTCGCAAAATTCTCTACTACCACGCAAAATTACTGGTTCTCAAGGTCACATAGCGAAACGGACCGGTAAGTGCTTGGCGACAGATTTTCTATTTTAGGGTTGTAGCTAGCCAGGCGCGCGTGAAATACTTACTGGATGTATGATAATTTGATGAATCCTAAAACTGTAACTCATTATTATAACCGTGTCAGTTGCAAGAGTAGGTATGCCTACCTATTTAATAATAATGTCGGCTGATGTGAGGCGGCACTAGTGCAATTGTACTAGTGCCGCCTCTTTGAATTCAAATATCGAAATAATATTCTGCTGAGTAGGTACGTAACATTGTCAGCACCGGCATCGTCACGTGGGGCGCACGCGGGCGGCCCACGTGACGATGCCGTCGCTGACAAAGTGACGTTTCGGTATTTTTGTAAATTGAAATATGGGTGAGCTTCTTGTTCTAAATAAAGTCATAAAATCTGTTATGTTGGCTATAATGTCTTTATACTTACCTATATATCTGCTATACATGTCGACTAAATAAGATTATTCTATTTTGACCTACTAACGTTACCTCACTTAGTAAAAAATGTACGTATGGTACATACCTAACTAAGTATTACTTATGCATAAATAAATATAGGTAACTACTGCGGCACATAATAATAATATATAATAGAATAAAATGTAAGTACATATAGTTGTCCATGCGTCCATTAGACAGACGTGATGCGACGCGATGCGAACCATTAGTGCGCGTTCATTACGCTATACATATAGTATACATAAACATATATCTGTGCTCGAAATCATGAATGACTCCCGAACTACCGAAGCAGCCGCGAGTGAGCAGCGGAAATTCTCGAGTTCCGGCCGAAAGCTCAGGCACTGTCTCTTTCTTTTCGCAGTGCTTCGCATTCAGACCAAGCGATGGATGAAACAACATGATTTTAGACCATGCTTGCGTTGTAGTTCGGTGGGTGGGGAAGAGGCCTCTTAAGGACAATTTCTTGTTGACATTAATTTTCTTTCATGCATTGTCATTGTTTTTTTTATTACTGGTTCAGCCTTTAACCATGGTCTCACCTGATGGTAAGGGATGAGGTGTATGGTGTTTGGCGCCCACAAGTGCTAAATAGCTTTACTTCAACAGATTTTTAGCAAAATGTATTTAGTTTGAAGCGATAAGAAAATTATATGATAATTTTGATCACATTACCTAAGGCCAATAAAGGCAATAACACGTTTTTAAAAAAATTCGCGATGGAACTAAATTGCAAAGTTGGCTCTAAATTGCGCTTGTAACGGAAATATCTAAATTATTACACGACTGCCCAAAAAAAGGAAAGTTATATCAGGGTTCATGTATGTATGTCTGTGAATTTCACTTCTATATGGCTTAACCGATTTTGATGTAAATGATATCGTTAGGTTCGTCTTGATAACCGAAGTGACACTAAGTACATAAAAAACATAGAAAAATAAACTGGCGGATCTAAGACCCCATAAAATTAATAATGAGGTAAAAAAATATTTTTCTTCCAAACGCATTGAGTGGGGTATCAAAATAAAGAGCTTTAAAAAAACGATTCCATATATACATATAACTTGCAGTTTTAATTTCAATGGAAAGATAAATCGCTTAAAGAAAAAAATACGTATAAATGTGTTCGAAAATATATTATAAAATACCAAAAGCTTAACAAAAGAGACAAGAAATGTAAAATTTTCGATTTACGTTAGTAGTTTTGTGCTATTAAGCTTACTTTCGGATTTTATCTAAACTGAACGGTATTTCAACATCGCTGCCTCTCTTTCACTCCTACGTAGTCCGATAGTGACAAAATTTCAGCATTTGACAGCATCATTAATAGGTCTCAAGAGCACATCGCCAGACTTCCTGTTTGCATGTACCTAGTAGCAAGACAGGAGGGCATCCAAAATAAGGACATGTCGAAATAAGAACAGTGGCCTTGAGCTTCGCCGCATTATGATGTTACCTAAAAGTAGGTCTAATATCTTTATTTATATATAGTGTTAGATTTCTGATTAATCGCCAATGACAGTTTCAAAAGAAACTGTCATTGTTAATCGCTTATTTTTAAAATGAATTTGCCGAAGGAATTAATTCTACTCGACTGGCAACACAAATGGTTATGTGGGTAGGGGAATACGTCGTTTCGGGGATTCGGTTCACAGCCAGCAAGTAACACGGTCGTGACGGGGACAGACTTTAAAAGTACAGATGGTAGAAAATGAACTGTGTAACAAGGGAAGAAAAAGTTGTTCTGAGTACAGACGGTTATGGAAAAATTGTGAGAGAGGATTGAAGGATTGTAATTAGTGGATACTGGATAATAAATTAAAGGAATCTTAAGGTAATCATACAGTTTTTTTTTTACTTATTATATTATATATATTACAGCATTAAGGTTCCTCGGTTAGGTAACTGTAAAAAAGAAGTTACATTTAGGTGAATACAAGCTGTGAGTTTACACTAAAGATATTAGAATTTACTCATCATTTTGACTCGAATGTTTTGTACATTGTGCCAATCAATGTAAAAAAATATATCAGACAAGGTAAAGTTATACCAAAAAAACCACTTTAAGCAGAAGATATTCTAAAACAAAAAGTGCACTTAAAGTATATATACATATATTATATACCTAATTGTGTGGTGTTTTTGTGTTTGGTAATTTGCAGCCGCTGGTGGCGGACCGTCCTGCGTTGTTTTTAGGTATATAGATTCAATAGTGAAAAAGTTTTCAACGTTTTACACTTACATTTTTCAAAATTTCCTGTATTTTGTCGATTAAAAATTAAATTTCAACCTTTTTAAATAGCTCCACGCATCAAAACACGCGGGCCGCGGTCCCCGATCGTGTCCCGTTGGATTGAGCGCGATCGGAGCTATACTTTTTGAAATATAGCAAAATTTTAATAAAATACCTAACTTTAAGTTTTACAGTTAATTTCAATCCACCCACCCACCCTAAAATCTACGTCCCAATATAGAGTGTAGCCTACCAAAATCTGCGTCTCTGGTAGCGCAGACTAACTAAACAGTTTAAATAGTATCGCCCGATAATAAAATCTTACATGAGACAGCTAAAACCTGTTTCTGCAAATATTTTTGCAGAAAATTTCATATATTCGTGTTGTCTTTGTTCGTTTCCTAATTGTGTGGTGTTTTTGTGTTTGGTAATTTGCGGCCGCTGGTGGCGGACCGTCCTGCGTTGTTTTTAGGTATATAGATTCAATAGTGAAAAAGTTTTCAACGTTTTACACTTACATTTTTCAAAATTTCCTGTATTTTTTCGATTAAAAATTAAATTTCAACCTTTTTAAATAGCTCCACGCCCGATCGTGTCCCGTTGGATTGAGCGCGATCGGAGCTATAATTTTTGAAATATAGCAAAATTTTAATAAAATACCTAACTTTAAGTTTTAGTTTACAGATTTTGATCGACAAGACGTGTAAACGAGAACATCATCAATGTAGTCAAAGCTTATTACCTATATACGCATTAGATATTAGTGATAACTCAAATACTACTCACTCGTCAGACCTCACCCAAATATAATTGAGTTGGCACATACGACACCTATTTAATAAAGTGACGAGGTAACACACTAAAAACAAGTTTAATTAATTAAAAATTTAAAAAAACCCGACTGCAGAATTATATATTTTCGTAAATTTTTATCTTTCCTTTCAAATTAAAACTGCAAGTTATATATATTTATGGAATCGTTTTTTTTAGCTTTTCATTTTGCATTTTAACCCATCCGATGGGTTTGGAAGAAAAAATACCATTTTGTAGAAACTCGCAGTGAATCAGGAACACTGAATACCTACCTATACCTAGGTATATGTACAATCGAACAGCTGCCTGCCCGCGGGGTGCTGCCCGACAATGGCAACAGCGATTAATTAAACTATAGTTATATATTATTAGATAATATATAATATATATTATAAGTATATAATAAGTATAGTTATATAACTATACTTATTATATATTTAATTGAACTTCGGCCGGGACTCGAATGATCTTATGTTAATACGAACTGCCACTCTAGAGGTAGGTACACATTGTAGGTATCAGGCTTGTACATGCTTATACATAGTACAATAAGTAGGTATAGTAAGAAATCATGCCTGTACCTATTTACGTCAACATTCAAGGAACTAAGGGCGGATAAGAAAACCCGTAAGTGTGCACACACCTACACAATATTATAATGTATCTGCAACTAAACAAAATAAATAAATATAATATTATTAACTACCCATTATCAGCAACAATGGGGGTCCCTATAATGTACGACCAATAATACGCGACCAAATAATGCACAGCCAATAATACACGGCCAATATTACGTGGACTGGCTTCGTATCATCGGGGTGTACAATACGGGTCGTACAATATTTGGCTGTGCATTATCTACACGGGCTGATATTACACGGCCAATAATACGCGACCATAAAATGGAAGCTATTTGATGTACATGAATTATTGGGTGTGCATTATTGGCCGTGAAATACGGGCCGGACACTTTTTGCACAGGGCGATAATGTACAGCCGATAATACGTGTACATCATAGACTATATAGAAATGTCAAAGAAAGAGCCTCGTTTGCACGTTCCAGTACCCTTTGATCGCAGATAATAATGTCAATATTTCCATTCAACGTTCAATCTTTATTTTTTCTCAGTGTTCTGTGCCCATTTTTCGTTACGTTTATGGTTTGGAAAACTCACGGGCTGTACTCTAAAAAAAAATAGAAAAAAAATAGCCTAAACTTCGGCAATATGGCGACCACGGTATTTATGCTTTCAGACTTGACATACACTTATATAGCCACCTGACAATAACCGATCAAATGTCAATGTCAAAATAAAGTTTTATGCGGGCTGGAGCTATAGAGAAAATTTTTATTGTGAAAATTTGAGAAGTGGTTTTCCGACGCGACATAACATATTGAATTTTTAATTATTTTTATTAACAGTGGTGTACGTCCAGCATACAATGAAAAATATCTGCAGCGTTCCGCAGTGCAGAAGCAATAGAAGAGACATTAAGTTACATCGTTTTCCCAAATACAATAATAATATTCTGAAGTGGGTGCAATGTATAAATGAAAATAACATTAATCGCATTAGCTCAAAAGAGTTAAAGCAGTGTTTTGTGTGCCACAAGCACTTTGAAAAGAAATTTGTGAAGAGTTCTATGCGCCTCCACATATATGCATATCCCACACTTTTCACGACACAGAAAATAGACACTAGTGTACCTGCTCGTGCTGAAGACTCCAGTAAGTTTTTTTACGTATTTATCTTGATAATATAAAGGCATAAGTAATATATGCCAACATAAATAGATGTCAAGTACCATCAAAGTCAATCAATTTGTAAAACATTATTTAATACCTACATAATAATATACATTCAGGGTTTTCCTTCGGATGAGCAAGGTAAAAAACAAAAGTACCTATTCTGCTATTTTATAGGCCTAAAAAATAGAGATCATACCTTGTACTGACATGGCACCGACTTTAAGAAGTTATTTCACATTTATAATCTTAAAAGTCGGTTCCGTTTTTAGTAAAAATTAATATTCATTTATTATTTACATTGAGTCCTTGTTTGTGATGTAGGCATTTTTACAAATACAATTATCTACCTACCATTCAATGAAAACCATAGCCACCACCAACAACACCAGCACAAAGGACTCATACTTACTATTGGTTGATACTCCGATACTAAGGCTGGCTACTAACCTATACACTAAGCCGCAGTTAGCTTGCGTGGTGGATAATGGTCCACACTTCTCTCTGAGAGGAAGGCTCGCGTTTCAGCAGTGGGAACAAGTTAGTTTGATATAATATAGTATAGATAGATACAGTGCAAAAAGTTAAATAAATAATAAAAATGGTATAAATCTTTCAGGTCAAAAACTGCACTCGGGTTCTAAGCAAAACAGTTGCAGGAGCCTTGGCTTATGCGGCACAATTTTGTAAGTGGAAAGTTTCATAATTTATCTGAAAGTTTGTCTCAAGCACCTTACTTACATATCTATTCATACCCTTTGATTGTAAGTTTAAAATAATCTAATTTTATCCCCATATTCATTATTTTTCATTTCGAATATAAGGTGTGGAGTGTTTATTTGATGGGAGTAGCGGTTGGAAGATGCTATTTCTCACCTTTGGGCGACAAAGGGTCACAATAATTGGTTCGCTCCCGCTGTGCAGCCAGCCACACCAACACGGAACCAATTACTGAGTCTTTGTATGTAAGCCCACAAGTGAGAGGTCGTCTACAATCTTACCATCCAACCGCTACTTCTATCAAATAAACACTACACACCTTATATTCGAAATGAAAAACAAAATACTTAACACGGGTGAAAGACATCTATACCTACTCGGACTATAGCCGTCTAAACACGTCTAGACTACTATTATTTGAGTTAGAAATAATACTTAACTATTTTCATTTCACAGCACATTACGCTGATGGAAGAGAAGTCAGCAGTACCCTGAGAAATACTTCAGAAACTGTCTCCTTTTTCGATGATCTCTTCGACTCATGTAATGGAGCAACCTTATCCGTTAAAAATAAAGGAAAACCTTTAAGACAGGCCGTAACAGCAACATCAAAACATGAAGCTTTTTGGACAGAATCTATAAAAAATTGGAAAAAATTAAGTTCATTAGGTCTATCCCTCGAGTGAGAAGAATCCTACCGGGCTTGCACTTGGTGAATTTTAAAAAAATTGTATGTCTAGCATCAGTGTTTTTTCTTCTATTCTGCGCTACAATCAAAAGTAATATTTGATTAATGAACACGCGACTACAATGTATTGTGTAAAAATAACTTAATTATGTCTTCCAGACGACCATAAAGTATAAACGCATAATTTCACGCCTAAGATTTATCTCTGAATCTTAACCTTATTCCGCAATTATCATTAGTTAGGTATATTATCATATATCCGTGCGTCAAATTTATGTATGTTTTTGCATACGTACTACTGAATCCTTCTGATTATATTTGAGTGCAAGAACAAATTTTTTTCTTGGAATTGTAAAATATGAAAGCAAATATTTATAGTTTTGATTAAACCTATTGTAAGGTTCAGGATAAAGGTGTGACTAAATGAATTAATACCAATCACCTATTGTATTGTGTTAAAGAGAAACAATCATAAGAAATAAAAACAAGACTTAATTACATTAACTTCATTGTTTTATTTTAACATATAATATTTTTATGATACCTAGTAGGTACGAGCGACGCGATGAGCTAAGTACCTAGCATACTTTGACAGTAATTTTTAAATACTCCTTGCTTGGGACATTGGACCTATTTGTTAGCAATAGCGTATAATACTCTTTGGTCAATAACTTTTAGTACTTCTTCTTCTTCATTAGTCCATATTGAAATGACAGTAAATGTCATTATGAAAACTACCGTGCTAATAAAGGCTCTTCTAAGTTGCCTGTCTGAATCTTGTTCTACTACTTAGTCTGTGGGAAAACTCAAAAAATGTAGGTCTGCCTAGTTAAATTTTAGTATAAAATAAATATGTGAACGATTGATAAACACGAGTATTATGAGCTTATACTACTCAACTACTCCACCACGCATGTGCAAAACAAAAGATGTGATTCCAGGGTTAAAAACCGCACAAACTGAAATTGTTTTGCTCGTAAGCATTCGTCTGAAGTTTTATAATTTTGCCGATTGCATTCTAGCCACATCGGGGTGTTTCATGTGAAATTTATCTGTTTCAGGTTCCAGTCACATCAGGCTGCTTGTTAATCCCATGATTTCATGTCGGAACGGAACCTGCAACTTACTAGTAACAAGGCTATGATAAGTAGATATAGCTGAGCTTAGTTGCTACCTCCCCATTCAGTTTCGGAATAGATCTATTCCCGAAGACGTCATTACCATAGACTCAGTTTCGGAATAGATCTATCCGTACGTTCCACCGGTTAGATTTAGCATTATATTGGTGTTGTCTCACATTTTAAGTATGTAGAATGTATGAGGCAAAGAGAGACAAATATATTTTCATGTTCCTGATACCAAAACCTCTACACAGATTGCAATAAAAAAAAAGATATCGACTATTCAAAGTTATCATTTTTCTTGGTGTGTGAAGTGATTGCATGCAAGAAGAAAATACTAAGAATTACAAGAAAAAAAGGATTTTAGGTTCCGATAAACAATGAGAAGGTAAGTTACGTGTTCCTACTATCATTATATAGTATTCAGGTATGAAATTACATGTTATATGTTTAGAATGTAATCCAAATTGTTGCATGAACTGTGAGCCACTAACATAAACACAACTTTATTCTATCGAGATCTGAATTTAGCTATTGCATACTGGTTTTGTGACATAATAATATCAGTATCTACGTAATTTTAATAATATTTTGACCTAAAACATATAACAATTCGAGTTATATGTATCATTCTCTTCATGAATTCGTTTCAAACGAAATCGAGCAGCCATTTTGACAATTTCCTAGTGATGGGGTAGGGCTGCACCAATTCGCAATTTATAATTCGTTCGATAAAATTTTAATCGATAGATTATTCGATAAATAATTTTTACTTATAAGCTTAAACCAAAAGTTGTTTTTTTAGGATTCCTTCCAAGAATATGAACCTTGTCACAAAGCTTTTACCATCCGTCCATCCATCCTTTAGAAAATCTGTATCATTTGAGTCGTATTGAGTAATGAGTTGAAATTTTCGTGGAATATGCATTATTATTGCAAATTGCTTGGCAAACATTTATCTGAAAAAATATAGGGGGTGGGGGGTTCATGACACAGTTTTTCCTTATTGTTTTTCTTGCCCTGTTATATAGTAACGGTTAAGTACGTACTTACAATATTGCCGTGAGCGTATCGGTGTGCCTTCTGACGAACTGATAACTGCGATCCCCAAGACGCCTTCAAGCGAAGGGATAACCCCCCCCCCCCCCTTAATGAATATGAACTGAACTATAATTTTATTAATATTTATTACTATTAAATATTATACAGGACAGGAAATTTGTAACACATTAAAATATAGCAACATTGCATAGATTTTCGCTATATTTGTAGATCTTGGAATGGAATCGATCCTGTACCACAAGAGTTCCTGGACCTTCTTTACAATGATGATAGCGATGCAGAAGTCCAGGAACAAACAAGGGATTCAGGATCGCCTTGTCCGGGCCCGAGCCGGCCAAGAACAAGCCGCAGTCCAACTCCGCCCCTCTTGCCTGGTATAGATAGTGATGTGGAAGAAGGGGATGACGAGGTATTTTGTTTATTGTGTTAATAATTGAGGTTTGACATTGCGGTTTTGTTTATGCATAGCATTTTGGTAAGTATACTTTAAAAAAAAACCTGAGTAAAATACAGTTTTTCCTAATATTACTTTAATTTTAGGATTTGCCTATATTCGTCGCGGGAGAAGATGGTTCTCTGGCACCCATAGAATCTCTGCTGGAGGAAGAACCTGGTAGAGATTCCAACTCGTAAGTATTAACATCTTCTAACTACCTTGATGCTTCTCTGCGGCTAAGTTTGTAAACAATGGTAATTGTTTTAGTGACGACGACGATGAGGATCCAGAGGTGGAGAGGGCTCGACAGAGAATTTACGACACGATGAGTCCAATGTGAGTATGTTTTTGTATTGTTATATTTAAATATTTTAATGTCCCACTTTCATAATACATGAGTGTGTGCTGAGCGAAGTTTTAGTTCTAGAGCAGGGAGTTGATTAATTTTTATACCGATTAAATGTAGTTCCTGAGATAGCGCGATATATTAATATTCTGACAGTTTATAATTTAAAATAGAAAACTATAAATGTATGTCCATATCGCTATTCTTTCATCAACAGATCATTCCATGCCGAATCTGAAGAAATCTTTTTGGATTCCCAGCCGTCATCGGTGTCAGTGGACCCTCCACCACGATTTAGGATCGAGGTGGAAGGTTCACGCATGCCAGGTGCAGTCCGAGGTGGAGCGTCGCGCAGGGGGCGAGGGCGTGGCCAACGGGGCAGCAGGCGAACTTCACAATGGTCGCGCGGGCAGCCCTACGTCCAAATTTATATTTCGGACGATGAACTGCCCGAGGCGTTGCAATCGGAAATTCGCAGGCTCCTCGCTGGCCGAAACCAGCGCGTGCGTCGCAACATTGAGGTACAGCAGGACGAGGAAGAGGGTAAATATACGAGTATATTATTATTATTATTTTGACTCTCTATTATTATCTTACTTTGGTAAGTGTAGATGTGGTAGAAATAGGCTCTGAGGATAGGTGACATAACATAAGTTAACGCGCATTGGCTTTTTAGTTACGGAATCGAACCCGCATCCTTCGATTTGAGCTGGAATGTGACTAAAAATCGGTTGTAAATGTTATTTACGCTTTGCTCGCGATAGTGTTTCTAATCATATTTAAATTTACTGTATACTATTCATAACATAATCCTCAATACGATATTGTTATATGTAAAAATTTGTTCGTTCAAGGAATCGAAGAGTTTTTCGACGCCCAAGACTTCGTTTGGGCTCCCATGGGAGACTGGGTCGGCCATAAAGAAAACTTCCGGGTTGAAAACCCCGGCCCAACGCACATACAAACTAATGCATATGATTCTTTTCGCGCTATATGGGACGATGAAATATTGTCCCATATAGCTAACGAAACGAATCGTTATGCAGAAGCAATTGAAAGCCCGAGTTTTCGTCAACGTTGGAAGCCAACCAACGTTGACGAAATTTTAAAACTATTTGCATTTTGGATGATGCTTGGCATCATCAAAATGCCAAGCATAAAATCGTGCTTTTCAAAGATTCCAATATTAAAAACGGAAATATTCCGTTATCTTTTCTTAGAACAGAGATACTGGGATCTCAACCGGGCATTTCACTTCGCCAGCGGTACATTGACGCCACCAAATGTCTTGGATCCAATGGGACCGATCTTGGACCACCTAAATAATAAATTTAAAACACTGTATACCTTGGGCCAAGACATTTGCATCGATGAGTCGCTGACGCTGTGGAAAGGCCCGTTGAGCTTCAAACAATATATCAAGACCAAATCAGCACGGTTCGGTATCAAGACGTACCAATTGTGCGAAAGTGCGTCTGGTTATATGTGGTCTTTTTTTATATATGTAGGTCGAGGAACAAACCACACCTCTCATCCGAGTTGCGTCGCCACTGTTCTACGTTTAGTTCGGCCCCTTCTCAATTTGGGTCATGTGTTATTCATGGATAACTTTTTTAATTCTCCTCTGCTAGCTCGGTACCTCAAACGAAACGGCACGGACTGTGTGGGGACATTACGTTCAAACCGCAAACATGTCCCCGCCGTCATCCAAAGGTGCCAACTAGCAGAGGGTGAATTAATAGCACGTCAGGCAGGAGACGTAATGGTCTGCTCGCTTGAAGACCGAAAGCGAGTCACCTGCCTGTCCACATATCATAACCTGACCCAAATTGAGACTGAGGCTAGGCCCGGGCGTCCCAGTCAACACAGACTGAAACTAATTCATGACTATAACCATGGCATGGGAGGTGTGGATCGCCTTGACCAAATGCTCGAACCGTATTTAATAGAGAGGAAACAGTGTCTCAAGTGGACAAAAAAAATGTTTAAGAGGCTTTTGAATATCAGCATTCAAAATGCCCGAAGAATCTAGGTCATCGACATAGCTTTCAGAATTTGCAAGTTGAAGTTACAATGGGCAGGCCACATTGTTCGACTAACTGATAACCGATGAAGTAAGTTTCTCTTGTGGTAACTACATTACACCGGAATATGTACAGTAGACTTCTACTAACACCAAATGTTTTTTTATCCACTTGTGACACTGTTCTCCGAAGAACCTAGGTCATCGACATAGCTTTCAGAATTTGCAAGTTGAAGTTACAATGGGCAGGCCACATTGTTCGACTAACTGATAACCGATGAAGTAAGTTTCTCTAGTGGTAACTACATTACACCGGAATATGTACAGTAGACTTCTACTAACACCAAATGTTTTTTATCCACTTGTGTCACTGTTCTCCGAAGAACCTAGGTCATCGACATAGCTTTCAGAATTTGCAAGTTGAAGTTGCAATGGGCAGGCCACATTGTTCGACTAACCGATAACCGATGAAGAAGTAAGTTTCCCAAGTGATTACCACATTACCAGTATCTCTGTCTAAATACACATATTGTCCCTGTCCTAACAGAAAAAAAACACGATCATAAAAATATCGGAATCTTTGAAAAGTATGGTTCATTTTTTTTGTTGATTATTTTATGTGTTTTGTCTACTATCTCCCGTAACTTTGCAAATACACTGTTCAATAACATTTTCTGATTAAAATACTGTCACTCATTTGGATCAATGAATAAGCATTGCAATCCAACGAGGCAATGCTGCCAGAATATTGGGCACGCTGCCAAATCGTAGTGGGTTGGAGCATTGGGACTGCCTGTGAGCCTGCAATGGCTTGTAGTTTGTCTAAATTATTTTATTGTAGTAGCTGTAATGTTTTACATGGTTCGTAAGATTTTTCTAATAAAAGCATACCGCCTGTTAAAAAACATAACAATTCCATCTGCGCTTTTTCGTAGAGTGTCGTAATGCCTTCTAATATGATTTAGGTTTGACCGAATCAAATTTAGGATTGAATGGAAAAGTTATGCTCTCTCACTCTCGCTACTCGTAGAATGCACGATCGGTTTTATTGATGATTGTTGTATGTGATAATTCGTTAGATGCTATGGCAGCCTAAACCTATAAGGGGACTGACTGTCAAGGAGAGCTGCCAGACAGATTTTCTACCTGAGGGTGGTAGCGAACCAGGCGAACCTTATTAACAAGTATCCTTATAACGGTTATCTCTCATGAATAGCAAATACATATCCCTACAGTAATTTATATTATTTAAAAGTATTGTTTTGTGTGATTTTTGTGTAGGTTAAAGTAACAATTATATACAATGTATGGTATTATATCTAGATATTAACAAATATATAATAATATATATGTGAGTTCTGTACTAGAAACCGAGATCCTGTTATTTAGCCTGCGTGCTGCATGTACTCTCGAAGCCATCATGGAACGAAATGAAGATCGTTCTCGATCTGTTGCAGTGTGTGGTGCAAGCAAAACAGTACAGTTTTGAACGGAATCGGTAAATTTGTTTGATTTCGGAAGGTATCTAGGACTCATTAGTGAGGCTCATAAATACAAAAGGTAAACGTAAACATGAGCATGAGCTATTTTAACTATATCATAAAGCTAACTAGCTAGCATACTCGTAGCGTCACTATTGGTGTGGTGATTAAAATCTAACGAAACATATAATAACAAATAATAAAAACCGGCTAAGCGTTAGAAACTAATAAGTACTTTAGAGATATGCAATTATGCATACAGCAAATATTTTGTGATTTTACGGAACCCGCGGTGTACGAAACGCACTTGGCCGGTTTTTTCAATTTTTATGTCGGTGAAATTTCAAACAACTGTCCACCAAAATTTTTGTTTATCGATTAAATTATTGCATGGGCACATCCCTAATATTTCATGTCTGCTTTGTACTAAGGGTATTGAATAATGGTTGTGATTTATTGATGTTTTTATTTATTTTACCTAACATTGGTGGTGTATTTATTATTGTAATAGCATGTAAAATGCATGTGCGTTTTTTGTTTATGCTGTGGTAGAAAATTTCTACCTAATATATGAAAAATGTCTGCTTTCATACTCCTGTCCGATTTTTATACATTTTTGGTATTTTGGTGATGATATTTTGTAGTTTTATGGATATTGATTAGAAATAAAATATATATTCAATAATTTTGTGCAGTTTTATTCACAAAATCCTAGTAGATTATGAATAACATCGACTTGAAAAATGTACCCTGGAGTACCTCATACCAACTTTCTGCAAACATGTTCAATCGCAAATTATTCGAAATCTAAAGAATGTACAGTAAAATGAATAAAAGGAAGTAATGGCTAGCTTAGGGCTACTATCAATAATAAATAATATTTACGATCAGAGCTATGGAACGTTAGTAGTGGCCATAACTTTGGGGAACGGCGCACGTTTTCGTAAACGTAATTTAGCTCACAAACAAAAGTATAGTATTTTACGAATAAAGTTCAATAATGCAAAGTAAAGAAGTAAAACAAAGATTTTTCTTTATAATGCTTTTTATTTCACGAGAAACAATTGAGTAGTTTTCAAATAATTCGCATATTTCGAAGTGGTCGTGATTTCGCCATATTGGGGCCGAGTGAACGGATGCAGAGCTGTGAAAATTTTGACAGCGGAAAGGAAGGTAAAAAAGGTTTAAATATTCACATTGGCAAATCCCACAACAAAAATAAACCACCTAGTATTTTAGACCCTCCATGTTGCATTCCGAATCCATCATCATCAATACCATTTTGGCAAACCTTATCGAAACTTAAATCTTCCGTACCGGTGGTCAAAAGAATACCAAAAGGTGCTCGCATAACTGTAGCTCAAGATTTGTCTATAAAGATTAAAAAAGTGCTTACCGATTCTGACTCAATACAAACTTGGGAAAACCTTTTGACCTTTCCTTTTCAAGTTCTTCATGCTGACCCAAACAATAAAAAATCACTTACATCATCCATTAGAGCCAACTGTATTGATTCCAACCATACCGGGCACCAGCAATATCAACAGCAAACATGTGAGCATACACCTCAGTTTCATAAATCACACAACTTGTTCAACAAAATAGAATCTAAAGTCAGCGATGGAGATTTGAAAGGTGCCAGTAAATTACTGTTTTCTAACGATACCATTGCCCCAGATACAATGGAAACTCTTGCAGCATTACAAGAAAAACATCCACCATCACCATTGCCAGTCTTTTTGTCTACTTCAAAGCCCACTGTGCAACCAATCGAAGTCACTGAAGTCGATGTGTACACAGCGATTATGTCGTTTAGGAGTGGCTCTGCTAGTGGCCACGACGGTTTGAGCCCACAACATCTTAAAGATATGATAGGTGCTCCTGGAGATTCTGGCAGAGCACTCCTGATAGAGATAACTGCTCTGATTAATTTAATGATCGCAGGTAAGGTACACAAGGATATTTGTAATATATTATACGGTGCTAATCTGTGTGCTTTAAAGAAAAAGGATGGAGGCATTCGGCCTATCGCAGTTGGCTGCACATATCGTCGAATCGCTTCCAAACTATGCTGCAAAAAATTTTTAAATAAACTTACCGGAAAATTTCAACCTACTCAGTTAGGTTTCGGAAGCAAAGGCGGGTGCGAAGCAGCCGTACACGCCTTAAGAACTTATCTTCAAACAGATGTAGGTCAGGTGGTTGTTAAGGTCGACGTTAAAAATGCTTTTAACACTGTTTCTAGATCTGCTCTGCTTGACGAAATTCAAAATCATACACCAGAAATATTTGATTATTTATTTCAATGCTACGGCTCGGACTCTTCACTTCTGTATAAAAGTCACCATATACTTTCATCGACTGGTTGCCAACAAGGTGATCCTCTTGGCCCTGCTATATTCAGCCTTGCAATTCATCCGATCATTTCATCCCTCACATCAAAATTAAACATGTGGTATTTAGACGATGGCACTCTTGGAGGCGACTCAGAGACAGTCTTGGAAGACCTTAAAGTTATCATTGAAAAATTTAGTTTTATTGGCTTAGAACTAAATTTTTCCAAATGTGAGCTTTTTATTCCTGAATCAGTCGCATCCTCTGAAAGGAATGTTATAATAGAAAAATTTAACGTTTTGGCTCCTAACATCAAAATTCTTAACAGCCAATCTTTTCGTTTATTAGGGGCTCCGATATTCACTGACGCATTCCCTACGTTCATTACAGAACAAAAACTTAAGTTTGAAGAATGTTCTGACCGTCTTTCAAACATCCACGCACAGATAGCTTTTCATATCATCCGTTATTGTCTTTTTGTACCTAAATTAACATATGTTTTAAGATGCAGTCCGTTTTGGATTTTTAGTGACCTTTTGTCAACTTTAGATGATTGTATTAAAAATACCTTAGTCAAAATTCTAAATTGTCCAATGTCAGATATTTCTTGGTGTCAAGCCTCCCTTCCGATCAGATTTGGTGGTTTGGGTATCCGCAAAATTTCCAGTGTTTCACTCCCGGCGTTTTTATCCTCAGTTCATAGTACTGGTGCCCTTTTTTTAAAAATTGTTGAAAATTCTTTAGGAAATGTACAAATTAATTGTATGCAAGATGCTACAAATGCTTGGACTTTAGCTTGTCCAGGTGAAAGCCTTCCTAACAAACTCCATTCGCAAAGACATTGGGATGAGCCTATAAATAAAAAGATCTCAACTGACCTTTTAAATAACACAGTTTCTCCAGTAGATCGGGCTCGTCTTCTTGCCTCTGCGAAGCGAGAATCAGGTTTCTGGCTTCAGGCTTTACCATCTGTCAACATTGGGACGCTACTAGACAGTAAGTCGTTTGCCCTTTCTATCAGCCTGCGAATTGGGTCAAACACAGTCGAACCACATAACTGCTTCTGCGGAGTTCCAGTAGATCGCCAAGGACACCACGGCCTCTCCTGCCGTCGAAGTGCTGGCCGCCTTTCTCGCCACGCCTCTTTGAATGATGTCATCCGCAGGGCTCTTGCTACCGTAAACGTGCCGGCTATTCTTGAGCCGAACGGTATCGCACGTGACGATGGCAAGAGACCTGACGGAATGACCTTAACTCCCTGGAGTCGTGGAAGGCCGCTAGTTTGGGATGCCACTTGCGTTGACACACTTGCGGCGTCTCATTTACCATCCACTTCCAAGACGGCGGGAGCAGCGGCAGTGGCAGCAGAAGGCTCCAAAGGGCGAAAATACGAGAGTCTCGGCGATAATTATATATTTCTGCCCTTTGGAGTAGAAACATTAGGTCCGTGGGGTCCAAGCGCATGGACTTTATATAAAGATTTATCAAAGCGGCTGATAGAAAAGACAAACGACCAAAGGGCTGGCGCTTACCTCGGCCAGAGAATTAGTCTTGCCATACAACGGGGTAATGCTGCCAGCCTTTTAGGTACTCTACCCGTGGACAGTGACCTGAGCTCTGTTTTCTACTTATGATTGCCTCCTGGTAGAAAACAGAGCTCAGAATTTTTAAGTTAATATTTTTAGGTCATAAGTAGATATAGTTAAATTATTTATTTATTTTTGTATTCACATATGTACTGTTCATTTTAACGCAAGATATACTTTTTTATTTTGACATTTGTTTATGTTTCACGCGATAAACAAAAACGTTCGTGAAGTGGATCAAATTAAAACTAGATGATGTGATTAAAAGTTACAATTACATGGCTCATAACAACAGTGTGATAACAGTTTCTCATTTTAGGATGCCTGCACACAAAGTCATATCTGACATACAACTCCAACTTATAATAGAGTTCAAGGAAATGAGTACCGATTTGGCAGTGGGCCGAATTATAAATAAGTGCCCATTAGAAAAACAAATAAAAGCGAAGAAGTGGGAAGAGCTGGCGGCAACCCTCAACTCAAGAAAAACAAAACGCAAGAAGATAAATCAAGAACGAGTTTCTTACATTTACCAATGACAGTGCGGAAATCACCTATGCACTCAGGAAACCAACAGCTAGGTCAAGAGTCATGCCCGATTGTCACTTGGCGCTACAAAATCTAGCAGACATAATTGTATTATGTAACGGTGACTTGTAATAAGAGCCACAGTTCATATCAGGGTAATAATAGAGCAGTTATTCTTGTCAAGGGAAGGAGTGAAAAAGAATATCTCTACAGACGTTGCATAGCTCTGTAAGCCCACAGCAAAGGAATCACAGAATCTGTTGCATGTCGACACTGAGAAACAACTACAAAATCTATGGAACAAGAAGTCTTGACTAAATATGCGGTGTCCTTCCTGATATAAAACAAAAAATAATCTAATAATCTACTTAAGCTCACGAGGGCAGATCTCCATGTGATGATTGGGATCAATACTGGCCATTGCGATCTATACCTACTATCACCTACACAAAACTGAAAAAACAGAGTCCACTGTGCCAGGGCTGCTTGCATGAGAATGAAACTGTAGAATGTGTTGCTCCACTGCAACTCCATACATGATACTGAAGATAAGAAGCGGCTGGGGCTGGGCTGGCAGGAGGGTAATGCACAATACACCCCAAGCAGGACATTGGTGCAAGATTCATCGCCCTTTTAGGATAGGATTGCTGTATTTTGTATTGTTTATAAATAAATGATTAAGAATTTATTGAGTATTGTAATTTTTATTCAGCTAGTATGATTACATCCACAGAGAAGAACCAGCAAGAAACTCTTGTGCAGAATCTTAAAATGTAGCAAAAATTCCATATATTATCTTACACTAGAATATGTACATTCTTTAATTTTATTATTCTGATAGAATACTAAGTTACAATTTAGAGATAAAATTGAATACAATAAAAAATATTATAATATAAAGGCTAAAGTTTGTTGTATGTCTGTTGCGCCTTCATGCTGAAACGGCTGAACGGATTTGCATGAAATTTATAATTAAGATGGTTCATACCCTGGAATAGCACATAGGCTACTTATCATTACCATCACCTCGCGGGTGACACCGCGGAGCGCAGTTAGTATCATATAATCATACAAAAGAATTATTTAAAAAAAACCTGACATGTCTCACATCAAAATCGGTGTTCCAGTGTAGGCTGTAGAGGGTTACAAAGAATTAAGCCATACATACTTAAATACAAACATACTCTTAAAAAACATTACTCTAGTTAAAATCTAGTGAAAAAGTCAGTGAAACATTGTTTAAACATCTTAAAATGATTTTACTAATAAGCTATATGAAATGACTTTGTGACTTCATTTTTTCTTCTGCTAATTTCGTTTTATTATGTTCCTATTAATATTATCATCCTATTATATGTCCTTCTTAAGGATTTCCTTCTTCTGTAATACAAAGTTACACAAGACCACACAGTATGACTGTTTTGCCTGCCTTGATACGGGATGCATAGTGCATCAACCTGTAAAAAAAAAAAAAACAAAATCAGATATTTTTAATGAGTCATGAAACAGCAATGTTTGTTACACTCTTGTTGTATTGCACTATTTTACCTATGTGAGGTGTCTACTGGACCACAATCTTTGCACAACACCTTGCCTTTCCCCATCTAAGTTTTGGTGGTTCCGCCGCTCATGGCTCTGGCTGTTGTGACCGGTCATTTAGAATTTCTTCATCGTCATTGGCGAAGCGTTGGTCATACACAAAGTTATGCAAGACCGCACACACATTGACTATTTTCCCTGCCTTGACGGTTGCATAGTGCATCACCCTATTTAAAAAAAAAACAAATTTTAAAAGGGATATACAATACAAAATTCTTTATTCATTAACAATCTTAAGGAAAACAATAAAATTATTACAAACAAATTAATATATTAGATTGGACAAAGGGCGGCCTTATCGCTTAAGCAATTTCTTACAGGCAACCTTGCATGGAGAGGATTTATAATATTGCGGTTTAGGGATTACGAAAAGAGAAAATAATAATAATAAATAATGATAAAACATATGTATTTATACATTATAATATGCACAGCACACATATAATTGTCTTGAATTGTGCATAAACTATATTTATATAATTAAAACATAAATACAATAACTAAATATAATATTATATTTACATACAATACATTATAATATTACATAATATAGGTACTACAATTTATATAATACAATACATACATATCTTATACAAAACATATTGAACATATGTAAAATATTCAGCATATGTTTACTGAGTAGTGCTTCTTCACCATATCTTTGAATAAAGAAATAAACTTAGCTTGTCTGATATCAACAGGTAGTGCATTCCACAAGAAGACTGCATGTTTTGTAAATGATTTATTAAAATATGTTGATGATGAGACAGGCATATCAGAGTCATACAGGAATATAAGTTCAAGTAAAAGTAAAACTCTGCTGGAAGTTTTGGATATGATGTTGTGATGGTAGGAAGACAACAAACTACTTACATGTGTGCCAAGACACATCGGAAATGAGTTTTCAGCACACCAATACAACGCTCTACCACATTCCATGTGCGAACATGCTTGTAGGTGTATAATTCTTCAGGCGAGTTTGGCACAGCGTTGAGGATTGGTGTCATCATCCATGGTCGCTGTGCATAGCCCGAATCACCTGTGGTGTTTTGATACATTATTCATTTAATCACTTATGAATGGTTGGTATGATTATATATATACGTGTATCTGTGCAACCAATTGTCCTTAAATTTGTTTACTTACCTAAAAGCCAACACCTTTCCCCTTCAGCATTAATGTCTTGCATCAGAGCCTTTACTTGGCTATTATTCCAGACATGAGAGTCATGGCTCTGACCTCCAAAAGATGCATCTATGTGCAGGATGCGCAAATCAGCATCACAAATCTAAACAAACAAATGTTTTTTTAGTAAGTAGGTTTATAAAAACATGTCTTGTGTTATACCTTACCTACATCAAAACTCAAACAACATACAATTAGGACATTCAATGAATGGTATTGCTTCCTATTGTAGTAGGCCTCTTCATTTTCACTGGGACGAATGATTGCAACATGATTTTATACATGACAGCATTTTATAGTATCTAGATCTTTAAATGTACATGAAATGATGTGAACACATGCCTTTTGCTCTGATGCATATGCATCAGAGTAAAAGCTTATTAAGTATAAGAAAACTAAAAGTAGATAGGTACATATTTATAAATTGCAAAATTCACCTCCTTGTGATGTCCTCACGCTCTACCATAGTCATAGGAAACTTTATATATTTGGCCTGAATCTCTGGGTTATTCAGGGCTTTGGTGACATCTCTTAGACAGAGTGACACAGAGGCTTGTGACAGGCCTAGCTGGTTAGGCACCAATGTTCTTTTGATATCATTAAATGCCAGTGCTGCCAATATCTGCAAGACAGTATCAACGTCATATTTAGCAACATCAAACACTGTACATTATTTGAAAAGGAATTTAACTAAGGTACCTTAAAATTCTGGCCGTACAGCGCTAGTGCGCTGTTTTACCGGTAAAAGCGGAATTAAATCTTCGCAGAGTTGTTGGAAATCGGCTTTTCGTAGACGGTAATGCCCGACAAATTCCTTCTGAGGTAACAATAGACGCTTGCTAGCCTGCCTGAGTACCCTGCGCTCAATGATCAACAGCCTTTTAAGGCGTTCTTCCTCTGCAGCTGCCAACAACATAGCTCCAGCCATATTGCTACCTGAAATCAAAGATTAATATCGAAATTGAATAGTTGACTCAAGCTAGCATGAATAATAAGCAAATATATCAAAATAAACAAAGAAAAATCCTGTTCGACTTTCACAAGTGTTAATTAACACGCAAGTCCAAATTTCCGCAGAATGAGTGGCTGAAATCAGAAAAAAGCTAGTGATTATTTTCTATAAATCAATATGGATCTTTGAATTTGCAATTAAAATAAGAAAATCTCTATTATGTATCTCAACGCAAACTTGCAATAAAAACCCGCCAACCAGTGAGCAATAAAGCTCCCTTCTTCAGTTGACGTTTCGTAGTGGTCTTGAAGCTGTCATTAGAGTTACATAATACCAATTTTACGTCAAAAGTGAGTAGTTTCGTTCATTCTCTCGTCTTCAGAGAGTCTGGTAATCGTCATCAGAAAGTCTGGTAATCGTCATGACGGTTAATTCAAAAATTGATGTCCACTCTGACGTTCACGAAGACCACCGCGAGTTACATAATAGCACTGCGGCGGGTTTGAAGTTCAGAAATACATCACAACCTAAATATTACGTTCCAAATAACTTGACACCCAGAATGTACAGGAACCTTTGAACGTACGGCTCATCTTAAGCTGGCGTTTGCACTTTATCGTATAGGTATAATAGGTCTGTAGTCGGACCACTCTAAAAGATTCTGATTTTTCAAACAATAAAACACAGTTTTTTTTATTACGATAAGCACAATTTCCCTACGTATATTTTTCATAACATGCAATGCTCTAATCAGTCTAATCTATACTTTGCCGGATACATTTCGGAGACTGCGCAATGGTAGTGCACAATGTTGTCTTAGGTTTTCGCGATTGTTACACTTAGTAATTAAACAACTTTAAACGGTTGAAATCACGTATATTTATCATTATTTTTGTACCGATGTTTCAAACACTTTGTAGTGATCGTGATCAGTGATCACGGAGTGACTGTCGGGACAAAAGTAATCTATACCTATAATAAAACTGTAACAGGTCCAATTCAGTACATGTCAGATATTTTGAAAAAAAAAATTTTCAGTGCTCTGTAGCTGATACTAATGCCGAAACTGTATTTTTTTAGTTTTGTCTGTCTGTCTGTCTGTCTGTATCCCGGTCGCGCATCACTCCAAAACTACTGAATGGATTTCAATGAAGCTTAGCATGATTTGAGTTCATACCTACTACGAGGTAGGATAATTTGTGCTTTTTATCCCGAAATTCAGTATGTTTCCCTTGGGAGAGGGGATGAAAGTCAAAATATACACTTAGTTGTAATTTATTAACGCGTGGTCTGATTTCATACGTTCTTTTTAGGGTTCCGTACCGAAAATGTAAAAACGGGACCCTATTACTGAGATTTCGCTGTCCGTCTGTCCATCCGTCCGTCCGTCTGTCATCAGGCTGTATCTCAAGAACGGTGATAGCTAGACAGTGGAAATTTTCACAGATGATGTATTTATGTTGCCGCTATAACAAAAAATACTAAAAATAAAATAAATATTTAAGGGGGGCCCCCATAATACAACCTTGATTTTTTTACCGTTTCTTGCTCGATACTAATAACGGTGACTGGTAGACGCTTTAACTATTCACAGAATATTTAGTTTTATGTTTCTTTAAATATAATTAATAAAATTAGAATAAATAATACACAATCAGTTTTTTTTTAACTACATATTTTTCTTTTACCGGATACATTTCGGAGACTGCGCAATGGAAGTGCACAATGTTGTCTTAGGTTTTCGCGATTGTTACACTTAGTAATTAAACAACTTTAAACGGTTTAAATCACTTATATTTTTCATTATTTTTGTCCCGACGTTTCAAACACTTTGTAGTGATCGTGGTCACGGGGTGACTGTCGGGACAAAAATAATGATAAATATACGTGATTTAATCCGTTGGAAATGCACAACTTTAGTAGATTGTTATACAAGGGTCGAAAGGAATTGATAACTTTCACCCGCGTTCAGCTCTCTACTTTTCATTTCGTATTTAAAGAAAGTAAAAAAAGTAGCTTTTCCAAAAATTATTCATTGAAAAAATAACATAGGGTGAATGCGCCATTTAGCCGACCAGTGCGTCTTCGACCATTTGATGGTTCATTGTTGTAAAATTACGCTAAATAGATTAACCGAGACACATACACCGATAAACGTAGTTCTTACAGAAACTAGAATATCATATGAACATATGCACACATAAACTAAGTGACTTGTGTGGGTCATATATTTAAGAAAGCCAAATCAGTCTATGGTTTACAACGACCGAGTGTGGATGCGTCAAATTGTGTAAAAATAATAGCAGAGTGTGCAACTTTCACGGTATGTTTTAAGTTGTCGTATTGTAAATTTAATGTCGTTTGTTGATTTCCCATGTCATTTATGGTACATAAAATGAGAATACTTATACTTTACTATATTTTTTTATTGTTTTACCAATTTAATTAAGTGGACGAGAATTGGTCCGTCTTTTTTCAAATACGCACAGTTATCGACCAGGTGGTCGAGATCTGTGTAAGACATGTCCAGTTTGGATTACTTAAGTATCTAACGATCTTTAAAAATAAATAAATAAATGTCATTTAGCAATTTGAATCCTATACCCGTGAATATTTTCATAGCCAATTCGCGTCCACATAATTTATATTGTAAAAAATACAATCGTTAAAAATCACTTGAGGACGAAAACTGGAAATAGACTAGATGACATTCTAGTTTTCGACCAGTTTTTTGTTAATTAAAAAAATACCTCAAAAATTTATAAAATATTTATTATTTAAAGGTAAAGTTATATTTTCCTAAATTATATTTAGCGATGCACAATATTTACAATAAAAAAATAGTGGTCGAATATTGTCGAGTTGGAACGGTTTTCGACCAATTCTTTATGATAATGTTTTATACAGAAAGTGTTTCTAAGTTTGTGTTATTTTAATACAGCTTTAAAAAATAAAAGTGATTGAACTAGTAATAATAAATACAAAGGTTTACTGCCCTGAAACTGAATTTATTGTTGGTCGAAAACTACTCCGCATGTGGACGAAAACTAGATTTTTTGGTAGAAAACTAGGGAAAATGGTAATTTGAGTTTCTTAATTTTATTAAAAAAAAAACTTTGTTGGAATTTTAAATTCTTGACAATTACTGAAAATAGAGTATATAGGTACAAAGTACACTCAAAATTTTTCAAATAATAAATAACACTAAATCCCTTACTTTTTGCTTGCCGAATTTGGCAACTCCACTAATTGGTCGAAAACTGGCGAACTGACCCTATTTACTAAAAAATTATTGAGAGGTTAGAACTATTTGTAAAATTTTACGTAAAATTATGTTTGGAATATTTACGGGCGGCTATAGCCCGAAAAGGAATTTCTCTGCTTTTCACTACTAATATAAGGAATAAAAATAGTATGTATTTTTATATTATTTATTTTGGTTTTAATAACATGAACAGTACCTATTTAAAATTAATGCGGCTATAGTCCAAGTAGGAATCGATGACTTACATACGTGTTAAACACTCTACTTTTCATTCAAAATATGAGGAGGGTAAAAAAATTTAGTTTTTCTAAATATTTACTAAAAATAATAAACATGAGTAGAAGATACAAAGATACACTAGGAGTTAGAACAATTAAATTTATGGAAATTTTTAGTGAGTTTTTTTTAAACCTACACTTTTTACATTATATTTAGTTACTACCCTGCCAAACATAGTTGTTATTCATTGTTTTATAACAACAGAGTATTTTACAATGAAAAATATTAGACATAGAACTTTTTTTACACCAATGGTTACCATGGTTACAAGTCATTCCGGCCCAAGAGAAGGAAGCATTTACTATGAGTTTTTCCCGACCTAATTTATTTATTTATTTAATTATTTTATTTATTTATTTATTGAGATAAAAACGACACAGGTTCAATTACATTTATCTCACAATACAAAAACAAAAGAACAAGGTAATAAATAGGTACATTACAAATTATGTCCATCAACATTATTATTGAGTTTCGAAATTCATTATCTGTTTACTATGACATTTTAAAATTTATGCCAATTAAAATATATAATTAATATGTTGATACAATACCAAACAATTAAAATGTTCATAAAAATTAAATTAGCAATAATTCAAATTAAACAATGTCAATACAATGAAATAATCAAAGCATAAATAATAATAATTATAATTTATATCAAATCGTCAATGTCAATAGAGCTGTCAAGCTTTTTGTTTCTATCCCATTGATCAATTAAATTTTCACAGTATGTCATAGAAACAGCCACAATAGTTTTCCAGTTATCAAACATAATATCACAATCAGTGTTGGCGGCAAGGAGCTCATTGAGATGGCGGCGGGCACGGCTCGCGCCACAGTGCGATGTTTACCTACGTAGAATAGATCGTGTGGCCGACCACGCCTATTTGCCGGGACTCCGGGTTCGTCTGGGATAAACAGGGTGCATACCAGATCATGCAGTTGTAGGCAGTCCACTGAGCCTCTAAGTATCTTATAACAGACAGTTAGCTGATCAAGTATCCTTCTTACCTCCAGTGAATGGTAGCCCAGCTGACCGAGCAAAAACTTGGTTGGGTAAAGGAACGGATAGTACCCATACAGTCTTTTGTATAGCGACCTCAAGAATGCCTTTTGGACCTTCTCAAGCATACGCGTGTAGGTGACGTGGTGCGGGTTCCAGACGCATGCGCTGGATTCAAGCTTGCTTCTAACCAATGTGTTGTATAGAGTTCTAATAACTTGCGGATTTTCAAAACTCCTCGAACTTCTTAATACAAAGCCCAGTCGCAAGCCCAGACACATGGTCATAAAAGGTCAGTGAGCGATCAAAAGTTACCCCAAGGTCCCTAATACAATTTACCCGGTTTATAGGCAGATCGTCTAAGTGATAATTAAAAAGAAATCGGTCTTTTTTCCGGTCTAAGGTCATAACATTACATTTACTTATATTAAAATTAATTTTATTTGTCACGCTCCAATCAAAAATTTTATTTATGTCATTTTGTAAGCCGAGGCAGTCAGAAGGAGATTGAATTTCAAGAAATACCTTAAGATCGTCAGCGTACAGGAGACACTTCGCGCTACTCAATACATTAGGGAGGTCATGCATCATGACCAAGAACAGAAGAGGACCAAGCACTGAACCTTGGCTGACTCCTGACCTGGTGTTGTACGGCTTAGATACATAAGAGCCATGTCTAACGTATTGACACCGATCCTTCGTATAGTCAGTGAAGAAATTGAGGAGGCCCGGGGTGAAACCTATGGCTGAAAGCTTGCTCAACAATATATTATTATCTATTTTATCCTTTTTGAAAATCAAAATAAATAACATCGTTTTGGAGCCCGCGATCCATTGCACTAGATACGTAATCCACTAAGCATAACAGGTTTGTGTTTACGGAGCGGCCTGGTCGAAACCGTGCTGCTCGTCACCCAACAGTTGTTTAACCTGTCTATATATATGTTTGTGTAAGATATACTCGAAGACTTTTGCAGGCGCACATAAGATGGCTATAGGACGATGTTCATCAACAAGTGTTCTGTTACTAGTCTTGGGAATAGGGGTCACTCTGGATAATTTCCATTGTTTGGGGTACTTTCCAGTCAAAAGTGATAAATTTAAGATGTAGCAAAGTGGCAAAATTATAGACTTTGTACAAATCTTGAGGACAGAACTAGGAACATTGTCTGGTCCAGGTGAACTAAGTATTTGGTTTCAACTTATTAAGACCGCGCTCAACGTCATCGGGTGTCAGAGTTGGAACACTAATGTAGCCACCCTTCATACCATCTACATTGAAATTATTGCAATTAACTAATGGTAAATTGTCCAAGAACACACTAGAAAAATAGCTGGCAAACGCTTCAGCAGCTTCCACGCCCACAAAAGACTTCCCCTCGTAGGTAACACAGGGTTCGAACCCACCCTTGGACCTAAGGTTGTGTACATGACCCCAAAAACGCTGTGGACACTCTAGTATTTTTTCCTCAATCTTAGTTATATGTGCTTTGTAAGTCTGAGAAATGCGTATTTTTAAACTAGAACGAAGGTCAGAAAATATTTTGTAAGATTCAATGCTTTTAGAAATAAGTCAGTCTTTGTGCATTCTGGTTTTCTGACGAATTTCCCCAATAATCTTCGCATCGAACCATACTGGATATCTATTGCAGTCAGCAACCTGTCTTTTCTTTTTCGGTATCGACTTATCAAATAATTGGTAAATTATACTGTAAAAAGCGTCAGTGGCATCAGAAACATCATTCGATTCGAATACAGGTGCCCACGATGTTCCCACGAGCAGAGATAGAAAAAGTTCGAAATTCATTTTAGTGAAATTCCAATCGCGTGAATTATCAATGTTACTAGGTTGCAAACTGCCGGGATTAGTGTTACGCAATCGAAGACTCACGACTATCTCAAGCCCGGGATGGTACAGCTGATCTATTGGTACAAAACCCTCAGCCTCACACACGTATACCTGCTTCGACTGCGACTCAGTGCACTCCCGCGCCAACACTACGTCCAGAATACTTCCATGAGAATTAACTATGTCATTATGATCAATTAAATGACAAAACTCTAAGAAATAACAATAATAATTTTTAATACAGGCAGAGGCACTATTTAAGTTTAAGTCACCAAAAATAAAAAAATTACTATTTGAATTAGTCAAAAACGATTCAATGTTGCATAAAACGTTCATGTAAGTAGCGTCACCAGCTTTGGGTTTAATATACACGACACATACATAAAAAGAGGTACCGCCATGAGTCACACAGGCCCATAAATCTTTTCCGAGATCCGACTCGAGTTCAGGATGACGTCGCATGGTGATCCCAGGTCTCGCGAAAGCAAGACGCCTCCGTGGGAAGTAGCGCGGTCCCGACGTAGCAGGGTCCATCCATCAAATACAAATACAAATACAAATTATTTATTGATGACACCAATGTCATAAGTCAACAGTGTAGATAAAGTATGTAATATACATCCTCTCATATGTCAAGTTTTATTTTACATTAAGTGAGACAGGATCTCTTTAACGGAAAATAAAAAAATATAAATATTGAAGAAATAAAATAAGTAAGCAATAATAATTTTATACATTGAAATAATTAAATTCTGATAATTTGATCATTACATTAAATAAAATAATAAAATTAAAAGTCAGGTAATTTTAAGTAATCATTAATATTATAAAATAAATTATGTAGAAGCCAGGACTTTAACTTGTCTTTAAAGGCTGCGATAGAAGGTGCATCTCTCACGCTTTGGGGCACTCTATTATAAATGGCTGGCCCTCCGACGTAGACTGACCTCTCGGACCTAGCCAGGCCGTGAGCCGGTGTCACAAGTTGTTTCTTTTTGACGTTGCTTCTAAGACTATATGCGGTACATATGCCTCTCTGTCGGAACAAGTCCAGATTACAGTGTACGAACACGGCTAACTTATAGATCAACTCGCACGGTAGCGGAAGTATACAGAGCTCCCTAAAGAAGTCCACACACGAAACATCGTCAGAGACTCCGTACATTGCGCGCAGGGCTCGTTTCTGCATTACGAACACTCTGTAATAGTCTGCAGCGCGGCCCCACAGCTCTAGGCCATACGTCACGTGACTGTGGACGGTGGCGAAGTAGCAGGAGCGCACGACGTCACGAGTGGTGGTGCTGGCGAGCCGCCGGAGCGCGAAGCACGCGCGGCTCAGCTTCCCGTACAGCTCGTCAATGTGCGTCTCCCACGTGAGCGCACCATCCACATGGAAACCTAGTAGTTTCGTACTGCGTACCTGTTGGAGCGCGCTGTTTCCGATTGCCACAGAGTATTGTATGGGTGATTTGCCATTCAGGTTGAACGTTAAGAAGCAGGTTTTCTATAGTAATTAAACAACTTTAAACGGTTTAAATCGCGTATATTTGTCATTATTTTTGTCCCGACGTTTCAAACACTTTGCAGTGATCGTGGTCACGGGGTGACTAATTGGTTTTATTTGTCACATGAGTTATTAAGAAATTATTTGGTCTACCGTCAGAAATTTTTATATTAATCATAACGTTCCCTATTCACGCAGTATTCGCTCACGGTGTCCAGAGGTCTTGCAGATTTGTGTCGGCCATGAGATTTAATTAATTTAATAACAGGATCCCAAGCAGGTGGTACTTGCCAACCATCATCTCTATTGAAATTTGGGTACTTTTTGATTTCAATAGCCTCGCGTAACATTCTTGGCATAAACCGGGTCTCTCTGGCAAGGATTTGTGGGTTGTCGAACCGAATGTAGTGGTTGGGTTTGTCCTGGGCATGTTCACAAACCGCAGACTTGGTCGAGCGTCTGTTCTTCATGTCAGCAATGTGTTCTTTTACCCGGATACCAACGCTCCTCTTTGTTTGCCCAATGTATGACAGCCCACATTCACAATCAAGTTTGTAAACACCTGCATCTTGTAGGGGAATATTGCACTTAACAGGTCTTAAAAATTGGTTGATCTTCTTGTGCGGCTTGAAGTAAGTTTTTATTGAAGCTCGTCTTAAGATATTACCAATTTTGTCCGTGACACCCTTGATGTAAGGTAAGATGGCAGGTTGTCGCTCAACTGTGGAAGGCTTCGGCCGGCTTCTGTGACGCATATGTGGGAGCTTGTGATTATTGCTTCGCAGTACTTGTTTTACATACTGAAGCTCCTCCTTGAGATGGTCAGTGTCGCAGATGCCATGTGCTCTCTGTAACAAAGATTTGCCTACGGTAGCCAACTGACATGGATGGTGATGGGAGTTACCATTGAGATATTTATCTGTATGGGTGGGTTTCCTATACACTGTATGACTTAGGGAGTTGTCAGGATTCCTGATGACTAAAACATCAAGAAAAGCTAAGCATTTATTGACCTCAGGCTCCATTGTAAATTGAATTTTGTTATGTAAAGAGTTTAGATGGTTAAGAAATGCAGAAACTTTATTACTGGGGAGGATGGTAAAAGTATCATCTACGTACCGTTTATAGATCTTCGGCATAGCCACAGCTGTGGAAAGAGCTCTCTCCTCGAAGTCCTCCATGAAAATATCGGCAACAACGGGGGAGACTGGAGAGCCCATAGCTACACCATCAATCTGTATGTAGAACTTATTTTCCCAGAATAGATAGCCAGATGTTAGGCAATGTTCCAGTAATTCTGCATATTCCATGGGAAGGTCATTCTCACTAAGTCTTTTCTTGACAATTTCAATGCAATCATGTACAGGTAGGCTGGTGAATAACGACTGTACATCAAAGCTGACCATAACTTCATCATCAGTCAGTTGTAGATTTTTCATTTGACTGACAAAGTGGTAAGAATCCTTGACATGCGCACTAGTTTGACCGCGAAGTGGAGACAGTATCTTAGCAAGGTGTTGAGCTAGTTTGTATGTTGGTGAGTCAATTTGGCTTACGATTGGGCGCAAAGGAACGTCTGTCTTGTGTATTTTTGGTAATCCATACAGTTTTGGTGGTTTCACACACGAAGGTACCAGTGCCGTGACGTCTAACCCAAGGGTATCGGAGTATTTACAAATTATTTCCTTAGTTTTTGTTACCATTTTAGCTGTTGGATCGCTTTTTACTGGTTTATATGTGCTTTCGTCCGACAAAAGTTCTTTTATTTTTAGGTTATAATCCGACGTATCCATGATTACAGTGGAATTACCTTTATCTGCTCGAATAATGGTTATGTCTTGGTTCTTGCGTAGGTTGGTAAGTTCAAGATATTGTTCACGAGGTAGATTCGGTGTGGGCGCTTTACTTCGACGCAAAACAGCAGAGATATCTTGGCGTAACGCTTCCAAATCTTCCTTTTTTATACTGTTTTTGGCAAGACAATGTTCCACAGAGCAGATTATCTCTTCAAAAGGCACTGATCTTGGGGAAACCGCGTAGTTCAATCCATTTTCGAGGGCCTGAAGGGCGACCGGATTTATAGTTTGTTGCGATAGATTTATGACACTATCAGCTGTTTTTGACGGTCGCGAGGTTACGCTTCGTTCCAAATTTGGCAATTGCTTTGTTGCAAGTTTTTCATATTTTATGATTTTACGCTTTTTGAACTCGTCATATTTAGCGGCAGCGCGATTATTAGTTGTTTGCATGCATTTTTGGAAATCCGATGCTGATAGTGCTTTTTCTAATATAAATATACGCGATTTAAACCGTTTAAAGTTGTTTAATTACTATGTGTAACAATCGCGAAAACCTAAGACAGCAGGTTTTCTCTTTATTTAGGGCTAATCCGTTCGACCTAAACCACTCGTCGAGTTTATGTGCCACCGAGTTCAGTTCTAGTTCCAGTTTAGCACTCGTCGGAGCTGTGATCACGGCGGCAACGTCGTCGGCGTACATGTAGATCTCGGCATTCTCGACGGCTCCTGGTAGGTCGTTCAAGAGTAAGCTGAATAACGTGTTAGAGAGGCAGGAGCCCTGCGGGACACCCATCACGTTCATCAGCTCAGAGGAGAGGGCACGGCCTCTGTCTCCCACCACAATTTGCGTTCTATTGGCCATGAATGACGTGAGTAATGCCTGGGCTGGCCCGCGGATTCCGTGGTAGTTTAATTTATTGGCTATTAAAGCGTGATCCGCAGTGTCGAACGCGCACTAATCGCACTAATTCAGCATCATTCACGGAATCGTCTAGGAATGTCTCCGTCGCAGCGACTAGTAGATGATCAGAGACTAGAATGCTAGGGTACCATAGGTGCAGTTTAGTTTTCAACCCGCGGACATTTTGGTAAAAAACATTTACCTGCCTCGATGCGGTACACGGCTCATTGAGGGCCGACTCCAGACCGAAACGGCTGTTTATTTGAAGTGGATGCACGCCTTTTGTAATTGACCCACTGCTTGACGCGTGCGTTTTCAGGTCACACATTTATAGAAAAACATTTTTCGTAGCAGTCTTCGGGAACTCCTATCTTATAGGAATTATACTGATTCTTCGTTTTCAGTTGTTCTACGGTGACAGACCTCTGGGGGCAAAGCTGATTTAAGTAAGCTTTAATTTCGTCTGTGCTGGATAGCATATTCCATAAGTGGAAATATTTACGAAACTCAGCCGCCTTCAATGACGTCACAGTAGGTCCGGCAACGCAGCGCATCGATACCTCGCGCCGTTTTTTGTATCGTACCTCCTTCCATTCGTCGTGGATCGGTTGAGATTTTGGTGGATCTGAGTCTTGGATTTTATAAGTACCTACCTTTGGTGGTGCAACTTCTACCGTGTTCATAGTCGTTAAGGCAGTTTCGGTGGAGACATTGGGCGAGTAGATAAGCACGTCATTTCTCCGACTACAACACTAAAGGGATTTTTTAACAAAAAAATTTAACCGACTTCAACACTCAAAAGTGTGAAATAACTTGTTGAATTTGGTACCATGATAGTTCAAAAGTACCTATTATATATGGTACCTATCACAATATGGTACTTACCGACTTCGACAAGTTATTTAACACATTTGGGTGTTGAAGTCAGTAGCTACCATATTTTGTTTTAAATTTTATTTCTATCATTTTAGTGACCCTTGCTACTTACGGGATCGATTGTCATTCATTGTCACGACTATATCATCAAGATAGTTATTTTTTTTCCTGTTATTGGAGTGAAACTCACAAACGGCTTGACCGATTTTGATAAAATTTAAATAGGATCAAACGACCAGCATCAGCTTGCGAACAAAATAATAATTTTCAAAATTAGTTCATCCAGTCTAAAGTTCAGAGGTAAGTAACCAAAAAATAATTTAAAAAAGATCCAGTAGAATTGAGAACCTCCTCCTTTTTTGGAAGTCGGTTCAAAAACTTTTTTTCATACGTCGACGTGAGTGACTAATTATAGTACCTACCTATTATACAAAACATTGAATAACTAGATTTTACATTAAGAAAACTAAATCGTTTTGCATTGTGGTAGGGCATTTTGCGAATGCCGCCAACTACTAAGTACTACCCACAGGTAGAAAATCTGTTGCCAAGCACATAACGGTATGTTCCGGCAGGTATCTTTGAGAGACATTATTTGTATATCCAGGTTAGACTGAACGTCATCTTAGACCGCATCATCACCTATCAACAGGTGACGTTGTGGCCTATCAGCTTTAAAAACAACTTAAATCATAGTTACATTAATAATATATGAATGTTATAAATGACCTAATAGGAACTACTACTAACTAGAATAATAATTTTCTACGGAACCCATTCTATATTTACAGGGCGGAGCTACATTCGGTTTCGGAGTGCCAACTAAAAAAAATATTTACAATATAAACAATGTCGAACTTCCTGTGTGGATATACACGTATCTCATTGGTCGAATGCTTGGTTCATTGGGCGACCGTGAGCGCTACAGCCAATGGCAGCCGTCGTCGGCCGGCCGCTTTGTCGGCGCCATTTATCATATCACAGGCCGTCTGAGAGTTGCCATACGTATCGACTTTACCTCTTTTGATGGTAAAATAGAAATATAATATGGGTATGAATACCATATGGTGTGGCATATATATCTGTGATCTTATGTTTTATTTGAATAAATTTAGGTACTTATTGTTTGAGATAAAGTGTGTAATACATAAAAATAATTACAGGTTTATAGTCGAAATACGAGCAATAGGAAATGTATGTTGATAGTTATTTTTCTAAATGTGATGCCAAGTAACAAGTAATACAGCATGCTAAGCGTCAGCCAATTCAGCCGGTCTTGGGGTTCGAATCCCGCTTGAAGGAAATTATTGTTAACATAAAAGTATATTTATAGTATGTTCTTGCTGTTATAAAAAACTTTACACATCTTTACTGTTTTGACATAAATATAATTAATAAACAAAGATTTTGTTTTATTTGGTTGAATATAGTTCGATATTTAGTGACCTTCATATTCGTTTCATGTACCTATTGGCTATTATAACAAATAAATAATAATAACAATGTGTGAGAATGTAGGCGTATATGTGATCCATGAAGCCATGACAAACAAATATGAATTAAGTATACTACTAGGTATGTAATATTAGTAATGTTAAACGGATTATGATGAAATTCTGTACAGATATACCTGCCTTAATTCCTTTTTGGTGGAGATACTAGCGAATGATAGGTTTTGGTTTTAGTCTCACCCCACCATTTTTTATAGTTTTTATAGTCGTTGTAAAGAGTTTGAATTACATTTACATATTATATTTTCAACTTCTTTAATGGTGTAGTTAATCCCATATTTTATTAATATCTCAATAATTTTGGATAAATATTTTATAATTACACGTTATTCGTTATAAGTTTCTTCCAAATAAATATTCATTTATCAGAATATAAAGAGACTATATGTTGATAAAATCATAAGCGGAATTAAGCACACAAGAATTGCTCTTGAAGAGATTACTGCTAATAATAAGGTCGAACATTGTGAGTGGACAAGAGGCGCTGTAATCAGTACAGACCTTTCCACTTACGAAGGCGCGCTCCCCAATATTGATTCTTGTCTATTTTCTTTATTTGAAAATTGTTGTTTTCCTTCTTTTCTTTTTCGCGTGAAAAATTAACATACCTGGCAAGACATGCTTGGTTTTGAACTAGTCTATCATCTATTTAGGTCCCATATAGGTATGACGTTGTGTATAGGGGTAATGTGTTAAAGGGGTAAGTTTTATTAACATGTGCCCTTTCAATAAATGAAAGTAGTTTTATTAATACTTCAGATTAACATAATTAACAACAACAATAACACAAAAATATATAAATAATTTAAGTTTTATTAATATTAATTCAGTTGATTTGATTTACAGAAATATTGTATGTAATTGTACGTGGGTATGTGCGTAGTATCAGTCTGAGTTTGAGCAGAAGTACAGATAATAAGAAGCACGGTATATAATAAATTTCTAAAAATCTGGGAATTTGCACCTACGGCAGGCAAGTGGCAACACCAGAGTGCAGCACCGAGGCGGCGCGCGGCGGAACAAAAGAAAAGTTTGCAGTAGCGGGATATGAGAGGTGCGAGGGGCGTAGGGCGGGTCCTTTGTATTTGCCGCGAAGCGACTTCCTGTTTATGTTTTATTTGAAATTACTTTCTTTCCGTTAGGTGCACAGAAAAGAGAAAGCAATAGAAAGGTGAAGGGGGCGTAGCCCGTGAGCCTAGCATACTCCTAACCAGGAGTATTTACGTCAACGGACTATAATGCTACTGACAGTCGACCCGCGGCTAACGCGCCGCATGCATCTCCGTCAATTTATATTAAAATGCCGCGTTGTGCTATTATAAGTTGCAGATTTAATAGCAATGTCACAAAAGTAAAGAAAGTAGGAATATCCTATCACCGGAAAACTTAATAAATTGTTCCTAAATGTTTTATATTTCGCTGATGAACAAAGTCGGTGCAATCTGACATAGTGATTCATGATTTTTTTTTATCGTCAAATTTTATCGATAAATTGTTAGTCACTAAATGTCACCTCATTCCAATATCTGATTTGGAGCTTTCTTGTTAGACCTACAAAAGCAAACACCATCTGTCCCACTGCTTTTATCGCATATAGAACTTTTATCTGGACGTAAAAATGCACGTGTAGGTCAGAAGGTTAACATCAATTAAATTAACAAATTATGCAAATATTTTCAAGAACACGCAATTTTTCAAGGTTAAGAATTCAACTCTTGTTTTGTGGCTTCTGTGGGCACCACCACAATTTCACCAATGTCACGTAGTTAGATGGACCATCAGACGAAGTTGATTTTTTAGTTTTAATGAGTTATGTCCAGTGAGAACTGTCTAAGCCAAATTTGGTGCTGAAACATTAGATGTTAGTTCATCTAACTACTGGACGAACACAAATGTATACACACACACACACACACACACATATTCATTATATATAGGGGAAATATAGAACACCTGGGAACAACTTTTGGTTAAGTTATTTAGTATAAGAACAGTTAATTTACAGCTTTCTTTGAATATGGACTAAATACTAAGGACAGGCTACATTTGAGGGAGAAAGGACGAGGGATATCTATAGGGATAATATTGTGGAGAGAAGCGTTTATTTTGGGACAACAGAAGAATATGTGTTTCACATTTCCTTCGTCCAAACCACATTCACAATGGGAGATAAGTTTGGCCAGGAAGACTGGGTTACAGCAATAGTTTTGACTCGGAGATTATTGTAGAGGTTGTCACTTTATCAGCGTTTTGGAATATTGAGAACCAGAGTTTATTGGGCATCTCAGGTTGAATGTTAACATAGAATTTACCTTATAATATTCTAGAAATTTGCCATTTCTGGTTCCAAGGTTTTTTAAAGATGGTTTTAAAGTCGAACAGGTATCTTGATCTTGATATTCGTTGCCCACTATACCGGCGTGACCAGGAATCCAGGCTAGGCCATTTATGCCGTGAGAGCTACATTCGAAAAGGGCATTTCTTATTTGTAAAACAATTGGGAACCAAGATTTGGACCGAAAAGGGTTAGCTAGAATAGATTGGAAGCAGCTTTTGAAGTCTGAAAATATGATAGTTTTGTTCAGATTGTGTGATATTAAAAAAAAGGATGGCTTTCAGAATTGCGATGGCTTCTCCTGAAAAGACGGAAGTGGTAGGAGGACATATATAATTGAAAATTATTCTCGTAGATGGGATCCAAACTACAACACCAATTGGACTATCTGGATTATTAGAAGCATCTGCATGGCAGTCCAGCCCTTGTATTCTGTGAAGAATTTATTTATAAAAACCTTATTAGCTTCTAATGTGTTTTTATCAATACCAAAATCCAAAATAATGTTAGGTTTGAAAACGAATGCTTCATAAGATGATGAGTACAAAGGCATAACAGGATTCTGAAGGAGAGAATATCTAAGAAGGGTGAATTGTAAATAGCTGCGGAGAAGACAAGGGAAGTCCTCAGATGAGGCTTTATTGCATGAGTTATATAATGTCAGTAAACAACCTCGTTTTTCACGAACAGGGTGATTTGAGTTTTGACTTAATTTAAAAAGGAATTTATCGGAGAGAAACTGTCTGCGAAGGCTAAGAGGAGGTTCTACACACTCAACTTGCATGGCATTGATAGGGATTTCAAGCAGTGTTCATTCACGATGACAGACCAAAGCTACTTTGACAACATCACATGTTTTATTTTCCTTTTCTTCCGTTTGGAGTAGGACATATGTACAGCAGGCAGCATTGCAGCATCGCGGGGTGTGATGCAGCAACGCAGGCGCGAACGGAACCGAACACACGAACTTTTAGGTTATGAGTTAGTCTATTTTGGAGATTTTCGTTATCATCAATAAGGAGAATATCGCATTGGCTGCCATTCAATTTATTTGTTAAAATGTGTAATAGAGAAATACACAAACATACTGTTTTAATTTTTTGCTGAATAATAATATCTAGAAATAGCAATCACCGATTATGCAATAAGTATAATTCGTTTCAATGGAAATAAAATGATTACCAATTTAATTAGCTGGTACCTAGTTACTATTGTGTCGGTCTCCCTGATATTTATTCATGTGTACAAATCGGAATCGGACCGGTTGGCGGACGATATCCAGATTTATAGAATCATCCTGAGACTTGTGTAATCTGATTCTCATAATCAGGTTTTTGAAAGCAACTATCATTGGCTAACTAGAATAAAAATGTATTTCTCTACTATAACGGAAATTATTTATAACCAAAAAATTAATTTTAGAGACTTTAAATAACTTATCTGTTAAATTCATTTTAACACTTTTTCCTATAATTGTTATTTCACTTGGTTTCAGATTTCATAAAAAGATTAAAATCTCACATAAAAAGGGCTTGATCGTATTATTATGTTGAGAAATTAAAGTTTTCTTAAGTAAAAGCTCAATGTGCTATGCAAATGATCTCACTTATGTCAAGGTTAGCAGGGTGAATTTCTTTTTTTTTTATGGCATAGTAGGGCAAACGAGCAGGCGGCTCACCTGATGGTAAGTGATCACCGTCGCCCACAAACATCCGCAACACCAGAGGTCTCGAGGATGCGTTGCCGGCCTTTAAGGAGGGAATATGCTCTCTTCTTGAAGGTTCCTAAGTCGTAACTGTTCGGAAATACTTCACCAGGCAGCTGGTTCCATAATATGGCAGTGCGAGGTAAAAAATGAAATTGGCCCAAACCCCTTTATTTGACACGAATATATCACCAGTAGGCTGTACTTCCGCACCCACCCACTATAATAAGGCACTTTTTTTATATCAAATTAATTTTGCGCTAACCTGCGGCTTCGTCCGCTATAATAATATCAAAACAAAAATTAAAAGTATAGTTAGATTCTACGTGGTAAAATTTGTCTTGACAATTTACATTGACTGACAACATGTATATTTACTTGAACTCATCTGCAATTTACCTCTTGTTATATGTACCATGACTTCGGCCTTAACCTCGTCTTTTATTTTTATGAATCCCTATCTGTGCTTATCTCTTATACCATCCTTTACGCTAATTTCATGTGTTTCTAATAATTTTTCTAGAAATAAGCAAGCCTATAACATATTATATCGAAATCAAGCTGTGCTTTGCAGTAATAGCTTTGTTTTATTTTTATCGTCATTTTCTTATTCAGCATCTTCACTGCTGAAGGTCGTGTCTATAAATCGTTTAAGTCAATGGAAAAATATATCGATAATAATGTACTGCATCACTGGCTAGGATACCACTTTTTGTTCCGAATAAATAAATAAAAAAATTGTAAAATTTTACTAGCTATCCCAATAATTATTTTCTCGTAATCAATAATCGTGCAGTTATTTGTGAACTATTTTTCAATTGTCTATGCTCAGATTTTACCAAGGAACGATTTTAAAATTGAATTTTTCTTGACTGAGAGACTGAATAATTACTGTACAGATATTGTCGACTAGCAACTTTCACCAGATATTAGGGGAATTACTATATATCTGACTCTCTCACTGAAAGGGATAGCTTGACAAAGTTCACAAGAAATTCAATCTTACCACTCTTTAGATAAGGTGTATTTTCAACTGTTATAAATTGGCTTATTAAACGTTTCAATTGGGTAAAAATGGGACTAATCAGGGAATCGGATTGTTTGTAGTGAACAATAAAGATGTAATGTCAAGTATCATTTACATGTGTTGAACTGGCTACGCTCGTTTTCTAAGAAAACTGACATAGCTGCCACTCTAAATAGTATTTTATATCTCTATGGTTAGGTGCGTTCAATTGAACCGCACGTGCCGCTATGTGCTACTGCTGCCGCGACGTCCGCGTCGGCGCCACGCCACGCCATTTGGCGCCTCGATTATTATCGTTCAAAACACGCGTAGTAGTTTTGTTGTGGTCTGTGAGTGAAAAGAACCAGAGAATAACGCGTCTTGAATCTTCATGATTGGGGTAAGTCCGATGTAATAATTACAACATAAGCATCACCATTCATTTGATTAACGTACAGTTTTCTCTGATTGTTTTCTAATTGTTAATGATTCCTCTTCTATATTGCAGTAGGTACTGATAATGTAAGTCGGTTTCTACGTGCGGATGGCTTTCAACTAGTTATTGTCATTGTTTCTGTGTTAGGTATACTTACCTATTTCTACGATAAATGCGACGTTTAGGTGTGTGGTTATATGTGATAACAAGGCATATGTATGATACACCTGTGTACGCTTAGTCTTATATTTTCTCTACTTATTTGAAAAAGTCGTTAGTGCTAGGCGCCATTAAGTCTGCCGCTGTGCCGCGACGCCATGTAGCGCCGGGCGGGCGGCGGTCGCGGCGCCGCGCGCCTGCGGCGCGGTCGCTATTTTTTTTTTGTTAACTCAGTCGTTTGACTGGGTGAACCGATTTTTATAATTATTTTTTTATATGAAAGCTGATGCTTGTCGTTCAGTCCCATTTAAATTTTATCAAAATCGGTCAAGCCGTTTTTGATTTGATTTATCTTGATGATATAGTGTCGTTGACAGTGAATGACAATCGATCCCGTAAGTAGCAACGGTCACTAAAAAGAGGTACCTACTTAGAGGTACATACTAGGCACTTACCGTGCGCACAATATTGTGGTAATAATGGCACCAACTTCAACAAGTTATTTCGCACTTTTGAAGTCAGGTTAAAATTTGTTTTAATTTAAATAATGGTACCGCCGCGCCGCCACCACGCGTTGGCGATACAGCGGGCATAGTTTAACTTGCCTGATTTTTAAAGCAAACATAGATAGATGTTTAGGTTTACTATATTATCTACATGTACATAATATATGATGTTCTGTATCTGTACATGATGTTGGTTTTGCATGTACCTACCTAGGTACCTACTATAGCAGCAGTATCGGACATTATTGCTGATTCTATCCATGATGGTATAATAGCTTCTAATAAATCCACTGTAATTTTGAAACCAAATCAGTCAATTACTGTCGCGTGTAAAAATTTAGTACCTACATAGGTACTAACTATATTATGTATATTTTTACTCCAGGTAGGTACACAGACTCAATTACATGCAATGTTGTTCATATCCGAATGTATGAGGAGCGGTATACCTACTATACTTACAAGTATTGGTACTACTCCACACCCCTTACATTTGGGAGAGTGGTACCTATATTACCTTAGATAAATTTTATTAATCCAGTAACTTACTAATATTTCAAAAAGTACATATTAAAACCAATAAGATTCTTATTAGGTGGGTAACCTACCCAACTAGAATCTTATTGGTTCGCTATAGGTACCCATCTTCCTTCTGCGGTTGATTTGACGACGCGGCGCGACCGCGCCTCTTGTAAGAGCTACAAAACTATTCAGTGGATGCATTGAAATACCTACGATAGCTTGTGTGATTCTTTTTAATAGCTGATAGGCTAGCCTTTGACCACTATTTCACGTGATGGTAAGCGATGATGTGGCCGAAGATGTTAAAGCTAACCTAGAATTAGTAGCTCTCGAGGACAGCTGCGGTTAGAGTGGTTGGCGACAGATTTTCTTCTTGAGGTGGAACCTTCCTCCCTCCCTCCAGGCGGGCATTCGCAAAATGCTTTAACACCATGAAATGCTCTACGCCACCGTGCGTCACTACACACTACCTGAGGTAATTTGGTGCCGACTTATAGGTAGGTACACAAATATCTACATGCCTGTACTTCCCAAAGGGGTAGGCAGAAGTGGTATTTACGTTATACATGCGCCGCACTGTTTGAATTTGAATACTTGCTATTTAAATAGCAAGTATTCAAATTCAAACAGTGCAGTACCTACATGTAACGAAAATACGTTGGTATGCACTCGCTCCGTGCACTCCACGGACACGCTTCCCTCGCGCTTCGTCTATTAATGGTGAACTGGCAGGTCAGTTTTCTATACAAACGTCGTAGGATGCGAACCCTTATTTGAGGATTTAGGTCCAAAACAAAGCGAGCCTCGAAACATTTTCATATGTTTTCGAGGATGACGAGATTAAACGGTATTATGCTTAATTCTGGACCTGAAGTCTCAAACAAGGGAGTGATCACCCCACGACGTTTGTATGGAGAAGTGACCGGCAGGCTTATAAATGCAGTCGTTTTAAATTCTTCTCGGATTAACTATAATGAGTAGTGTCTTCAGTATTGCAGTGGTATGGTTGTTTTTTGCATTTTGTGTTGAATGGTTTGTACATACGGTATTGGCTTTCCTTTCCAGTAAACGTCTCCATGGCAACGGCATGTGGCTGGACCGTGGCCTGGGCGAGAAGCAGCTCTACGCTCGGCGGGTGGCAGCGCCGCCGACGGGTCAAGGAAACCTGCACAAACCTACGTCGAGAGACAGGTGTGATTTAGTCACATTTCTTTACAATCATCTTTGTACCCAACGCGCATGCCCACTGTTCAATATAAGTTTACCAAAATGGATGATCCATGTATCATCATCAACAGCCATGACGTCCACCACTGAACGAAGGCCTGCTCCGTTAAGTGTTTGCTACAATCCACACGCTTGGCAGACGTCGTGGGGGTCCCAGTTTTTCAAAAAGCGCTGCTGCCGTCCTGGTATTTTACCCTTCGTCGTCCTTACGACTCCCACAGTATTTAACACTTTAAAAGCTGGTGCTTCCCGTGTGGTCCAATTCAAATCTCATCAAAATTGGTCAAGCCGTTTTTGAGTTACACTCCATTAATTTAAAAGATTATTTTATTTATTTATTACTCATTGACAGTGAATGACAATCGATTGTGACAGCCGGACGGACAGCAAAGTCTCTGTAATAGGGACCCGTTTTTACCCTTTGGGTACGGAACCCTAAAAAAGGGGTGTGGCTGTGTTATAGACACGGCCATTTGTTGTACCTGAATCATACATCTCAGAATGGCGGGCTCTCCCCTCCGCCGCGCGCTGTTTCTTTAGCTATTCAATGGTGTCATTGAAATTTGGATGCGAATGATAGATATGTAGCTGCAACGCTAAACTGTATCCCCCGATTTTGTATCATTCGTTTTCTTTTTAATTGTGTCTCTATGGAAGTAATTTTAAAGCATCGAGATACTACGTTACAGGTCAATGTTTTAAAGACGTATTCACGTCAAAATATATGCAGCAGATCAAAGCACTTTCTTGACCCGTAGGTTGTAGGTGGGTCTGTAATTCTGTATTCTCCCTGTTTCTCTTATAAGTTCCTTAATTATTCCGTAGATGGCGTCAAAATCAAATCTTTTGTAATTCGAGCAAATATTCTTATAGTGTAGGCCTAAAAATATGCACTTACCTAAAACCAAATTAAAGCTAATTACCATTCGGTATATTTATAGGGTTTATCGTACATTTTATCGGCGTTATTGTCAGTTATTTATTTTGGCCAATTGTATTTATTTGTTGTGTTAATGTTCCAGTAAGCGGTAACGGCGAGTGGGTGGGCCGGAAGGAGAGCTACCATCGGCAGGAGACGGCGAGTGGGTGAGCCGGAAGGAGAGCTACCATCGGCAGGAGACGGCGAGTGGGTGGGCAGGAGCTACCATCAGCAGGAGACTGCGAGCCAGTGGGCCGGAAGGACAGCTATCACCGGCAGGAGATGGCGACTCAACTCTTAAGGGAAACCTGCATACACTGACAAGCTTTACTACAAAGGTGAAATTGATTTATAATAGATATCTCTGCATACACTGATAAGCTTTGCTACAAAGGTGAAATTGATTTATAATAGATATCTTCGCCTGTCTTCCGCTATTCTAACCATCTAGGGTCAGTAAAACTAACTTTTGAAGAGCTCGTAGCGAAGTTCGCTTAGCTGATCTGAACCGATCAGCGCCTACGTCCGTCGCGGTCATGAGTTGAACGGGTGACCGCTGATGACGTTAGTACTGAGCGTGCACGTGTTTCGGAGGGCACGTTAAGCCATCGGTCCCGTTTGTTGTCTTAGGATGGCATTCGTTATGGTGGTAGGGCATTTTGCGAATGCCCGCCTTGCTAGCTACCACCCTCAACTAGAAAAATCTGTCGCCAAACACCAAACGGTGTGTTCCGGCAGCTGTCCTTGAGGGCCAGTAATTCTAGGTAAGACTGAACAACATCTTTGACCACATAATTACTTACCATCAGATGAGACAGTGATGAAAGAATAACCTATAAAAACACATGCGGGGAGGCCAGCATATTTTTTGTTTGATACAGTGAAGGTGCACCTAGATATGAGGGTAGTGCATGTAGCTTGTGCCTGTCTAGCTAGATACCACCGTCAATATGCCATCAAGACTGGCTATACCCATACCAGAGCACAGACCACGCTGGTCGAGAGATGCGCAAGCTTGCTTTGACGCTAAACCTCACTCAGCTGGTCCAAGGAGCCACAAGGATACCGGATGTTGATGGCCACACAGCCAATTGCTTGGACCTTCTGCTGACAACAGATCCAGACCGCTACTCGGTGTCGGTTTCATCACCCTTAGGTAGCTCCGACCACTGTCTGGTGAAGTCTGTATCAGTGTACTCCCCGCCCGATCCCAGTCCAAGAGGCACCCGGCGGGTGTGGCGATACAAGTCAGCAGATTGGGAAGAGATGCGTTATTTTTTCGCGTCTTACCCTTGGCGGCAGGTTTGTTTTTCTTCGAGCGATCCCTCAACTTGCGCGGATGCTGTGACTGAGGTGTTACGTCAGGGTATGGAATACTTCATACCATTTTCTGACGTCCCGATGTCCAGCAAAGCTCGCCCATGGTTTAATGCTACATGTGGAGATGCAGAAGCGTCAAAACATGAGGCCTATTTAGCCTGGGCTGATGCTCGAACCCGCAAAACTAGAGATGTACGTGAAAAGAAGAAAGCATTTAACCTAGCCGCCAAGTTCTGCAAAAAGGCTCTCAAGAAGGCTCGCTTCGACCACATACGCCGAACAGGGAACAAACTTGCTTCTTACCCCTCGGGTAGCAAAGCGTTCTGGTCCCTGGCAAAGTCGATCGAAGAGAACTTCTGCCGTCCCTCACTGCCTCCACTGCTAAAACCTAACGGCTCACTAGCGCACACTGCCGAAGAGAAAGCAAATTTATTTGCCTCTCTGTTTGCAGAGTCTTCACGTTTAGATGCTGGCAATGCTGTTCCTTCTAGCCTGCCAAACTGCGGGACGTCAATGTCAGAAATCCGCATTCGACAGTCTGGAGTACGCAAAGCGTTGCGCGATCTGGACGTGAACAAAGCTAGTGGTCCAGACGGTATACCAGCTATAGTCTTGAGGATGTGTGCGCCTGAGTTGACTCCAATATTGACTCGCCTCTTTCGCTTGTCTATGACGACTGGTGAAGTGCCTAAGTCCTGGAAGCTTGTAAACGTGCAGCCCGTGCCCAAAAAGGGTAGTCGCGCAGACCCTGCCAATTACAGGCCTATTTCAGTCACTTCCATACTCTGTAAGACGATGGAACGTGTACTGAACCACAGGCTCCTGGCATACCTAGAAGTGAATGATCTCCTCAGTGACCGACAATACGGGTTTCGCCGAAACCGGTCTACTGGGGATCTTCTAGTGTATGCCACTCACATCTGGAGCGAAGCCATCGAGAACCACGGAGAGGCGCTTGCTGTTTCTCTCGATATCTCGAAGGCTTTTGACAGGGTTTGGCGCGATAGCCTTATTAGCAAGCTTCCTTCATACGGCCTTCCCACTGGTTTATGTGTTTGGATTTCAGATTTCTTGAGGGATCGGTCGATTCGAGTGGTCATCGATGGCTGTTCTTCTGACCAATTGGCTATAAACGCCGGAGTCCCTCAGGGATCAGTACTCTCTGCAACGCTTTTTCTGCTGCATATTAATGATCTGCTTAAGCCCGGTATTTTTGGGTACGCAGACGACAGCACCGTTGTGGAGAGTTATACATCTAACGCACGAACCAGTGCATTACAAATCCAGTCTTATAGGGAGGCGATGGTTCAGCGCTTGAACTTTTCTCTGAAGGCAGTCTCCGATTGGGGCGATGCCAATCTGGTTAAGTTCAATGCAGCTAAAACCCAGGCTTGTCTTTTCTCCGCCAAACGGAGCCCTTTTCAGCTGGCTCCTACTTTCAGGGATGTGTCCGTGCCGATAAGTAACCATCTCGAGCTTCTTGGCATCTCATTAACACCGACTCTCAATTTCGGATCCTATATTGAGTCTAAAGCCCAGCTAGCCTCAAAAAAGCTTGGTGTTTTGGCTAAGGTGAGACAATACTTCACACCGGGACAGCTGCTGAATCTTTATCAAGCGCAAGTCCGGTCGTGTATGGAGTACTGTTCTCACCTTTGGGATGGTTCTGCCAAATACCAGCTGAAGACACTGGAAGCTATTGAGAGGAGAGCCAAGAGACTCATTAACGACGACGAACTTGTAAGCAAGAGACTCCAAAGTCTCGAGCATCGCCGCAAAATCGCTTGCTTATCGGTTTTTTATCGGATACATTTCGGGGAGTGTGCCACAGAACTACATGATTTGATTCCGCCATCCCCATTCTATAACCGGACATCCAGGGATACTCCGAAGCGCCACCGCTATATGGTAGATATTCCATTTACCCGAACAAAGCGATTTGCTTCTTCGTTCATTATACAAACCGCTAGGGAATGGAATACCCTGCCTGAGTCTGTGTTTCCGGTTAAGTACAATATGGGGGTCTTCAAAACGCGAGTGAACAGGTATCTCCTGGGTAAGCACGCTCCATCATCGACCGCATCATCACTTAACATCAGGTGAGATAGTGGTCAAGTGCTAACCAGTTAAGTATAAAAAAAAAAAAAAAAAAAATATCATAACATAATTTACTCTTCGACCATGATATAATTATTATGTAGGTGAAATAGACGTCAAAAGCTTGTCTATCAGCTGAAAATAAAAATAAAATAAGGATGCTCAGCAGGAGATACACAATTCGACTTAATTGTAATGCTATTGTGTTGGAGCAATCACAATCCCATCTGGTATTAAGCGGTAATCTCTGCCTATAACAGATGCAGTTTGACACAATTAGAGAACTTCACTACGCCTATCACACTGAGACGACTGAAGTCGTGTCCCATGTGCCTATAATTTCACCGGAACCTAGGTACGGGTTCCCTTCAAACCGGAACACAGTAATGTGAACATTACTTGGCGGTAGATATAGGTATGGTGGCGTTACTATCGTGGACGAACTCGCAAAAAGATTCTATTGAATGGAACCGAGTTCGAATTCATTCAGAAATGATAGGTTTATAATATATACCTATAGCGATTAATTAATTCGGTGAGTGCGGCGCGTGTAGCTCCTGCGGCGCTTCTAGATTAGGGTTAAGGATATATTTTTCAGTTTATTGGGTATAGTTTATAGAAAGAACTTAGAAACCTATATATATATACATATATATATATATATTTACATCCTAGAAGCTTTTTGGCGTCATGCACGTGGTGCATTATTACGACGTCCTCCAGTTCCCATTGCTTTTTTTAACATGTCTTAATGAATATTGCTTAGCTCTTCGATTGCCAGCTCCGTGAGATACCTACGTCATTTTCCGATAATTTTATTTTTCGCGATATTCTTCTTGCGTTCGTGCCGCAACATTTTTGAACCCCGAACCATGGTCATAAATTATAGGCGTCCTGGATATATTGATCGTGATTTACCTATGGCATCGACTATTTAGCGTCCTCATAGGATGAACGACATTTGTGAGTGCGACGTTGCCATCTTTATGTTTACTTTCTCTTTCTTTGACAATCGCTTGTATGTACATTTATAACAATTTGGTCAAATCTATATATATACGGATGCCCGATATTTTTATATAATTTATTATTATCTATCTACACGTAGGAACAATGGATTTTGATAAAGTTAAGTACACAAATAGTTTATAATAAGATAAAGAAAATTTAGCTCCTGTTTCTGAGATTTTTGCACAATAAATCGCATGTAGTAGCAAGAATAACACTTACGGGAACGATTGTTATTCACTGCCAATTACCTAATCATCAAGATGGAATAAAACTTTACATATAGTCTAAGCAGCAATATAGCTACCTTTGAGAAAGTACCTACCTAACACAAAGTATTACAGAGTTAAAAGCTCTATCTACGATATAATTATCATTTATCATATAGGCCTGCCTAGGTACGCAACTGTCAGCGATGTCAAATCGACATTGCGCATTGCATTGCATACCTATCTACCTACATAGCTATAAGATCACAACAAATAATAAAGTTAGTACAATGTATCTACCTACGTAAATTCATAGAATAAGTGTAGGTATATATTTGTAGTAGGTATAAGGTAGTACGAAAGTTTATATGGTAAACTTAGCGATGATTGTAGGCACTTACCTAATCAAAATTAACCTATGATTAGTTTTTGAATTTTATTGAAAATAATTTAAATCAGTTACCTACCTACCCAGTCCGAAATTTTTGGGCCTTTTTTTCATATATGTTCTACCAGAATTGGTAGATCCACGATGACATCGTGATTACCGCTTAGAGACAGATTTTGAAACCCTTCCACCATGCGATGTAGTTCATGCACGCGGCGGGATTTGAACCATAGACCTCCTGCGCGGCAGTCCATAGCTATGAGCCATCACTGCTTCCCGTTAAGTGTTAAGTGACAGAATTTCTACTTCAGGGTGGTAGCTAGCCAAGCGAGCATTCGCATAATGCCCTTCTACCCAGTGGTAAAGCTCAAGCCCGCGGCGGGATTCGAACCATAGACCTGCTGCCAGGCAGTCCATAGCTAATGCCACTGAGCCGTCACTGTTTTACAAAATATGTTGTAGTAAATGCAGTAAGTTACCAATTATGTAATAAATAATTATTGTAAATATTAAGTAAAATTATTTGTTCGTAGTAAATGTAGTAGTTTGTTCTTTTCATATTGATGCCATAAACATACCTATATGTTTCAGAGATAAAACACAATTTTATAAGAAATGTAATCAATGACAATCATGTCACTTGCAATATTGAAACAGTATCTACCTACTAATGTTATTATAAAACGAAAGATGACTAAAAACAAAGAACAACAGAAGGATCGCCCTAAATAGGTAGGTATGTAATATATTACATATTTATTTAGGGCGATCATATATTGTAATCTATTCATCATATTATCTCACACGAGCAACGTACCTAACGTATATATAGGTACTACAGGTAACAGGTACCTACTCTCCGCGAAAATTTATTGCTCTGTGAATTTAAAATATTATTTTATCTGAAGAACCTACACACATCGTGACGTAGCTTGAGACACTATCTCCGTCCGTCTTCAAACATAGTAATTCGTTCGGCATGGTTCGGCTTTCATTGATATATCGCAAACAAAAATATTTTAAATAGGTAGGTATGTGTCGAAAGTTTTATGGGTATGTGTGTTACTTCTTCACGCCTAAACGGCTGGATGGATTTGGATGAAATTTGGTATGGAGATAGCTTATACCCTGGATTAACATAAAGACTACTGTTCATCATCACCATCATCACCCTTTTTCATCAGCGCGCGGGTAAAACTGCGGGGCGCAGGTAGTTGGTAGGTACAAATAAATCATGCAGGACAAGATGTTGTACAGAAGTACAGAACGGACCTGTGACACTTCACCACAAACGGCACATATGATTAAACTGTGGCTAGTTTGTTGCAGAATCAATATAGAAAGTGTGATAATTTGACTATTTAGTGTAATAGGTGGGTTTTTTGTAGTAGGTAGTTTGTGTGTAGGTAAAGTAAAGAATAAGTTAGTTTGCATAGTGTACCTATATGTAATATTTATATTTCAGGGTAACCCATATTAGGTAAATAAATAAAAACAAAAAACATGTAGATGTATCACTTTTATTCCGTGTTTTAGAGAGAGAGAGTAGACTTATAATACGCTAAGACGCAAGAGCTAGAAATAAGAAGACAAACGTTGATTAATTTTGTCAACAATACCAACAACACAACGTTTATTATGTAGGTACAACTATGGCACTTCGTGCTAGACACACAACTTAGCTTAGCACTTAGAACGCTAATACGCAAGAGCTAGAAATAAGAAAACAAGCGTTGATTAATTTTATCAACAAAAAATTAAAACACAACGTTTATTATATAAGGTTGACATTAATTCATCAACAATACTGCGGGGGATGGTGTAGAATCGATAACGGCATGTGTTCCACTCATGTTTAATTTTCACATACAAAAAAATCAGTATAACTATTTTCTAAGCGCGGCGCGTTACCTTTTAGTATGATATCGAGAACCGCGGTTTACTCCATTCTCACATGTACGAACGCTACCCGATGTCAATTAGACGCTATCATTATGGCAAAACAGCTGTTTTGCCCTAGTGATAGACGAAGCTGTTTCACGTACCTATTCTGACGAACGCGAAGACCTTACCGGCCAATCTAGACTGCCGAAAGTTTTGCATAATCGCCAATCGATTGAACTCTTCTAAATGATAAAAAAATTTACTTACCTACATTCTTTTTAATTTCAAGTTTACATAGGTACGTACTGTATTGTGTTGCAGCTACTTAGGTATGCCATATTGTGATAAACCGCTACCGCGTCGCGCGTTCTTTTGTCGCAAGCCTCCAAAGACCGACTAGGCAGAATAGGTACACAAAACAGCTGTCTATTGTGCCTAGTATAGCAGTTCATTGACTTCGCGTAGCAATCGTGCGTGTGTGTGAATAGAGTAGATACACCGTGTTCGTAGACCGCGGTTGTCTTTGCTAGTATTCCCAAAGCCAACGTGCCATAGCTTAAGCAATAGTACAGACTTTTTGTGTATGTGAATATTAAAAAAGAGTGGAACACATTCCGTTATCAATTCTACACCATCCCCCGCAGTATTGTTGATAAATTAATATCCACATTATATAGGTACAACTTTGGCACTTCGTGCTAGATACACAACTTAGGTAAGTACTTAGATACTGTAATTCTAAAACATCTTAGATTTAGAGTAAGGTTGAGACAATTAACGCACTATTGTTAAAAGTTTATGCCTTTAACAATTTGTCAACTTCGCCGTATATTGTTAACAAAAGTTATTTTCACAACAGATTATCAACTACTATAACTAATCAATGTCACAAATATTAAAATAACCTTATATGTCAGCACATAGTGCTGGACGTGAAAATTACTTTAAGAACTAGTAAAGCAGAATTTTCAGACTTAAATTGTTATAATTACGATCACAACAATTACAAATTGGTAATAAAATAACTTTATAATATTTTTATTCAAATTCTCTTGACTATCCCACTATAGTCTGTTTTTTTTTAACAAACGAGTACTGAGTATGTCTCTCGCACATTTCTGATATTGACAGAGTGAGATGGGTAATTGCCGTCATTGGTCAATGTCTTTGTTCTTGTTTTGAAATCGTCAAAGCCCGATCATATTGAATACTTCTAAAATTTACCGTAGAAAAAATTAAGGTTATTATTTTACGATTTAAATTTGCATGCTGAGTATATTCGTAACAAAATTTTCTGTTCGCGTTCATGATATAAAACAATATTGTAATAGTATATATATTATGCAATTCAACATATAAATCAAATAATTCTACTACAATTCTTGTAATCTTAAAAATTTTCGTCATCCTTCTGATGAACTTTCTGCAGATACGTCAATAATAAATTGTTCAACATATTTTGTACATGATTGTCGGTTCCGTACATTTTTGTTTCTATCTTAGTTATTACATGATTGAGACAAGAGCACCATTTTTATCTATTCCCTTTATCTACTCCTTGTAACAAAAGAGTTCAGACTTCATAAATTTTATAACTTTTGTCATATCCTGCCATAGCCCTTCACTTGAAACCAAACGAGTGTAATTGGGTTGAGCTCACAGTGATACGTCGGCAAACGTATGACGAGACGATTTGTTGACTTAGCAACAACATTTTTTCCGAAACGATCTTTGTTTTGCTTACCCTAATTCAAAAGTTGCCACTTTAATATTGATTCGTTACAAGCAATATTTTTCGAATTGCATATACCTACATGTAACTACAGAGTTCGTGTGGAACGAATTTTATGTTGATTACGCGGGCCAATAGCAACGCAGTAAAATTTTCGGTACTCGTTTGCTAAAAAAATAGACTATAGATTTGAATTAGACATCCGTATATAGCAATTGAGCGTCCGTATAAAGCTATTGGTAACAAGCATATAATATGTACATGTTTGTCTAGTGTATTTTTTTTATAAATTTAAGAAGAATATTGCTTAATTATACGTAATAACTTAATTTGTGGGTTAAATATAAATATAGGTATGATAAAATCGGAATTGTATCGTACCATGGCCTGAACCAATATTATATATGGACGTCCAATATTATATATGGACGTCCAATATTATATATGGACGTCCAATATTATATATGGACGTCCAATATTATATATATGGACGTCCAATATTATATATGGACGTCTAATATTATATAGGGAATTCCAATATTATATATGGACGTCCAATATTATATATGGACGTCCAATATTATATACGGACGCCTAATAGCTGTATACGGACGTCCAATAACCTGGCTACTTTTATTATAAAAATACTGCAAAAGTACTGCCTAGTACTGTTTGGCTACAAGTTACTGTATGGTGGAAATTTCGTTGCCAATTGTGTTGCACCATATTGGATTATTCCCATTTGTCCCCACAGATTTCCCCGGGACAAATGGGAATTATTGGCAGTAGGAAGAAATATGTTTAATCAACTTCTCTTGACGATCCCACTAGATTTGAATTAGACTTCCGCATATAGCAATTGAGCGTCCATATATAGCTATTGGTCGTCCGTATAAAGCTAATGGATGTCCGATTTCTCCTTTATATAAAGAATTTACTAAACATATTTAGCAGCTTTTCTGTCGCCAAGCACCTAACGGTGTGTTCCGACAGCTGTCCTTGAGAGCCAGTAACTCTAGGTTAGTCTGAACAACATCCTCGACCACATCATCACTTACCATCAGGTGAGATAGTGGTCAAAGGCTTAAAGGCAAAAACCTATCAGGCTTAAAAAAATAAATTTAAGCCTGAACCACCGTTTTTCATTCACGTCTGGTGTTGCGGATGTTTGTAGGCGACGGTAATCACTTACCATCAGGTGAGCCGCCTGGTAGTTTGCCCTACTATCCCACAAAAAAAATACCTTTAGTGGCCTCTTATGACACCCACAGGTAGCAATCGGGGGGTGACATTCTAGCTCGGCACCCCACGGGGCACAAAACGTATTAATATTATTTATGTATTATTTTTCTACTAACAGCTAAACATTGCTATTTCTAAAAATATCAACACATAAAGATTCATAAAGATTTCTACCAAACAAAATAATACATGAATAAAAATAACTTTATTTTATAAGGGTAGCTACTGACTTTAAGCTATTGCAAGTCTAGGCAGCGGAGTAAAAAGATCTTTCGGATTCCACACTGGTGGGTGGTATCGTCATTACATATTTAAGTCTAGTCTAAATGTAAATATGTTGATTTAATTTCAAAATTGAGGAAATTTATAAGTCGTAAATTTTGTAACTAAAATATCGAAAAATCGATATTAGATTATATAGATTATATATTAGATATTATATTAGGAAGAAATATTGTTCATTAACTTCTCTTGACTATCCCACTAAATTTGAATTGGACATCCGTATATAGCAATTGAGCTTCCGTATATAGCTATTGGTCGTCCGTATAAAGCTATTGGGTGCCCGATTTCTCCTTTATTTAAAGAATTTACTAAACATATTTTGCAGCTTTATCATCGTGTTTTAATTTACACTACATATAGGCACGACTCGGGAAGCGAGTCATGGGTACATGAACAAATTACTCTCGTACTCGGGAGCTGGGTGGCGGGCCCTCAAATTGTTAGAAAGTATGTATTTAATGTACAGTTTATTTATACATATTATATATATATATATATGGGCATTTTGTGAATTCTCGAAATGGCAAGGGTCACTAAAAAGGGGAAGGTTTTTTACCAAAAAATGGAACCGACTTCAACACTCCAAACAGTGAAATAATTGGTTGAAGTCGGTGCCATGCTAGTTTGAATGAACCAATTGTCATATTATTGTGCGCATGGTACCGACGTCGACAAGTTATTTTACACTTTTGAGTGTTGAAGTCAGTTAATTTTTTTGTAAAAATCCTTCCCCCGTTTTAGTGATTCTTGCCACTTACGGGAACTATTGTTATTCACTGCCAACTACCTAATCATCAAGATAGAATAACACTTTACATATAGTCTTAGCAGTAATATAGCTACCTTCGATAAAGTAAACCTACCACAAAGTAGTAAAGGGTTAGAAGCTCTATCTACGATATAATTATCATTTATCATATAGGCCTGCCTAGGTACGCAACTGTCAACGATGTCAAATCGACATTCGCGGGCGCGCATTGCATTGCATACCTATCTACCTACATAGCTATAAGATCACAACAAATAATTAAGTTAGTACTATGTATCTACCTACGTAAATTCATAGAATAAGTATAGGTATATATTTGTAGTAGGTAGGTATGAGGTAGTACGAAATTTTATCTGGTAAACTTAGCAATGATTGTAGGCACTTACCTAATCAAAAATAACCTATGATTAGTTATTGATTTTTATTGGAAATAATTTAATTTTAAGTTTATTACTATAAATAAAAATCTTTGTAATCACACTAATAAAAAATAGGTAGGTATGTGTCGAAAGTCTGTGAGTATGTGTGTTACTTCTTCACACCTAAACGGCTGGATGGATTTGGATGAAATTTGGTATGGAGATAGCTTTTACCCTGGATTAACATATAGACTACTGTTCATCATCACCATCATCACCGTTTTTCATCAGCGCGCGGGTAAAACTGGCTATATGAAATAATTAATTTTCAATAGTTTTTATATCATGCTTATTCATACAAAAACGTGGCTAGGTGATAATGTAATTGCTATCATTAACTTATACATAGTTATTATTACTTATACTATATAGGGATAAGTGAACTTAAGTTTACATCTGTCACAACCGGTATATTCAAGTGGAAACCTTGGTAGGGATAGGTGTACAAGCCGAGTATATTGTAGAGATTTCATATTTCAGTAAGGTAAAACCAATATCTTGGAGTGACGAGCAGGGATTTTACGGTAGAGGTATTTACAGATACGTAATCTATTATATTATTATTATTATAATAACAATATTGAGGTGAATTCACATTTCATGTTCTCCTATTGGATGTTGAAATGATGTGAGTGGAGTGTTGTTCCACATAGGGTCATAGGGTGCATGACATGGCTTCTTATAACCTTCATGCCCAGTTCACGCTAAAAGTTGCGGGTATAGGTTGCTTCCTACGAAATGATTTCAAAAGATAGCTCGCTATTTAGAACCTGGGCAAAGTTGTTATTTTTATGCTACCAAGTAAGTAAGTACCTACTTAGTAATTAACGTTCACGACGAATTAATACCTACGATTCAGTCTAATAGCAATAGAAAAATTAGCTACAAAAATTACTTATTCAGTCTTGATGATGTATAATATTTTTTTGGAAAACAATAATTCAACAACAATAAGTTGATTCAATTTTGCTATCATTACTAATGTCTTAGAAATAGCAACCTTTACGACGTTGGTACCTACCTACCTCAAGCAAATATTCTAGAGGTTAGCATCTCAGCTCAGTCCTTGAGAGCCAGTGAATCATTCATTACAAAGACATATTAATGATCGAAGATTATAAATTACAGGCAAATGAGGCTGACTGTACGTATATTTTTTCGTAACATTTACTGACTTTTTAAAAGTTTAAATGAACTCGGGCTCCTAATGATACGCAACGCGTACACCACCTAAGGCGAATATATTGTTTTGCTTAAATATCGTGTGATAATTGTGATTTATTGTTGGATTGTTGCAAACGAGCTGGCAACGTCGCAGTTGTGGACGCCAAATACGCGGATCCATAGTCAGGAACTCTCCGCTATATGCGGCTTTCAATATACGCACGACAGCAGCGCCACACCTGCGCTAAGATTTCGTCGCGAACTTTTTAATATATTGTTGCAGCTATTTAAGTGATATTTTGGCTTCTATCGATATTTGTCCTATGGCTAGTCAGGACCAATGGGACGTAAGTGCCACTGGCCAACAAAGTGGCGTCCAGTATGCGGACGCCAAAAGCAGGTGGACGTCAGTTTAAATGCACTTTTCTCTTCAGAGGACGTCTAATTGTTTGCGGGATGTATATATATATATATTTTAAGAAATTATTGAGACAAAACTGCCTGAAAGTGTCACGCCCATAAAATTCCACTTGCATTGTGTAGATGGCGGTTAATTCAAAACTAGGTTTAGAGTGTAACAGAGTTTTCTATAAATCGAGTAGTAAAAAACAGTTTGAATGCTCATGCCAAGACGTAATACTGAAATCTAATAATTAGTTATCCAAAAGGCGCTAAATGTTTGTTAAAAAGAGTAGTGGGCATAGCACAGACCGGAGACATATCACCCCAGGAGATGATAAAAATCTTCTCCCTCAAAAGGGAGTCTCCATTTTTTATCTGTCTCTTTGTCTGTCTGTCTGTACGATTCCAGTCTCTAGCTCGCAAATGTAATGGAGTTAGGTACAATTGGTATTAGGTTTCACATAAAAATTATGTGTAGGCACCAATATCGAAAAAATATTGCTTCTATTTCCTATGCTTTCTATATTCTATTAGCCTGGCTAACCGCGGGTAGAATGCAGAAAATTTGTCGCCAAGCGCCAAATGGTATGTTCCGGCGGCTGTCCTTAAGAGTCAGTAATTCTAGATTAGTTTGATATCATCTTTGACCGTATCCTAACTTACTATTAGGTGAGATAGTGGTGAAAGGTTAGCTTTCAACAGTAAATAATGGTTAGTTGGTTTTGTTGACACAATATTTATGTTTGAGTTAGGGTAACGGCAAGTGGCTGCACCGTGGAGGCGTGAGACCGCGACTCTCGATGGGAGCTGCACACACACTGCGAGCGGGAGCGTCTATTCAAAAGTGAGATTCCATGTTTACAAAATCATTGATATTATCATTCTCTATTTTGTTTGGATTGTGTAGAATTTGGTAACTAAAAACTATCATCTTAAGCATTCATCAGCATAAATAATAAATTCCTTAAATAGGAACTCATTTCCAACACTGTAAAATACTGTAAACAATGAATACCGTGGGGTGCCGGGCTAGAAAGCCACCTTCCCATCTCGATACCCATGGGTGTCGTAAGAGGCGACTTAGGGCAAAATATCGGAAGGTGGGTAAAATATCGGTAGCAGTCCCTTCTGAGAAACTGCTTTCTTACGCTACGATTTCCAAGACGTCTGCCAAGCGTTGGGGTTCTGGTTAACCTTTCCCCTTAGTGGGCGTAGCTGTGTTTAGCAGTGGACGATCCGGCTGATACAGTACAGTAAATTATGTAATAACTCGCGGAAGTCGGATAATGAAAAGAGAGCTCAGTCACGCTCAGTGGTTTGAGTCATAATATGTAGATTCTTTTCAGTGTTTGAACAAAGTCGGTTAATATTTTACCGAGCGAGAACTTAGTTCGAGCGGAGCGTCTCTGCTTCAACTTCACAAAAATGCTTTTGTATGTCCGGTTATTCTCCTCTATAGGTTGCATTTCTCAGTCGACTCTCACGAAATTTTGTGAGCAGGTTTGATAATAATAATAATAATAAACCATTTATTTCAGGCAGCTTAGCATTATAAATAACACAGGCCCATAAAATATATACCTTTGTTTATATATGATATTTATTATGTTTATTTATTATGACAAGGGCACAAAAATGTATTGCTGATTTAGTTTTATTTTATATACATTTGTATATATGATAATATGATGTCTCCTTTCCAGTAAGCGTCTCTATGGTAACGAGTGACTGGACCGTGAAGGAGACCCGCCCTCGATGGAGACTGCGACTCTTGACGGAAGCTGCATACATACTGCGTTGAGGAGCTTTTTAATTAAAAGGTGAGATTTGATTTGACGCTGCAGGGATATACATACATACATAAAATCACGCCTCTTTCCCGTAGGGGTATAGGGATATACCTACAGGTATATAATAATAGAGTTTTATTTATTTTATATAAAATACAAAACGTTTTTGGTCGTTTCCATGTGTTGCATAGCAAAATTTGGGATTAAAAAGTTCCGTCTCTACTCTGAAGATGGCGCACAATTAAAACTTATCTGTAAAAAGTACAACTAAGAAAAAATTACAGCAATACATGAATTCGCTGTTACATGCATTAAATTCTGTCCAAGATAAAAACCGGAACACATTAAACACGGAAGTCATGGAACATGAGTAAAATAGTTCCGCACCTATTGACGCCTCCGTTTCTGCTTGAGCATAAATGCTTTCTTCGTATGTTTGTCCGGTTTTTTTGAATGTTTTAGGACGGAACAAGCTCGAGGCCCAAGCGAAAACCTGTGCTTATCATAGTTGCATTTCGTTCATAAGTGCATTCGTGATATTGTTCATAAGGATAGACTCTGTTTTGTGTTTTCTAGGGTACATACCCTACAAGTGAGTCTCCGCTGTATGTATATCTGTCTGTTTGTCCGTGCGTCCTAGCTCGAAGATGGAATGAGTTACAATTGTTTTTAAGCAACAATAATAGTGGTCAAGTGCTACCCAGTTCAGTATATAAAAAAAAAAAAACAATCGTACAATATCGAAAAAAATATAAGTTGCTAATATTTTCTTTGATAGCGTGGTGGCTTCGCTAACTGTCCATATAAAGCAGAAAGTTGGTCACCAAGCGCCGAGTGGTATAATCCGGCGGTTTACCTTAAGGTGGAGGTGACGAGGTGAGGAGGCAAATAAGGTTCTTTTAAAAAATAAGTTGAGCCGTACTATTACGTTTGTGGCAAAACCAAAAATATATGTAAATTTTGATCATATTTATGAGATTCCTATTGATCCCAAAACATGGTCACAATCAATTTACGTGAAAAAAAAAAATTATGAACATCAGTCTAAAAATATCTTCTAGCAGTTAGAACTCTAGTATTTATCAACATATCTTGATAAGTTTAATACAAGAAGTGTATTACATATAATTACAAATCCCTATTGTTTTATTTTTTTTACTTTTTTGTTATATTCATTTATTTAATTATTTATCGCGAATTTACTCGAGCACACCAGCGCGGCGGTTCCGAGGTGCTCTGCGCGGACGCGGGCGGCAGTGTTGCGCAAGCGTTGGCACGGGGAGGCTGTGTCGCTCGTAGCTCCGCTCGCGCTTTCGACTGATAACGATCTTGTCTTTGTATTAGTGCATTGACACGCGAGATTCGCAGCTGTGTGCGTGCAATGATTCGCTCGCTGCAGAGGGCCAACTTGATTGCGACGTGAAATATGCGCGTTGACGCTTTATTATTGGTACTTTGTAGACTAATTTTATTTGAAATTTATCACATATGAAAAGAATCAAAACTTGAAATTGACAATGTTGTAGGTACCTACTTTACAATGGGCGGCCTTATCAATAAGATCAATGAAAGTTTTTTTTAATTAGGTGCTTAAGGGCCTGTTGTAGTTATTTTAAACATTTTTTTAAATCTGTAACTCAAATAGCACTGAAAATTTAGATTAAATAAAATCATTTACATAAAGTTGAACATACTCTCCAGGAACGTATGAAGCCGAAAACGTGATTTTGAACAATTTCTTCGATAAAAAAAATTATCAAACATGCCACCATTTCGGTTTTTAAATGACTAGAACTAAAAGATACTATCATCAAACCATGTGGAAATTATACCAATAGATAGAGGTTGTTATTTATTAGTAACGTATGAAGCCACATTTTCTAATTCAGCTATAGTTTTTTAACAAGAAAAAAATAACTACAAATCTAACGATTCAAGCTCTCACGCACTCCGTTTAGTGCCCGCCTAGGCGTCATCGAGGTAGGACGCGTGTCGTTTTCTCCAACAAAATTCTGCCGGTCAATTACGTGCTAGAAATAAGTTAAAAAATTAATTAAAAATGCAAAGTACGATGGAGTTGAACAGCCAACAGCGGCAGTCAACATGTATGTTCTCCCTAAATAAAAAAAAACTTTCTCGATGGCATTGTTTTCACGCGCCATAGTAAAAAAGTATAGTATGGTTTTGGAAACAGATTATAGCTGTCTGAATCGGGAGATCACGAGAGCATTAGAAGGCCGCTTGATAAAGGTTACCGCTTGGCTACCCACATAATAAAATTAACCGATGCAACTACCGATAAGTTTGGGTATTTTCGTAATATGAAATATTATTTCAATCAAAATATCCTACTGTAATATATATTATAAAACTTGGCCTGGTTAGATATCACCCTCGAGAAGAAAATCTGTCCCCAAGCACTTATCGGTGTGTACCGCTATGTGTCCTTGAGGACCATTAATTTTGCATGGTGGTAGGGCATTTTGCAAATGCGCGCCTGGCTGGCTACCACCCTCGAGAAGAAAATCTGTCGCCAAGCACTTCTCAGTACCGCTATGTGTCCTTAAGAACCATTAATTTTGCATTGTGGCAGGGCATCTTGCGAATGAGTGCCTGGCTATCTACCACGCTCAAGTTGAAAATCTGTCGCCAAGTCCTTGCGAACCAGAAATTTTGTGAATAAAGTTACTCTGATTTGGCTGAAAATTGATATCAAAGTTGTGCTGGGCGTCATGATTCCCAAAATGGACTTATTTTTACACGACTGCCTAAAAAAGGAGAGTTATGTTTTCAGAGTTCATGTATGTATGTTTGTGAGTTTCTTTATTCCACCATAACTTCTAAACGGCTTGACCGATTTTTATGTAAGAGATATCGTTAGATTCCTCTTGATAACCCAAGTGACACTAGGTAAATAAAAAAAAATGCAAAACAAACTGGCGTATTTTAGACCCAATATTATGAAGAAAAAAAAAATTTTTCTCCAAACCCATCGAGTGGGGTATCAAAATGAAGACCTTTTTATAACAATTTCATAAATATATATTACATTGCAGTTTTAATTTCAATGTAACGATAAATCGCTTAGCGAAAATAAATAACTTGCAGTCAATACTTGTTTCGATATCATCTGCCCACTGAATAAAGTAACTCCGATTTGGCTGAAAAATGATACCAAGGTTTTTCTGGAAGTCCTTATGCCAAATTTGGAATTCATTTTTCGATGACGTCTGTCAAGTGAATAAAGTTACTCCGATTTGGCTGAAAATCGATATCTACACAGAAAAAAAGACTTTTTTGAGCCAAGAATCAAATATGTTTCAACTGATATTTCTTAATCACAGATGTAAATATATTGGTGTAAGATAATCTCTATAACGTTTCAAATATTAAACATTCTACAATTTCAAGATTTTATGTCTTAACATAAGAATTTTATTACTTATTTCAAAATGTATATCTTGAATAAAAACATACTGGTCTCTTATATTAAAAACCACACTTTCTTAGCTTCGAAGTTTTGACTTGAGAATTAACTCTTGTGTCGAAAAAGATACATATTTGGCTAGATACTTAGTTTTTATTTCCAATGAAGAATTAATAAATATTGTAGCAAAAGACATGCCACTTGATATAAAACATAAATATTTTGGCACAAGATTCTGTGAATCATACACTAAAGGCCTAGGACAATTTTATGGCAAAATACACGTTACTTGGAATAAAATAGCCATTGTTTCGACCAAGAATCAGTTAAACGTATAGTGAAGAATTAAGATTTTATTGCGGCAAGAAATATGTTACTTGATACTAAATACTAAAATAGTTCGTTCAAGACTCAATTATACGTGCAGTAAATATAAATAAATAAATTATAATTTATTAATGCAAAACATATGTTACTTGTCATAAAATAATTATTACTTCGGAAAAGAATCAGACTCCAGTGAGGTATGAGGATTTTTTTACAGCAAAATCTAAGTAATTGGTATAAAATGGTATTTATTTCGACCAAGAATCAGATAAACATGCAGTAAAGAATAAAGTTTATTATGGCTAAACTTTAAATTCCTTGGTATTAATACGTATATTTTTCGATCAACAGTCAGGGAAACATGGTGTGAAGAATTAAGAATGTATTAAAGCATAACATTTATTACTTGATACAAAATGCTGATTGTTTCGACCAAGAATCAGAACTATAGTGAACTACAGTCATGGCAGTGGCCCAGATTGGAATCCATCATTCCATTCTCGGTCGTTCCAGTCAAGTCTTTAATATCAGAGTGAATAGCTAGGTAGTTTCCGACAGGCACATTACAACGTAAGTATCTACGCGACTCCGTCGCGTTTCACCTGGCGGCAGCGGCGGCAAGCAGGCGAGAAAAGTCATAGAACTAAAGTTGTTTGCTATGATGCTTGGCGTCTCTAGAACAAAAGTTTTTTTTTTCCTTTAAGAGGTTGTCAGCGTTTTTCCAATATTCTTAGAATAATGTCTAAGAATATTGATGCATGAGGCATGTTATAATTTGTATTTTTATAAAAAAAAGAAACTCTGCTAAAAAATTACAAATAATAAATAGGCGCAATGTAACAAAATAGCACCTACAGGCAGGATCAGACTAAGACTGATAAACATTAAAAAATTATTTGGTATGAAAAAGGAATGGCTTAGGTACTTATGGGAAAATAATTTTGAGATAATATAGAAACTCTTAGGTACTTGCAGTTGGGTACAATACTGCAATTGCAATAAAAAATACCCTCCCAAAATAAAAATGAATAGTACCTACAGACAAAACCGGATCAAGTCACTTTGGTAAAAAGAACCAAACTTTGCGTTAATTTGGGTAAAGCAGGCCGTTAGCTGGGGCTATATAATCTGTAACATCTTCGAAAATATTCATTTAAATAACATGCAGTATATGGCCATATTGATCTTAGTATATTAAATTCACTTCAATGTATTTCAGGTATTAATTGGATAAGGATAAATATGCTGTATTGCTTAAAATCGCTTCGAAATTAGCCATTATTTATTTTAAAAAGTAAAGGATAAAAAAATGGTAATTGTGGGTTATTCTTAAGAGATAGACATATACCATTGCGAACTCTTTTGTAGCCCTTTTTAAGGTGTTACTGTAGAACATTATTTTGATCTATCTCGTAGGGTTCAGCCAGCGTTTGCAATATAAGCGCAAAAAATGTGTTTATTTACGTCATCACAATTAAAAATATCTAAAATTTCAGTGTTTATTATATTATGAATGTATACATCTAAAACTCCCTGTTTGTAAAATTACCGCATCATAATCCCTTGCGTAGTTTTAAAGATCTAAGCATACATAGGGACAGAAAGACAGCGGGAAGTGACTTTGTTTTATACTATGTAAGTAGTGATTTATCGGTTTGTTACAGCCTGAAAGTTTGACAATATCAAGTTAGTCTATATATGTCAAACTTTCAGGCTGTAACAAACCGATAAATCACTACTAAAATTTACTGTATTTATTTTTAATTTTTATGTATGTTCGGGCATAACTCCGTCATATATAAAATCCATTTGTAAAGGATTTGCAAAATTCTTTTTTGTTTAATAGGGTATACTTTCGAAGTGGTGCCATTAAAATTTTATCAAAATTGGTTTAGTAGTTTTTAAGTTACACTCAAATAACTGAAAAATGTTTGAATGAAATCAGTTCCGTTTTATTTTGAGAAATCTTCAAGTGTCGTTGGGGAGCATATCTGAAAATAGTACGTATCTTAATAAATCACAGTATACATAATAGTACCACCTTAAGTACAATATAGATACGTTGGATTAAAATCCATAAAAAGTAGTAACTGTATAAAAATATTAGATATTTAAGTACTTACTTAGGTACTATTAATAGATAAGTATACATACATTACAATACCTACACATAATACATATATAATTGTTAAATATAAAATGTTAACAATATCAGTCCTAGACAGTATTTATTTTGTCTTTTTTTTATATTATTTTGTACAAGCTGCGCCCCACGGTTTTATCCGCGTGGTGATAAAAACTATGAAAATGGTGATAATAAAGAAGTAGCCTATGCTTTAATCCATGGTATAAGCTATCTTCCAACCAAAATTCATCCAAATCCATTCAGCCGTTTAGGCATGAAAAAGTAACAAACATCCATGCATACAAACTTTTGCGTTTACAATATTACTAGGATTCTGTACTAACCTAGAAATGTGTACCTACTGCTACTACTAAGCATAAATATATTTGCTCTTATTTACTTATTTCAACTATTAATTATCTAATTTGCTATCTAGGTTTTTAGGCGATGATTTTAGAAGTAGGTAGGTACCGGTCACAAGCCAGCTAGAAAGTTGTTTCATTCAAGAATCAGATTTATCGAATTTTTCAAGTCAATATTTTTGATTCTTGATGGAAGAAACATTAAGAAGTAGGTAAATACCGGTCAAAAGTCGATAAGAAAGTTATTTCATTCAAGAATCAGATTTATCGAATTAATCAAATCAAGATTTTTGATTCTTGATGGAAGACACATGAATCTTGCCTAATGAGAACAGTGATGATTGGTTGGCTCGATAATTCCAGTAGTGGTCAGTGTTGCTATAAAATTTGAGATTCCGCGAGATTCGTGGGAAAAATTACAAGTGCATTGCGGTTAACTTATTTTAATTTTCAATAGAAAGTAAGATTCTGTGAAAATATTTAGGAAGGATGTGTACTATGAATTGGATTCATTTTATTCACTGCGTATTATTAACCCGTATAATACCTATCAGCTCGTGTTGATATTTCACAACCAAATAATGTTGTTATATACATACATAGGCATACATATAATCACGCCTCTTTCCCAAAGGGGTAGGCAATGACTATAGATTTTCACTTTCTGCGATCCAGACACCCCTCTTTCACTCCATTCACAATCCAATCCTTTCATACATGCGCGTCGGTTTTGGGTACTCTTGATCTGACCCTTTTCTAGAACGTCCAAAATTTGATTGCGAAACGTTAGCACAGAATAATTGATAGCAGGTACTAACGTGACGTTAGCTAGGGAAATGGGTATTTATGCGAACAGGTTTAAAAGCTGGTTTTTTCTTGCATGTACGCCAACCAGGTGCCGACCCCAAATACTTGCAAGTCTTTAAAAGTATATTAACGACAGCTTGATTCGAGAGATCGGTGCCCGCGCCCTTCCTGTACGTATACGCTACGATACAACGCCATAGAAAATACTCATGGCGACTACCAACTTGCAAGTATTGTGGGGTCTTACCGGCTCAATTGAACTCCACAGGAAATCAAACTATTCCCATAACAATAAGAAACACTCACAATATTCAATTACACTACTTACAAGGCAAAAGCTTTTTAGGAATTATATTTTCATACGCAATAATGCTCCTTATTAAGAAAGGTTTAATTTCCTACGCTAGAAATTTTAGTTCAGTAATTTCATGCATACGTAATATTGCACTTCTTGTGGTGTAACCTTCGATAAAATATACTATATTTTTCATATAAAATATACTATATTTTTCGAAGGGTGTAACAATAAAGTTATGTATACATTGTACAGCCCAATAACCCTAAGCCAAAACTCGTAGATATTGGCTTTGAATTACTTGAACACGGACTCCTATATTATAGCTTCAATATTTGGCAACTGGATCTTGAGTTCATATGGCAACACTGTATATAATCGAGTCCAGTGGCGGCGGCGCGCAGCGTGGCGGTTATACTGAAATAAGTTAATTTACAACAACGTAGTATTGTGAGAGATTTGACTTGTGTAAAGAAAAGCAGTGCCCACCGAAGTGTTTGGATTAAGTTTCTTGCAGTGGTTTATAAATACACAAAGGTTTCTACTGAAAATTGTCATCCCGTTACGTTGCGATGGAAGAAAATATACGTCGTTTGTTATCAGTCTGGAATGTATCGCCAGACGTTCTGGAGAACTTCGGAAGTAAATAACAGAAGAATATAATTTAACATTGACAGTCAGACAAATACATATACTTAACAATATTTGCCCATGTCGTGCGTGTGAACCTACTCCCTACTCAGCGGGTGCAGCACTTAGTATTAAGTTTTTATAAAGAAGTGGTTTATTTTTATGTTTTTTAAAAAAGTGGTTCATAATTACTTAAATAATTAAATAAATTATATGAATCTTAATTTAGTTTCTATTGCTAGCCTATGCTTTGTTCCCCATCAAATAGGTTTGGTAAATTTGTATTTGAGATTTATGTTATATTATTATCAAGATATTTTTATCTTCTACCCATGTTTTAATTCAACTGTTGGAATGGTTTAACTAGATATAAGTTACTGATATCAAAACTTGTCACTTCTTTATATCAATTAGTTGTAATCCAATGACCTATGTGTATATCGAAGGTAATAATAAGTCTTATATCTGTATTCCGTGTAGTGTGTAACATTACGGTAGATAAAATTTAGAATAGTTATACCGATATTAATGTTACTTGTATCAAAATATTTACTTATTTGATAGAATTAGTTTACCTGTGTGTATATCGAAAGTAAGTACATAGATTTTTAAATCGTTAACATAGATTAATTTGTAAAAAAAACTATTATCATTTGTATACAGTTCTTATTATTTCTTCGGTCATGACTACATGATGGGCTTGTAATTACTCCTTCGTTGTGTATTTGTGTGTTCTTTTACCAAAAAATTTAACACTATTCAACACTGATAAGTGTAAAATAACTTGTTGAATTCGGAACATTATGCTTGTTCAAAAATACCTATTATTACTATATTGTGCGCATGGTAACCGACATCGACAAGTTATTTTACACTTTTCATTGTAGAACTCAGTTCTATTTTTTGGAAAAAAAAACCTACGAATATACAACGAAAGAGAAATCACTGTCCATCATGGCCGAATAATAAATTATAGTTGTATACAAATGAGAATAATTTTTGACAAATTAATCTATGTTAACTATTTAAATTCTATGTACTTACTTTCGATATATATATATATATAGGTAAACTAAATCTATCAAATAAGTAAATATTTTGATACAAGTAACATTAATATCTAATCAATACATTCCAATTGTTGAATTGAAACATTAAGTTTCGGTTTAGAGATATAACTATCTCGATAAAAGTAACATAAATCTCAAGTCAAATCATTCCATGGCTAAGTACAAAGAATTTGGATTCTTAACGTAAAAATTAAAGTTACATAGAAGATTTTCTAACTTCTTATTTTAAAAATTAATACATTTTGTCAAAATATATAATATCCTTCCTTCAAAACTGATCAATTTTACATCAAGAATTCTGATACTTTCATTAAAATACTTGAGTTCTTAGGTTAATAACTTTCCACTTTTACATGATCAAATAAAATATTTCAGTAGAAATATACTCGATCTTGGTTTGACACATTTAGCTTTTAAGATAGGAACTTTTCTGTTTTGAAGGATGAAATAAAACATTTCAAGTAAGACAAATTCGCTCTTAGGTCAATACATTTAGTTTTGAAAAAAAGAGCTTTTCAGTTTTGAGAGATATAATAGAATATTTCAAGTAAGACATACTCGCTCTTGGGTCAAAACATAAAGCTTTTCAAAAAATAGTTATTCAGTTTTGAGACACGAAATAAAAATTTAAAATAAAATAGGTTGGCTCTTGGGTTCAACTTTTTACCTTTTAAAAAAAGAGCTCTTCCATATTGTAATGTAAAAATGTTTCTTGTTTTGAAATAGTTTCCGTCTCGAAGTGATATATTTAAAAAATTAAAAAAAGAAACTTTTCAATATTGGTATAAGAATATATTTGTTGGCCCAAGAACTATAATACAAAACATTTTATTTCTTAGGTGAAGACATTTTCGACTTTCCTTATATCGAAAACCTAAAAGATCTTGAACCAAATAAACTCTCTTGGCCTAAGATATTATTTTTTTCTGTGTAGGTTTTTCTGGACGTCTGTATTCTAAATTTGGAATAAATATTTCGATGACGCCTGCCAAGTGAAGAATATTACTCCGATATGGCTGAAAATTGGTATCAAGGCACAAGCTAGGCATCATTATTCCCAATATGGACTTATTGTTTCAATATCATCTGCCAAGTGAAAAAATTTACTCCGATTTGGCTGAAAATTGATACCTAGGTTTTTCTGGACGTCCTTACTCCAAACTTGGAATTTATTCGTCGATGACGTCTGCAAAGTGAAGATAGATACATCGATTTAGCTACCAATCGGTATCTGGGTTGTTCTAGTCGTTCTTATTCTGAATTTGTTATTTATTATTCGATGTCATCTGCCAAGTAAAAAGGGTCCTTCGATTTGACTGAAATTCAAAATCTAGGTTGTTCTGGACGTCATTATTCTAAATTTGTAATTTATTTTTTAATGACGTCTGCCAAGTAAAAAAGTTACTCCAATATGGCTGAATATCGATACCTAGGTTGCTTTGGGCGTATTTATTCTGAATTTGGAATTCGTTTTACGAAGACGTCTGCCAAGTGAAAGAAGGTCTTCCAATTTGGCTAAAAAATTATTTGGCTGAAAAATTAAAATTCTAAATTTGAATCGGTCAAGTTGGAATTTTTTGTTTACTTTGCAGACGACGTTGAAAAATAAATGCAAATCCGGAATAATGACGCCCAGGTTAACCAAGATATCGATATTCAGCCAAATCGGACTAACTCTCTTCATTTGGTAGACGACTTCGAAAAATAAATTTCAAATTTGAAATACAGACGTCCAGAAAAACCGAGATTTCCATTTTCAGCCAAATCAGAGTTACTGTATTCACTTGGCAGACCACATCGAAAAATAAATTTCAAATTTGAAATACAGTCGTCCAGAAAAACCGAGATTTCCATTTTCAGCCAAAAATCGATATCTGGGTTTTTCTGGACGTCTGCCAAGTAAAAAAGTTACTCCAATATGGCTGAATATCGATACCTAGGTTGCTTTGGACGTTTTTATTCTGAATTTGGAATTCGTTTTACGAAGACGTCTGCCAAGTGAAAGAAGGTCTTCCAATTTGGCTAAAAAATGATTTGGCTGAAAAATAAAAATTCTAAATTTGAATCGGTCAAGTTGGAATTTTTTGTTTACTTTGCAGACGACGTTGAAAAATAAATGCAAATCCGGAATAATGACGCCCAGGTTAACCAAGATATCGATATTCAGCCAAATTTGACTAACTCTCTTCATTTGGTAGATGACTTCGAAAAATAAATTTCAAATTTGAAATACAGACGTCCAGAAAAACCGAGATTTCCATTTTCAGCCAAATCAGAGTAACTTTATTCACTTGGCAGACGACATCGAAAAATAAATTTCAAATTTGAAATACCGTCGTCCAGAAAAACCGAGATTTCCATTTTCAGCCAAAAATCGATATGACATCAAAAAATAAATTCCAAATTCGGTATAAAGACGTCCAGAACAACCTAGATTTTGAATTTCAGCCAAATCGGAGTAACTTTCCTCACTTGGATTACGTTGAAAAATTCATTCCAGGAATAAACCCCTCCAGAAAAACATAGGTAGGTACACTAATCATTGAAAAGTATGCAATAACTTGTTAAAGTCGGTACCATGCTTATCTAAAATTCTCTATTTTCAACTTTGGTAAGTTATTTTATACCAACTATACATATACTCTACAGGCGACCACATACCAGTATGCATTTTTTCAGCTACCTTACTCATATTGGTAACAAAAATAATAAAATAAATAAAGTCTAGTGTATTATTCATCTTTTGTTTCGGTAAACGTTCTACACAATATATAAAAATTTCAGGTTTGTTATACTCATTCCATTTACGAGCTAAAGACCAATGACTTACGGACGGACATACAGACAGAACTCGGGCACTCATAAATACGGCTCCGTTTTGCGTTTTGGGCTCGGAACCCTAAAAACAATGTATCCGAACAAAATCTAATAAAAATAGGTACTTAGTGTGAAACGAATATTTTTATTCTATAAGCGAATAAAAATTTTCACCAGAACAAAATAATTATTTAGATGCAGTTCTGGATTTAGTAGCTACGATACCTACAGTTGATCAACTTTTTAAGTTACACTGTGACGCTAATAGCGTGCGGCTGGGGACATCGAGCGAGCGACGTGAGTGCTGACGCGCGCTGTGCGACTAGAGCGCAGCGCTGCGTAGTGTCAATAGCCCGTAACTCTGGGACGCTAAATTTACCTACTGATTGACTAAAAAAGGGCCTTAATACATGTACAAAATTAATTAGTAATGTCTATAACGCTCTCATGACATAACTGGTAAACTAAAGATATTTTTTTTTTTTTATATTATGATAAATAGTTTCCGGCTTTAGTAGGGTACAAAATGGTTCTCTACTACATTAAGAGTGTGTATGGGACTTCATACATCTTTTGTATTAGGTGTTTTGATATAGGTTAATTAATACTGCATAAAGATAACGTCTGCCAAGTGAAGATGGATAACTCGAAAATAGTAAGAGATAGGTAAGGGAGATTTGCCCCTTGGGGTGCCGGGTTAGAATTGCAGCTCCCTATATAATCCCGTGGGTGTCGTAAGAGGCGACTAAGGGAAAACTACTGGAAGGTGGGCAGCAGCGCCTTCTGAAGAACTGCCAACTTACACTGCGATCCTCAAGACGCCTACCAAGCGTGGGGATTATGGCAAATACCCACTTAATAGGAGAGGCTGTGTTCAGCAATGGACGATCTGGCTGTTACAATGACAGTAAGGGAGATTTGAACAATTATCGCAGGGAATCGGGAGAGCAGTCAAATGACACTTGTCATCAGTTACCGTGTGAACACTCGCTTTGACCACCCGTACCGTCTGCCTCGTCGCCGGCAATAATAGATCGTAAACCTTTGGTACATATTTTGCGTGTTACAATTAATGTTTAGTACTCACTCATACGTGTAAAGATTTCTTCCGTGTCCACTTCCCCACCTTATAATGAAGTGTAAAGTCTGCAATGTTGAGTTCAACGACGGTGTGCAATGTTCAGGTTGTAAAAATCATCTTGATTTTGCTTGCGCTAGCATTTCTGAGACTACCTGGAGAAAGTACGGCGCGGAAAGGAAAGCGCAATGGAAGTGTTCATCGTGCCGTGCCCCACCTTCTGCTATATCTACCCCTGCCGAAACCGTGTCCCTAGAATCAATTATGAAAGAGCTCAGGGAAATGAAAAGCCAAATGACTGCCTTGACAGGACTTAAGGAGGATATGCGCTCAATCAAGAATGAGCTGTCTGAACTGAAGGATACGTGTGTTTATTCAAGCGGGAAACTCGACGACCTCAGTGACCGACTTTCTGGAGTAGAAACAAGGGTTGCTGATTTAGAAAAGCTCCAAAATTGTATTAGTGTTTTGCAGAGTGACCTCATACAAGTCAAGATGGAACTATCTGCCCACGACCAAAGATCGAGACTGAATAATGTGGAAATCAAAGGAGTTCCCTTAAAGAAAGACGAAAATCTGTTCTCAGTCGTTGGGGAGATCAGCCGTAAAGTCAACTATGTGATACCTACAACTCAGATTAACTACATTTCAAGAGTGCCTATGCACAACTCGAAGGAGAAGTTGATTATAATGAGTTTCATTAACAGATACGTCTAGGAAGAATTTATAGCAGCTGCGCGCACTGTCAAAAAGCTTACGGCGTGCGACATTGGATTTACGGGAATGACTAATAGAATCTATGTCAATGACCACTTGAGCATAGATCAGAAGAAACTTCTGATCTATGCTCAAGTGGTGACGATGACGAAAAACACTGCAAAAGATAAAAACTTTAGTTACGTTTGGGTCAAGCATGGTAAGATCCATGTGCGCCGTAATGATACCTCCAGGGTGATAGTCATCAAACAGGAAAACGATTTAAACAAAATCGTCTAAACTGTTGGTCATGCCGATATTTTATATTGTTTTATGTTAATTGCTATGGTTCTATATTTTTTAATCGAGATATTAGCTCTAAGTTTACGTTAACTTGTGATTCAATGTTACGACCGGTTCTTCACAGCGCTGTTCTGCTTATCGTCGCTATTGTTGTTTGTGAGTTCGTCTCGCTCGCACATAGACTATTTGCTTACTGCTGCATGCTATTTCATTCTCTTGTTTACATCTTGGTTTCAAGTGGTCTTGCATTCAAATTTACAGTCATTCTTACTAACATAATTTTAAGTTTTAATTATTACTTCATTGTTATGTGATTACTAACGGCTGGGTTTTGTTACCTGAATAAATAATTTTATTATTATTATTATTCACGTAATTTATTTTACAACATAATTTTAAATTTTTTACAACATTCATATACAAAAAAAATAAATATTATAAAAAACTTAAAACTAGGATGCCGCCGGCAGCGGGGTAGTGCCCAAGCTACCAGCGGTTAGGGCTGCAGAGAGAGGAACCTTCGGACAATGCGTGTCGTGTCGAGTATCACTGCCTTCTGTATCTGACCCTTGATCCAACCGTCTAGTGAGAGCTTCTTGAGGTGTTGGTCGAGGCTCTTCGCTATTAGGCCGTTCGCTGAAACGACTATCGGGACAATGATCGTCGAGTCAACATCCCACATGGCGGTTACCTCGTGAGCCAAGTCAAGGTACTTGCTGACTTTGTCCTTCTCGGCCTTCACGAGATTCTCGTCATGTGGGATGGTGATGTCGACAAGCACTGCCCGGCGTTGGGATCGGTCGACCACCACGATATCAGGCTTATTGCAAACAATAGTCCTGTCCGTGATGATAGAGCGGTCCCAGTAGAGCAATGCACGACCATTCTCGAGAACTGGCGCTGGTGCGTACTGATAGTACGGCACCTCTGACTCGACAAGGCCGTATTGAAGAGCAAGTTGCTGGTGGATGATCCTGGCCACTTGGTTGTGCCTGTGCAAATACTCGCCGTTAGCAAGATGCGAACAACCGGAAATGATATGCCTGAGTGACTCTCCGGGACGGCGGCATGCTCGACAAATGTCGACCGTACCGTCCTTCAGTATATATTTCCGATAGTTGTTCGTCATCATTACTTCGTCTGCAATTGCACAGGCAAAACCCTCGGTTTCTCCAAAGAGGTCTCCGAAGCGTAGCCAGTTCACCGAAGCGGGTAGGTCCACATCAGGCCCTGTTAGGGCCCGGAAGAACCTCCCGTGCAGCTCCTTGCTTTTCCATACTGCTTTGCGGTCATCAGTGCTCAGCATCGTTGGTTTGCGCCAGTTATCGTTCGCCAAGGAGAGCGGTGTGAAGCCTTTGTCAACCGTCACGACATCGCGATGCATCCCGCACTCATGGTTACGGAAATAATCCCTGAGACTGCACACTTCACGGTTGTGAAGTGTCTTGGCATTTAAAAAGCCACGACCTCCCCATTTCCGTGGAATGTACAGTCTCATAACTGACGAGCACGGGTGTAGCATACGATGCAAAGTGAGCAGTTGACGGACTTTTCTATCCAGGGCGTCCAGCTCAGTCTGCGTCCACTTCAGGATGCCAAAGGAGTATATCAGTAGAGGCATCACCCAACCGTTAAAGGCGCGCGTCTTGTTGCCGCCAGACAAAAGACTTTTAAGTACTTTTGTCAGGCGGTAAAAGAAGCGTTCCTTTACCGATTTCTTGATGTCATCTACCGAAATACCCAACGACTCTGACATACCGAGGTACTTGTAGGACTCGACTTCGGAGAGAGATCTGAAAGTTATTGTCTCAGAAAGCTGCAAATTCGGAGAATTTACAACTTTCCCCTGCTGAACATGCAAGACCGCACACTTATCTACACCGAACTCCATCCTAATGGCGCTGCTAAAAATCTGTGTAATTTTTAGCATTTCCATCAAGTCTTGGCGTTTCGGAGTAAACAGCTTGAGATCGTCCATGTATAACAAATGACTTATAACCTCACCCTCTCTACGAAGTCGAAAGCCTAGCCCTGAATCCTTCAGCAAACTGCTGAGAGGGTTTAGCGCTAGGCAAAACCACAATGGACTCAGACTATCACCCTGGAAGATGCCTCGCTCAATCCTTATTAAGTCCTGCGGGCCAGAGGGGGTGTCGCTACCACCTGGTTGACGAAGGACTGTGGTCCACTGCCTCATACATGCAACCAAAAAAGATTTCAGGGTTGTATCAATTTTATACAACTCTAATATCCTTTCCAGCCATGAATGAGGCACTGAATCATAGGCCTTCTTATAGTCAATCCAGGCAACAGAAAGAGACCCTCTGTTCCGCCGAACTTGTTGGCTAATGGTCATGTCTATGAGGAGGAGCTCCTTAGTACCACGGGACCCAACCCTACATCCATTCTGAGTGGGGGCCAAAACATTGTTCGCAACAATATGAGTGTTAATTTTCGTGGTCAGAATGGATGTAAGGAGTTTGTAGATGGTAGGCAAGCATGTGATGGGTCTATAATTTTTCGGATCCGTGGTACTACCGGACTTATGGAGCAAGAAGGTGACACCGGTGGTCATGAAACGGGGAAGAGAACCAAGTTCGAGGGCGTCTTGAAATTGTGTTGCCAATCGGTCGTGTGAGCATCGAATCCATTTTATCCAAAAGTTGTGCAATCCGTCTGGGCCAGGACTTTTCCAGTTCTGGGTCATACGAATTGCACAACTAACGTCTACGGGGTCTATATTAATAGGCGCCATGGATTCGATAGACTCACATTCCCGTTGAACAACATGAATCCAATCACCCTCTATGTGCTCGACGGGCATCGACCAGATGTCACGCCAGAAATCATTCATGGCATTGGCATCAGGTAGCTGCCCGTCCGTCACACGCTGATCGGTTCCTTCCCACTTCCGGAATACCTTCTTCTGATCACTTTGAAAGAGGCGATTAAGCCAGTATCTATCCACACGCTCTCTGTAGCGACGAATACGACTTGCCCACGCATAGACCTTCTGTTTCAGGTAGTCGATGCGATCCGTGACACAGGCCATGTAGTCTCGGGGTAGGACACCGGTACCAGCAAAGGCCTGGGTCACGAAACGCATGACTCGGGGGCGGTTATTGCCACGACTGAAACAGATCAGCTTAGCTATGAGAGTCCTGAATGAGTTGATACGACGCTCGATCCGTACCTGCCATGCGGGCGCACATCCGGCAGGACGCGATGCTCGGTCAGTGTCCGGAAACTTGACACGAGCAACACGACACGCCGCAATGGCGCCGCAGTACAATATCGAGTGGGTATCAACTAAATCTTCGCTAGTCCGTAAATACGGGGCCAGCAAAGTATTCAGGGCTCCCATTAGCGCTAGATTGCGTCTATGAGTAGGCAAACGTGGTAGTCGCGGCCTAGAATCGGGTGTGTATCGATACTGGCTAATTGCATCTTCCAAAGCCCTCCTCAACTGCTCACTCACCTGGTTAGTTACGCTCATATTCGCATAATCTCCCTCATCGATTTCAAGATCAACCATTGCCGCTGGTGTCACCTCCGGCGACGGTATCACAGCCAGGGCCGGGGTTGACGACGCGGAGGGTAGATCCTGCATCATGGAAGGAGCAGCGTGAGTAGTAAGTGTCTCCAGGCGGAGCCGATCAAGCACAGACTGTTCCAACAGCTTGCATCGGTGGATAGCCCGTACTTGATCCGATAGGCGTTGGGCGGATACGGCGACGGTCGGTTCAAGGGTCTGAAACAGAGACAACATACGATCACGGTACGCGGTCAAGTTGGTTCCTCCCTCTGTAGCCTCATAGTAAGCACGCATGCAGTTTTCATTCATTGATGAATTCCATCGCATGCGGCGCACTACACCACCGGTAGCGGGGGCCGGGCGCGGAGCAGATTGCCCCACAGGCTCCAAGCGTGCCGGTAGCGGGGGACGTCCCCGTCGTATTATTATTATTATTATTATTGTGCATTGTATGCATATCGTTTCTATTTTATGTTTCTGTTTATGCTACGTTAGTTTGAATATTTTGCAATCTTGCCTTAAAATTATAATTATTATCTCTGTATACTGTTACGTATTCTGTCTATATCCCCAAACCTGTATTAATGATGGCTTCCAATAATTCTTGCAATCATCTTACAATTTATTATCAGAATGTTCGCGGGCTTCGTACGAAAACCAGTGAGTTTTACCGTCAAGTTTGTCTTAATTCATATCCAATTATAATTCTAACTGAGACTTGGTTGTTGGATGGCGTGTTAAGTTCGGAATTATTCGATGAACGCTATGTTATTTGGCGTCGGGACAGAGATTTACTCTTAACAGGACAATCAAGAGGAGGCGGCATCTTAATAGGGACGTTAAGGGATTTGCCAGTTACTCTGCAGCCTCACTTTAACTCTATGGCTGAAGATCTTTGGCTATGTGTACGTCTTAAGCAAGCCAATTCGCGAGCGTTCGTTAATGTGTATATATGTGTCTTATACCTTTGTAAGCAAAACAACGGGTTATCATTCAACGCTCAGCTTACCAATTTCCTTTCAAAACTAAACGATGTAGTAATAAACCACCCGTCTGATTCTTTCATTGTTGTAGGCGACTTCAATATGAGTGGAATTGTGTGGGTACCTTATGAAAACTCGAATATAAACTGTAATATATCCTCTTCATTATGTCCTACTGGCATCACAAGTATTGATGAAACTTTACTTTCTGATGAATTGAAGGTTCTAGGCCTTGGCCAGTTTAATGGGATATTGAATCAGTTTGGTAAAATTCTTGATTTAGTACTTTCTAATCAGGTCATCACTGTGTCTAAGTGTTTGGATCCACTAGTAAATAGTGATGCCTACCACCCGGCACTTTTGTTGACCGCCAACTTTTTTATCCCATCTTAGATTATGCACCCCGCTCAGTTTATTTATACAATAAAGCTGACTTTGACTCGATTAATAACGAAATTTCTAGTACTGACTGGACTTGTGAATTTTCATCTCGCTCTGTTGACGAAGCAGTGATTTTTTTTAACCAAAGCATCTGGAATCTCCATAATAAGTACGTACCTGTTAAGGTTCTATCTAATCAAACTTTTTCAGTGTGGTATAATTCTTCTCTTAAGAGAGCTATCAAGGAAAAACACAAATATTTTAGAAAATTAAAAATTTATGGTAATAAGTGTGATGAAATATCTTTTATTTATTTGCGGAGAGGGTGAAAACTTTAGAATCTGCATGTTACCGTTACTATTTACAATCTACGGAAGAAGCAATCAAAAATAATCCTAAATGTTTTTGGTCATACGTTAAAAATAAAACTAAATCACATTCCATGCCTAGTTCAATGGAGTTTAATAATGAAATTCTTTCCAGCGGTGAAGCTATTTGCAATGCTTTTTGCTCATATTTTCAGTCAACTTTTCTTTCTACTCCAAATACAAGTAATTATTCAAGAACATTCCAAAATAGCTCCTTTTCTACTTCTTCGCGCCCTGACGTTGTTTCTGATATCACTAAAATTTTTGTTGATGAAAATGAGATCAAAATTTTACTCAGTAAATTAGATACAGCAAAAACGGCTGGACCAGACAATATTTCGGCTAAATTCCTTGTTTCATGTTCATCGTCGATTGCTTTCCCTATTGCACTTTTGTTCAGAAAATCGCTCTATACCTGTACTGTTCCCCAAATATGGAAGTCAGCGTTTATTACTCCGGTCCATAAAAAAGGTACAAAAACCCAGATAACCAACTACCGACCTATATCCAAGCTATGCATTATTGCCAAAATCTTTGAAAGGATAGTATACAATCAAGTTTATTCCGCGCTAAAATATTCACTCAGCACCTTTCAGCATGGCTTATTAAAAGGTAGATCGACTGTCTCGAATCTCATTCTCCTTAACGATTTTATAACTGAAGCTATGGATAACAGGCATCAGGTCGACGTAGTATATACCGACTACAGTAAAGCTTTTGACCGTATTGATCATAGCATCTTATTACACAAGCTAAATCGGTCGGGGATTCGTGGTGATTTGTTGAGGTGGTTTGCGTCTTATATTGACAATAGATCCCAGGCTGTTGCTCTTCACAACTATATTTCTAGCTGGGTCTCTGTCCCCAGCGGGGTACCCCAGGGGTCGTTAATCGGACCCCTCCTATTTATTTTTTATATTAATGATATTGATATGTGCTTGTTATCCTCTAATCTATTATGTTTCGCCGACGACATGAAGATCTTTAAAACTATAACTTGTCGTCAGGACATGATCGCCCTTCAGGCTGACCTGTCTCGCTTAGAGGACTATTGTCGAATTAACAGGCTCGACCTCAATCCATCTAAATGTACCGCCATAACCTTCACCCGGAATCACTTAGCCATACCCACTAATTATACCTTACAAGGACAGAGCCTTCCAATAAGCACTGGTATTCGTGACCTGGGAGTATGTCATGATTCTAAATTACTATTTGATACTCACATAAATGATATAGTAAACAAAGCCTCTAAATCCCTTGGTTTTATTATGCGAATATCTAAATCTTTTACAAAAGCTAAAACTATAAAAAATTTATACTGTACGTTTGTAAGAAGTCATTTGGAATACGCATCTCAGATTTGGAATCCTTGTTACCATATATATATAGATCGTATTGAAGCTATTCAGAAACGTTTCATTAAATACCTATGCTTTCGGTTCAAAGTACCTTATAATTCATGTAACTATCTTGACCTATGTAAAAAATTCCACCTCCTGCCTCTTATTAAGCGACGGGACATCGCTGACTATTTGTACTTATTAAAACTTATTCACAATAATATAGATTGCTCGGAATTGCTCAGCAAACTCTTTTTTAATATTCCGCAGAAATCTCCGAGGTTTAACCCCCCTCTCCGAGTCCCTAGAGCTTCCACGAAGTATAGGCAGAATACGTATTTAGTGCGAGCGAGTAGAACTTTTAACAGACTCATCATCATCATCATCATCATCAGCCGGAAGACGTCCACTGTTGAACAAAGGCCTCCCCCATAGAGCGCCACAAAGAATGGCTATTAGCCGCTTGTAACCATTGGCTACCAGCGACTTTCACGATGTCGTCAGTCCACCTAGTGGGGGGCCTACCAACTCTACGTCTTCCGGTGTAGTGTGGTAACCACTCGAGAACCTTTCTTCCCCAACGGTTGTCAGTTCTACGAGCAATGTGGCCCGCCCATTGCCACTTCAACTTGCAGATTCTGAGAGCTATGTCCGTGACTTTGGTTCTTTGGCGAATATCCACGTTCCGGATTTTATCGCGCAAAGAAACTCCGAGCATAGCTCTCTCCATAGCTCGTTGAGCGACTCTGAGCTTGTCCATAAGGGCCACAGTTAAGGACCACGTCTCAGTGCCATAAGTCATCACTGGCAACACACACTGGTTGAAGACTTTGGTCTTCAGGCTTTGCGGAATCTTCGACGAGAAGATGTCGCGTAACTTCCCGAACGCTGCCCATCCGAGTTGGATTCTTCGGGCGACCTCTTTGTCAAAGTTGGACCTACCTAACTGGACAGTCTGTCCGAGGTATATGTAATGGTCAACAACTTCGAGCGTATCGTTCCCAACAACTACTGGTACGGGTGCAACATGGACATTAGACATAATTTTCGTCTTGTCCATGTTCATTTTAAGACCCACCTGCTGGGAAACTCTACTGAGGTCGCTGAGCATTGTACTGAGTTCTTCAAGCGACTCTGCCATTATGACTATGTCATCGGCGAAACGAAGGTGAGTGATGTATTCGCCATAGATGTTGATGCCGAATTCTTTCCAGTTCAAGAGCTTAAAAACGTCCTCCAACGCATTCGTGAACAGTTTCGGAGAAATAACGTCTCCCTGTCTCACGCCTCGCTGCAGTTGGATTGGTTCCGTGCTCTTGTCCTGTAGTCGAATCGACATGGTGGCGTTCCTATACAAACACTTCAGCGCTTCGATGTACCTTTAGTCAATTTGGCATCGCTGAAGAGACTGCAGTACGGCCCAGGTTTCGATTGAATCGAAGGCTTTTTCATAGTCCACAAACGCTAAACATAATGGCCGATTATACTCCTCAGTCTTCTGTATAATCTGGCGGAGCGTATGTATGTGGTCTATGGCACTAAAGCCTTTTCGGAACCCGGCTTGTTCGGGAGGCTGGAAGTCATCAAACCTACGAGCAAGACGATTCGTAATGACTCTCGAAAACAGCTTATAAACATGGCTTAGAAGTGAAATGGGCCTGTAGTTCTTCAACAAGGTCTTGTCACCTTTTTTGAAGAACAGTACCACTACACTTCTGTTCCATGCTTCTGGCGTTTTACCTTCAAGGATGACGGAATTAAATAACTTCTGGAGGACTAAGAGTACCGGTTTTCCACCCGCTCTCAGAAGTTCTGTCGTGATTCCGTCATCACCTGGCGCCTTGTTGTTCTTAAGCTGCTTGAGAGCCATTCTAATCTCGTATAGGCTGATGTCCGGGATGTCTTCGGTATAGTGTCGGGTCAGTTTAGCTCTCTTGTCCTGAGCTGTACTGACAACGGGTTCTTGTGTCGAGGTGTATAACTGTCCATAAAACCTCTCAAGCTCTCTCAGAATCTCCGGTTTTGATGAGATGATTCTGCCATCGTCGATCTTCAGCTTGGTCATTTGGCTTTGCCCTATAGACGAATTTTTTGCGAACACTTTGGAACCTTGGTTACGCTCGATTGCGACCTTAATACGATTTGTTTTAAAGGCGCGCAAGTCGTGTCGCAGTGCCTTCGAAATTCGTCTATTGAGCTTGCCGTAGTTCGACATATCAGCTGAAGATTGCAGTCTCATCTCACTCCGGTCTTCCATCAACTTGATGGTTTCTTCTGAGAGTTTCTTCGGTTTGTTTCGGCGGGGGGTCTTAAAGAACTTAGACCCCACCGCTTGGACAGCTTCCACCAACCCGTTGTTTATCTCGTCCACTGTTTCGCATTCAGCTAGGCACTGGAAGCGGTTATGTAGTTCAAGTTGAAAGCTCTCGGGGTTTTGAATTTGGGCAACGCCAGGACGGAGCGTGGAGTTTATCAGACGGGACCTCTCAAGCTTTACATTGATATTCAATGTGCCTCTAACGATACGGTGATCGCTACCGGTTTTCACCTTATGGATCACAGAGACATCATTGAATATTTGCTTCCTGGTCGTCATGATAAACTCGATCTCATTTTTTGTTGAACCATCGGGGCTTATCCACGTCCACTTCCTGGATGGTCGCTTCTCGAAGAAGGAGTTCATCGCAAAGAGTCCCTCCTTCTCCATGAAGTCGACCAGCCGCTGGCCCCTCTGGTTCCGCTGCCCATATCCAAATGGCCCCACTCTCAACTCATCGCCATTCCGTGTGCCCAACTTAGCGTTGAAGTCCCCCATAACAACGGTGAAGTATGTTTCGGAGGCATGTATGGCTTCAGATATCTCCTCATACATAGCCTCTACTTCATCATCTGAGCGGGTCGAGGTCGGTGCGTAAACCTGTATGACCTTCAGCGAATACCGTTTGGTGATTCTGAGTATAAGGTACGCTACCCTGCTCGACACACTTTCGACTTTGACAACATTGTTAACAAGGGACTTCCGGACGAGAAACCCAACACCACCCTGAGACTTTTGGTGACCTTCCCGGTAGAATAACAAGTTACCTGAGTCAAGGATAACGGTGTCCTGTCCCTGTCTTCGGACTTCCGATAACCCCATGACATCCCAGCGTAACTTGTTTAATTCTTCCTCCAGCTCGACAATCTTGTAGTCCTCCCTGAGCGTACGTATGTTGTGTGTTGCCAGGGCCAAGGGTCGTCGTGTTTGAGTGCGGTAGCCGGGCATCTTCCGGAGATTCTTCGCACCCCCTGCTCCACCGTTACCTAGCCCGCTACCAGGGCCAGGAATAATAGAGCTGCCGGGGACTGGGGGCCGAATTGTTTTTGTGCTAATCATAGGGGGGGTTTTGCCATAATCCCCACGCTTGGCAGGCGTCTTGGGGATCGCAGTTAATGGTGTTTATTTCTCAGAAGGCGCTGCTGCCCACCTTCCGGTATTTTTCCCTTAGTCGCCTTTTACGACACCCACGGGAAGAGATGGGGGGGTGACATTCTAGCCCGGCACCCCACGGGACTTAACAGACTCACTAAATTGAATAATATTGACCCATATTTGAGTAGTGTTCCCACGGCAAGACGCACCTTGAGTGCTAGTTTTTTCGTTATTTAGTAGAAAACATCAGATTTGCATATATGTATCATAATTGTGTAATAATATATCCTAAGTCACTTTGGCTTGTATATTTATGTCTAAATTTATTGTAGCAGGCACTTAATTGTTTATACTTGATTATATGTATAATTTTTTGAGTGTTCACACCATTTATATATTTTATTATAATTCTATCAGTGAAAACCTGTAATTGGCTTTATGTATCTATTTTAGTTACTATTACTACTATGTTTAGCTGTTGGTTTTCCATGTAATTAAATAAATAAAAAAATAAATAAATCCAAACGTGCGGATACAAGATTCTAAAAATCAAAACCAGTCCGATTTGGCTGAAAATCAATATCTAGGTTTTACTGGACGTCCTTATTCCAAATTTAGAATTTATTTTCGATGACGTCTGCCAAGTGAAAAACGTTCGTCCGATTTGGCTGAAAATCGATATCTAGGTTGTGCTGTGCGTCATTATTCCGAATTTGGATTGTGTTTTTCGATGATGTCTGCCAAGTGAAAAAAGTTATGCCGATTTGGCTGAAATTCAAAATCTAGGTAGTTCTAGACGTCTTTATTCCGAATTTTGAATGTATTTTTCAATGACGGGAGATTTAAACAATTATCGCAGGGAATCGGGAAAGCAGTCAAATGACGCTTGTCAAAAATCCAAAATAAATAAAAAAATAAATAAATCCAAACGTGCGGATACAAGATTCTAAAAATCAAAACCAGTCCGATTTGGCTGAAAATCAATATCTAGGTTTTTCTGGACGTCCTTATTCCATATTTGGAATTTATTTTTCGATTACGTCTGCCAAGTGCAAAAAGTTCGTCCGATTTGGCTGAAAATTGATATCTTAGTTGTGCTGTGCGTCATAATTCCGAATATGGAATGTAATTTTCGATGTCGTCTGCCAAGTGAAAAAAGTTACTCCGATTTGGCTGAAATTCAAAATCTAGGTAGTTCTAGACGTCTTTGTTCCGAATTTTGAATGTATATTTCAATGACGTCTGCCAAGTGTAGAAAGTTACTCCGATTTGGCTGAAATTCAAATTCTAGGTAGTTCTGGACGTCTTTATTCCGAATTTGGAATGTATTTTTTGATGACGTCTGCCAAGTATAAAAAGTTGCTCCGATTTGGCCAAAAATCGATATCAAGGTTTTTCTGGACGTCTTTGTTCCGAATTTGAAATTAATTTTTCGACGACATCTGCCAAGTGAATTAAGTAACTCCGATTTGGCTGAAATTCAAAATCTAGGTTGTTCTGGACGTCTTTATTCTGAATTTAGAATTTATTTTTCGATGACGTCTGCCAAGTGAAAAAAGTTACTCCTATTTGGCTAAAAATCGATATCTAGGTTTTTCTGGACGTTTTTGTTCAAAATTTGGCATAAAATTTTTGACATCTGCCGGGTGAGGAAAGTAACTCCGATTTGGCTCACATTCAAAATCTAGGTAGTTTTGACGTTTTTATTCCGAATTTGGAATTTATTTTTCGATGACGTCTGCCAAGGGAAGAAAGTTACTCTGATTTTACTGAAAATCGATATCTAGGTTTTTCTGGACGTCCGTATTTCAAATTTGGAATTTTTTTTCCGATGACGTCTGCCAAGTGAAAAAAGTTCCTCCAATTTGGCTGAAAATCGATAACTAGGTTGTGCTGTGCGTCATTATTCCGAATTTGGAATAATTTATTCTATGTCGTCTGCCAAGTCAAGAAAATACTCAGAATTGACTAAAAATTGATATCTAGGTTGTTTTAGACGTTATTATTACGAATTTGAAATTTGATTTACGATGACGTCTGCCCAGTGGGAAAAGTTACTTTGATTTAGCTGAAAATAAATATCTAGGTTGTTCTAGACGTCTTAAATCCAAATTTAGAATTTATTTAACAATGACGTCGGCCAAGTGAAAAAAATTACTTTGATTTGGCTACAAATCGATACTTTCTTGGTTTTCCTGGATCCCTTTTTTCCAAATTTGGAATAAATTTTTCGATGACGTCTGCCAAGTAAAAGAAGTTACTCCAATTTGGCTGAAAATCGATAGGTATCTAGGTTGTTCTCGACGTTTGTTCTCGACGTCCTTATTCCGAATTCAGAATTTATTTTTCGAAGACGTCTGCCAAGTGAAAATGTTACTCAAATTTGGCTAAATATTGATATCTATATTGTTCTGGACGTCATTATTCTACAATTTTATATATGGAGTTTATTTATCAATGACGTCGCCAAGTGAAGATAGATGACGTATCTCGAAAACGGTAAGATAATATGTAGTGTAACGTTGTGCCTAACGCCGTTACTTAAATAATAGTATTATTCGTAATATGAAACATTAGATGTTAATCATTAACTAAAAATATACTAATTAAATTCTTTAACTAACTTACATACCACTTAAAATTATAAACTTACGTTAATATTGCTAATTATTAAAAATAAATACGTGCGGAACCCACAGACATATCTTAGCATTTTAAACACGATATATCTTAGCGTTTTCGTCTATGCAATTGGCAAGGAACACTCGTCTTGCGCTAAATAAAAATACAAAACGTAGTATCAATCTTAATTGTTATTTACTTGTTGTAAAGTGCATGAATCCCTCTAGGGTGAGTTCCTTATTTATTATTGTTATTTCATAGTGCTGACTAAAACCTATGTAACGTAAACAGCTGTGCTGCCCTACCGCGCTAGACTGAGTTTTAAAATGTGAGTCACTGATAATAGTACCACGATCGTGTCGGCGCGGCTTGGCAACAGTTGGCTGAGGAACATCAGCCACTAAGCCGGTGTCTTCCTTCCAGGATTCCATTTCACTGATTTAACCGGAGGACGGTTGTTTCGAGCACTCGCTACCGAGATCCAGAACTATCAGCCGACGCCAAGACCGTCACATCTGGGACCTGGATCACGTGTACTATCAGGCCAGTGACTCCCTCCGGTCTATATAACTTCAGTAGAACTGTGCGGCTGTGCAACCTGATAAGGCCTAATAAACTTTTTAAACCTATTCCCTGAGTTTACTTACCTACCTGCTGGTCGTGGGGTGCTTAGTAGCTCCCTAACGCAGCAGTAGAATAAGAGTAGGAAAATTATGATTACTTATCAATCAATTATTCAAATCTCATAATAAATGAGAAAGTATCTCGGTTACCTTTTCACGATGGAACCAATCTTTACAATATAGCTTTAGATAAATTAGCCCATATTATTATTGCCTAGACCTACAAGAAATTTTATTATCATTCTCATATCTCGTACTCGGAAAGTAGTGTTTGTTTGATGCGAGTAGCGGGTGGAAGACTGCTTCCCACCTAAGGGCGGGAAAATCTCATAGTAAATGCTTCCTTCTCATGTCTAAATACCTCGTAAGGGGATTGATTCCTTTCAACCCTTGTATAACAATCTACTATTTTTGAGGATCACCTCATTTATAAGGAGATTTGCATAAACGATTGATTATCACAATTTTTCCCGCAAAATAGTTATAAGCATAAATTTTACTTACTAATTATCTATAAAATAACATCAATTTCATACACTTTTTTTATAAATTATCCACACAGGTGGTATTTATATTTTAACTAAATTTGTGACACGTGTTTGTATGTATGATGCTTTATGTTTATTACTATATCAAAAGCGAAATTTTGTTTAATGACAATATTAATAGTAAGTTAATATGATCATATATAGAAATCATAAATAAATGCGCATATTAATAAATAAATTATGAATACATAACATTATATCAAAAGGTTACTTCTTAAAATTATCAATAAATTTAAGAAGTAATCTTCTTAAAATTATCAATAAATTTAAGAAGTAATCGATAAAACTTTTTCAGTCTCATCATAGTTAAACGTGAACAACCAATTAACAATGATGCTTTTGGCTTCAAACACTGAACTATGTTTGATATCGCACTGATTCAGGACTTGATTATATAAATATGTTTTAATAAAAGGGCTAAATCTTCTTACAAAAGTTGTACGAATAACAGGTAATTTTAATTGGAAAACTCGTTTATGTAGCATATTACTAAAATCAGCAGATTTTTCAAAGAGTCGGTGTGCGAACTGAGAACAACCTAGATATCGATTTTCAGCCAAATCGGATTTAACTTTATTCACTTGGCAGACGACATCGAAAAATAAATTCCAAATTCGGAATAAGGACGTCCAGAACAATCTAGATTTTGAATTTCAGTCAAATCGGAGTAACTTTCTTCAATTGGCAGACCACATCGAAAAATAAATTCCAAATTCATAATAAGGACGTCCAGAACAACCTAGATTTTGATTTTCAGCCAAATCGGACTAACTTTCTTTACTTGGTAGACGACGTCGCGAAATAAATTCCAAATTCGAAATAAGGATGTCCAGTTTCTTCACTTGGCAGACGACGTCGCAAAATAAATTCCAAATTCGAAATAAGGACGTCCAGAAATACCTATATTTTTTTTTTTTTTTTTTTTTTTTTATGCTTGTTAGGTTAGCCTTTGACCACTATCTCACCTGATGGTAAGTGATGATATATATATGATATATATATCGATTTTCAGCCAAATCGAAGTAACTTTCTTCATTCGGCAAATTTTGAATTCATTTTTCGACAACAGATGTGACATCTGTTGTCGAAAAATGAATTCAAAATTTGTAATGCAGACGTCCAAAAAAACCTAGATATCGATTTTCAGCCAAATCGGAGTAACTTTATTCACTTGGCAGACGCAATCAAAAAATAATTCCAAATTCGGAATAAAAACTTCCAGAACAACCTAGATTTTGAATTTCAGCCAAATCGGAGTAACTTTATTCACTTGGATGACGTCGTCAAAAAATTTAATTCCAGGAATAAAGACGTCCAGAAAAACCTAGGTAGGTATGAATTTTCAGACTGATCTCAGTCGCAGTTGCAACTACGGATACTCACTGGAATCGTACGGTAGGCATATAAAGCGCTATGTTACCGGAGCGTATCGCGCATCTGCATATTCTTTGACCGTTATATTTGTGCAGCGAGCGCCGAACGTATGTTGATTACATGCGGCGATGCGCTGGTGAAGTAAGCTCGATTAGGCCCAGATGCTCAAGGCCATTGGCGACTGTATAAGCCTTAAGAGTCAGTACATCTATATTAGTCTGGACAACATCTTCGACCGTATTCTAACATACCATTAGGTGAGATAGTGGTGAAAGGTTAGCTTTCAGCAATTAAATAATGGTTAGTTGGTTTTGTTGACACAATATTTATGTTTGAGTTAGGGTAACGGCAAGTGGCTGCACCGTGGAGGCGTGAGACCGCGACTCTCGATGGGAGCTGCACACACACTGCGGGCGGGAGCGTCTATTCAAAAGTGAGTGTACGAACAAATGCTCATATAGTACAGTGCCTTTTCTAATCTAGGTGTAGGTGTATAAATGAAACCACTCTGTGCAGTATGCGAACAAAAGGTTTTTAATAATTAAGACAATAACACATACATAAATTCACGGAGAATCTCGCTTGCGTGATTCAGCTTTTACACCGCTCATTTACTAGCGCATCTAGTGGCGATGGGAAGAACTACATGCATTTAACGATTGGATAATTAGTTCTACATTGCTGAATAGATGGCGTTATAAGTATTATACAGTGAGATTCCATTTTTATTTACTTTTCCATCTAGATAATGTCATCTGTCTACCTTTATTTGGATTGTGTAGAAATTGGTAACTAAAAACCGTCATCTTAAGTACTTCATCAGCACACTTATTAAATTTAAAGCAAAGTGTACCACCCCATCAGCACACCCTTTCATTAGGTGGACGGGGATACAGCTCAAGAAGAAAGAGTGTCACATTTTATATTCATTAAAAATTTGTTATTATCCTCTATAGATTTTTATCGGTCAAAATGTCAGGGACGAGTCCATGCCACGCCAACAGGACACCTTGTGGGACTAGCTGCTAAGAAGCGTTTCATACTTTGACATTACCTACACTTAAGTTTTCCCATGGATAGATTTTATAGATCCATCCATGGGTTTGCCATAGAAACCACATTGGCTCCATAAATGAAACATCTTAATAGTAAAAAGACGCGTGACGTAATTGCGAATTCGTGAGGCAAGCTTTTATTTATTTATAAAATGATTGTTTACTACATAGTTGATGTGAAATACTTAAATGCATAAATAACTTTCTATCAATGAAATAAAATGTCGGTATGTTAGCCGTGGTGCAAACAACTTCCGAAACATCAAATCCAAGGAGGTAAACTGTGGACAGCATGGTATAACACATTTTCGGATATTTTTATTTAAAATAATATTGAAAATGTGATATTTCAGGTGCCAAATTGTCAATAGATCAGGTTTATACATATAAAACAGATTTATGAAAATATTTTCAGCTTATTTCATAAAAAATATGTATCCTAATATTGTTTTCTCGGATGGTTTGAAAAGTTTGTTGCTGCATGATTGCAGCAACCATAAAAACAGCTTGCTCCATTTAAAATAAAAATGCCCAAATATATTGGACCTATCTGGACGACAGTAATTTTATTTCTACTCTCGCGTCTCTTGCCGATGTGGCGATCAATGTGCGCGAGTGATGCAATCGATCTCATAATTACTAAAGCAATTATTTAAATGGAACTTCAATATTCCAATTCTGCTGAGATACACTGTACATAACGCTTAAGTCAAACCACACTTTATCTCATTGACAATTATACAACACACGCATTTTTATACATAAAACACTTATTAACAATAGCGTCCACATTGACATATAAACTTCCCGCTGTCTGTCTGTCCCTATATATGCTTAGATCTTTAAAACTAAGCAACAAATTTTGATGTGTTTTTTTTAGTAGATAGTGTGATTCAAGCGAAAGGTTTATATGTATAGTACATGCACAATATAACAGAGAAACACTGATATTTTAGAGGTTTCTAATGTGATGTCGTAAATAAACACTTTTTTGCGATTACGTTGCAAACGCTGTCTGAACACTACGAGATAGATAAAAATAAAGTGCTATAGTATTGTACAACTTGAAAAGGGCTACAAAAATGTCCGCAATGGTATATGTAGGTATATCTCTGAGGAATAACCCACAATGACCATTTTTTATCCTTTACTTTTTACTAGAAAAAATGGCTTATTTATGAAGCGATTTTTAGCAATACAGCACCAATCCTCTTCCAATTAAATACCTTAAATACATGGTGCATTTAAAATGGATCAATATGGGCCTTTACGACATGTTATTTCAACGAATATTTTCGAAGATATTACAGATTTTTAGTATTTCATTCATAAAATCAAAACAAATTAAAAAACGTAGCAGTGCTTGTTTTGTTATCTTATCAAAAACAAGAACAAACTACGGTAAAAAAATTATAAGTATTGAAGGAGCACAAGTTTACTACTAATTACCTATGAATTTAAAAAGTGAGGTCTCATTTTCTTAATTTAAGACTAAAGTAAACGAATATGTTACCTCAGATTGTTTGTTAGTCCAATAATGAACTAATGAGTACTCACATTACCTCATGAAAAAAGTAAACGACGCGACGGGACGTGAAAATTTGTACTGTCTACAAAAACATGGTAAATAAATAATTGATTATACGAGAGAGTGAGAGACACAGCATATCACGTTTGGGCAACTGACGACGTGCGCATCAGGTCATTGCCATTAAATTAAGCGCAGGCGTCCATACTTTCAACACCTTATAATGTATATGTCCGTCATTTTGAAAAAATTCCAAAAACTGAATTGATTAAAAAAATTTATAGACTTATCAAACCTGCTCACAAAATTTCGTGAGAAATGCGACCTGTAGAGGAGAACTACCGGACATACGAAAGCATTTTTGTCTTAATTGAAGCAGAGACGCTTCGCTTGAACTAAGTTCTCGCTCGGTCAATGGGAATAAATAACTTAATTCCAACACTGTAAATAATGAATGCCCATGGGGTGCCAGGCTAGAATAACACACACATTCTTTTCTGTGTTTGAACAAATTCGTTAAGTTCTTTTTATTTTGTATACATTTGTATGTTTTAATTTAATTTCATAATCTGATTCTTTCCAGTAAGTGTCTCTGCGGTAACGACACGACGAGTGGCTGGACCACGTGGAGGAGACCCGCCCCTCGGCAGGAGACCGCGACTCTCGAGGGAAGCTGCACACACTGCAGTGGGAGCGTTGATTCAAAGGTGAGAATTGATGCTAAAATAGTCAGTAAAAATATAAACTCACTCACACAACAAATAGTTGCCTCAAGTTTGTGTTTCAGTTTAATAACGATACTGCTGTATTTGAATGTGTACTACTCAATCTACGAATAAATATTATTCGTAGTTCTCGGTCAATCTACGAATAAATATTATTCGTGGTTCGATATAGTTTTTGCTCAAATGAGGTCGGTATACCGTAAAATTCCTCGATCGCTCTATAGAGTAACCGTTATATATAATTATATAGGGCCTAATAGCTTGCAGCAGTTCGGTTTTTAATAATAATAATAACTTCATTTCAATCAACTAGGATCAAAGGACTTAAAACATGTTTCTACTAAATTACAAATTTTACATATAAGTACCCCTAAACATCGACCGTGAATACATGCACAACAATTTTGTACAACAGTTTTCTATTATAGTAGGTAGTTATATAGGATAATAAACTAGAACAAAGTTTCAAATACCTACTCTCGTGGCAATGACTTACCAGAACCTGTATGATCGCATTCCTCGATCTTACCAATGACATGGATGGGGGGCACGCGGGCCGTCGCAAACATTTATTAATTTTAATCTGTTAAATTGTAATTTATTAGATATACTTCAAATATGAAAAAAAACTTTTTTTTATTATAACATGTATAACCATTATATAGGTTTAATAAAAAAAAATACTTATGTACTGCGCCATCTACTGCTATTTACGTGAACTATATACCATTAGGGATTTGCTGAACATTTCCGTATGTTGCATATTGGAAAATCCGGGCCTAAAAAGTGCCATCTTTATTCTGAAGATGGCGTGGAATTCAAACCTAGCTGTTACCTATGAAATTACAGCAAAACTTGAATCCGCTGTTTTATACACTTAAATTATTCCGTGCAAGATAAATTTAAATAAATAACTTGTTATAATAAGCTTTCTAACCATAGTTTTTAAGTTTTCTTTTTTCCGACCGATTAGAATGAAATTGGGTATGGAAATAGTTTGAGACCCGTGAAAAAACATGGGATATTTTTTATTTATTATAGAGAAGAGGTTAACGTTTTTATACGCGATAACCGACATACGCGCGGGCGGAGCCGCGCCCGGAAAGCTAGTAGGAATAATGTTAAAATAGCATTTATTAAATAATGCTAAAATAGCATTTATTGACCGAGCGAATGGCGAACTGTTAGCGATGCGCCTCGCGTTTCAGATTGAGCAATAGTTCTTTCGTATGTTTGTCCAGTTTTTTTAAATGTTTAAAGATGGAACAAGTAAGGGGCTTAAGCGAAAACCTGTGCCTATAACAATGGACTTTGTTTTGGGATCCGTACCTACCAAAAGGGCTAGAAGTGCGTCTCCGCTGTATGTCTGTTTGTCCGTGCGTCCGTATGTCGCGAGCTCGTTAATGGAATGAGTGATAATTGTTTTTATGCAGCAATCATATAATGTAGGTCCCAATACCGAGAGAATATTGAATTTACCTGTATTTTCTGTGATAAATCATCACAGAATGCGGCCTGGCTAACCGCGGGTAGAAAGCAGAAAAATTGTCGCCAAGCGCCGACTGGTATGTTCCGGTGGTTTTTCTTAAGAGTCAGTTCATCTATAGGTATTAGTCTGAACAACATCTGTTGACCGTATTCATTTTACCATTAGGTAAGATAGTGGAGAAAGGCTAGCTTTCAGTTATTAAATAATGGTTAGTTGGTTTTGTTGACACGATATTTATGTTTGAGTTAGGGTAACGGCAAGTGGCTGCCCCGTGGGGGGGGGGGGGGGGGGGAGGCCGGAGCCCTCGACTCTCGATGGGAGCTGCACACACACTGCGGGCGGGAGCGTCGATCCACCTCCTGGACTTTACGGGAGACCTAAGTACAGAAGGTAAACAGCATACCTATTTTTGGTTTATTGTTTTTCACTACTTGTTGTTACGCGCTGAAACTAAAACTTGCTAAAACATTGAACCTACCCTAATGTACGAGCACTACGAGTAATGCACTGAAACTTTGTTAGAAGAGAGCATTAATGAAAGAGCTGAGAGATTTTGTAGTACATGTTGTATACTTACTTTATAGTATTAGTTACTAGCGGCCTGCCCTGGCTTCGCACGGGTAATAATAATAATATAAGCTTTTATTTTCTTACACTCTACTTAAATAACATATTCCTAACTTTTCTTAATTCTATAATACATTTTCTAATAATTAATTTTTTATTTTTATTTTATTTTTACACTTTTGGGATTCTTACAGCTAGGTATATAATAGCTTAAAACGTTGCATAGGTGCTGAAGGCCATTTAAAAGATTCCACTAATAAATTAAGATAATTATTCTAATCGAGTAGACTAAAACACTGAAAAATAAAAAATATAAATAATACAACACTTGCACAAGAATATAACTAATTGAAAAATGCATTAGACAATACCCTCTTAACTTGTTCAACAGACGTATTGAAAATATCAAGGTCATGCCGTGATGCTACGTCATTGAAACAACGGCTTGCTCTTATCAAGTAGCTGTTTCTCCTATAATTAGAATTAACTATTGGAGTGTATAGTTTACACGGTCTCCTAGTAGGATCAGCTGTCACCTTCACTCCCACTAAGTTAAGCAACTCAGGACAGTCAACTGTACCGCTCGCTATCTTAATTAAGTATGCTACATCAGCAATTTGTCGTCTTATATCTAAAGGAAGAATGTGAAATTTATGACAGCGCTGGTTGTAGTCTGGGAAATATCTTTTGATTTTAAACTGAAGATGACGGAGAAACCGCCTCTGAATGCGCTCAATGCGTGTGATGTAAACGTCATACATAGGGTTCCAAATTTGTGAAGCATATTCTAAATGACTACGTACATAGGAACAATAAAGGATTTTGACAGTTTTTATAGATTTAAACTCAGTCGATAAGCGCAAGACAAACCCAAGCGCTCTCGATGCCTTGTTTATGATGTTATTGATGTGCTCATCAAAAAGTAACTTTGTGTCAAAAATAATGCCTAAGTCGCGAATTGAATGAACTCTTGTGATGAAAGTATTTTTGAGTTTATAATTGAATATAAGAGGTTGAGGCTTACGAGTGAATGTGCATACGAAACATTTTGATACATTTAGGTCCAATTTGTTCAATAGACAATAACTGTTAAATCGATTGAGATCGTCTTGAAGAAGGTGCGCACTTTCTTGCGAGTCAATAGGACAGAGTATCTTCATATCATCAGCATATAGAATTACTGTGGAGTATTTGAAGCATGAAGAAACATCATTGACAATAATATTAAACAAAAGCGGACCCAATAATGATCCCTGTGGAACTCCTGAGGGGACATGCATAGGTGATGATGTATATCCACTAAGTACTACTGTCTGGCACCTGTTCCGTACGTACGACGTAAACCACCTATATAAGTTACCTCGAATACCTCGAAAATATTCGCTAATCATATCTCCTCCCCGGAATCGGATGCGCGCTGACCGAATCGTAATAGCGCGGGGTATGAGTTACTTTGATTTTTAATTTTGACATAAGACCAAAACGCTTTGGGATTTTTAGAAATGCTTAATTCAATGCTAGATATGAAATCGTTAAACATCTGATTCTCCAATGATTTAGCACGATCCCTTAAAATGACAAAGGATTGGTGGGCAGACCCATTACCGTAATTTTTGTATTTCTGGTGATATTTATATTTCTCTTTTAATATTTTAATAAGAGGTGTTTTAAACCAAGGGGGGTATTTCTGTGTAGGTGTGACAATTTTGGAAGGTATATAACTTGTCCTAAGATCATTAAGAGTACTATAAAAGAAGGATACTGCATCCTCCAGTGACCTATCATACAGTACCTGTTGCCAGTTTATATCATCTAGTTTTAATTTGATAGCGGCGTAATCGCCACTATTATATAGATATTTTAAATAAGGACAAGGTTTTAGCTTGTGTAATTGAACAAAATCTGCAGATATACAAAGAGCAGGGTGGTGTGCTGCATCTAATTTGGACAGAGGGCTTAGACAGCGGGCTACTGTGACATCATTATTAGAAAAAATTAAATCAAGTACTCTATTATTAGCATTTTGAATATTGTTGAATTGCATTAAGTTACACAGGTCAAGATCATCAAATAAATTTTGCTGTACGGTGCCCTGAATATTTTCAGCAACGTAAAAGGAACTATCGTCAGCCACTTTCCAGCTTAAATTCGACATGTTAAAGTCACCCATTATAAGGAATTTATTACATGGATTTTTCAGTACTATATCGGACATATTATCCGCAAAAACTTCTAATTGCTCCGATAAAGAATTACCTCTCTTCTCGTCACAAATGTAAACAACACACAGATGAAGCTTGTAAGCTACCCTCGGTCTCCGGCAATGAAGAGTTAGTGTAATCCATAAATCTTCGGCGTTCGAACGCCACTCATTACAAGCTTCGGCCGTAATCCCGCGATGGACTGCTAATAAAATTCCGCCTCCCCTCACCTCTCCCGTTTTCAAAAAATCCCTGTCGCGTCTAAATACTATATAACGATCGTCAAATAACTCGCTATTTCGTATACCTTCCAAAAGCCAGGTTTCTGTCAGACATATAATGTCGTAACTATTCATAGAAACATTTCTGTAGAAATCTGAAGTTTTCGTTCGTAAGCCACGAACGTTTTGGTAATAAATATTATACATTGTTAAAGCTCAAAACTAGCTGCTGTGTAGTAGGCTTGATAGTGTAAAAGTGAACATAACAATATAAAAAAGCATTTGAGTCATTCAAAAAGATAAACAAAGCATACGAGCGCTTGAATAAATCATATGCAGCGTAAAATAATGCATCAGAAATAATAGCATGAAGGTAGTTGCCGAACTGGGTGCGAGCAAGATATAGCGTTAGCTTAAGTACCGAGTGTGAGGCACACACATGCATATAAGACTGGATCAAACTAGGCCGGTCTGCACACACGCGTGGGAGCAAGCCGATGTTTCTCAAACATTTAGAGCGAAGGTTAGAACATAAACAATGAGATACCGTAAATAAAGATAATACGTTGCAGTTTACGAAATCTTTTTCAGATCTAACTCCGATTTTATAGCCAGTATATTCGAGGTGGGACTTTTTCGTGCAAAAATCTTGCAACCCTTCACCCAAACGAATGCAAATCCCCGTTCCTTGGCCAGGGCCTTCGCTTTGTTGAGCAGCAACTTGTTGTCCAGGGTAAGATGATCGTTGACAAATATTCTTTTGTCGCCACGCAAACCCAAATCGGCTGGGACAATGGTATACTTTTTTGCTGCAGCCACAAAGTCTTCTTTAACATACCTATTGTGTACGGAGATCAAGATTGTCTTGTTAAGTTTATCGTTCCGCATGGGTATTCTTGCTATGTAATTAATCTGCTCCTGCGCAATGGAACAGCTGATGTGGCCACCAATCTTCGCAACTATCTCAAATAAATTTTCTGATTGAGATATTGGTACTCCTTTTATCTCAATGTTATTCATGCGTGATCGTTGTTCCATCTCTCTTGCGTTGCACTCCAGCTGTTCAACACGCTGCTGAAGAAAACGGACTTCATCCTTGGTCTTCAGAAGTCCTTGAACTTCCTGGCTGATATCAGCAATCCTGGCAGTCAGCGTTTCGAAGGAGCTCTGCATAAATTCTACTGAGGCTTTAACGTCTGCCACGGCAGGCTTCATGAGCTTCAGATCTGCTATATCCGACTTTAAGGTTTTAAGATCAGTGATATCAGCTTGTATTGATTGAACGGAAGCCATCAAGGTCGGCAGCGACGCTATCTGAGCACCAAGCCGCTTTATATCAAGTGCAATACTCTCTAAATCTGCAGGTACAGGAGACTTAGCCAAGCCTTTACCAAGTGGAAGGAGTGGACTCACGATTCCCTTACAGGACAGGCACTTCCAGGTAGACTTCCTGTCTCCTAGTTTACGATAACCAGATTCAGTTATACCAGAGCAAGGGAAGTCAAAGCGTCCATGGCAAACGGAGCACAGTGCGCCATCCCTAAACTCCGCTTCACAGCGTATGCATTTAAACGACTCCATCACGAAGCAAAAAAGTGCAAAAAAAGTTTGAGAAACGCGATTGAATGAGTGAACACCAGTCAGCTGTGTTGTTACGCGCCGAGTACGTTTGTGTGCGTAGCGTGAGTGCGCAAGTGACGGTCGAGCGGGAAGTACGCGTGCGCACGTAGTTGTGTCTACGAGGTAACTGAAATACCTTCGTCTATTCTAAATATAATACTGCCTGGCTCCAAGTAACACCTGGTGTATTGGCGATGTCATCGCACCACCGTTTGCACGGTCTTCCTGTCCGTCTCTTTTTATCCATGGGATACCAGTTAGTTGTTGTTTTCGACCACCTTTCGTCTGTTACTCGTTGTAAGTGTCCCGCCCATTTCCATTTTAGCTGAAGAACTTTTTCCACAGCGTCTTTTGCCTTCGTCTTCTTCCTTATAGTGCTGTTTTTTATTTTATCTTTCAGCTTGTGGCCCGTGTAGCTTCTTTCGATTCCTCTATGGCACACTCTTATTTGATCGAGTGTCTTCTTCGTGAGTGGGCATGTCTGGCATGCGTACGTGAGGCATGGTAACAAACACATTTCCATTGCTTTAGTTTTTAATTTTACTGGTAAGTTATTTTTGAAAATATCTTTCATACTCCAGTACTTATTCCACGTATTTTTTGTTCTTCGCATAATCTCTTTTTCAGTGCAGACTTTGAAAGTGATCAGATGTCCTAAGTATATGTAGTCCTCTACGTATTCTAGATATGTGTTTTGAATTTCTATGGGTACCTTTTGTAGGTTGGTCATTATTTTTGTCTTCAAAACCACAAGTTTTCGAAACCAGTAACGTTTTAAAGCGACCATTCGTAAGTAGTGATGGCTTCAATACCTTTGAAATCCGGAAAGCATGCATAGTATAAAATATTTGTCACATTATATTTAAACCTTCATGCTCCTAGCCTATGTCTCAACGGCGTTTATTTTGTATGAAAGCGATAATAGGTTCCAAGTCTATAGAAATAAGGTTCAGGACGATTGTAACTACAATCATCGGAACGGCAACGCACTCAGAAATATTTTTGCACAAATATTTGAATATGTAGGTGGGAAGAAATGTTTTTGCTTATTACGCAAAAACTATGAGGCCCATTGTTTTGAAAATTTTGGTGCCGATGGCACAAGCTATTAAACAGTAGTCTAGCCTTTCCCGTTTGAGCTGTACAGCATGTGCTAGCTGGGGATATGTGTCTCCAGCTTACACGTTTATTTGAGCTTGTAGCTCCAAAACCTTAATAGCCACAGACTTGAAAATTTTAGTGCCGATGGCACAAATTTGGCTCTAAATTTTGACATATTAAACAAAGTCGTAGGCCCATTCGTTCAGAAGATACAGATGAGCAGCTGTAGACACGTGGTCTCCAGCTTACACGTTGTAATCGGGTCAATACTACTACAGCTTTCAAGTAGGGCGTTTCAATTTTTTTGTGCCACTTGCACAAATTATGCTCTAAATCCCTGGCTATAGTATATAATCATATCTTCAGCCGTTTCGTATATACAGCATGTGTCAGCTGGAGACCATAACGCCAGCTAACACATTAATAGTCACATGTAGCATCGAAGTTTGTTTGGCACCTAAATTTTGAGTTGGTATTCATAATTGCACTAAATCTGCTCTAAATATTGGCATATTCAGAATTAAGAAATTTCAATTGAGTAAGCTGGAGACATACACATAAGCGATGGGCCTGGGACTTGCAACCCAGGAGCAGGGTTACGAGGCCTCTTTATGATATACCAATGCTCCCCTTCCCGCTCGAGCCTCCTCCTCTACCTAACCAAATTTGGTAAGATCCTACTAATGCCGCCTTAGATGCACGTTCTAGGATGGAAGTTACGGTTGGTCTTGGCAGGCAAAGGTCTTTAAGTAGGTTATATAGGGATTTCGCTGGTATACCCCTTGCTCCAACTTCTACAGCATATAAATTAACCACATAACCGTTTTTGGTTAATTCATTTGTTAGGTCATAATATTTGTTTGTTTTTATTGTGTGGTCTTTAGGTATGTTCGTTTCCCACGGTGTGTGCCCTCTGGTATCGATTTCGTGTACTAGGGTTTAGAATATTTGGTTGCTACAGCCTATGACCTCTACTGGCGATTACACGTACTTGAACTTCTAGTTGAGTTCTTGAGTGTTGTCGCTACTCGCCGCTAGGTGGCTCGTGCAGCACCCTCTAGTTAAATTCAGCTGAACTAAATATCGAACCAAATATTAGTTTGACCTCTCCCCCACAGATGGCGCTATACCAATTATTGATATTTCGAACAATTTGATCGTTGATAATAAAACGGTTTTTGAGGTAATGTTTTCGAAAAAATAACACTGATCTTTCACTGAATTACTTGTGTTGTTGGTTGTGTATTTAGCGCACTTGCACAGTCTGGGGAGTTAAGTATCTACTTCGCTTTGTCCACTCAATTCACTATGTTTTTCGACAAGTTCTTTAGGTTTTGTTCGCTTTATTTCACTTCACAGAACGGTTTTTCAACACTGTCTACACTATTACACCAGTAAAGCGAGTTCTTCTTCCTGGTTCTTCTGTTTTTTTGCTTGAAATATGTTATTCGCACGGGTATTGAACTTAAACTATATACTGAAATACATTAAAAGTAGTTATTGTAATATTACTGTAATAGTTAGACATTGTATTGCGTTTTTTTTGTAGATATTGATGTCCTCTATGAAATTGTAGTACATCACTTTGCTCTATTGTCAACAATATCCGATATACAATTTTTTGGTATTTTGTTCACACGTAATACATCGAAGTTTTCAAACGGATCCCAATTTTTTTGAAAATATTCTGAAGCCTATGTTAAGAAGTAAATATTTTAGTTTATTCTATACATACCAAAATACAAATCTTTCCTTCTTATAATATTAGTTTAGACGTTTATTATCTTGAGGATTACTTTGAATTGATCAATTTTGTTAAATTTTTATCACTTACCATTGCACGATGTTCGTGGAGGCTGACAATAAAAAAATAATTATAACCGTTAAATTATTTATTTTTTACATATATGCTTGTATACAGCGCCACCTATCAAGGTATTAATGTACTACATAAATGTACATACATACCTACTGTTACAGTCTAGGATACATACCACGCGAACCGACCGCAGACCACTTCATTATCTACTTGACAATTTCACTCATATTTTATCATACATATATATTTCACACTTTTAACGTATTTATTTTATATATTTATTATTTTCTTTAATTTACATATATTTTTTTATTTAACCGACTTCTATAAATCTATCCTTTTTTTATTCGATTAAGCGACTCAATTTTGACATTTTTTATTTGAAATATGGTTTCTCGCATGTGGTCCCATTTAAATTTCATCAAAATCGCTCAAGCCGTTTTGGAGTTACACTCCAGTAACTGGTTATTTTTTTCCCTATCTTGATGATATACTTACATAATAGGTACTTTTGAACTATCGTAGTATAGACTTAAACAAGTTATTTGTCACTAAATTAAAGTCAATTTATTTTTTTATGTAATATTTTTTTTCTTCTATTTCAGGTAACAGCATGATGTCTGCATGAAAAAAAATTTGTGAAATCAAACCTAACAAGTGAGTAATTAATCTTGACGTACCTAGTTCAGTTAGTCTACAAACTTGTTAAATGTCACTTTTCAAATCACTTATGTTAACTAACCTAAGTTTTAAAACGAAAAATCTTGGCTAATTATTCTTCAAATTCAAATTCAAATATATTTATTGCATGAACATGGGTGATATAAAAGTTTTTAATTGTGCAAAGTTCTCCATATTCCACCTTTATGGTATGCAAAAGTTAGTAAAATTTAAGTTATTTTAGACATATTATTACAATATCAACATACATCATTATACCTCAGACCAAATAAAAAGTCAAGACAGAATGTTGTGAACAGAGAAGTGAGGCCGGTTTTCCAAACATGTGTGTGTGTGTCGGTGTTGCCATGATAATCAAATTACCTTATCAAAATAACGTTACCAATTTAATAACGTAATTAGTATTAATACAACAATAGGGTTCCGATGTAACGTGTCGGCAAAAGTAGTATCGTTAAATAGGGGAAGGGAATGGAAAAAGTGTTTCAGATATAACATTACTGGGTATTTAATTTACAAGCATTTATTTCTTGTAATTAATTAGTGACGGGTTTTTTATGCAATCGGGGAAAAAAGCACAAGGCCCACCTGGTGTTAAGCTGTAACCTCTGCCGATACAGTTCTTCACAAGTGGCAAACTGCACTGCGCCCATCACCTTGAGACATAAAGATATTAAGTCTCATGTGCCTGTAATTTTACCGGAACATAGGAATGTGAACATTACTGCTTCGCGGTAGAAATAGGTATAAATAAATATAAGTCGCCGATTTTAAAATATTCCCATGATAGTTCCTTCTTACTTTTCCGAATGATTTCGATCCAATTTTGTTTAATTTTTGGACTCAATTCGGAAAAAGCAAAAAATAACTAAACAGTAAGCGTGAACAGTCAAGAGGGAACTAAAATTGCCTTTGTAATATCAATAATAATATGGTTATAATTCAACTCTATACACAACAAAGTTAAAAACAACAAAAAAAACAATGGAAAAATGTTTTTTTTTTATAACGAAAAAAACATCATCTACTTCAATATCTTCGAAACCGAAAATCCAATACCAATGAAATGAATATGAGGTATCAGCAATTATAATTAAAGGTATCAGCTTTCCAACAAAAAATAAAATGCCGGAGTTATGAAGTACCAAAGATTTAATCGAATAAATTAAATTAAAAAAATACAACTGAATTGAAAACCTGGTCCTTTTTGAAGTCGGTTGAAAATGGACTGAATGAATGAAATCCATCTTTTAAATTTTCAATTAAACCAGTGAATAAATTATGATAATGATATTGAAATATTAAAAATACAGTCCAATTGAGAACCTTCTCTTTTTTAAAGTCGGTTAAAACACATTGATCAACTATTGAAAAAAACTAATAGCAATACGTTGTATATTATCACCCAATAATAGGGTAAACCTTATAAGCTTAATAACGGCAACACCAATGCCACCACGCCGCAATAGTTTGACTGACGAGTCAAGGCGTAGTTTCGTTGTACATATGTGTGTGTAATCGTGTTTGTACACGGCGAGGCGTAGTTTTACCGGCCTCACTGCTCTTTACACAACATTCTGTCTTGACTTTTTATTCGGTCTGAGCATTATACATACAAATAAGATTCAGATAAATGAAATTTCTATTAAATTATTTATAATAAATGTCAATTCACAGTGTCAAATGTCAATGATAGTTTTACATAGCAATAAGTATAGATTAAAAGATATATGTCAATTTGAATTACAGTTCTCACACTAATTATAACGGTCATTTAAATATTCGTTAACTGTGTAATAACTTTTATTAACTAGAAAAGTAAAAAGTCTTTTCTTAAAGGTAATAACGCAATCAGAATCCAGTATCGATTTTGGTATGTGGTTAAATAGCTTCGGAGCCATACCAAGAACGCTTTTACCAAACAATGCAGATGTATGTGGGAACTCGGCGACTTTGTTTTTATAGCGATCGCTTTTGAAAGCCTGAAACAAATTCCTATTTACATAGGTAAACAAGCTTACTTCATATATGTATAGACATGGAAGTGTTAATATCTTGAGTTGCTTAAAATGTTGTTTGTAAATGACACACGGATCTCAAACACTTCTTTTGTGCCTTAAATATTTTTTCCCTATTCGTACAGTTACCCTAAAATATAATCCCGTAGCGTAGGGTAGAAGTTACATACGCGTGATAGGATGTGAGTACTGCTGATGGGCATACTACTTTTGAAAGCATGTACAGCGCGTAAGAATAACTGCTTAATTTAGCGCAAACTACTTCAGCATGTGTATTCCAGCTGAGGCATGAGTCTATATAGAGTCCTAAAAATTTCGTTTCTGAAATGTCATTTATGGATTTATTAGAATGATTAATGTTAAATGTCAATTGCTTATAGTTATTAAATATCATTATATTAGTTTTGTCAAGGTTTATTAAAAGATTGTTGCATGTCAGCCAATTAATTAAATTATTCAATGTAGTATTTATCTCTGGCTCCAGAGATTTTTCTTTGTCTCCAATGAAAACAACTGTACTGTCATCAGCAAAGAGCACCATGGGATGATTTATGATGCTGGGCATGTCATTTATGTATGTAATGAAAAGTAATGGCCCAAGAACGCTTCCCTGTGGCACACCGTATTTGACTAGTATTTTATCAGATGAATATGTCTTTTCAGTTTTAGTAAGTGGACACAATTTAGTAATTTGTGTTACTTGGTACCTATTTTCGAGGTAAGATTTAATTAAACGTAAAACATTTCCACGTACCCCATAGGCTTCAAGCTTATCGACTAGTAAGTTATGATCAACGTAGTCGAAAGCTTTAGTTAAATCCATATACATATAACACACAGGCAATCTTTGATTACAGCCGGTAATTATTTTCTTCAATAGATTAAAAATCGCTAAATTTACGGATTTGTTTTTTCTAAAACCGACCTGCTCGTCCAAAAGTATACTGTATTTATCAAAATAATTGTATAAACTGGTATGAATAAATTTTTCAAATATTTTTGAAAATACTGGGACTAGAGCAATTGGTCTATAATTATTAATTACTTATGGGTCCTGTTTTTTGAAAAGTGGCTTTATAATCGTTATCTTCAATTTGTCTGGGAATACACCACTTTCTATACATAAATTTATAATATGGCTTAGTAAAGGTGAAATTATATCAACAACAAATTTTATAACTTTCGTATTAATTTCATCGTATCCCGTACTGTTAGTATTTTTAAGCGATTGTATAATGTGAAAGATATTTTCTGGAGTTGAAAGGCTCATATACATAGAATTTGGTCGCGTCATTCTGAGCGTATGTGCATTTTTATTGTCAACGTTACGCGGCTTTACTTGATTACTAAAAAAATTGTTAAAAGCTTGTACTATATCATTTGGATTTGTCAAAAGTTTATTGTTTACATTAATTTGGTCAATATCACATCTAGGAAGCCTATTCTTGGATCCATTTATTATGTTCCAAGTGGCTTTTGATTTGTTGGAAGCAGTTTCAATAGCATGGTTATTACGTGATCTTTGAGTCAATTTAACTATATGCTTTAATCTTTTAGTATATGACTTAAAAGATGTGTAATTTGCAAAGTTAGGATATCGTCTAAACGTCCATAACATTTGCCTTTTCCGTTTGGTACACAGTTTTATACCTTTTGTTATCCATTTAGACTTCTTATAAACTATATTTTTTATTCTTGTCAGGGGAAAACAAAGATCATATAATAACTTAAAAATTTCATAAAAGTAATTAAATGCTTCATTTGGGTCAACACTTGAGCGCACTTCACTAAAACTCAAACTGCTTAAATAATTTTTAAATTTTATACAATTTTCCATGCTGCAATTACGTTGAAATCTATATCAATACTTTAATGAATAGAAGTTCTTGACAGGACATCTGAAATACTGAGCTGTATGATCAGACAAACCTAGCTCAACGACTTCACAAGACGATCCACGCAAGTTATGTAAAAAGTTGTCAATACAAGTTTTACGCGCAAGTCGAGTCGGCTCATTTACTGATATTTTAAGGTTGCAACTTCTGACTATATCTTTAAATGTACGGGTATTTTTGTTGTTTTTTAATAGTTCAATATTAAAATCACCACATACTAAGAGTTTCTTGTTTTTAAAACAAAATTTTGTCAAAATTAATTCAAAATTTTCAAAAAATATGTCAAATGCTATCTTATGTTTTATAGGTGGTCTATAGATGCAAATAACTATTAATTTATGTTCAATAATTTCTACAGCACTACATTCAATAATATTGTCTCGAGCAAATTCATTAACTTCAGTTATTTGTCTGTACCTGTGAGCATTATTAATTAATATGCACGACCCACCATTACGTTTTTTCCTATGATAACTAGCGACTATGGTAAAGTTGGGGATATTAATTAATGGAATATCGCTTTCCTTCATATTATGTTCAGTTATACATATGACATCTACTATTTTCTTTTCTTGTTTTAGTTCTTCTTGTTGTATAGTAAGTAAGTCTGATTTATTAATTAGTCCGTCAATATTTTGGTGTAATACATTTATGTTTTTACGAACGAAAAAACTGCTGTGTATTTTGGTGGCTCCCACTAGCAACTGCATCATTTTTAAAGACCGATTCAGTTTGCGTACCTTTATTCACTTTAACTGCATTAGCGAAATTTACCTTGTGCCTCATTTTAGTCTCTTGTAATTTTAACTTGTAAGATATATTCAACATTACATTCATAACAGATTTACAGATTGAACTACAAATGATGTATTTGTTTGGAATATACCTGCTATAATCCATATCGATATAAGTGACATGATTGTATTCAGAAGATATGAATCTCAATTCATAATTTAGTCTCTTTTCATTTAGAAACTTATTAAATGGAATTTCAGTCACGATCACATTTGTAAATCTGTAATAATTAAAAAAACTACTTAATATGAACTTAAAAGAACATGGGTTGTAATCATTCATACCTCCTAAGATAATAATATAATCTTTTTTTGTTAGTGACAACAGTTCATTTTTGTCTGAATTTAAAATATCTCCTAAAGTAGCGTCTTGTTTCCAAAACGACTTTACAATATATTCTGATCCTACAAGGCGCTGTAATGTTTCCCTCAATATAAATCCACGTTGGTCAGCTAATATAATAATTTTCCCCTTTTCTACCTCTTTATTTTTCAAGTGCGAGTCACTCAAATTTATACCCTTGCAATAATTTTCATTTGACTCCAATAGACATGCGTCATTTCTTCTTTCATAAGACATATCTTTGCCCAAGGAGACACGTTGTTGGTGTTCTTCTTGATTACTTCGAATTCCTTTTTGTGAAGCTGCATCGGGAGTTTTTCTACTCGCCATTTTATTTTTATGATTTTTTGCAAAGGACGTAGTGGTACTGGATCCCTGATGTAAGTTTGTACTGGTTTTTCTATTTTGTTCGTCCTCCGTTGATTTTATTGGAGAAGATGTAAAACTTTTATTGCCTTTCTTCTTCTTTTTCGATTTTGGTGACTTTTTCCGACTAGAAGTTTGCTCTTCTAACTCTACAATTGATTCAGATACCTCTGTTTTATCTTTTTTTTGTAATTCCAATGTCAGTAGTTGATTTTGTTGTCTTAAATTTTTTATTTCCTCATTTGCACCAAGCAGATCTTCAGTTAATTTGTCAATTTTATTATTTAATTCGTGAATAATATCATTTTCATTTAAAGAAGTATTAGGCAAGCTCATAGTTGTCGAATTGAATACTGATGAATCCGTAGACAATTCTGACACAGAACTGCACTTACGCAGTGGTTCTCTCTTAGTTACATAACTGTACTCCATTCTATATATTCAAATGCTCATGAATTACGAAACATATAAAATTCAGTAATGACCAAAATTTATGAGTTTTATAAGATTTTCTAGTTTGTTATTCTGGCAACATTGATCAACGTGGTTATGTCGAAGATTATCATGCAATAATATTGTCTATACTTTATCTATTTGTCAAAGTCAAAACTAAATGTCAGCTGGATAGTATTTGTGTTCCGTAATGCTTCTGTTCGATGTTATTGGTTTTTAAAATAAGTAAAAACGGATTTATTCAAAATGCTTATATGTGTGAGTGACAAATTTGAAAAAATTGTGTTTACAATAATCTTTTTCAAGTGATTCAGGCTTCAAAATACCTTAATATCCAGTTTTGATGTACGAGTAATATGTATTCAAGTTTCTTCGCTCGAGTTATTGCGCCATAACAAGGTATTACACAGTTTTTACCACTAATAACTATTTATTTTCTGGAGAAACTTTTAATACGTTATTCACACAACTACACCCACACACACAAGTATTCTTGATTTGTCAGGTAAAATGAAATCTCTTTAATTATTAGTATTAAGAAACAAACAAAATAAATATCCGAACTAATCTAATTAAATTCGCTAACCAAACCTACAAATTGTACATAGTAATGTCTAATAAGCAATCCTGTTATTTGCTTTTTTGTCAAATTGTCTTTTTATTTGTCAAAACCAAGCTAATTAAAGTTTATAAATTAATAATTTTACCTAACATACATAGTTAGTCATATCTACCCAGTAATAATATTGACTTAAAAGAAGACTAGATTTAAGGTAATGGATAGATTCAGGCGTTACTTTGCGGAAATCCATATTTAATAATAACAAATACTTTTAAAAGTATCCCAAAAAATATTAAATAATATTTTAATAAAACACTTAAAAAAGCATAAAATTATATATCTAGTGACAATTCCGCCTAATTTTCCTGTTATCTCGATCGAGCTCGATCGTGCGCTCGGTAAGTCAAGACCTCCTGAAGATGCTTCGTTTAGAAGCGAAACTAGTCGGGTATTCTTCCGGTTAGGCTGCGTGATGTTTGTGACGTCACGTAGATAACAGGAAAATTAGGCGGAATTGTCACTAGATATATAATTTTATGCTTTTTTAAGTGTTTTATTAAAATATTATTTAATATTTTTTGGGATACTTTTAAAAGTATTTGTTATTAATAAGACTAGATTTGTCAAATTCAACTGAAAACATTGAATATTTTATCCAACCTAACCTTCCAAAACTTAATTAGGTCTGGATAAATACATGTCAAAATACCGTTACTCACGATTTTCACTATTTTTGAAATATTCTATTTATATATAAAAGACATTAAGAAGGAACATACAAGTAATCTATATTTATAATGTAAATACAACTTATAAATCATTGTAAATTTCGTTGACAGTCCTAGATCTGTTAATGTATAAAGTAAGGCAAAGTAAATCACTGTATTTATATATCAATAACGTGAGCGATTTGTCAACTATTACACATAATAATTTGACCAATAACGGTTAAATTGCGCGTCTTTTATGAACGAATAATGAATGAAGTTGTCACTATTATTTGACTATTACCCAGCAAAGTAATAGGTTAGATATCATAATATTGGCTGAGCGTGATATTCGATAATAGGAATACGAAAATACGATCCTAATATAACACCTCTACTGTACGAAATTCTCCGTAGCACGGTAGCAATGTGGCCTCGCAGCGGCGGCCCAGCCTTTTTCATTTCATCCAAGATGGCGTGCACGTTGCGAAGTCATTACATACTTACTTATTTAATCACAAATAAAAAGTTATATTAACTGAAGTAACAAACAATGTTTTGTTAATTCGTTTTACCATTTTAAACACCCAATTTTAATATTCACTGAATTTATTGTCGCTGAAAACATTTAATCATTTATTAAACACGCTACACGCTTTCTGCTTGACAAATAGTCAATCAATCAATTGTCTCTTTTAAACCAAACATTACCAAATATCAATTTATGCTAACGCATATCGCTTATTAATCAAGAAATGAATTTAACAATAGATAACTTGTTTCTAAACCTAATTAAGAATAAACTTTTAGTTATAGTTTGTTGTTATGATCTGCCGCAAATCGTATCATGGCTTTTTACATTGAAATATGGAGAACTGATTACGAAAATCGAATCTAAACTAATTGAAAAATTACTCCGTCATATTTAAATGTTTAAATTTAAATTAAATATTAAACTTATTTAAATATTTTGAACGTTGAAATTAGCCTTGCGTCGACATATACATATTACTACACAATACTAGGTATTAGATACCACATATTTATAATGAAAGACCTACGATAAAATACAAAAGAACATTCGCAATTGGAAACAATTTTACACAAGAATAGGCTACAATTATTGTATGTTTGCGTAGTGCAGTAGGACAATAACAATAGTAGGTTAGGCATGAACAATGATAACATAATACAATGTAGGTTAGTAGTGCATACTAGTAACTCACAAAACTGGTCCGGTTAGTTTTATGTTATTAGTTGACTCCTTCATATTGTGTCCAACTTGTACTTAACCCACCCAACATGAAATCTCGTAAAGACAGAGACGAATTGAGCCAATAAATAACCTAATTTTTTGGAAGTCTGTTAAAGAGGTATTTAATCCTTTGGCATCCGCGATATGACAGTTGTCTGGAAAGATACTTTAATAAAATAGTGTATAAAATGTACTACATATTCATATGTGTAAAAACATTGAAGATTTTATTTGTTTATTATACCTATTGTCATATATTTAGGGCTTGAAATGACACAATTGTCAATATTAAAGAGTATTATGGCTGTGATCGCGTTTAACGACGAAGTGACATTTCAAGTGATTTGGTGATGATTGAAAATGTACTGTAATTTTGAAGAAAATTCAGTTTTTTACTGTAGGATGTAAAAAATATGTATAGAGCCAGAGATTTGAAATACATAGATTAGTTATATCCGAACACCACTACTCTAAAAGCTTACTAGAATTTACCTCTATACATACCTACGCACATGTATATGCAGTTTGTAATGACAAGGAAAGAACGTTCAAATATTATGCGTCATATCTGTTGTTAGAAAGAGATAAATAAGCAATTCGTGTTACCACCGAACCGCCACGAGACGTTCCGATCACCATTATGCTGCGATCTCTTTCACTCTTTCACACCAAACGATACACATATCTCGCTTATCCATTTCATTGAAATTAGTTCCTAAGATAAAACAAAATGACGATATTTTCCATTTCAAGTTTCAACAATAAAAGCAATAATTACGCGTGAAATGAAACAGTTTTCTTATCTCTCACAGTGCCTGCATAATTGGTGCAAAGTCTAAAGACACAAGGAAGGCATATTGTCCACAGATTATTCATAAAAAACACGATTAGCGGCGATGTATTCACCGGACGCTCGGAAGTGCAAGACTGGTAGTGACTCTGGTAATTACCCAGAATTCGTCTAGTAAATATGGAGGCCATACAACTCATCTACAGGTAAAAAAATCTTAGTATAGAGCGCGTCAATTATTATTGTTTAGTAGTACATCGCTAGCGGAGACGCAAAATTAACTTCAAAGGTTGGTAAATACTGTATAATACGTAGTAGATTTGACTTTGGTGAAGTTAAAACAATAGTTAATTATTCTCTATTGAAAAGTGATTTCGGACAGTTGAATATTGAATAAAGCGTCTGTTTATGTAAATGGTGACTTTTACACACTTAGGAAACGTCGCCGTTAGATAGTGCATACTTGCCAGCACCCGGGAAGTGAACAAGACTCAGGGTATCCTACCGTGTGGACTAGAACTTGACTCTATTCATCTACTGTTATTACTACTACATATAAAACTAATATAATAGTTAGTGGTACCCCCCGGCAGCGTTGTTGATAATATATTATAAAAAGTATTGCATGACACGGCGCGGGCGGCGGCGGTTGTGGTGAGACAGGCGCTTTCATCGCTGACACTCGGCAGTGGATGTGTATGTCTCCAGCTTACTCAATTGAAATTTCTTAATTCTGAATATGCCAATATTTAGAGCCGATTTAGTGCAATTATGAATACCAACTCAAAATTTAGGTGCCAAATAAACTTCCATGCTACACGTGATTATTAGTGTGTTAGCTGGCGTTATGGTCTCCAGCTGACACATGCTGTATATACGAAACGGCTGAAGATGTGATTATATACTATAGCCAGTGATTTAGCGCATAATTTGTGCCAGTGGCACAAAAAAATTGAAACGCCCTACTTGAAAACTGTAGTATTAATGACCCGATTACAACGTGTAAGCTGGAGACCACGTGTCTACAGCTGCTCATCTGTATCTTCTGAACGAATGGGCCTACGACTTTGTTTAATATGTCAAAATTTAGCGCCAAATTTGTGCCATCGGCACTAAAATTTTCAAGTCTGTGGCTATTAAGGTTTTGGAGCTACAAGCTCAAATAAACGTGTAAGCTGGAGACACATGTCCCCAGCTAGCACATGCTGCACAGCTCAAACGGGAAAGGCTAGACTACTGTTTAATAGCTAAAAATGTTGGGTAGAATTTGTGCCATCGGCACCAATATTTTCAAAACAATGGGCCTCATAGTTTTTGCGTAATAAGCAAAAACATTTCTTCCCGCCTAAATATTTAAATATTTCGTTGAAAACGTTACTGAACGCGGCGTTGCCGTCCCGTTCGCTGTAACTGCAATCTGTTTTGAACCTTATTTCTATAGCGTTAGAACTTACTTTTTGCTTTCACGTTATGGATATGTGGAAGAAGTTACAAAGAAACAGTAAATGTATAGACTAGGAGAAGGTGTTGTGTAGTTTGACAACCATATAATGCCAATATTTACAAGATATGTAGGTAGGTATTTTTTCTCTCAGAATGTTGACCTATTTACTAGATCTTTATTACATCCTCTTTGTTTGACCAAGATATTGCATTCTAATCTAATCCTACACTCTACATCTATCAGTGATAACTGGTTACGAATATACTGTAATTTTATAATTGGAAAAAAAAAATATAATTGTTCGTAATTCTGTTATGGAAAACCAACTAAAATTAAGTGATATATAAAAGTTCTTAGTTTGTTTGCAAAAGTCCAAATTGGTATAGCATTTACAAATCATGATCTAGAAAGACAGTAGTTCTGCAATCGCAAAAAAAATAACAGGCCACGTTTGAAATGATTGTATATGTATCACGCACACAACAGTATGCGAAGCTACTATTGTTTTTAGAAGCGGAGTGCATCACTGATGGTAAAGACGTGATACCAGTAATTAAAAGCTTTTTCATAAAAGTAGGTGAAATTTATGTTTTGATTTTGGGGTACCAATGAATTATCTTAAATTGATTTAAACATCTTCTTTACATAGTAGCTTGTGCAATTCTTTTATACCTGATAGGTTAGCCTTTTACCACTATCTCATCTGATCGTAAGTGACGATTTGATCGAAGATGTTGTTCAGGCTTACTCAAAATTACTGGCTCTCAAAGACAGCTGACGGAACACACCATTAGGTGCTTGGCGACAGTTTTTCTGCTTGAGGGTGTACGCACATTTTTTTTCGCGAGAAACGCACGCGGCGTTCCAATGTATACCGTTTTCAAAACAGCGGCTGTTTTGTGTGTGATTGTGTTCGGTGCGGTCATCGTTATTTTGGGCGTCGGACGTTCATTGGGAGTAAGGGAGCAACGGTTTCCTGTCTGCGGGCCTCTACGTTACCATCGGACTCAAGGGACGATTGATGAAATTAAAATTCCTTAATCTACGACTATTTAACTTCAGTTAACGTAGGTTAGGGTGTTTTGCATTAAGCCCCCTTCGACGGAGCGACTAGCGAACCGTTAAGGGGTAAGTTATATATATCGGCTTGTGTCTTCTTGTGACATTCTAGGAAACCAGTCGAATACGCCACGACTTCTTGGTAAAGTGTGGGACTACGGGACATTGAAAAAGGGCCCCCCGCCCATACAGTAAGCCCTCGTAGCGAAGTTTGCTTAGCCATTCTGAATCGATCAGCAAAGTTAAGCAACGTCCGCCGCGGTCATGAGTTGGATGACCGCTGGTGACATTACTTCTGTGCGCTTCCGTGCTTCGGAGGGCACGTTAAGCCGTCGGTCCCGGTTGTTGTCTTAGGATGGCAATCGTTACAGCATGGTGGTAGGGCACTTTGCGAGTGCCCGCCTGGCTAGCTACCACCCTCAAGTTGAAAATCTGTCGCCAAGCACCTAACGGTGTGTTTCGGCAGCTGTCCATGAGAGCCAATAATTCTAGGTTAGCCTGTACAACATCTTCGACCACATCATCACTTACCATCAGGTGAGATAGTGGTCAAAAGCTAACCTATCAGGCATAAAAAAAACAGTTAAATTGCTAAGAAAAGTCTCGAAATATATACTTTTTGGATTATATTTTCATTTATTTTTAGTTGCTAATGCTTACGTATGCAATTTTTAATCCAAAGAATAGGGAAACCCATAAAATTTTGGTTCCATCCAGATGTTCACCATAACTGATGCCACCGGACTGACCAAGGCAACGCCATGCACTTGGAAGTAGTGTTTGTTACGATAGACGAAATAATTTACGGCCAAACGGTGTCGTAGTAGAACGTTGGAGTTCTCTGGGAGGTAGTTACTAGCCAACTTTACGTTTATAACCTCAAGACACTATTTTACCGGAACATTAGTAAAAATAAACTCACCATAATCTCGTCTGGTTCAAGAGTAAGTTTTTCGATAATTTAGATGATATGGCGAGAATCTTTTTACTTAAGACGGCGTTTTACGTACGAGCGTTAAGTCCGGTTAAATACTAATAACTATGTATTCAAGTCGCGAAATTCCAAAGGTTACTGTTCCATTCGATGTTTTCTTATCCTTCATCAGAGCTCAGTATTTTATGTCCAGAATAAAGTGAATGAGCCCAATCAAATACACCTAAACACAGTGTACTTGCTATATGCATGCACAGGTCCCTACGATCTAGTTCTTTTCCGTCATTAGACCTCAGGAGTTCATTTAGGTACAGAATATGCTCACCGAGTCTAATCAAATAAGCTTAAACACGGAGTAAACATATACAATAACAGATGACGTTAAAGTGTTAAAGGTTAAAGTGATGGCAGCCCTAGGGCTGCCATCACTTTAACCACCGAAGCCGGACAAAATCTTAAAAACCCGGACATTTGGGTGAAAGTGAGATTTTTTCTCGGACACCCATGAAAACTAAGTTCATATATTTTTTCATTTATACCCAAAACCGTAATACTTCTTTATTTAAATTAAAAATTGGGAATTTGGAAAGTAAAAGCAACTCATGCCCTTACATTTATACTTTATTTCGAGCAGATAAACCATGTGCCTTATCTCCTTCGTCCGTTGCCGTGAGACTAGCGAACATAATAATCTCACAATGTAACTTGAGTTGCCAGCTAATATCAATATAATCTTGTTTGTAATTTATGTAAAGTTTTCCGCCAGATTTCACTAGACGTTTTTAGCGTATGGTAATGAGAAAAAAGCGCTAAAGACCTTGAGAGAAATATTCTAGACCTAGCACCAAATGCGCCAAAACGGTAACAAAGTGAGTGAATGACCGGAGTCGGCGGCAGCCCTGAATGGTGGGGGCCGATGCGGACGTTCTGTTGTTGTAGAATTTGCAATTATGATACATATATATAATACAATCTAGTAGGATACCGATTGCGGCATGAAGAGTGCTGCCGGGCTAAGAATTCAGTCAGTCATTGAATCTCATTTCGAGATTCAAGGTGGATCCACGGTGCAACGTTGATCGAAAGCAATATGGTAAGTTCAGTTCTCTTATATTTATTAATCAAGACCAGGGCACAGATTACCTACAATATATATAACACTGTCCTTTCAAATAGAAAAATACCTACAAATTTAATCACTACCACTCTCAGATCAGTAAACGCAAATACGTGTCTAATGCGCTAGACTTAGTGTTACTTTCGCTATGTACAGCCCGCGATGATAGCAGCATTCACCATTGACCATCATAAGACTGATGCGCTTTCTTAGGGCTGACTTACCGAATCAAAAATAAAAGATTCATAAAGCAGTCGCAAGCAAGAGACGCGCGGACGTGCAGCGAATTTATGTATCGCTATATCATATAATTTTATAGAACATATAATAATACGTTAAGCATATATTTCTTCTAGTAAAACATTGGTCAACATAGGTGTCATGTTTTCTGTTGCCGCTTGATAGTAAGTGTCTGTCACGTCGCTATTGACAAATGTTTTATTATATGTTTATTTAATATTGTAATTTATAATCTGTTGACTGAATGACTTATTTTATAATTTATTTTTAGGTCCATTTAAATTTGTTTTTTTTTTGATTAATTATTGTAAATGGTATGTCCGTAATAATTAATAATAAATAAATAAATAAATAGTTACAACTTTCCGCTTTGATTTCTGGTCTGTGTGTATGGAATGTGTGGTTTCTAATGTGTGTGTGGAACACACTTTTTCTCGTTTGGTAGAAAAACACGAAGAGCGGGTTAACAGGACAACAAAATACCGAATGTGTAAACGAAATAAGAATCGCATTAACAGAAAAAGAGAATATCGATTTATCCAGTAAAACAGGAAACGAGTTAGGAGAAGGACATAATAATGATTAACCAAGCTTAACAGGAGAGTAAAAACTCCGTCTTACCGCCGGAAATAAGATACAGGAAATTAAATTATATAAACATAATACTGACCAAAATCCTAGCACTAGTAATGGCTGCAAAATATATCTAGAAATCAGTTCAAAGAAGCAATGAAAGAAGACAGTTTGAAGAAACGTTTCAAATTGGCAATTAAAAAAAGATAAAAGCTTTCATAAAAGATACATACAATATCATGACATGCAAACACAAAGGCACTATTAAAATAATTGATGACATTTAATACGTTCCTTTGGGAATATTGGACGACCTTCAGGATATGAATATATAAGAAATTATCAGTCCAGTCGAAGAAAATGTATATATACAACTTTTTTTTATTGCTTATTGGTATGCCTTTGACCACAATCTCACCTGATGGTAAGTGATGATCTGGTCGAAGGTGTTAACAGGCTTAACCTAGAATTACTGGCTCTCAAGGACAGCTGCCGGAACACACCGTTAGGTGCTTGGCGACAGATTTTATACTTGAGGGTGGTCTCTAGCCGGGCGGGCATTCGCAAAATGCCGTACCATCATGCGGTGAAGCTCAAGCCCGCGGTGGGATTCGAATCATGGACCTGCTGCGCGGCAGTCCATATCCAATGCCACTGAGCCATATATCTTTTTCTAATACGCTACGCGCAACGGCTGCCTGGTGAAACACCGTAATGCTTATTTGCACAGAATATGTTGACGACACAGAATTGTTGAATATGTTGTTAGTATGGCAGATTGCCATACTAACACATTCACACACATTCTGTGAAAATTTCATCCGGTTACCTATTACCGTTCCAAAGATACAGACCTATAAATGTCAGCTATCCATGCTGCTATGTAATAGGTTCCTGTTTTCTAGTACGGAACCCTAAAATCTGTTATTTAGCTACTAAAATATGTAGGTATTTACACTTATTAAGTAGGTATCTATAAACTAATATTTAACATTTTATTTGTTCACATTAACGAAATACACTACGACATTTCCCTACCTAAATTTAAAAACAGACTGCAAAAACATCGTGCTTTATCAAATAATACAAACAACAGCAAGCTAGTGAGATAGGTACATACCTGCTATACATACGAGTAGGTACGCATGCATGTAGCGACTAGCGACCCGACGAAACTCGAGTGTGTTCGAGTACTATGGTACCGAATGTTTCCGAAACCGATGGGAGCTTTTTATACTTATACAGCCGAATGAAATAGGCGCTAACTAGCTACAAACGTGGACTTCCGCGTAATATATCCTTATTCAATACATCGGATTTTCAAAACTCTAAATAGTTTTATTTCAGAACGAAAACTGAAAAACCGCTATAGCAACGATGGGAAGATAGTTTTCGAAACCAGTAACGATTTAAAACGACCACTCGTAAATAGTGACGGCTTCAATACCTTTGATATCCGGAAAGCATGCATAGTATAAAATATTTGTCAGATTATATTTAAACCTTCATGCTCCTAGCCTATGTCTCAACGGCGTTTATTTTGTATGAAAGCGATAATAGGTTCCAACCCTATAGAAATAAGGTTCAAGACAGATTGTAGCTACAGTTATCGGAACGGCAACGCCGCGTTCAGTAACGTTTTCAACGAAATATTTAAATATTTAGGCGGGAAGAAATGTTTTTGATTATTACGAAAAAACTATGATGCCCATTGTTTTGAAAATTTTGGTGCCGATGGCACAAATTCTACCCAACATTTTAAGCTATTAAACAGTAGTCTAGCCTTTCCCGTTTGAGCTGTACAGCTTGTGCTAGCTGGGGACATGTGTCTCCAGCTTACACGTTTATTTGAGCTTGTAGCTCCAAAACCTTAATAGCCACAGACTTGAAAATTTTAGTGCCGATGGCACAAATTTGGCGCTAAATTTTGACATATTATACAAAGTCGTAGGCCCATTCGTTCAGAAGATACAGATGAGCAGCTGTAGACACGTGGTCTCCAGCTTACACGTTGTAATCGGGTCATTATACTACAGTTTTCAAGTAGGGCGTTTCAATTTTTTTGTGCCACTGGCACAAATTATGCGCTAAATCTCTGGCTATAGTATATAATCACATCTTCAGCCGTTTCGTATATACAGCATGTGTCAGCTGGAGACCATAACGCCAGCTAACACACTAATAATCACGTGTAGCATGGAAGTTTATTTGGCACCTAAATTTTGAGTTGGTATTCATAATTGCACTAAATCGGCTCTAAATATTGGCATATTCAGAATTAAGAAATTTCAATTGAGTAAGCTGGAGACATACACATGGCAGTGGCGGGGGTGGCGGTGGCGGTGAGACAGGCGCTTTCATCGCTGACACTCGGCAGTGGCGGGGGTGGCGGTGGCGGTGAGACAGGCGCTTTCATCGCTGACACTCGGCAGTGGCGGGGGTGGCGGTGGCGGTGAGACAGGCGCTTTCATCGCTGACACTCGGCAGTGGCGGGGGTGGCGGTGGCGGTGAGACAGGCGCTTTCATCGCTGACACTCGGCAGTGGCGGGGGTGGCGGTGGCGGTGAGACAGGCGCTTTCATCGCTGACACTCGGCAGTGGCGGGGGTGGCGGTGGCGGTGATACAGGCGCTTTCATCGCTGACACTCGGCAGTGGCGGGGGTGGCGGTGGCGGTGAGACAGGCGCTTTCATCGCTGACACTCGGCAGTGGCGGGGGTGGCGGTGGCGGTGAGACAGGCGCTTTCATCGCTGACACTCGGCAGTGGCGGGGGTGGCGGTGGCGGGGGTGGCGGTGGCGGGGGTGGCGGTGGCGGTGAGACAGGCGCTTTCATCGCTGACACTCGGCAGTGGCGGGGGTGGCGGTGGCGGGGGTGGCGGTGGCGGTGAGACAGGCGCTTTCATCGCTGACACTCGGCAGTGGCGGGGGTGGCGGTGGCGGTGAGACAGGCGCTTTCATCGCTGACACTCGGCAGTGGCGGGGGTGGCGGTGGCGGTGAGACAGGCGCTTTCATCGCTGACACTCGGCAGTGGCGGGGGTGGCGGTGGCGGTGAGACAGGCGCTTTCATCGCTGACACTCGGCAGTGGCGGGGGTGGCGGTGGCGGTGAGACAGGCGCTTTCATCGCTGACACTCGGCAGTGGCGGGGGTGGCGGTGGCGGTGAGACAGGCGCTTTCATCGCTGACACTCGGCAGTGGCGGGGGTGGCGGTGGCGGTGAGACAGGCGCTTTCATCGCTGACACTCGGCAGTGGCGGGGGTGGCGGTGGCGGTGAGACAGGCGCTTTCATCGCTGACACTCGGCAGTGGCGGGGGTGGCGGTGGCGCTGGTGCTGGTGCTGCTGGTGGTACAGTGGAGGGGCGGTTGGGTTTCCAAGCGTGCGTAGGTGAAGATACGAAAAAAAGAAACGAGGTAAATAAGCATATATCATGTTATAATTGTTTATAATATGACCACAATCTCAAATGATGTATAAGCGATTATGCGGTAGTATGGATGGTTTTTTTTTTGGAACGGGTGCTGGCTCCTATCGAGTACCACACAGCCGGAACACACAGTTCGAGCTGATGATGAGATGTGGCGCTAATTTCAATTAATTTTTCTTATTCACTGAATTGAGTGTCAAAGTTGTTTTTGAGCTAGGCTGTATTGCTTAATAACAAGGAATGCAAAGGTTATTTATTTAAAGTTTTTTTTTCCTGTCGTGATGTCAATTAGGACTGTTTTTTCTAAAACACAACTATATAAGAGCGTAAGTTTTACATAAATTAATACCATGATGCTGTCCCAGTCGATACAACTGTGGCGTCTGAAGATGAAATTTTTTGTTGAACTCCGCACTGATATATTGTTATTGACGCAATCAATATTACATATATCATAGAATATGTACAAGTAACACAGTCAAATAGAAATGCAGCCGTGGAATTGGTCTCAGTAAAAATTACAGCTGACGCATATATAGGCGCTACTGACCTATCAATATAACTGGTTCAAAATATATAGATAACACAAGAACACATTTACTTGTCCCCTTGAACAAACGACAATTTTATTATTTGATATGTGTGACCAATATACGCGGTGTTATTGTTCATATATTCACTCAGATAAAAACCACTGAACTGACTTCGATCGAATCTTCACATTGTTATAGCTGATGTGTAGGTAATAACTGTGGTTTAATTTTGATAAGCCAAAAATGTAAAATCGATTGCTATAATTCCTTTATAAAACAAATTTAAAATTTAGATGGAATAACGATAAATTGATCACATCATCGTGTAGAAAAACACATTTCAATCTCGTGTCAAGGTATTTTAGACAGTATTTTAACGTTACTATTTATTTAAAAGGTGTTCAATTGATGGAACTGTTTGAACTGGCATTTTGTTTATTTCATATGAAAGTAAGTAATTTGATTTCCACAAAGAATACTATACGAAGTTAAAATGAACGATCAATTGATCACATAATTATGTAGAAAAACACATTTAATTCTCGTGTCAAGGATTTAATTATTTTAACGATAATATTTATTTAAAATGTGTTCAATTGATGGAACTGTTTTGAATGGCATTTTGAATATTTCATTTAAAAGTAATTCATTTGATTTCCACAAAGAAGGATGACATTCGAAAGTGGAGGCTCGTTCGGTGCAGAGGTCTGGTTCAGTCGATTGTTTTCCCTGTACTGTTGACGTCATAACGTCATTTTTTAACTTCAGTGCAGTGATGAAGTGTTTAATTCGTAAAATGTTTACTGACCTTGCTCCGCCGAAACAATTTCAGGCGTCGACCGAACGGAATGTTGCGCTCGTGTCGCCACGGTCGTCGGTTACAGCGCAGCGCAGCGCCGCCCGCGGAACCTGAATATCTACCCACTAATCACATTTTAAACTAAAAGGTTGGTAAAAATATAATATTATCTGCTAAGGTGTAATTATTGTTATTGTTTATTTAGAACACGTGTAATCTTTGATTAAATACAATGCAATATCTATTCGATTCGTGACATTAGGGGGTTATTATTAGTGGGTGTAGTAGGCCGACACCATTCGACCTATAATTCGCGGTCAGGAATAGTATTTTGAATCCATAACGCTATGCATAATTGACAGTGCAATATAAGCCTTGCTTACATCGTCACGCTAACAATGCTAGCCGTACATTCTATGACATATTTTGTTATCTTGTGGACTGTGGATGGACAGATCTTTAGATGAAACACACCAAGCTAGGGTGAAACTATCTAAATATATATTATAACTCAAAGGTGACTGGCTGATATAGTGATCTATCAACGCACAGCCCAAACCACTGGACGGATCGGGCTGAAATTTGGCACGCAGGTAGATGTTATGACGTAGGCATCCGCTAAGAAAGGGTTTTGATTAATTCTACCCCCAAGGGGTATCGATAAAATAGGGGATGAAAGTTTGTATGAAACTTTGTCAATTTTAAACCGCTCGGGCTGAGACTTTGCATGCATAGGCGTGTAGGCACTATGACGTGTAGGCATCCCCTAAGAAAGGATTTTGAGGTGCAGGCTATATGAGATAAGTAACTTTTCAGCTTAATATATACGAATTTCTTTATGCTAGCGCCATCTACATTGAGTTATTTTGGAGAGAACTTTGAATTAACCATTTTTGTGCATAGTGCATAGATAATATATATCTAGCGGATTATAATAATAATACTTGTTAACGCGAGCGAAGCTAAAAGCTAGTTATAATATATAATAAGATAATATAATTGATAGATCTTTGTCACCATACATAGACTCGCGATGATATTGCGGAATTTTAAATTTGCCATGGTTTTTGTAATACTTTAATGAAATTTTACATCATGCAAACGGGTGTATCAAAGGATATAATCTTACCAACAGTTTTTTTTTATTATTATAATTGGGCCTAATTGTGGTCATGTTTAACGCATAATATATACTACATTGTAGGCAACTAATTTGGTGCCCTTTAAACCTATTAATAGAACAATCGTGTACTTTCCAATTGCCATTTAGAGTTTTACATGTAATTTTAATTTGTTTTACTTTAACTGGATAAAAATATTTGCCAATATGCCTATACCTACCTGTATGAGATTGTAATTGCAACTCTTGTTGATTGTGACCAGTTTTTATATGTAGGTACATACATACATAACTGTGTGTCTACCATATCAGGGTAACATTAAGGATATTGGCTATAGTCTAAATTATAACAAGTTGGCAATGATCACTAACCCTCTCAGGCAATTATTTATATTCTGCTCCGTTGACATTTCAGGTTTGGATACATACTGGATGTATGATGCTGCCGCTCAAAAGCTGTTATGTTTGCCCGCCCGCCGCTGATTGCTTTCGTCTATTTTAACATGGTAAGTGTCAAAAGCAAATTTTATATATAGTATAATATATTCATAGTCTTCTTTGGCCAAACAAAAATCCATTTACCAGTGGAACAATCGATTTTATTTGTTCCATAATAGAAAAAGGGGACCACCGTGTCTGTCTGTCTGTCTGACCTTTGAAGGGCAGCCATGTTTGGAACTGTAATGTGTAGCCGAAGTGAAATTTTCACAAAAGTCTCACCAAGTGTCTGAAACGAAAATTAGCGATAAATTACCTACGTTAATAGATTGCTAATACATTTTCAAACGCAGATTGGTGGGTTGCTGAAACCTTCAAAAACTGACTGTTTGTCAAAACTGTTACCAAGTTAATTAACATTAACTAGGTAATAAATTGCCACATGTCCATGTGATATTATTAATCAAATTCATATTATTGAGAACAACTAATTATTAAGTTATGTATAAGTGTTACATAATATTTTGATATATGACTGTGTGTGTGTTTAATCTGTAAACTCCATAGAAATGGTAAACATTCTACATTTACATAATATTAACTTTTTCATAAATTACACTGCCATCAGGGTGGAACTAAATTAACAGTAACAATTTTGTAAATTGCATAAGGATCGCATTGAAATATTTGATTGTTGAGAGGCTATTTGTTTTTCAATAATTATAATATGCACTGATCAATACACTATACAATAATATATAACTTGATCCATCCTCCGCTCTTGTATTTATTCGCTTACAAATTATTTATTATAACCGTCATCTCGATATTCGAAACGTTCGAAACGTAGCTCGTCGTGTGTGGCCCGTAAATGTAAACAAGAAGCGTGTGCGATATCATTATTAATGCATAGTTATACGTAACCATAACTATTGTTAAAAATTACCTCCACGGCGGTGGAAGTGACAATTACAATTTGAATCACCGCGACATGTAAATTTGTAGCACATCAGAGATCAGCGTTGAAATGGTCAATCGGCGTTAGTAAGCAACGGCTAAATTGTACAAGTGAAATTAATAGGTATGCCATATATAACAGGCAACTGTTTAATTTTCACATTAATTACAAACCAACGGACAATATTTTTTTTCCATAATTACACTGAAAAACAGGCAATTGTTTGATTTTCAAATGAATTTAACACCGACCGACAAAAAATTTGATTTCTTTCAATATTTTTTTTCTGAATTTCACTCAAAAACAAGGCAATTGTTTGATTTTTTTTTTCTCTTAATTTCACTCAAATACAAGGCAATTGTTTGATTTTCACATGAATTTAACACCGACCGACAAAAAGTTTGATTTCTTTCATTTTTTTTTCCAAATTTCACTCAATAACCAGGCAATTGTTTGATTATTTATTCGCTTACAAATTATTTATTATAACCGTCATCTCGATATTCGAAACGTTCGAAACGTAGCTCGTCGTGTGTGGCCCGTAAATGTAAACAAGAAGCGTGTGCGATATCATTATTAATGCATAGTTATACGTTACCATAAAAATAGTTAAAAATTACCTCCACGGCGGTGGAAGTGACAATTACAATTTGAATCACCGCGACATGTAAATTTGTAGCACATCAGAGATCAGCGTTGAAATGGTCAATCGGCGTTAGTAAGCAACGGCTTAATTGTACAAGTAAAATTAATAGGTATGCCATATATAACAGGCAACTGTTTAATTTTCACATTAATTAAAAACCAACGGACAATATTTTTTTTTCCATAATTACACTGAAAAACAGGCAATTGTTTGATTTTCAAATGAATTTAACACCGACCGACAAAAAATTAGATTTCTTTCATTTTTTTTTTCCAAATTTCACTCAATAACCAGGCAATTGTTTGTTTTTTTTTTTCTCTTAATTTCACTCAAAAACAAGGCAATTGTTTGATTTTCACATGAATTTAACACCGACCGACAAAAAGTTTGATTTCTTTCAATATTTTTTTTTTCTGAATTTCACTCAAAAACAAGGCAATTGTTTGATTTTTTTTCTCTTAATTTCACTCAAAAACAAGGCAATTGTTTGATTTTCACATGAATTTAACACCGACCGACAAAAAGTTTGATTTCTTTCATTTATTTTTTCTGAATTTCACTCAAAAACAAGGCAATTGTTTGATTTTTTTTTCTCTTAATTTCACTCAAAAACAAGGCAGTTGTTTGATTTTCACATGAATTTAACACCGACCGACAAAAAGTTTGATTTCTTTCAATATTTTTTTTATTCTGAATTTCACTCAAAATCAAGGCAATTGTTTGATTTTTTTTTTCTCTGAATTTCACTCAAAAACAAGGCAATTGTTTGATTTTTTTTTTCTCGTAATTTCACTCAAAAACAAGGCAATTGTTTGATTTTCACATGAATTGATTAACACCGACCGACAAAAAGTTTGATTTCTTTCAATATTTTTTTTTTCTGAATTTCACTCAAAAACAAGGCAATTGTTTGATTTTTTTTCTCTTAATTTCACTCAAAAACAAGGCAATTGTTTGATTTTCACATGAATTTAACACCGACCGACAAAAAGTTTGATTTCTTTCATTTTTTTTTTCTGAATTTCACTCAAAAAAAAGGCAATTGTTTGTTTTTTTTTCTCTTAATTTCACTCAAAAACAAGGCAATTGTTTGATTTTCACATGAAGTTAACACCGACCGACAAAAAGTTTGATTTCTTTCAATATTTTTTTTTCTGAATTTCACTCAAAATCAAGGCAATTGTTTGATTTTTTTTTTCTCTTAATTTCACTCAAAAACAAGGCAATTGTTTGATTTTCACATGAATTTAACACCGACCGACAAAAAGTTTGATTTCTTTCAATTTTTTTTTTCTGAATTTCACTCAAAAACAAGGCAATTAAGGATATTGGCTATAGTCTAAATTATAACAAGTTGGCAATGATCACTAACCATCTCACGCAATTATTTATATTCTGCTCCGTTGACATTTCAGGTTTGGATAGATACTCGATGTATGATGCTGCCGATCAAAAGCTGTTATGTTTGCCCGCCCGCCGCTGATTGCTTTCGTCTATTTTAACATGGTAAGTGTCAAAAGCAAATTTTATATATAGTATAATATATTCATAGTCTTCTTTGGCCAAACAAAAATCCATTTACCAGTGGAACAATCGATTTTATTTGTTCCATAATAGAAAAAGGGGACCACCGTGTCTGTCTGTCTGTCTGACCTTTGAAGGGCAGCCATGTTTGGAACTGTAATGTGTAGCCGAAGTGAAATTTTCACAAAAGTCTCACCAAGTGTCTGAAACGAAAATTAGCGATAAATTACCTACGTTAATAGATTGCTAATACATTTTCAAACGCAGATTGGTGGGTTGCTGAAACCTTCAAAAACTGACTGTTTGTCAAAACTGTTACCAAGTTAATTAACATTAACTAGGTAATAAATTGCCACATGTCCATGTGATATTATTAATCAAATTCATATTATTGAGAACAACTAATTATTAAGTTATGTATAAGTGTTACATAATATTTTGATATATGACTGTGTGTGTGTTTAATCTGTAAACTCCATAGAAATGGTAAACATTCTACATTTACATAATATTAACTTTTTCATAAATTACACTGCCATCAGGGTGGAACTAAATTAACAGTAACAATTTTGTAAATTGCATAAGGATCGCATTGAAATATTTGATTGTTGAGAGGCTATTTGTTTTTCAATAATTATAATATGCACTGATCAATACACTATACAATAATATATAACTTGATCCATCCTCCGCTCTTGTATTTATTCGCTTACAAATTATTTATTATAACCGTCATCTCGATATTCGAAACGTTCGAAACGTAGCTCGTCGTGTGTGGCCCGTAAATGTAAACAAGAAGCGTGTGCGATATCATTATTAATGCATAGTTATACGTAACCATAACTATTGTTAAAAATTACCTCCACGGCGGTGGAAGTGACAATTACAATTTGAATCACCGCGACATGTAAATTTGTAGCACATCAGAGATCAGCGTTGAAATGGTCAATCGGCGTTAGTAAGCAACGGCTAAATTGTACAAGTGAAATTAATAGGTATGCCATATATAACAGGCAACTGTTTAATTTTCACATTAATTACAAACCAACGGACAATATTTTTTTTCCATAATTACACTGAAAAACAGGCAATTGTTTGATTTTCAAATGAATTTAACACCGACCGACAAAAAATTTGATTTCTTTCAATATTTTTTTTCTGAATTTCACTCAAAAACAAGGCAATTGTTTGATTTTTTTTTTCTCTTAATTTCACTCAAATACAAGGCAATTGTTTGATTTTCACATGAATTTAACACCGACCGACAAAAAGTTTGATTTCTTTCATTTTTTTTTCCAAATTTCACTCAATAACCAGGCAATTGTTTGATTATTTATTCGCTTACAAATTATTTATTATAACCGTCATCTCGATATTCGAAACGTTCGAAACGTAGCTCGTCGTGTGTGGCCCGTAAATGTAAACAAGAAGCGTGTGCGATATCATTATTAATGCATAGTTATACGTTACCATAAAAATAGTTAAAAATTACCTCCACGGCGGTGGAAGTGACAATTACAATTTGAATCACCGCGACATGTAAATTTGTAGCACATCAGAGATCAGCGTTGAAATGGTCAATCGGCGTTAGTAAGCAACGGCTTAATTGTACAAGTAAAATTAATAGGTATGCCATATATAACAGGCAACTGTTTAATTTTCACATTAATTAAAAACCAACGGACAATATTTTTTTTTCCATAATTACACTGAAAAACAGGCAATTGTTTGATTTTCAAATGAATTTAACACCGACCGACAAAAAATTAGATTTCTTTCATTTTTTTTTTCCAAATTTCACTCAATAACCAGGCAATTGTTTGTTTTTTTTTTTCTCTTAATTTCACTCAAAAACAAGGCAATTGTTTGATTTTCACATGAATTTAACACCGACCGACAAAAAGTTTGATTTCTTTCAATATTTTTTTTTTCTGAATTTCACTCAAAAACAAGGCAATTGTTTGATTTTTTTTCTCTTAATTTCACTCAAAAACAAGGCAATTGTTTGATTTTCACATGAATTTAACACCGACCGACAAAAAGTTTGATTTCTTTCATTTATTTTTTCTGAATTTCACTCAAAAACAAGGCAATTGTTTGATTTTTTTTTCTCTTAATTTCACTCAAAAACAAGGCAGTTGTTTGATTTTCACATGAATTTAACACCGACCGACAAAAAGTTTGATTTCTTTCAATATTTTTTTTATTCTGAATTTCACTCAAAATCAAGGCAATTGTTTGATTTTTTTTTTCTCTGAATTTCACTCAAAAACAAGGCAATTGTTTGATTTTTTTTTTCTCGTAATTTCACTCAAAAACAAGGCAATTGTTTGATTTTCACATGAATTGATTAACACCGACCGACAAAAAGTTTGATTTCTTTCAATATTTTTTTTTTCTGAATTTCACTCAAAAACAAGGCAATTGTTTGATTTTTTTTCTCTTAATTTCACTCAAAAACAAGGCAATTGTTTGATTTTCACATGAATTTAACACCGACCGACAAAAAGTTTGATTTCTTTCATTTTTTTTTTCTGAATTTCACTCAAAAACAAGGCAATTGTTTGTTTTTTTTTCTCTTAATTTCACTCAAAAACAAGGCAATTGTTTGATTTTCACATGAATTTAACACCGACCGACAAAAAGTTTGATTTCTTTCAATATTTTTTTTTCTGAATTTCACTCAAAATCAAGGCAATTGTTTGATTTTTTTTTTCTCTTAATTTCACTCAAAAACAAGGCAATTGTTTGATTTTCACATGAATTTAACACCGACCGACAAAAAGTTTGATTTCTTTCAATTTTTTTTTTCTGAATTTCACTCAAAAACAAGGCAATTAAGGATATTGGCTATAGTCTAAATTATAACAAGTTGGCAATGATCACTAACCATCTCACGCAATTATTTATATTCTGCTCCGTTGACATTTCAGGTTTGGATAGATACTCGATGTATGATGCTGCCGATCAAAAGCTGTTATGTTTGCCCGCCCGCCGCTGATTGCTTTCGTCTATTTTAACATGGTAAGTGTCAAAAGCAAATTTTATATATAGTATAATATATTCATAGTCTTCTTTGGCCAAACAAAAATCCATTTACCAGTGGAACAATCGATTTTATTTGTTCCATAATAGAAATAGGGGACCACCGTGTCTGTCTGTCTGTCTGACCTTTGAAGGGCAGCCATGTTTGGAACTGTAATGTGTAGCCGAAGTGAAATTTTCACAAAAGTCTCACCAAGTGTCTGAAACGAAAATTAGCGATAAATTACCTACGTTAATAGATTGCTAATACATTTCAAACGCAGATTGGTGGGTTGCTGAAACCTTTAAAAAACTGACTGTTTGTCAACACTGTTATCAAGTTTATTAACATTAACTAGCTAATAAATTGCCACATGTCCATGTGATATTATTTATCAAATTCATATTATTGAGAACAACTAAATATTAAGTTATGTATAAGTGTTACATAATATTTTGATGTATGACTGTGTGTGTGTTTAATCTGTAAACTCCATAGAAATGGTAAACATTCTACATTTACATAATATTAACTTTTTCATAAATTACACTGCCATCAGGGTGGAACTAAATTAACAGTTACAATTTTGTAAATTGCATAAGGATCGCATTGAAATATTTGATTGTTGAGAGGCTATTTGTTTTTCAATAATTATAATATGCACTGATCAATACACTATACAATAATATATAACTTGATCCATCCTCCGCTCTTGTATTTATTCGCTTACAAATTATTTATTATAACCGTCATCTCGATATTCGAAACGTTCGAAACGTAGCTCGTCGTGTGTGGCCCGTAAATGTAAACAAGAAGCGTGTGCGATATCATTATTAATGCATAGTTATACGTACAAAAACAAGGCAATTGTTTGATTTTTTTTTCTCTTAATTTCACTCAAAAACAAGGCAATTGTTTGATTTTCACATGAATTTAACACCGACCGACAAAAAGTTTGTTTTCTTTCAATATTTTTTTTTTCTGAATTTCACTCAAAAACAAGGCAATTGTTCGATTTTTTTTTCTCTTAATTTCACTCCAAAACAAGGCAATTGTTTGATTTTCACATGAATTTAACACCGACCGACAAAAAGTTTGATTTCTTGCAATTTTTTTTTTCTGAATTTCACTCAAAAACAAGGCAATTGTTTGATTTTTTTTTTCTCTTAATTTCACTCAAAAACAAGGCAATTGTTTGATTTTTTTTCTCTTAATTTCACTCAAAAACAAGGCAATTGTTTGATTTTCACATGAATTTAACACCGACCGACAAAAAGTTTGATTTCTTTCAATATTTTTTTTTTCTGAATTTCACTCAAAATCAAGGCAATTGTTTGATTTTTTTTTTTTCTTAATTTCACTCAAAAACAAGGCAATTGTTTGATTTGTTTTTTCTCTTAATTTCACTCAAAAACAAGGCAATTGTTTGATTTTCACATGAATTTAACACCGACCGACAAAAAGTTTGATTTCGTTCAATTTTTTTTTTCTGAATTTCACTCAAAAACAAGGCAATTAAGGATATTGGCTATAGTCTAAATTATCACAAGTTGGCAATGATCACTAACCCTCTCAGGCAATTATTTATATTTTGCTCCGTTGACATTTCAGGTTTGGATACATACTGGATGTATGATGCTGCCGCTCAAAAGCTGTTATGTTTGCCCGCCCGCCGCTGATTCCTTTCGTCTATTTTAACATGGTAAGTGTCAAAAGCAAATTTTATATATAGTATAATATATTCATAGTCTTCTTTGGCCAAACAAAAATCCATTTACCAGTGGAACAATCGATTTATTTGTTCCATAATAGAAATAGGGGACCACCGTGTCTGTCTGTCTGTCTGACCTTTGAAGGGCAGCCATGTTTGGAACTGTAATGTGTAGCCGAAGTGAAATTTTCACAAAAGTCTCACCAAGTGTCTGAAACGAAAATTAGCGATAAATTACCTACGTTAATAGATTGCTAATACATTTCAAACGCAGATTGGTGGGTTGCTGAAACCTTTAAAAAACTGACTGTTTGTCAACACTGTTATCAAGTTAATTAACATTAACTAGCTAATAAATTGCCACATGTCCATGTGATATTATTTATCAAATTCATATTATTGAGAACAACTAAATATTAAGTTATGTATAAGTGTTACATAATATTTTGATGTATGACTGTGTGTGTGTTTAATCTGTAAACTCCATAGAAATGGTAAACATTCTACATTTACATAATATTAACTTTTTCATAAATTACACTGCCATCAGGGTGGAACTAAATTAACAGTTACAATTTTGTAAATTGCATAAGGATCGCATTGAAATATTTGATTGTTGAGAGGCTATTTGTTTTTCAATAATTATAATATACACTGATCAATACACTATACAATAATATATAACTTGATCCATCCTCCGCTCTTGTATTTATTCGCTTACAAATTATTTATTATAACCGTCATCTCGATATTCGAAACGTAGCTCGTCGTGTGTGGCCCGTAAATGTAAACAAGAAGCGTGTGCGATATCATTATTAATGCATAGTTATACGTACAAAAACAAGGCAATTGTTTGATTTTTTTTTCTCATAATTTCACTCAAAAACAAGGCAATTGTTTGATTTTCACATGAATTTAACACGGACCGACAAAAAGTTTGTTTTCTTTCAATTTTTTTTTTCTGAATTTCACTCTAAAACAAGGCAATTGTTCGATTTTTTTTTCTCTTAATTTCACTCCAAAACAAGGCAATTGTTTGATTTTCACATGAATTTAACACCGACCGACAAAAAGTTTGATTTCTTTCAATTTTTTTTTTCTGAATTTCACTCAAAAACAAGGCAATTGTGTGATTTTTTTTTTCTCTTAATTTCACTCAAAAACAAGGCAATTGTTTGACTTTCACATGAATTTAACACCGACCGACAAAAAGTTTGTTTTCTTTCAATATTTTTTTTTTCTGAATTTCACTCAAAAACAAGGCAATTGTTTGATTTTTTTTTTCTCTTAATTTCACTCAAAAACAAGGCAATTGTTTGATTTTTACATGAATTTAACACCGACCGACAAAAAGTTTGATTTCTTTCAATTTTTTTTTTCTGAATTTCACTCAAAAACAAGGCAATTGTTCGATTTTTTTTTCTCTTAATTTCACTCAAAAACAAGGCAATTGTTTGATTTTCACATGAATTTAACACCGACCGACAAAAAGTTTGATTTCTTTCAATATTTTTTTTTTCTGAATTTCACTCAAAATCAAGGCAATTGTGTGATTTTTTTTTCTCTTAATTTCACTCAAAAACAAGGCAATTGTTTGATTTTCACATGAATTTAACACCGACCGACAAAAAGTTTGATTTCTTTCAATATTTTTTTTTTCTGAATTTCACTCAAAAACAAGGCAATTGTTTGATTTTTTTTTTTCTCTTAATTTCACTTAAAAACAAAGCAATTGTTTGATTTTCACATGAATTTAACACCGACCGACAAAAAGTTTGATTTCTTTCATTTTTTTTTTCTGAATTTCACTCAAAAACAAGGCAATTGTTTGATTTTTTTTTCTCTTAATTTCACTCAAAAACAAGGCAATTGTTTGAATTTTTTTTTCTCTTAATTTCACTCCAAAACAAGGCAATTGTTTGATTTTCACATGAATTTAACACCGACCGACAAAAAGTTTGTTGTCTTTCAATATTTTTTTTTCTGAATTTCACTCAAAAACAAGGCAATTGTTCGATTTTTTTTTCTCTTAATTTCACTCCAAAACAAGGCAATTGTTTGATTTTTACATGAATTTAACACCGACTGACAAAAAGTTTGATTTCTTTCAATTTTTTTTTTCTGAATTTCACTCAAAAACAAGGCAATTGTTTGATTTTTTTTTCTCTTAATTTCACTCCAAAACAAGGCAATTGTTTGATTTTCACATGAATTTAACACCGACCGACAAAAAGTTTGATTTCTTTCAATTTTTTTTTTCTGAATTTCACTAAAAAACAAGGCAATTGTGTAATTTTTTTTTTTTTCTTTATTTCACTCAAAAAAAAAGGCAATTGTTTGATTTTCACATGAATTTAACACCGACCGACAAAAAGTTTGATTTCTTTCAATATTTTTTTTTTCTGAATTTCACTCAAAAACAAGGCAATTGTTTGATTTTTTTTTTCTCTTAATTTCACTCCAAAACAAGGCAATTGTTTGATTTTCACATGAATTTAACACCGACCGACAAAAAGTTTGTTTTCTTTCAATTTTTTTTTTCTGAATTTCACTCAAAAACAAGGCAATTGTGTGATTTTCACATGAATTTAACACCGACCGACAAAAATTTTGATTTCTTTAAATTTTTTTTTTCTGAATTTCACTGAAAAACAAGGCAATTGTCTGATTTTTTTTTCTCTTAATTTCACTCAAAAACAAGGCAATTGTTTGATTTTCACATGAATTTAACACCGACCGACAAAAAGTTTGATTTCTTTCAATTTTTTTTTTCTGAATTTCACTCAAAAACAAGGCAATTGTTTGATTTTTTTTTTCTCTTAATTTCACTCAAAAACAAGGCAATTGTTTGATTTTTTTTTTCTCTTAATTTCACTCGAAAACAAGGCAATTGTTTGATTTTCACATGAATTTAACACCGACCGACAAAAAGTTTGATTTCTTTCATTTTTTTTTTTCTGAATTTCACTCAAAAACAAGGCAATTGTTTGATTTTTTTTCTCTTAATTTCACACAAAAACAAGGCAATTGTTTGATTTTCACATGAATTTAACACCGACCGACAAAAAGTTTGATTTCTTTCAATATTTTTTTTTTCTGAATTTCACTCAAAATCAAGGCAATTGTTTGATTTTTTTTTTCTCTTAATTTCACTCAAAAACAAGGCAATTGTTTGTTTTTTTTTTTTCTCTTAATTTCACTCAAAAACAAGGCAATTGTTTGATTTTTACATGAATTTAACACCGACCGACAAAAAGTTTGATTTCTTTCAATTTTTTTTTTCTGAATTTCACTCAAAAACAAGGCAATTAAGGATATTGGCTATAGTCTAAATTATAACAAGTTGGCAATGATCACTAACCCTCTCAGGCAATTATTTATATTCTGCTCCGTTGACATTTCAGGTTTGGATACATACTGGATGTATGATGCTGCCGCTCAAAAGCTGTTATGTTTGCCCGCCCGCCGCTGATTCCTTTCGTTTATTTTAACATGGTAAGTGTCAAAAGCAAATTTTATATATAGTATAATATATTCATAGTCTTCTTTGGCCAAACAAAAATCCATTTACCAGTGGAACAATCGATTTTATTTGTTCCATAATAGAAATAGGGGACCACCGTGTCTGTCTGTCTGTCTGACCTTTGAAGGGCAGCCATGTTTGGAACTGTAATGTGTAGCCGAAGTGAAATTTTCACAAAAGTCTCACCAAGTGTCTGAAACGAAAATTAGCGATAAATTACCTACGTTAATAGATTGCTAATACATTTTCAAACGCAGATTGGTGGGTTGCTGAAACCTTCAAAAACTGACTGTTTGTCAACACTGTTATCAAGTAAATTAACATTAACTAGCTAATAAATTGCCACATGTCCATGTTATATTATTAATCAAATTCATATTATTGAGAACAACTAATTATCAAGTTATGTATAAGTGTTTCATAATATTTTGATATATGACTGTGTGTGTGTTTAATCTGTAAACTCCATAGAAATGGTAAACATTCTACATTTACATAATATTAACTTTTTCATAAATTACACTGCCATCAGGTTGGAACTAAATTAACAGTAACAATTTTGTAAATTGCATAAGGATCGCATTGAAATATTTGATTGTTGAAAGGCTATTTGTTTTTCAATAATTATAATATGCACTGATCAATACACTATACAATAATATATAACTTGATCCATCCTCCGTTCTTGTATTTATTCGCTTACAAATTATTTATTATAACCGTCATCTCGATACTCGAAACGTTCGAAACGTAGCTCGTCGTGTGTGGCTCGTAAATGTAAACAAGAAGCGTGTGCGATATCATTATTAATGCATAGTTATACGTAACCATAACAATAGTTAAAAATTACCTACACGGCGGTGGAAGTGACAATTACAATTTGAATCACCGCGACATGTAAATTTCTAGCACATCAGAGATCAGCGTTGAAATGGTCAATCGGCGTTAGTAAGCAGCGGCTAAATTGTACAAGTGAAATTAATAGGTATGGCATATATAACAGGCAACTGTTTAATTTTCACATTAATTAAAAACCAACGGACAAAATATTTTTTTTTTCCATAATTACACTGAAAAACAGGCAATTGTTTGATTTTCACATGAATTTAACACCGACCGACAAAAAGTTTGATTTCTTTCAATATTTTTTTTTTCTGAATTTCACTCAAAATCAAGGCAATTGTTTGATTTTTTTTTTCTCTTAATTTCACTCAAAAACAAGGCAATTGTTTGTTTTTTTTTTTTCTCTTAATTTCACTCAAAAACAAGGCAATTGTTTGATTTTTACATGAATTTAACACCGACCGACAAAAAGTTTGATTTCGTTCAATTTTTTTTTTTCTGAATTTCACTCAAAAACAAGGCAATTAAGGATATTGGCTATAGTCTAAATTATCACAAGTTGGCAATGATCACTAACCCTCTCAGGCAATTATTTATATTTTGCTCCGTTGACATTTCAGGTTTGGATACATACTGGATGTATGATGCTGCCGCTCAAAAGCTGTTATGTTTGCCCGCCCGCCGCTGATTCCTTTCGTCTATTTTAACATGGTAAGTGTCAAAAGCAAATTTTATATATAGTATAATATATTCATAGTCTTCTTTGGCCAAACAAAAATCCATTTACCAGTGGAACAATCGATTTTATTTGTTCCATAATAGAAATAGGGGACCACCGTGTCTGTCTGTCTGTCTGACCTTTGAAGGGCAGCCATGTTTGGAACTGTAATGTGTAGCCGAAGTGAAATTTTCACAAAAGTCTCACCAAGTGTCTGAAACGAAAATTAGCGATAAATTACCTACGTTAATAGATTGCTAATACATTTCAAACGCAGATTGGTGGGTTGCTGAAACCTTTAAAAAACTGACTGTTTGTCAACACTGTTATCAAAATAATTAACATTAACTAGCTAATAAATTGCCACATGTCCATGTGATATTATTTATCAAATTCATATTATTGAGAACAACTAAATATTAAGTTATGTATAAGTGTTACATAATATTTTGATGTATGACTGTGTGTGTGTTTAATCTGTAAACTCCATAGAAATGGTAAACATTCTACATTTACATAATATTAACTTTTTCATAAATTACACTGCCATCAGGGTGGAACTAAATTAACAGTTACAATTTTGTAAATTGCATAAGGATCGCATTGAAATATTTGATTGTTGAGAGGCTATTTGTTTTTCAATAATTATAATATACACTGATCAATACACTATACAATAATATATAACTTGATCCATCCTCCGCTCTTGTATTTATTCGCTTACAAATTATTTATTATAACCGTCATCTCGATATTCGAAACGTAGCTCGTCGTGTGTGGCCCGTAAATGTAAACAAGAAGCGTGTGCGATATCATTATTAATGCATAGTTATACGTACAAAAACAAGGCAATTGTTTGATTTTTTTTTCTCATAATTTCACTCAAAAACAAGGCAATTGTTTGATTTTCACATGAATTTAACACGGACCGACAAAAAGTTTGTTTTCTTTCAATTTTTTTTTTTCTGAATTTCACTCTAAAACAAGGCAATTGTTCGATTTTTTTTTCTCTTAATTTCACTCCAAAACAAGGCAATTGTTTGATTTTCACATGAATTTAACACCGACCGACAAAAAGTTTGATTTCTTTCAATTTTTTTTTTCTGAATTTCACTCAAAAACAAGGCAATTGTGTGATTTTTTTTTTCTCTTAATTTCACTCAAAAACAAGGCAATTGTTTGAATTTCACATGAATTTAACACCGACCGACAAAAAGTTTGTTTTCTTTCAATATTTTTTTTTTCTGAATTTCACTCAAAAACAAGGCAATTGTTTGATTTTTTTTTTCTCTTAATTTCACTCAAAAACAAGGCAATTGTTTGATTTTCACATGAATTTAACACCGACCGACAAAAAGTTTGATTTCTTTCAATTTTTTTTTTTCTGAATTTCACTCAAAAACAAGGCAATTGTTCGATTTTTTTTTCTCTTAATTTCACTCAAAAACAAGGCAATTGTTTGATTTTCACATGAATTTAACACCGACCGACAAAAAGTTTGATTTCTTTCAATATTTTTTTTTTCTGAATTTCACTCAAAATCAAGGCAATTGTGTGATTTTTTTTTCTCTTAATTTCACTCAAAAACAAGGCAATTGTTTGATTTTCACATGAATTTAACACCGACCGACAAAAAGTTTGATTTCTTTCAATATTTTTTTTTTCTGAATTTCACTCAAAAACAAGGCAATTGTTTGATTTTTTTTTTTCTCTTAATTTCACTTAAAAACAAAGCAATTGTTTGATTTTCACATGAATTTAACACCGACCGACAAAAAGTTTGATTTCTTTCATTTTTTTTTTCTGAATTTCACTCAAAAACAAGGCAATTGTTTGATTTTTTTTTCTCTTAATTTCACTCAAAAACAAGGCAATTGTTTGAATTTTTTTTTCTCTTAATTTCACTCCAAAACAAGGCAATTGTTTGATTTTCACATGAATTTAACACCGACCGACAAAAAGTTTGTTGTCTTTCAATATTTTTTTTTCTGAATTTCACTCAAAAACAAGGCAATTGTTCGATTTTTTTTTCTCTTAATTTCACTCCAAAACAAGGCAATTGTTTGATTTTTACATGAATTTAACACCGACTGACAAAAAGTTTGATTTCTTTCAATTTTTTTTTTCTGAATTTCACTCAAAAACAAGGCAATTGTTTGATTTTTTTTTCTCTTAATTTCACTCCAAAACAAGGCAATTGTTTGATTTTCACATGAATTTAACACCGACCGACAAAAAGTTTGATTTCTTTCAATTTTTTTTTTCTGAATTTCACTAAAAAACAAGGCAATTGTGTAATTTTTTTTTTTTTCTTTATTTCACTCAAAAAAAAAGGCAATTGTTTGATTTTCACATGAATTTAACACCGACCGACAAAAAGTTTGATTTCTTTCAATATTTTTTTTTTCTGAATTTCACTCAAAAACAAGGCAATTGTTTGATTTTTTTTTTCTCTTAATTTCACTCCAAAACAAGGCAATTGTTTGATTTTCACATGAATTTAACACCGACCGACAAAAAGTTTGTTTTCTTTCAATTTTTTTTTTCTGAATTTCACTCAAAAACAAGGCAATTGTGTGATTTTCACATGAATTTAACACCGACCGACAAAAATTTTGATTTCTTTAAATTTTTTTTTTCTGAATTTCACTGAAAAACAAGGCAATTGTCTGATTTTTTTTTCTCTTAATTTCACTCAAAAACAAGGCAATTGTTTGATTTTCACATGAATTTAACACCGACCGACAAAAAGTTTGATTTCTTTCAATTTTTTTTTTCTGAATTTCACTCAAAAACAAGGCAATTGTTTGATTTTTTTTTTCTCTTAATTTCACTCAAAAACAAGGCAATTGTTTGATTTTTTTTTTCTCTTAATTTCACTCGAAAACATGGCAATTGTTTGATTTTCACATGAATTTAACACCGACCGACAAAAAGTTTGATTTCTTTCATTTTTTTTTTTCTGAATTTCACTCAAAAACAAGGCAATTGTTTGATTTTTTTTCTCTTAATTTCACACAAAAACAAGGCAATTGTTTGATTTTCACATGAATTTAACACCGACCGACAAAAAGTTTGATTTCTTTCAATATTTTTTTTTTCTGAATTTCACTCAAAATCAAGGCAATTGTTTGATTTTTTTTTTCTCTTAATTTCACTCAAAAACAAGGCAATTGTTTGTTTTTTTTTTTTCTCTTAATTTCACTCAAAAACAAGGCAATTGTTTGATTTTTACATGAATTTAACACCGACCGACAAAAAGTTTGATTTCTTTCAATTTTTTTTTTCTGAATTTCACTCAAAAACAAGGCAATTAAGGATATTGGCTATAGTCTAAATTATAACAAGTTGGCAATGATCACTAACCCTCTCAGGCAATTATTTATATTCTGCTCCGTTGACATTTCAGGTTTGGATACATACTGGATGTATGATGCTGCCGCTCAAAAGCTGTTATGTTTGCCCGCCCGCCGCTGATTCCTTTCGTTTATTTTAACATGGTAAGTGTCAAAAGCAAATTTTATATATAGTATAATATATTCATAGTCTTCTTTGGCCAAACAAAAATCCATTTACCAGTGGAACAATCGATTTTATTTGTTCCATAATAGAAATAGGGGACCACCGTGTCTGTCTGTCTGTCTGACCTTTGAAGGGCAGCCATGTTTGGAACTGTAATGTGTAGCCGAAGTGAAATTTTCACAAAAGTCTCACCAAGTGTCTGAAACGAAAATTAGCGATAAATTACCTACGTTAATAGATTGCTAATACATTTTCAAACGCAGATTGGTGGGTTGCTGAAACCTTCAAAAACTGACTGTTTGTCAACACTGTTATCAAGTTAATTAACATTAACTAGCTAATAAATTGCCACATGTCCATGTTATATTATTAATCAAATTCATATTATTGAGAACAACTAATTATCAAGTTATGTATAAGTGTTTCATAATATTTTGATATATGACTGTGTGTGTGTTTAATCTGTAAACTCCATAGAAATGGTAAACATTCTACATTTACATAATATTAACTTTTTCATAAATTACACTGCCATCAGGTTGGAACTAAATTAACAGTAACAATTTTGTAAATTGCATAAGGATCGCATTGAAATATTTGATTGTTGAAAGGCTATTTGTTTTTCAATAATTATAATATGCACTGATCAATACACTATACAATAATATATAACTTGATCCATCCTCCGTTCTTGTATTTATTCGCTTACAAATTATTTATTATAACCGTCATCTCGATACTCGAAACGTTCGAAACGTAGCTCGTCGTGTGTGGCTCGTAAATGTAAACAAGAAGCGTGTGCGATATCATTATTAATGCATAGTTATACGTAACCATAACAATAGTTAAAAATTACCTACACGGCGGTGGAAGTGACAATTACAATTTGAATCACCGCGACATGTAAATTTCTAGCACATCAGAGATCAGCGTTGAAATGGTCAATCGGCGTTAGTAAGCAGCGGCTAAATTGTACAAGTGAAATTAATAGGTATGGCATATATAACAGGCAACTGTTTAATTTTCACATTAATTAAAAACCAACGGACAAAATATTTTTTTTTTCCATAATTACACTGAAAAACAGGCAATTGTTTGATTTTCACATGAATTTAACACCGACCGACAAAAAATTTGATTTCTTTCGATATTATTTTTTTCTGAATTTCACTCAAAAACAAGGCAATTGTTTGATTTTTTTTTTCTCTTAATTTCACTCAAAAACAAGGCAATTGTTTGATTTTCACATGAATTTAACACCGACCGACAAAAAGTTTGATTTCTTTCATTTTTTTTTTCTAAATTTCATTCAATAACCAGGCAATTGTTTGATATTTTTTTCTCTTAATTTCACTCAAAAACAAGGCAATTGTTTGATTTTCACATGAATTTAACACCGACCGACAAAAACTTTGATTTCTTTAATTTTTTTTTTTCCGAATTTCACTCAAAAACAAGGCAATTAAGGATATTGGCTATAGTCTTAATTATAACAAGTTGGCAATGATCACTAACCCTCTCAGGCAATTATTTATATTCTGCCCCGTTGACATTTCAGGTTTGGATACATACTGGATGTATGATGCTGCCGCTCAAAAGCTGTTATGTTTGCCCGCCCGCCGCTGATTGCTTTCGTCTATTTTAACATGGTAAGTGTCAAAAGCATATTTAATATATAGTATAATATATTCATAGTCTTCTTTGGCCAAACAAAAATCCATTTACCAGTGGAACAATCGATTTTATTTGTTCCATAATAGAAATAGGGGACCACCGTGTCTGTCTGTCTGTCTGACCTTTGAAGGGCAGCCATGTTTGGAACTGTAATGTGTAGCCGTAAATTTTCACAAAAGTCTCACCAAGTGTCTGAAACGAAAATAAGCGATAAATTACCTACGTTAATAGATTGCTAATACATTTCAAACGCAGATTGGTGGGTTGCTGAAACCTTTAAAAAACTGACTGTTTGTCAACACTGTTATCAAGTTAATTAACATTAACTAGCTAATGAATTGCCACATGTCCATGTGATATTATTTATCAAATTCATATTATTGAGAACAACTAAATATTAAGTTATGTATAAGTGTTACATAATATTTTGATGTATGACTGTGTGTGTGTTTAATCTGTTAACTCCATAGAAATGGTAAACATTCTACATTTACATAATATTAACTTTTTCATAAATTACACTGCCATCAGGGTGGAACTAAATTAACAGTTACAATTTTGTAAATTGCATAAGGATCGCATTGAAATATTTGATTGTTGAGAGGCTATTTGTTTTTCAATAATTATAATATGCACTGATCAATACACTATACAATAATATATAACTTGATCCATCCTCCGCTCTTGTATTTATTCGCTTACAAATTATTTATTATAACCGTCATCTCGATATTCGAAACGTTCGAAACGTAGCTCGTCGTGTGTGGCCCGTAAATGTAAACAAGAAGCGTGTGCGATATCATTATTAATGCATAGTTATACGTAACCATAACAATAGTTAAAAATTACCTACACGGCGGTGGAAGTGACAATTACAATTTGAATCACCGCGACATGTAAATTTCTAGCACATCAGAGATCAGCGTTGAAATGGTCAATCGGCGTTAGTAAGCAGCGGCTAAATTGTACAAGTGAAATTAATAGGTATGGCATATATAACAGGCAACTGTTTAATTTTCACATTAATTAAAAACCAACGGACAAAATATTTTTTTTTTCCATAATTACACTGAAAAACAGGCAATTGTTTGATTTTCACATGAATTTAACACCGACCGACAAAAAATTTGATTTCTTTCGATATTATTTTTTTCTGAATTTCACTCAAAAACAAGGCAATTGTTTGATTTTTTTTTTCTCTTAATTTCACTCAAAAACAAGGCAATTGTTTGATTTTCACATGAATTTAACACCGACCGACAAAAAGTTTGATTTCTTTCATTTTTTTTTTCTAAATTTCATTCAATAACCAGGCAATTGTTTGATATTTTTTTCTCTTAATTTCACTCAAAAACAAGGCAATTGTTTGATTTTCACATGAATTTAACACCGACCGACAAAAACTTTGATTTCTTTAATTTTTTTTTTTCCGAATTTCACTCAAAAACAAGGCAATTAAGGATATTGGCTATAGTCTTAATTATAACAAGTTGGCAATGATCACTAACCCTCTCAGGCAATTATTTATATTCTGCCCCGTTGACATTTCAGGTTTGGATACATACTGGATGTATGATGCTGCCGCTCAAAAGCTGTTATGTTTGCCCGCCCGCCGCTGATTGCTTTCGTCTATTTTAACATGGTAAGTGTCAAAAGCATATTTAATATATAGTATAATATATTCATAGTCTTCTTTGGCCAAACAAAAATCCATTTACCAGTGGAACAATCGATTTTATTTGTTCCATAATAGAAATAGGGGACCACCGTGTCTGTCTGTCTGTCTGACCTTTGAAGGGCAGCCATGTTTGGAACTGTAATGTGTAGCCGTAAATTTTCACAAAAGTCTCACCAAGTGTCTGAAACGAAAATAAGCGATAAATTACCTACGTTAATAGATTGCTAATACATTTCAAACGCAGATTGGTGGGTTGCTGAAACCTTTAAAAAACTGACTGTTTGTCAACACTGTTATCAAGTTAATTAACATTAACTAGCTAATGAATTGCCACATGTCCATGTGATATTATTTATCAAATTCATATTATTGAGAACAACTAAATATTAAGTTATGTATAAGTGTTACATAATATTTTGATGTATGACTGTGTGTGTGTTTAATCTGTTAACTCCATAGAAATGGTAAACATTCTACATTTACATAATATTAACTTTTTCATAAATTACACTGCCATCAGGGTGGAACTAAATTAACAGTTACAATTTTGTAAATTGCATAAGGATCGCATTGAAATATTTGATTGTTGAGAGGCTATTTGTTTTTCAATAATTATAATATGCACTGATCAATACACTATACAATAATATATAACTTGATCCATCCTCCGCTCTTGTATTTATTCGCTTACAAATTATTTATTATAACCGTCATCTCGATACTCGAAACGTTCGAAACGTAGCTCGTCGTGTGTGGCTCGTAAATGTAAACAAGAAGCGTGTGCGATATCATTATTAATGCATAGTTATACGTAACCATAACAATAGTTAAAAATTACCTACACGGCGGTGGAAGTGACAATTACAATTTGAATCACCGCGACATGTAAATTTCTAGCACATCAGAGATCAGCGTTGAAATGGTCAATCGGCGTTAGTAAGCAGCGGCTAAATTGTACAAGTGAAATTAATAGGTATGGCATATATAACAGGCAACTGTTTAATTTTCACATTAATTAAAAACCAACGGACAAAATATTTTTTTTTTCCATAATTACACTGAAAAACAGGCAATTGTTTGATTTTCACATGAATTTAACACCGACCGACAAAAAATTTGATTTCTTTCGATATTATTTTTTTCTGAATTTCACTCAAAAACAAGGCAATTGTTTGATTTTTTTTTTCTCTTAATTTCACTCAAAAACAAGGCAATTGTTTGATTTTCACATGAATTTAACACCGACCGACAAAAAGTTTGATTTCTTTCATTTTTTTTTTCTAAATTTCATTCAATAACCAGGCAATTGTTTGATATTTTTTTCTCTTAATTTCACTCAAAAACAAGGCAATTGTTTGATTTTCACATGAATTTAACACCGACCGACAAAAACTTTGATTTCTTTAATTTTTTTTTTTCCGAATTTCACTCAAAAACAAGGCAATTAAGGATATTGGCTATAGTCTTAATTATAACAAGTTGGCAATGATCACTAACCCTCTCAGGCAATTATTTATATTCTGCCCCGTTGACATTTCAGGTTTGGATACATACTGGATGTATGATGCTGCCGCTCAAAAGCTGTTATGTTTGCCCGCCCGCCGCTGATTGCTTTCGTCTATTTTAACATGGTAAGTGTCAAAAGCATATTTAATATATAGTATAATATATTCATAGTCTTCTTTGGCCAAACAAAAATCCATTTACCAGTGGAACAATCGATTTTATTTGTTCCATAATAGAAATAGGGGACCACCGTGTCTGTCTGTCTGTCTGACCTTTGAAGGGCAGCCATGTTTGGAACTGTAATGTGTAGCCGTAAATTTTCACAAAAGTCTCACCAAGTGTCTGAAACGAAAATAAGCGATAAATTACCTACGTTAATAGATTGCTAATACATTTCAAACGCAGATTGGTGGGTTGCTGAAACCTTTAAAAAACTGACTGTTTGTCAACACTGTTATCAAGTTAATTAACATTAACTAGCTAATGAATTGCCACATGTCCATGTGATATTATTTATCAAATTCATATTATTGAGAACAACTAAATATTAAGTTATGTATAAGTGTTACATAATATTTTGATGTATGACTGTGTGTGTGTTTAATCTGTTAACTCCATAGAAATGGTAAACATTCTACATTTACATAATATTAACTTTTTCATAAATTACACTGCCATCAGGGTGGAACTAAATTAACAGTTACAATTTTGTAAATTGCATAAGGATCGCATTGAAATATTTGATTGTTGAGAGGCTATTTGTTTTTCAATAATTATAATATGCACTGATCAATACACTATACAATAATATATAACTTGATCCATCCTCCGCTCTTGTATTTATTCGCTTACAAATTATTTATTATAACCGTCATCTCGATATTCGAAACGTTCGAAACGTAGCTCGTCGTGTGTGGCCCGTAAATGTTAACAAGAAGCGTGTGCGATATCATTATTAATGCATAGTTATACGTACAAAAACAAGGCAATTGTTTGATTTTTTTTTCTCTTAATTTCACTCAAAAACAAGGCAATTGTTTGATTTTCACATGAATTTAACACCGACCGACAAAAAGTTTGTTTTCTTTCAATATTTTTTTTTCTGAATTTCACTCAATAACAAGGCAATTGTTTGATTTTTTTTTTCTCTTAATTTCACTCAAAAACAAGGCAATTGTTTGATTTTCACATGAATTTAACACCGACCGACAAAAAGTTTGTTTTCTTTCAATATTTTTTTTTCTGAATTTCACTCAAAAACAAGGCAATTGTGTGATTTTCACATGAATTTAACACCGACCGACAAAAATTTTAATTTCTTTAAATTTTTTTTTTCTGAATTTCACTGAAAAACAAGGCAATTGTCTGATTTTTTTTTCTCTTAATTTCACTCAAAAACAAGGCAATTGTTTGATTTTCACATGAATTTAACACCGACCGACAAAAAGTTTGATTTCTTTCAATTTTTTTTTTCTGAATTTCACTCAAAAACAAGGCAATTGTGTGATTTTCACATGAATTTAACACCGACCGACAAAAAGTTTGATTTCTTTCATTTTTTTTTTTCTGAATTTCACTCAAAAACAAGGCAATTGTTTGATTTTTTTTCTCTTAATTTCACACAAAAACAAGGCAATTGTTTGATTTTCACATGAATTTAACACCGACCGACAAAAAGTTTGATTTCTTTCAATATTTTTTTTTTCTGAATTTCACTCAAAATCAAGGCAATTGTTTGATTTTTTTTTTCTCTTAATTTCACTCAAAAACAAGGCAATTGTTTGTTTTTTTTTTTTTCTCTTAATTTCACTCAAAAACAAGGCAATTGTTTGATTTTCACATGAATTTAACACCGACCGACAAAAAGTTTGATTTCTTTCAATTTTTTTTTTCTGAATTTCACTCAAAAACAAGGCAATTAAGGATATTGGCTATAGTCTAAATTATAACAAGTTGGCAATGATCACTAACCCTCTCAGGCAATTATTTATATTCTGCTCCGTTGACATTTCAGGTTTGGATACATACTGGATGTATGATGCTGCCGCTCAAAAGCTGTTATGTTTGCCCGCCCGCCGCTGGTTCCTTTCGTTTATTTTAACATGGTAAGTGTCAAAAGCAAATTTTATATATAGTATAATATATTCATAGTCTTCTTTGGCCAAACAAAAATCCATTTACCAGTGGAACAATCGATTTTATTTGTTCCATAATAGAAATAGGGGACCACCGTGTCTGTCTGTCTGTCTGACCTTTGAAGGGCAGCCATGTTTGGAACTGTAATGTGTAGCCGAAGTGAAATTTTCACAAAAGTCTCACCAAGTGTCTGAAACGAAAATTAGCGATAAATTACCTACGTTAATAGATTGCTAATACATTTTCAAACGCAGATTGGTGGGTTGCTGAAACCTTCAAAAACTGACTGTTTGTCAACACTGTTATCAAGTTAATTAACATTAACTAGCTAATAAATTGCCACATGTCCATGTTATATTATTAATCAAATTCATATTATTGAGAACAACTAATTATCAAGTTATGTATAAGTGTTTCATAATATTTTGATATATGACTGTGTGTGTGTTTAATCTGTAAACTCCATAGAAATGGTAAACATTCTACATTTACATAATATTAACTTTTTCATAAATTACACTGCCATCAGGTTGGAACTAAATTAACAGTAACAATTTTGTAAATTGCATAAGGATCGCATTGAAATATTTGATTGTTGAAAGGCTATTTGTTTTTCAATAATTATAATATGCACTGATCAATACACTATACAATAATATATAACTTGATCCATCCTCCGTTCTTGTATTTATTCGCTTACAAATTATTTATTATAACCGTCATCTCGATACTCGAAACGTTCGAAACGTAGCTCGTCGTGTGTGGCTCGTAAATGTAAACAAGAAGCGTGTGCGATATCATTATTAATGCATAGTTATACGTAACCATAACAATAGTTAAAAATTACCTACACGGCGGTGGAAGTGACAATTACAATTTGAATCACCGCGACATGTAAATTTCTAGCACATCAGAGATCAGCGTTGAAATGGTCAATCGGCGTTAGTAAGCAGCGGCTAAATTGTACAAGTGAAATTAATAGGTATGGCATATATAACAGGCAACTGTTTAATTTTCACATTAATTAAAAACCAACGGACAAAATATTTTTTTTTTCCATAATTACACTGAAAAACAGGCAATTGTTTGATTTTCACATGAATTTAACACCGACCGACAAAAAATTTGATTTCTTTCGATATTATTTTTTTCTGAATTTCACTCAAAAACAAGGCAATTGTTTGATTTTTTTTTTCTCTTAATTTCACTCAAAAACAAGGCAATTGTTTGATTTTCACATGAATTTAACACCGACCGACAAAAAGTTTGATTTCTTTCATTTTTTTTTTCTAAATTTCATTCAATAACCAGGCAATTGTTTGATTTTTTTTTTTCTTAATTTCACTCAAAAACAAGGCAATTGTTTGATTTTCACATGAATTTAACACCGACCGACAAAAAGTTTGATTTCTTTAATTTTTTTTTTTTCCGAATTTCACTCAAAAACAAGGCAATTAAGGATATTGGCTATAGTCTTAATTATAACAAGTTGGCAATGATCACTAACCCTCTCAGGCAATTATTTATATTCTGCCCCGTTGACATTTCAGGTTTGGATACATACTGGATGTATGATGCTGCCGCTCAAAAGCTGTTATGTTTGCCCGCCCGCCGCTGATTGCTTTCGTCTATTTTAACATGGTAAGTGTCAAAAGCATATTTAATATATAGTATAATATATTCATAGTCTTCTTTGGCCAAACAAAAATCCATTTACCAGTGGAACAATCGATTTTATTTGTTCCATAATAGAAATAGGGGACCACCGTGTCTGTCTGTCTGTCTGACCTTTGAAGGGCAGCCATGTTTTGAACTGTAATGTGTAGCCGTAAATTTTCACAAAAGTCTCACCAAGTGTCTGAAACGAAAATAAGCGATAAATTACCTACGTTAATAGATTGCTAATACATTTCAAACGCAGATTGGTGGGTTGCTGAAACCTTTAAAAAACTGACTGTTTGTCAACACTGTTATCAAGTTAATTAACATTAACTAGCTAATAAATTGCCACATGTCCATGTGATATTATTTATCAAATTCATATTATTGAGAACAACTAAATATTAAGTTATGTATAAGTGTTACATAATATTTTGATGTATGACTGTGTGTGTGTTTAATCTGTTAACTCCATAGAAATGGTAAACATTCTACATTTACATAATATTAACTTTTTCATAAATTACACTGCCATCAGGGTGGAACTAAATTAACAGTTACAATTTTGTAAATTGCATAAGGATCGCATTGAAATATTTGATTGTTGAGAGGCTATTTGTTTTTCAATAATTATAATATGCACTGATCAATACACTATACAATAATATATAACTTGATCCATCCTCCGCTCTTGTATTTATTCGCTTACAAATTATTTATTATAACCGTCATCTCGATATTCGAAACGTTCGAAACGTAGCTCGTCGTGTGTGGCCCGTAAATGTTAACAAGAAGCGTGTGCGATATCATTATTAATGCATAGTTATACGTACAAAAACAAGGCAATTGTTTGATTTTTTTTTCTCTTAATTTCACTCAAAAACAAGGCAATTGTTTGATTTTCACATGAATTTAACACCGACCGACAAAAAGTTTGATTTCTTTCAATTTTTTTTTTCTGAATTTCACTCAAAAACAAGGCAATTAAGGATATTGGCTATAGTCTAAATTATAACAAGTTGGCAATGATCACTAACCATCTCACGCAATTATTTATATTCTGCTCCGTTGACATTTCAGGTTTGGATAGATACTCGATGTATGATGCTGCCGATCAAAAGCTGTTATGTTTGCCCGCCCGCTGCTGATTGCTTTCGTCTATTTTAACATGGTAAGTGTCAAAAGCAAATTTTATATATAGTATAATATATTCATAGTCTTCTTTGGCCAAACAAAAATCCATTTACCAGTGGAACAATCGATTTTATTTGTTCCATAATAGAAATAGGGGACCACCGTGTCTGTCTGTCTGTCTGACCTTTGAAGGGCAGCCATGTTTGGAACTGTAATGTGTAGCCGAAGTGAAATTTTCACAAAAGTCTCACCAAGTGTCTGAAACGAAAATTAGCGATAAATTACCTACGTTAATAGATTGCTAATACATTTTCAAACGCAGATTGGTGGGTTGCTGAAACCTTCAAAAACTGACTGTTTGTCAACACTGTTATCAAGTTAATTAACATTAACTAGCTAATAAATTGCCACATGTCCATGTTATATTATTAATCAAATTCATATTATTGAGAACAACTAATTATCAAGTTATGTATAAGTGTTTCATAATATTTTGATATATGACTGTGTGTGTGTTTAATCTGTAAACTCCATAGAAATGGTAAACATTCTACATTTACATAATATTAACTTTTTCATAAATTACACTGCCATCAGGTTGGAACTAAATTAACAGTAACAATTTTGTAAATTGCATAAGGATCGCATTGAAATATTTGATTGTTGAAAGGCTATTTGTTTTTCAATAATTATAATATGCACTGATCAATACACTATACAATAATATATAACTTGATCCATCCTCCGTTCTTGTATTTATTCGCTTACAAATTATTTATTATAACCGTCATCTCGATACTCGAAACGTTCGAAACGTAGCTCGTCGTGTGTGGCTCGTAAATGTAAACAAGAAGCGTGTGCGATATCATTATTAATGCATAGTTATACGTAACCATAACAATAGTTAAAAATTACCTACACGGCGGTGGAAGTGACAATTACAATTTGAATCACCGCGACATGTAAATTTCTAGCACATCAGAGATCAGCGTTGAAATGGTCAATCGGCGTTAGTAAGCAGCGGCTAAATTGTACAAGTGAAATTAATAGGTATGGCATATATAACAGGCAACTGTTTAATTTTCACATTAATTAAAAACCAACGGACAAAATATTTTTTTTTTCCATAATTACACTGAAAAACAGGCAATTGTTTGATTTTCACATGAATTTAACACCGACCGACAAAAAATTTGATTTCTTTCGATATTATTTTTTTCTGAATTTCACTCAAAAACAAGGCAATTGTTTGATTTTTTTTTTCTCTTAATTTCACTCAAAAACAAGGCAATTGTTTGATTTTCACATGAATTTAACACCGACCGACAAAAAGTTTGATTTCTTTCAATATTTTTTTTTCTGAATTTCACTCAAAATCAAGGCAATTGTTTGATTTTTTTTTCTCTTAATTTCACTCAAAAACAAGGCAATTGTTTGATTTTTTTTTTTTAATTTCACTCAAAAACAAGGCAATTGTTTGATTTTCACATGAATTTAACACCGACCGACAAAAAGTTTGATTTCTTTAATTTTTTTTTTTTCCGAATTTCACTCAAAAACAAGGCAATTAAGGATATTGGCTATAGTCTTAATTATAACAAGTTGGCAATGATCACTAACCCTCTCAGGCAATTATTTATATTCTGCCCCGTTGACATTTCAGGTTTGGATACATACTGGATGTATGATGCTGCCGCTCAAAAGCTGTTATGTTTGCCCGCCCGCCGCTGATTGCTTTCGTCTATTTTAACATGGTAAGTGTCAAAAGCATATTTAATATATAGTATAATATATTCATAGTCTTCTTTGGCCAAACAAAAATCCATTTACCAGTGGAACAATCGATTTTATTTGTTCCATAATAGAAATAGGGGACCACCGTGTCTGTCTGTCTGTCTGACCTTTGAAGGGCAGCCATGTTTTGAACTGTAATGTGTAGCCGTAAATTTTCACAAAAGTCTCACCAAGTGTCTGAAACGAAAATAAGCGATAAATTACCTACGTTAATAGATTGCTAATACATTTCAAACGCAGATTGGTGGGTTGCTGAAACCTTTAAAAAACTGACTGTTTGTCAACACTGTTATCAAGTTAATTAACATTAACTAGCTAATAAATTGCCACATGTCCATGTGATATTATTTATCAAATTCATATTATTGAGAACAACTAAATATTAAGTTATGTATAAGTGTTACATAATATTTTGATGTATGACTGTGTGTGTGTTTAATCTGTTAACTCCATAGAAATGGTAAACATTCTACATTTACATAATATTAACTTTTTCATAAATTACACTGCCATCAGGGTGGAACTAAATTAACAGTTACAATTTTGTAAATTGCATAAGGATCGCATTGAAATATTTGATTGTTGAGAGGCTATTTGTTTTTCAATAATTATAATATGCACTGATCAATACACTATACAATAATATATAACTTGATCCATCCTCCGCTCTTGTATTTATTCGCTTACAAATTATTTATTATAACCGTCATCTCGATATTCGAAACGTTCGAAACGTAGCTCGTCGTGTGTGGCCCGTAAATGTTAACAAGAAGCGTGTGCGATATCATTATTAATGCATAGTTATACGTACAAAAACAAGGCAATTGTTTGATTTTTTTTTCTCTTAATTTCACTCAAAAACAAGGCAATTGTTTGATTTTCACATGAATTTAACACCGACCGACAAAAAGTTTGATTTCTTTCAATTTTTTTTTTCTGAATTTCACTCAAAAACAAGGCAATTAAGGATATTGGCTATAGTCTAAATTATAACAAGTTGGCAATGATCACTAACCATCTCACGCAATTATTTATATTCTGCTCCGTTGACATTTCAGGTTTGGATAGATACTCGATGTATGATGCTGCCGATCAAAAGCTGTTATGTTTGCCCGCCCGCCGCTGATTGCTTTCGTCTATTTTAACATGGTAAGTGTCAAAAGCAAATTTTATATATAGTATAATATATTCATAGTCTTCTTTGGCCAAACAAAAATCCATTTACCAGTGGAACAATCGATTTTATTTGTTCCATAATAGAAATAGGGGACCACCGTGTCTGTCTGTCTGTCTGACCTTTGAAGGGCAGCCATGTTTGGAACTGTAATGTGTAGCCGAAGTGAAATTTTCACAAAAGTCTCACCAAGTGTCTGAAACGAAAATTAGCGATAAATTACCTACGTTAATAGATTGCTAATACATTTCAAACGCAGATTGGTGGGTTGCTGAAACCTTCAAAAACTGACTGTTTGTCAACACCGTTATCAAGTTAATTAACATTAACTAGCTGATAAATTGCCACATGTCCATGTGATATTATTTATCAAATTCATATTATTGAGAACAACTAATTATCAAGTTATGTATAAGTGTTACATAATATTTTGATATATGACTGTGTGTGTGTTTAATCTGTAAACTCCATAGAAATGGTAAACATTCTACATTTACATAATATTAACTTTTTCATAAATTACACTGCCATCAGGGTGGAACTAAATTAACAGTTACAATTTTGTAAATTGCATAAGGATCGCATTGAAATATTTGATTGTTGAGAGGCTATTTGTTTTTCAATAATTATAATATGCACTGATCAATACACTATACAATAATATATAACTTGATCCATCCTCCGCTCTTGTATTTATTCGCTTACAAATTATTTATTATAACCGTCATCTCGATATTCGAAACGTTCGAAACGTAGCTCGTCGTGTGTGGCCCGTAAATGTTAACAAGAAGCGTGTGCGATATCATTATTAATGCATAGTTATACGTACAAAAACAAGGCAATTGTTTGATTTTTTTTTCTCTTAATTTCACTCAAAAACAAGGCAATTGTTTGATTTTCACATGAATTTAACACCGACCGACAAAAAGTTTGTTTTCTTTCAATATTTTTTTTTCTGAATTTCACTCAATAACAAGGCAATTGTTTGATTTTTTTTTTCTCTTAATTTCACTCAAAAACAAGGCAATTGTTTGATTTTCACATGAATTTAACACCGACCGACAAAAAGTTTGTTTTCTTTCAATATTTTTTTTTCTGAATTTCACTCAAAAACAAGGCAATTGTGTGATTTTCACATGAATTTAACACCGACCGACAAAAATTTTAATTTCTTTAAATTTTTTTTTTCTGAATTTCACTGAAAAACAAGGCAATTGTCTGATTTTTTTTTCTCTTAATTTCACTCAAAAACAAGGCAATTGTTTGATTTTCACATGAATTTAACACCGACCGACAAAAAGTTTGATTTCTTTCAATTTTTTTTTTCTGAATTTCACTCAAAAACAAGGCAATTGTGTGATTTTCACATGAATTTAACACCGACCGACAAAAAGTTTGATTTCTTTCATTTTTTTTTTTCTGAATTTCACTCAAAAACAAGGCAATTGTTTGATTTTTTTTCTCTTAATTTCACACAAAAACAAGGCAATTGTTTGATTTTCACATGAATTTAACACCGACCGACAAAAAGTTTGATTTCTTTCAATATTTTTTTTTTCTGAATTTCACTCAAAATCAAGGCAATTGTTTGATTTTTTTTTTCTCTTAATTTCACTCAAAAACAAGGCAATTGTTTGTTTTTTTTTTTTTCTCTTAATTTCACTCAAAAACAAGGCAATTGTTTGATTTTCACATGAATTTAACACCGACCGACAAAAAGTTTGATTTCTTTCAATTTTTTTTTTCTGAATTTCACTCAAAAACAAGGCAATTAAGGATATTGGCTATAGTCTAAATTATAACAAGTTGGCAATGATCACTAACCCTCTCAGGCAATTATTTATATTCTGCTCCGTTGACATTTCAGGTTTGGATACATACTGGATGTATGATGCTGCCGCTCAAAAGCTGTTATGTTTGCCCGCCCGCCGCTGGTTCCTTTCGTTTATTTTAACATGGTAAGTGTCAAAAGCAAATTTTATATATAGTATAATATATTCATAGTCTTCTTTGGCCAAACAAAAATCCATTTACCAGTGGAACAATCGATTTTATTTGTTCCATAATAGAAATAGGGGACCACCGTGTCTGTCTGTCTGTCTGACCTTTGAAGGGCAGCCATGTTTGGAACTGTAATGTGTAGCCGAAGTGAAATTTTCACAAAAGTCTCACCAAGTGTCTGAAACGAAAATTAGCGATAAATTACCTACGTTAATAGATTGCTAATACATTTTCAAACGCAGATTGGTGGGTTGCTGAAACCTTCAAAAACTGACTGTTTGTCAACACTGTTATCAAGTTAATTAACATTAACTAGCTAATAAATTGCCACATGTCCATGTTATATTATTAATCAAATTCATATTATTGAGAACAACTAATTATCAAGTTATGTATAAGTGTTTCATAATATTTTGATATATGACTGTGTGTGTGTTTAATCTGTAAACTCCATAGAAATGGTAAACATTCTACATTTACATAATATTAACTTTTTCATAAATTACACTGCCATCAGGTTGGAACTAAATTAACAGTAACAATTTTGTAAATTGCATAAGGATCGCATTGAAATATTTGATTGTTGAAAGGCTATTTGTTTTTCAATAATTATAATATGCACTGATCAATACACTATACAATAATATATAACTTGATCCATCCTCCGTTCTTGTATTTATTCGCTTACAAATTATTTATTATAACCGTCATCTCGATACTCGAAACGTTCGAAACGTAGCTCGTCGTGTGTGGCTCGTAAATGTAAACAAGAAGCGTGTGCGATATCATTATTAATGCATAGTTATACGTAACCATAACAATAGTTAAAAATTACCTACACGGCGGTGGAAGTGACAATTACAATTTGAATCACCGCGACATGTAAATTTCTAGCACATCAGAGATCAGCGTTGAAATGGTCAATCGGCGTTAGTAAGCAGCGGCTAAATTGTACAAGTGAAATTAATAGGTATGGCATATATAACAGGCAACTGTTTAATTTTCACATTAATTAAAAACCAACGGACAAAATATTTTTTTTTTCCATAATTACACTGAAAAACAGGCAATTGTTTGATTTTCACATGAATTTAACACCGACCGACAAAAAATTTGATTTCTTTCGATATTATTTTTTTCTGAATTTCACTCAAAAACAAGGCAATTGTTTGATTTTTTTTTTCTCTTAATTTCACTCAAAAACAAGGCAATTGTTTGATTTTCACATGAATTTAACACCGACCGACAAAAAGTTTGATTTCTTTCATTTTTTTTTTCTAAATTTCATTCAATAACCAGGCAATTGTTTGATTTTTTTTTTTCTTAATTTCACTCAAAAACAAGGCAATTGTTTGATTTTCACATGAATTTAACACCGACCGACAAAAAGTTTGATTTCTTTAATTTTTTTTTTTTCCGAATTTCACTCAAAAACAAGGCAATTAAGGATATTGGCTATAGTCTTAATTATAACAAGTTGGCAATGATCACTAACCCTCTCAGGCAATTATTTATATTCTGCCCCGTTGACATTTCAGGTTTGGATACATACTGGATGTATGATGCTGCCGCTCAAAAGCTGTTATGTTTGCCCGCCCGCCGCTGATTGCTTTCGTCTATTTTAACATGGTAAGTGTCAAAAGCATATTTAATATATAGTATAATATATTCATAGTCTTCTTTGGCCAAACAAAAATCCATTTACCAGTGGAACAATCGATTTTATTTGTTCCATAATAGAAATAGGGGACCACCGTGTCTGTCTGTCTGTCTGACCTTTGAAGGGCAGCCATGTTTTGAACTGTAATGTGTAGCCGTAAATTTTCACAAAAGTCTCACCAAGTGTCTGAAACGAAAATAAGCGATAAATTACCTACGTTAATAGATTGCTAATACATTTCAAACGCAGATTGGTGGGTTGCTGAAACCTTTAAAAAACTGACTGTTTGTCAACACTGTTATCAAGTTAATTAACATTAACTAGCTAATAAATTGCCACATGTCCATGTGATATTATTTATCAAATTCATATTATTGAGAACAACTAAATATTAAGTTATGTATAAGTGTTACATAATATTTTGATGTATGACTGTGTGTGTGTTTAATCTGTTAACTCCATAGAAATGGTAAACATTCTACATTTACATAATATTAACTTTTTCATAAATTACACTGCCATCAGGGTGGAACTAAATTAACAGTTACAATTTTGTAAATTGCATAAGGATCGCATTGAAATATTTGATTGTTGAGAGGCTATTTGTTTTTCAATAATTATAATATGCACTGATCAATACACTATACAATAATATATAACTTGATCCATCCTCCGCTCTTGTATTTATTCGCTTACAAATTATTTATTATAACCGTCATCTCGATATTCGAAACGTTCGAAACGTAGCTCGTCGTGTGTGGCCCGTAAATGTTAACAAGAAGCGTGTGCGATATCATTATTAATGCATAGTTATACGTACAAAAACAAGGCAATTGTTTGATTTTTTTTTCTCTTAATTTCACTCAAAAACAAGGCAATTGTTTGATTTTCACATGAATTTAACACCGACCGACAAAAAGTTTGATTTCTTTCAATTTTTTTTTTCTGAATTTCACTCAAAAACAAGGCAATTAAGGATATTGGCTATAGTCTAAATTATAACAAGTTGGCAATGATCACTAACCATCTCACGCAATTATTTATATTCTGCTCCGTTGACATTTCAGGTTTGGATAGATACTCGATGTATGATGCTGCCGATCAAAAGCTGTTATGTTTGCCCGCCCGCTGCTGATTGCTTTCGTCTATTTTAACATGGTAAGTGTCAAAAGCAAATTTTATATATAGTATAATATATTCATAGTCTTCTTTGGCCAAACAAAAATCCATTTACCAGTGGAACAATCGATTTTATTTGTTCCATAATAGAAATAGGGGACCACCGTGTCTGTCTGTCTGTCTGACCTTTGAAGGGCAGCCATGTTTGGAACTGTAATGTGTAGCCGAAGTGAAATTTTCACAAAAGTCTCACCAAGTGTCTGAAACGAAAATTAGCGATAAATTACCTACGTTAATAGATTGCTAATACATTTTCAAACGCAGATTGGTGGGTTGCTGAAACCTTCAAAAACTGACTGTTTGTCAACACTGTTATCAAGTTAATTAACATTAACTAGCTAATAAATTGCCACATGTCCATGTTATATTATTAATCAAATTCATATTATTGAGAACAACTAATTATCAAGTTATGTATAAGTGTTTCATAATATTTTGATATATGACTGTGTGTGTGTTTAATCTGTAAACTCCATAGAAATGGTAAACATTCTACATTTACATAATATTAACTTTTTCATAAATTACACTGCCATCAGGTTGGAACTAAATTAACAGTAACAATTTTGTAAATTGCATAAGGATCGCATTGAAATATTTGATTGTTGAAAGGCTATTTGTTTTTCAATAATTATAATATGCACTGATCAATACACTATACAATAATATATAACTTGATCCATCCTCCGTTCTTGTATTTATTCGCTTACAAATTATTTATTATAACCGTCATCTCGATACTCGAAACGTTCGAAACGTAGCTCGTCGTGTGTGGCTCGTAAATGTAAACAAGAAGCGTGTGCGATATCATTATTAATGCATAGTTATACGTAACCATAACAATAGTTAAAAATTACCTACACGGCGGTGGAAGTGACAATTACAATTTGAATCACCGCGACATGTAAATTTCTAGCACATCAGAGATCAGCGTTGAAATGGTCAATCGGCGTTAGTAAGCAGCGGCTAAATTGTACAAGTGAAATTAATAGGTATGGCATATATAACAGGCAACTGTTTAATTTTCACATTAATTAAAAACCAACGGACAAAATATTTTTTTTTTCCATAATTACACTGAAAAACAGGCAATTGTTTGATTTTCACATGAATTTAACACCGACCGACAAAAAATTTGATTTCTTTCGATATTATTTTTTTCTGAATTTCACTCAAAAACAAGGCAATTGTTTGATTTTTTTTTTCTCTTAATTTCACTCAAAAACAAGGCAATTGTTTGATTTTCACATGAATTTAACACCGACCGACAAAAAGTTTGATTTCTTTCAATATTTTTTTTTCTGAATTTCACTCAAAATCAAGGCAATTGTTTGATTTTTTTTTCTCTTAATTTCACTCAAAAACAAGGCAATTGTTTGATTTTTTTTTTTTAATTTCACTCAAAAACAAGGCAATTGTTTGATTTTCACATGAATTTAACACCGACCGACAAAAAGTTTGATTTCTTTAATTTTTTTTTTTTCCGAATTTCACTCAAAAACAAGGCAATTAAGGATATTGGCTATAGTCTTAATTATAACAAGTTGGCAATGATCACTAACCCTCTCAGGCAATTATTTATATTCTGCCCCGTTGACATTTCAGGTTTGGATACATACTGGATGTATGATGCTGCCGCTCAAAAGCTGTTATGTTTGCCCGCCCGCCGCTGATTGCTTTCGTCTATTTTAACATGGTAAGTGTCAAAAGCATATTTAATATATAGTATAATATATTCATAGTCTTCTTTGGCCAAACAAAAATCCATTTACCAGTGGAACAATCGATTTTATTTGTTCCATAATAGAAATAGGGGACCACCGTGTCTGTCTGTCTGTCTGACCTTTGAAGGGCAGCCATGTTTTGAACTGTAATGTGTAGCCGTAAATTTTCACAAAAGTCTCACCAAGTGTCTGAAACGAAAATAAGCGATAAATTACCTACGTTAATAGATTGCTAATACATTTCAAACGCAGATTGGTGGGTTGCTGAAACCTTTAAAAAACTGACTGTTTGTCAACACTGTTATCAAGTTAATTAACATTAACTAGCTAATAAATTGCCACATGTCCATGTGATATTATTTATCAAATTCATATTATTGAGAACAACTAAATATTAAGTTATGTATAAGTGTTACATAATATTTTGATGTATGACTGTGTGTGTGTTTAATCTGTTAACTCCATAGAAATGGTAAACATTCTACATTTACATAATATTAACTTTTTCATAAATTACACTGCCATCAGGGTGGAACTAAATTAACAGTTACAATTTTGTAAATTGCATAAGGATCGCATTGAAATATTTGATTGTTGAGAGGCTATTTGTTTTTCAATAATTATAATATGCACTGATCAATACACTATACAATAATATATAACTTGATCCATCCTCCGCTCTTGTATTTATTCGCTTACAAATTATTTATTATAACCGTCATCTCGATATTCGAAACGTTCGAAACGTAGCTCGTCGTGTGTGGCCCGTAAATGTTAACAAGAAGCGTGTGCGATATCATTATTAATGCATAGTTATACGTACAAAAACAAGGCAATTGTTTGATTTTTTTTTCTCTTAATTTCACTCAAAAACAAGGCAATTGTTTGATTTTCACATGAATTTAACACCGACCGACAAAAAGTTTGATTTCTTTCAATTTTTTTTTTCTGAATTTCACTCAAAAACAAGGCAATTAAGGATATTGGCTATAGTCTAAATTATAACAAGTTGGCAATGATCACTAACCATCTCACGCAATTATTTATATTCTGCTCCGTTGACATTTCAGGTTTGGATAGATACTCGATGTATGATGCTGCCGATCAAAAGCTGTTATGTTTGCCCGCCCGCCGCTGATTGCTTTCGTCTATTTTAACATGGTAAGTGTCAAAAGCAAATTTTATATATAGTATAATATATTCATAGTCTTCTTTGGCCAAACAAAAATCCATTTACCAGTGGAACAATCGATTTTATTTGTTCCATAATAGAAATAGGGGACCACCGTGTCTGTCTGTCTGTCTGACCTTTGAAGGGCAGCCATGTTTGGAACTGTAATGTGTAGCCGAAGTGAAATTTTCACAAAAGTCTCACCAAGTGTCTGAAACGAAAATTAGCGATAAATTACCTACGTTAATAGATTGCTAATACATTTCAAACGCAGATTGGTGGGTTGCTGAAACCTTTAAAAAACTGACTGTTTGTCAACACTGTTATCAAGTTTATTAACATTAACTAGCTAATAAATTGCCACATGTCCATGTGATATTATTTATCAAATTCATATTATTGAGAACAACTAAATATTAAGTTATGTATAAGTGTTACATAATATTTTGATGTATGACTGTGTGTGTGTTTAATCTGTAAACTCCATAGAAATGGTAAACATTCTACATTTACATAATATTAACTTTTTCATAAATTACACTGCCATCAGGGTGGAACTAAATTAACAGTTACAATTTTGTAAATTGCATAAGGATCGCATTGAAATATTTGATTGTTGAGAGGCTATTTGTTTTTCAATAATTATAATATGCACTGATCAATACACTATACAATAATATATAACTTGATCCATCCTCCGCTCTTGTATTTATTCGCTTACAAATTATTTATTATAACCGTCATCTCGATATTCGAAACGTTCGAAACGTAGCTCGTCGTGTGTGGCCCGTAAATGTAAACAAGAAGCGTGTGCGATATCATTATTAATGCATAGTTATACGTACAAAAACAAGGCAATTGTTTGATTTTTTTTTCTCTTAATTTCACTCAAAAACAAGGCAATTGTTTGATTTTCACATGAATTTAACACCGACCGACAAAAAGTTTGTTTTCTTTCAATATTTTTTTTTTCTGAATTTCACTCAAAAACAAGGCAATTGTTCGATTTTTTTTTCTCTTAATTTCACTCCAAAACAAGGCAATTGTTTGATTTTCACATGAATTTAACACCGACCGACAAAAAGTTTGATTTCTTGCAATTTTTTTTTTCTGAATTTCACTCAAAAACAAGGCAATTGTTTGATTTTTTTTTTCTCTTAATTTCACTCAAAAACAAGGCAATTGTTTGATATTTTTTTTCTCTTAATTTCACTCGAAAACAAGGCAATTGTTTGATTTTCACATGAATTTAACACCGACCGACAAAAAGTTTGATTTCTTTCATTTTTTTTTCTGAATTTCACTCAAAAACAAGGCAATTGTTTGATTTTTTTTCTCTTAATTTCACTCAAAAACAAGGCAATTGTTTGATTTTCACATGAATTTAACACCGACCGACAAAAAGTTTGATTTCTTTCAATATTTTTTTTTTCTGAATTTCACTCAAAATCAAGGCAATTGTTTGATTTTTTTTTCTCTTAATTTCACTCAAAAACAAGGCAATTGTTTGATTTGTTTTTTCTCTTAATTTCACTCAAAAACAAGGCAATTGTTTGATTTTCACATGAATTTAACACCGACCGACAAAAAGTTTGATTTCGTTCAATTTTTTTTTTTCTGAATTTCACTCAAAAACAAGGCAATTAAGGATATTGGCTATAGTCTAAATTATCACAAGTTGGCAATGATCACTAACCCTCTCAGGCAATTATTTATATTTTGCTCCGTTGACATTTCAGGTTTGGATACATACTGGATGTATGATGCTGCCGCTCAAAAGCTGTTATGTTTGCCCGCCCGCCGCTGATTCCTTTCGTCTATTTTAACATGGTAAGTGTCAAAAGCAAATTTTATATATAGTATAATATATTCATAGTCTTCTTTGGCCAAACAAAAATCCATTTACCAGTGGAACAATCGATTTTATTTGTTCCATAATAGAAATAGGGGACCACCGTGTCTGTCTGTCTGTCTGACCTTTGAAGGGCAGCCATGTTTGGAACTGTAATGTGTAGCCGAAGTGAAATTTTCACAAAAGTCTCACCAAGTGTCTGAAACGAAAATTAGCGATAAATTACCTACGTTAATAGATTGCTAATACATTTCAAACGCAGATTGGTGGGTTGCTGAAACCTTTAAAAAACTGACTGTTTGTCAACACTGTTATCAAGTTAATTAACATTAACTAGCTAATAAATTGCCACATGTCCATGTGATATTATTTATCAAATTCATATTATTGAGAACAACTAAATATTAAGTTATGTATAAGTGTTACATAATATTTTGATGTATGACTGTGTGTGTGTTTAATCTGTAAACTCCATAGAAATGGTAAACATTCTACATTTACATAATATTAACTTTTTCATAAATTACACTGCCATCAGGGTGGAACTAAATTAACAGTTACAATTTTGTAAATTGCATAAGGATCGCATTGAAATATTTGATTGATACAATGATACAATGATACAATGATTTATTAGTCTGTGAATCTAGGTACAAACAAAAGATATTGCATATTTTATATACACAGAACGCTAGTTCCACCAATTTGGCATACAGACATTAATTAAATTTAAAACATTATTATATAAAACATATTACATTTGGAACAATAATAATTTCAATAACATTACACATTTTATAAATTAATAATAATAGTTAAATACAATATTCATTAAATGTCAACTAGTAAAACAATTGAAGTAAAAGTAATTAAATTATTATCGATTAAATGTCAAATAGTAAATAATTTAAATTAAGCAATAACATTCATATTTTTACCATCGACGAATTCATTAATATTATAATATGCTTTCTTAGTCAAAAAATCATTGAGTAGGTTTTTAAATATATTGATGTCATCTCTAGAACGGATAGCTGATGGTATTTTGTTAAATATTAATGATGCCATACAGAACACACTCATTCGCAGCAACTTTGTGCTGCATCGCACTTGTCGTAACATACCTTTTCGACGACTACTTAACGGGTATGTTTCAAAGAGCTCAGGATTTGACTTAACAAAAATTGCAACTTCACTTATATATAACGATGGTAGAGTCAATATTTTCAAACGTATAAAATGCTCTTTACACGATTCTGTTTTTTTCAATCCACATATCGACCTTATGCATCTTTTTTGGGCTTTAAAGGCTTTTTCTCGGTCAGTTGAGTTACCCCAGTACATCACTCCATAGCGCAATATAGATGCGACGTGACCATGATAGGCAGTAAGTAATGTAGCTTCGTTAGTTACCTTTCTTAATTGATAAAGAGCATACGAAAACTGAGATAATCTTTTGCAGACATTTTCTATATGGGATTTCCAAGTAAGTTTATTATCAATATTAAGTCCTAGAAACCGCGTCATTTCAATTTCCATTACATTTTTTCCCTCAACATTAATATTAAGATTCAACCGTTCATTATGGCGTTGTCTAAAGTACATTAGTAATGTTTTGTCAATATTGATATGTAAATTGTTAAGTTTCATCCATTTATTAAAATCTATTAGAGTATTATTAATGTCAAATTCAACATCACTAAGTTCGTCATATGAAAATAATAAAGTACTATCGTCCGCAAATAATGTGATATGATGATTAGTGATCTGTGGCAAATCATTTATATAAATGAGAAACAATAGTGGCCCTAGTACACTGCCCTGCGGCACCCCATATGATACATTTCTTATTTCAGAAGTGTATACATGAGATGTAGTTGTATTAGGGGAGATTCTTTCTATTTGTGTCATTTGTAACCTGTTATCAAGGTAAGATTTAATTAGGTCATTTGCGTGACTTCTCACACCGTATTTATGTAGCTTTTTCAGTAATATATCATGATGAACATGATCAAAGGCCTTAGACATATCCATATATATAGCAATTGTTTTTTTCTTTCTGTCTATATCACTCATTACTTTTTTTAAGAAATCAAATATAGCCATATTTATTGTTTTGTCTTTTCGATACCCATATTGATTATTAACTAAGAGATTTTTTTTTTCTAAGTAGATGTACAGTTTATTATATATAACTTTTTCAAAAATTTTTGAAAATACTGGTATCAACACAACAGGCCGGTAGTTACTCACTTCTGCTTTATCGCTTTTCTTATGTAAAGGTTTTACAATGGACATTTTCAAAACTTCTGGAAAAATACCTTGTTCCATACATATGTTGACAATGTAGCTCACAACTGGAGCTATGACTACTGCCACATCTTTTATTACCATAGTTGTAATACCATCCGCACCCACACTGTTCGTGTTTTTCAAAGAACTTATAATCTTTATAATGTCAAAAGGAATTGTTGGTGATAAAAATATAGATTCTAGGTTGTCAAATTGTAAAGTATTAGATATGTCAGGTATGTCATTATTAATTAAAGCATTATTATTTACAATGTCAACAAAATAATTATTCAAATAGCTTACTATTATGTTAGGATCAGTTACGATTTCCCCATCAATATTCATGTGTGTAATGCCCTCGTTAGGATAAGAAAATTTTTGTTTTTTAATTACGTTCCAGGTTGCCTTTGATTTGTTTTTTGCATTTTTTATGTAATAATTATTTTGTGATTTTTGAGTTTGCTTGATAACATTTTTAAACTTTTTGGAATACTGTTTAAATAAATCTCTTGATTCAGAAGTCTTTGTTGATTGTTGAGAGGCTATTTGTTTTTCAATAATTATAATATACACTGATCAATACACTATACAATAATATATAACTTGATCCATCCTCCGCTCTTGTATTTATTCGCTTACAAATTATTTATTATAACCGTCATCTCGATATTCGAAACGTAGCTCGTCGTGTGTGGCCCGTAAATGTAAACAAGAAGCGTGTGCGATATCATTATTAATGCATAGTTATACGTACAAAAACAAGGCAATTGTTTGATTTTTTTTTCTCTTAATTTCACTCAAAAACAAGGCAATTGTTTGATTTTCACATGAATTTAACACCGACCGACAAAAAGTTTGATTTCTTTCAATTTTTTTTTTTCTGAATTTCACTCAAAAACAAGGCAATTGTTCGATTTATTTTTTCTCTTAATTTCACTCAAAAACAAGGCAATTGTTTGATTTTCACATGAATTTAACACCGACCGACAAAAGTTTGATTTCTTTCAATATTTTTTTTTTCTGAATTTCACTCAAAAACAAGGCAATTGTTTGATTTTTTTTTCTCTTAATTTCACTCAAAAACAAGGCAATTGTTTGATTTTCACATGAATTTAACACCGACCGACAAAAAGTTTGATTTCTTTCAATTTTTTTTTTCTGAATTTCACTCAAAAACAAGGCAATTGTTTGATTTTTTTTCTCTTAATTTCACTCAAAAACAAGGCAATTGTTTGATTTTCACATGAATTTAACACCGACCGACAAAAAGTTTGATTTCTTTCATTTTTTTTTTCTGAATTTCACTCAAAAACAAGGCAATTGTTTGATTTTTTTTTCTCTTAATTTCACTCAAAAACAAGGCAATTGTTTGATTTTTTTTTTCTCTTAATTTCACTCCAAAACAAGGCAATTGTTTGATTTTCACATGAATTTAACACCGACCGACAAAAAGTTTGTTGTCTTTCAATATTTTTTTTTCTGAATTTCACTCAAAAACAAGGCAATTGTTCGATTTTTTTTTCTCTTAATTTCACTCCAAAACAAGGCAATTGTTTGATTTTTACATGAATTTAACACCGACTGACAAAAAGTTTGATTTCTTTCAATTTTTTTTTTCTGAATTTCACTCAAAAACAAGGCAATTGTTCGATTTTTTTTTCTCTTAATTTCACTCCAAAACAAGGCAATTGTTTGATTTTCACATGAATTTAACACCGACCGACAAAAAGTTTGATTTCTTTCAATTTTTTTTTTCTGAATTTCACTAAAAAACGAGGCAATTGTGTAATTTTTTTTTTTCTCTTTATTTCACTCAAAAAAAAAGGCAATTGTTTGATTTTCACATGAATTTAACACCGACCGACAAAAAGTTTGTTTTCTTTCAATATTTTTTTTTCTGAATTTCACTCAAAAACAAGGCAATTGTTTGATTTTTTTTTTTTCTGAATTTCACTCAAAAACAAGGCAATTGTGTGATTTTCACATGAATTTAACACCGACCGACAAAAATTTTGATATCTTTAAATTTTTTTTTTCTGAATTTCACTGAAAAACAAGGCAATTGTCTGATTTTTTTTTCTCTTAATTTCACTCAAAAACAAGGCAATTGTTTGATTTTCACATGAATTTAACACCGACCGACAAAAAGTTTGATTTCTTTCAATTTTTTTTTTCTGAATTTCACTCAAAAACAAGGCAATTGTTTGATTTTTTTTTTCTCTTAATTTCACTCAAAAACAAGGCAATTGTTTGATTTTTTTTTCTCTTAATTTCACTCGAAAACAAGGCAATTGTTTGATTTTCACATGAATTTAACACCGACCGACAAAAAGTTTGATTTCTTTCATTTTTTTTTTTCTGAATTTCACTCAAAAACAAGGCAATTGTTTGATTTTTTTTCTCTTAATTTCACACAAAAACAAGGCAATTGTTTGATTTTCACATGAATTTAACACCGACCGACAAAAAGTTTGATTTCTTTCAATATTTTTTTTTTCTGAATTTCACTCAAAATCAAGGCAATTGTTTGATTTTTTTTTTCTCTTAATTTCACTCAAAAACAAGGCAATTGTTTGTTTTTTTTTTTTCTCTTAATTTCACTCAAAAACAAGGCAATTGTTTGATTTTCACATGAATTTAACACCGACCGACAAAAAGTTTGATTTCTTTCAATTTTTTTTTTCTGAATTTCACTCAAAAACAAGGCAATTAAGGATATTGGCTATAGTCTAAATTATAACAAGTTGGCAATGATCACTAACCCTCTCAGGCAATTATTTATATTCTGCTCCGTTGACATTTCAGGTTTGGATACATACTGGATGTATGATGCTGCCGCTCAAAAGCTGTTATGTTTGCCCGCCCGCCGCTGATTCCTTTCGTTTATTTTAACATGGTAAGTGTCAAAAGCAAATTTTATATATAGTATAATATATTCATAGTCTTCTTTGGCCAAACAAAAATCCATTTACCAGTGGAACAATCGATTTTATTTGTTCCATAATAGAAATAGGGGACCACCGTGTCTGTCTGTCTGTCTGACCTTTGAAGGGCAGCCATGTTTGGAACTGTAATGTGTAGCCGAAGTGAAATTTTCACAAAAGTCTCACCAAGTGTCTGAAACGAAAATTAGCGATAAATTACCTACGTTAATAGATTGCTAATACATTTTCAAACGCAGATTGGTGGGTTGCTGAAACCTTCAAAAACTGACTGTTTGTCAACACTGTTATCAAGTTAATTAACATTAACTAGCTAATAAATTGCCACATGTCCATGTTATATTATTAATCAAATTCATATTATTGAGAACAACTAATTATCAAGTTATGTATAAGTGTTTCATAATATTTTGATATATGACTGTGTGTGTGTTTAATCTGTAAACTCCATAGAAATGGTAAACATTCTACATTTACATAATATTAACTTTTTCATAAATTACACTGCCATCAGGTTGGAACTAAATTAACAGTAACAATTTTGTAAATTGCATAAGGATCGCATTGAAATATTTGATTGTTGAAAGGCTATTTGTTTTTCAATAATTATAATATGCACTGATCAATACACTATACAATAATATATAACTTGATCCATCCTCCGTTCTTGTATTTATTCGCTTACAAATTATTTATTATAACCGTCATCTCGATACTCGAAACGTTCGAAACGTAGCTCGTCGTGTGTGGCTCGTAAATGTAAACAAGAAGCGTGTGCGATATCATTATTAATGCATAGTTATACGTAACCATAACAATAGTTAAAAATTACCTACACGGCGGTGGAAGTGACAATTACAATTTGAATCACCGCGACATGTAAATTTCTAGCACATCAGAGATCAGCGTTGAAATGGTCAATCGGCGTTAGTAAGCAGCGGCTAAATTGTACAAGTGAAATTAATAGGTATGGCATATATAACAGGCAACTGTTTAATTTTCACATTAATTAAAAACCAACGGACAAAATATTTTTTTTTTCCATAATTACACTGAAAAACAGGCAATTGTTTGATTTTCACATGAATTTAACACCGACCGACAAAAAATTTGATTTCTTTCGATATTATTTTTTTCTGAATTTCACTCAAAAACAAGGCAATTGTTTGATTTTTTTTTTCTCTTAATTTCACTCAAAAACAAGGCAATTGTTTGATTTTCACATGAATTTAACACCGACCGACAAAAAGTTTGATTTCTTTCATTTTTTTTTTCTAAATTTCATTCAATAACCAGGCAATTGTTTGATTTTTTTTTCTCTTAATTTCACTCAAAAACAAGGCAATTGTTTGATTTTCACATGAATTTAACACCGACCGACAAAAAGTTTGATTTCTTTAATTTTTTTTTTTCCGAATTTCACTCAAAAACAAGGCAATTAAGGATATTGGCTATAGTCTTAATTATAACAAGTTGGCAATGATCACTAACCCTCTCAGGCAATTATTTATATTCTGCCCCGTTGACATTTCAGGTTTGGATACATACTGGATGTATGATGCTGCCGCTCAAAAGCTGTTATGTTTGCCCGCCCGCCGCTGATTGCTTTCGTCTATTTTAACATGGTAAGTGTCAAAAGCATATTTAATATATAGTATAATATATTCATAGTCTTCTTTGGCCAAACAAAAATCCATTTACCAGTGGAACAATCGATTTTATTTGTTCCATAATAGAAATAGGGGACCACCGTGTCTGTCTGTCTGTCTGACCTTTGAAGGGCAGCCATGTTTGGAACTGTAATGTGTAGCCGTAAATTTTCACAAAAGTCTCACCAAGTGTCTGAAACGAAAATAAGCGATAAATTACCTACGTTAATAGATTGCTAATACATTTCAAACGCAGATTGGTGGGTTGCTGAAACCTTTAAAAAACTGACTGTTTGTCAACACTGTTATCAAGTTAATTAACATTAACTAGCTAATAAATTGCCACATGTCCATGTGATATTATTTATCAAATTCATATTATTGAGAACAACTAAATATTAAGTTATGTATAAGTGTTACATAATATTTTGATGTATGACTGTGTGTGTGTTTAATCTGTTAACTCCATAGAAATGGTAAACATTCTACATTTACATAATATTAACTTTTTCATAAATTACACTGCCATCAGGGTGGAACTAAATTAACAGTTACAATTTTGTAAATTGCATAAGGATCGCATTGAAATATTTGATTGTTGAGAGGCTATTTGTTTTTCAATAATTATAATATGCACTGATCAATACACTATACAATAATATATAACTTGATCCATCCTCCGCTCTTGTATTTATTCGCTTACAAATTATTTATTATAACCGTCATCTCGATATTCGAAACGTTCGAAACGTAGCTCGTCGTGTGTGGCCCGTAAATGTTAACAAGAAGCGTGTGCGATATCATTATTAATGCATAGTTATACGTACAAAAACAAGGCAATTGTTTGATTTTTTTTTCTCTTAATTTCACTCAAAAACAAGGCAATTGTTTGATTTTCACATGAATTTAACACCGACCGACAAAAAGTTTGTTTTCTTTCAATATTTTTTTTTCTGAATTTCACTCAAAAACAAGGCAATTGTTTGATTTTTTTTTTCTCTTAATTTCACTCAAAAACAAGGCAATTGTTTGATTTTCACATGAATTTAACACCGACCGACAAAAAGTTTGATTTCTTTAATTTTTTTTTTGCTGAATTTCACTCAAAAACAAGGCAATTGTGTGATTTTTTTTTCTCTTAATTTCACTCAAAAACAAGGCAATTGTTTGATTTTCACATGAATTTAACACCGACCGACAAAAAGTTTGATTTCTTTCAATATTTTTTTTTTCTGAATTTCACTCAAAATCAAGGAAATTGTTTGATTTTTTTTTTCTCTTAATTTCACTCAAAAACAAGGCAATTGTTTGATTTTTTTTTTCTCTTAATTTCACTCAAAAACAAGGCAATTGTTTGATTTTCACATGAATTTAACACCGACCGACAATAAGGTTGATTTCTTTCAATATTTTTTTTTTCTGTATTTCACTCAAAAACAAGGCAATTAAGGATATTGGCTATAGTCTAAATTATAACAAGTTGGCAATGATCACTAACCATCTCACGCAATTATTTATATTCTGCTCCGTTGACATTTCAGGTTTGGATAGATACTGGATGTATGATGCTGCCGATCAAAAGCTTTTATGTTTGCCCGCCCGCCGCTGATTGCTTTCGTCTATTTTAACATGGTAAGTGTCAAAAGCAAATTTTATATATAGTATAATATATTCATAGTCTTCTTTGGCCAAACAAAAATCCATTTACCAGTGGAACAATCGATTTTATTTGTTCCATAATAGAAATAGGGGACCACCGTGTCTGTCTGTCTGACCTTTGAAGGGCAGCCATGTTTGGAACTGTAATGTGTAGCCGAAGTGAAATTTTCACAAAAGTCTCACCAAGTGTCTGAAACGAAAATTAGCGATAAATTACCTACGTTAATAGATTGCTAATACATTTTCAAACGCAGATTGGTGGGTTGCTGAAACCTTCAAAAACTGACTGTTTGTCAACACTGTTATCAAGTTAATTAACATTAACTAGCTAATAAATTGCCACATGTCCATGTGATATTATTAATCAAATTCATATTATTGAGAACAACTAAATATTAAGTTATGTATAAGTGTTACATAATATTTTGATGTATGACTGTGTGTGTGTTTAATCTGTAAACTCCATAGAAATGGTAAACATTCTACATTTACATAATATTAACTTTTTCATAAATTACACTGCCATCAGGGTGGAACTAAATGAACAGTAACAATTTTGTAAATTGCATAAGGATCGCATTGAAATATTTGATTGTTGAAAGGCTATTTGTTTTTCAATAATTATAATATGCACTGATCAATACACTATACAATAATATATAACTTGATCCATCCTCCGCTCTTGTATTTATTCGCTTACAAATTATTTATTATAACCGTCATCTCGATATTCGAAACGTTCGAAACGTAGCTCGTCGTGTGTGGCCCGTAAATGTAAACAAGAAGCGTGTGCGATATCATTATTAATGCATAGTTATACGTACAAAAACAAGGCAATTGTTTGATTTTTTTTTCTCATAATTTCACTCAAAAACAAGGCAATTGTTTGATTTTCACATGAATTTAACACGGACCGACAAAAAGTTTGTTTTCTTTCAATTTTTTTTTTTTCTGAATTTCACTCTAAAACAAGGCAATTGTTCGATTTTTTTTTCTCTTAATTTCACTCCAAAACAAGGCAATTGTTTGATTTTCACATGAATTTAACACCGACCGACAAAAAGTTTGATTTCTTTCAATTTTTTTTTTCTGAATTTCACTCAAAAACAAGGCAATTGTGTGATTTTTTTTTTCTCTTAATTTAACTCAAAAACAAGGCAATTGTTTGACTTTCACATGAATTTAACACCGACCGACAAAAAAATTGTTTTCTTTCAATATTTTTTTTTTCTGAATTTCACTCAAAAACAAGGCAATTGTTTGATTTTTTTTTTCTCTTAATTTCACTCAAAAACAAGGCAATTGTTTGATTTTCACATGAATTTAACACCGACCGACAAAAAGTTTGATTTCTTTCAATTTTTTTTTTTCTGAATTTCACTCAAAAACAAGGCAATTGTTCGATTTTTTTTTCTCTTAATTTCACTCCAAAACAAGGCAATTGTTTGATTTTCACATGAATTTAACACCGACCGACAAAAAGTTTGATTTCTTTCAATTTTTTTTTTCTGAATTTCACTAAAAAACAAGGCAATTGTGTAATTTTTTTTTTCTCTTTATTTCACTCAAAAAAAAAGGCAATTGTTTGATTTTCACATGAATTTAACACCGACCGACAAAAAGTTTGATTTCTTTCAATATTTTTTTTTCTGAATTTCACTCAAAAACAAGGCAATTGTTTGATTTTTTTTTTCTCTTAATTTCACTCCAAAACAAGGCAATTGTGTGATTTTCACATGAATTTAACACCGACCGACAAAAATTTTGATTTCTTTAAATTTTTTTTTTCTGAATTTCACTGAAAAACAAGGCAATTGTCTGATTTTTTTTTTCTGAATTTCACTCAAAATCAAGGCAATTGTTTGATTTTTTTTTTCTTTTAATTTCACTCAAAAACAAGGCAATTGTTTGTTTTTTTTTTTTCTCTTAATTTCACTCAAAAACAAGGCAATTGTTTGATTTTCACATGAATTTAACACCGACCGACAAAAAGTTTGATTTCTTTCAATATTTTTTTTTTCTGAATTTCACTCAAAATCAAGGCAATTGTGTGATTTTTTTTCTCTTAATTTCACTCAAAAACAAGGCAATTGTTTGATTTTCACATGAATTTAACACCGACCGACAAAAAGTTCGATTTCTTTCAATATTTTTTTTTTCTGAATTTCACTCAAAAACAAGGCAATTGTTTGATTTTTTTTTTCTCTTAATTTCACTTAAAAACAAAGCAATTGTTTGATTTTCACATGAATTTAACACCGACCGACAAAAAGTTTGATTTCTTTCATTTTTTTTTTCTGAATTTCACTCAAAAACAAGGCAATTGTTTGATTTTTTTTTCTCTTAATTTCACTCAAAAACAAGGCAATTGTTTGATTTTTTTTTTCTCTTAATTTCACTCCAAAACAAGGCAATTGTTTGATTTTCACATGAATTTAACACCGACCGACAAAAAGTTTGTTGTCTTTCAATATTTTTTTTTCTGAATTTCACTCAAAAACAAGGCAATTGTTCGATTTTTTTTTCTCTTAATTTCACTCCAAAACAAGGCAATTGTTTGATTTTTACATGAATTTAACACCGACTGACAAAAAGTTTGATTTCTTTCAATTTTTTTTTTCTGAATTTCACTCAAAAACAAGGCAATTGTTCGATTTTTTTTTCTCTTAATTTCACTCCGAAACAAGGCAATTGTTTGATTTTCACATGAATTTAACACCGACCGACAAAAAGTTTGATTTCTTTCAATTTTTTTTTTTCTGAATTTCACTAAAAAACAAGGCAATTGTGTTATTTTTTTTTTTCTCTTTATTTCACTCAAAAAAAAAGGCAATTGTTTGATTTTCACATGAATTTAACACCGACCGACAAAAAGTTTGATTTCTTTCAAAATTTTTTTTTTTGAATTTCACTCAAAAACAAGGCAATTGTTTGATTTTTTTTTTCTCTTAATTTCACTCCAAAACAAGGCAATTGTTTGATTTTCACATGAATTTAACACCGACCGACAAAAAGTTTGTTTTCTTTCAATTTTTTTTTTCTGAATTTCACTCAAAAACAAGGCAATTGTGTGATTTTCACATGAATTTAACACCGACCGACAAAAATTTTGATTTCTTTAAATTTTTTTTTTCTGAATTTCACTGAAAAACAAGGCAATTGTCTGATTTTTTTTTCTCTTAATTTCACTCAAAAACAAGGCAATTGTTTGATTTTCACATGAATTTAACACCGACCGACAAAAAGTTTGATTTCTTTCAATTTTTTTTTTCTGAATTTCACTCAAAAACAAGGCAATTGTTTGATTTTTTTTTTCTCTTAATTTCACTCAAAAACAAGGCAATTGTTTGTTTTTTTTTTCTCTTAATTTCACTCCAAAACAAGGCAATTGTTTGATTTTCACATGAATTTAACACCGACCGACAAAAAGTTTGATTTCTTTCATTTTTTTTTTTCTGAATTTCACTCAAAAACAAGGCAATTGTTTGATTTTTTTTCTCTTAATTTCACACAAAAACAAGGCAATTGTTTGATTTTCACATGAATTTAACACCTACCGACAAAAAGTTTGATTTCTTTCAATATTTTTTTTTTCTGAATTTCACTCAAAATCAAGGCAATTGTTTGATTTTTTTTTTACCTTAATTTCACTCAAAAACAAGGCAATTGTTTGTTTTTTTTTTTCTCTTAATTTCACTCAAAAACAAGGCAATTGTTTGATTTTCACATGAATTTAACACCGACCGACAAAAAGTTTGATTTCTTTCAATTTTTTTTTTCTGAATTTCACTCAAAAACAAGGCAATTAAGGATATTGGCTATAGTCTAAATTATAACAAGTTGGCAATGATCACTAACCCTCTCAGGCAATTATTTATATTCTGCTCCGTTGACATTTCAGGTTTGGATACATACTGGATGTATGATGCTGCCGCTCAAAAGCTGTTATGTTTGCCCGCCCGCCGCTGATTCCTTTCGTTTATTTTAACATGGTAAGTGTCAAAAGCAAATTTTATATATAGTATAATATATTCATAGTCTTCTTTGGCCAAACAAAAATCCATTTACCAGTGGAACAATCGATTTTATTTGTTCCATAATAGAAATAGGGGACCACCGTGTCTGTCTGTCTGTCTGACCTTTGAAGGGCAGCCATGTTTGGAACTGTAATGTGTAGCCGAAGTGAAATTTTCACAAAAGTCTCACCAAGTGTCTGAAACGAAAATTAGCGATAAATTACCTACGTTAATAGATTGCTAATACATTTTCAAACGCAGATTGGTGGGTTGCTGAAACCTTCAAAAACTGACTGTTTGTCAACACTGTTATCAAGTTAATTAACATTAACTAGCTAATAAATTGCCACATGTCCATGTTATATTATTAATCAAATTCATATTATTGAGAACAACTAATTATCAAGTTATGTATAAGTGTTTCATAATATTTTGATATATGACTGTGTGTGTGTTTAATCTGTAAACTCCATAGAAATGGTAAACATTCTACATTTACATAATATTAACTTTTTCATAAATTACACTGCCATCAGGTTGGAACTAAATTAACAGTAACAATTTTGTAAATTGCATAAGGATCGCATTGAAATATTTGATTGTTGAAAGGCTATTTGTTTTTCAATAATTATAATATGCACTGATCAATACACTATACAATAATATATAACTTGATCCATCCTCCGTTCTTGTATTTATTCGCTTACAAATTATTTATTATAACCGTCATCTCGATACTCGAAACGTTCGAAACGTAGCTCGTCGTGTGTGGCTCGTAAATGTAAACAAGAAGCGTGTGCGATATCATTATTAATGCATAGTTATACGTAACCATAACAATAGTTAAAAATTACCTACACGGCGGTGGAAGTGACAATTACAATTTGAATCACCGCGACATGTAAATTTCTAGCACATCAGAGATCAGCGTTGAAATGGTCAATCGGCGTTAGTAAGCAGCGGCTAAATTGTACAAGTGAAATTAATAGGTATGGCATATATAACAGGCAACTGTTTAATTTTCACATTAATTAAAAACCAACGGACAAAATTTTTTTTTTTTCCATAATTACACTGAAAAACAGGCAATTGTTTGATTTTCACATGAATTTAACACCGACCGACAAAAAATTTGATTTCTTTCGATATTATTTTTTTCTGAATTTCACTCAAAAACAAGGCAATTGTTTGATTTTTTTTTTCTCTTAATTTCACTCAAAAACAAGGCAATTGTTTGATTTTCACATGAATTTAACACCGACCGACAAAAAGTTTGATTTCTTTCATTTTTTTTTTTCTAAATTTCATTCAATAACCAGGCAATTGTTTGATTTTTTTTTCTCTTAATTTCACTCAAAAACAAGGCAATTGTTTGATTTTCACATGAATTTAACACCGACCGACAAAAAGTTTGATTTCTTTAATTTTTTTTTTTTCCGAATTTCACTCAAAAACAAGGCAATTAAGGATATTGGCTATAGTCTTAATTATAACAAGTTGGCAATGATCACTAACCCTCTCAGGCAATTATTTATATTCTGCCCCGTTGACATTTCAGGTTTGGATACATACTGGATGTATGATGCTGCCGCTCAAAAGCTGTTATGTTTGCCCGCCCGCCGCTGATTGCTTTCGTCTATTTTAACATGGTAAGTGTCAAAAGCATATTTAATATATAGTATAATATATTCATAGTCTTCTTTGGCCAAACAAAAATCCATTTACCAGTGGAACAATCGATTTTATTTGTTCCATAATAGAAATAGGGGACCACCGTGTCTGTCTGTCTGTCTGACCTTTGAAGGGCAGCCATGTTTGGAACTGTAATGTGTAGCCGTAAATTTTCACAAAAGTCTCACCAAGTGTCTGAAACGAAAATAAGCGATAAATTACCTACGTTAATAGATTGCTAATACATTTCAAACGCAGATTGGTGGGTTGCTGAAACCTTTAAAAAACTGACTGTTTGTCAACACTGTTATCAAGTTAATTAACATTAACTAGCTAATAAATTGCCACATGTCCATGTGATATTATTTATCAAATTCATATTATTGAGAACAACTAAATATTAAGTTATGTATAAGTGTTACATAATATTTTGATGTATGACTGTGTGTGTGTTTAATCTGTTAACTCCATAGAAATGGTAAACATTCTACATTTACATAATATTAACTTTTTCATAAATTACACTGCCATCAGGGTGGAACTAAATTAACAGTTACAATTTTGTAAATTGCATAAGGATCGCATTGAAATATTTGATTGTTGAGAGGCTATTTGTTTTTCAATAATTATAATATGCACTGATCAATACACTATACAATAATATATAACTTGATCCATCCTCCGCTCTTGTATTTATTCGCTTACAAATTATTTATTATAACCGTCATCTCGATATTCGAAACGTTCGAAACGTAGCTCGTCGTGTGTGGCCCGTAAATGTTAACAAGAAGCGTGTGCGATATCATTATTAATGCATAGTTATACGTACAAAAACAAGGCAATTGTTTGATTTTTTTTTCTCTTAATTTCACTCAAAAACAAGGCAATTGTTTGATTTTCACATGAATTTAACACCGACCGACAAAAAGTTTGATTTCTTTCAATTTTTTTTTTCTGAATTTCACTCAAAAACAAGGCAATTAAGGATATTGGCTATAGTCTAAATTATAACAAGTTGGCAATGATCACTAACCATCTCACGCAATTATTTATATTCTGCTCCGTTGACATTTCAGGTTTGGATAGATACTCGATGTATGATGCTGCCGATCAAAAGCTGTTATGTTTGCCCGCCCGCTGCTGATTGCTTTCGTCTATTTTAACATGGTAAGTGTCAAAAGCAAATTTTATATATAGTATAATATATTCATAGTCTTCTTTGGCCAAACAAAAATCCATTTACCAGTGGAACAATCGATTTTATTTGTTCCATAATAGAAATAGGGGACCACCGTGTCTGTCTGTCTGTCTGACCTTTGAAGGGCAGCCATGTTTGGAACTGTAATGTGTAGCCGAAGTGAAATTTTCACAAAAGTCTCACCAAGTGTCTGAAACGAAAATTAGCGATAAATTACCTACGTTAATAGATTGCTAATACATTTTCAAACGCAGATTGGTGGGTTGCTGAAACCTTCAAAAACTGACTGTTTGTCAACACTGTTATCAAGTTAATTAACATTAACTAGCTAATAAATTGCCACATGTCCATGTTATATTATTAATCAAATTCATATTATTGAGAACAACTAATTATCAAGTTATGTATAAGTGTTTCATAATATTTTGATATATGACTGTGTGTGTGTTTAATCTGTAAACTCCATAGAAATGGTAAACATTCTACATTTACATAATATTAACTTTTTCATAAATTACACTGCCATCAGGTTGGAACTAAATTAACAGTAACAATTTTGTAAATTGCATAAGGATCGCATTGAAATATTTGATTGTTGAAAGGCTATTTGTTTTTCAATAATTATAATATGCACTGATCAATACACTATACAATAATATATAACTTGATCCATCCTCCGTTCTTGTATTTATTCGCTTACAAATTATTTATTATAACCGTCATCTCGATACTCGAAACGTTCGAAACGTAGCTCGTCGTGTGTGGCTCGTAAATGTAAACAAGAAGCGTGTGCGATATCATTATTAATGCATAGTTATACGTAACCATAACAATAGTTAAAAATTACCTACACGGCGGTGGAAGTGACAATTACAATTTGAATCACCGCGACATGTAAATTTCTAGCACATCAGAGATCAGCGTTGAAATGGTCAATCGGCGTTAGTAAGCAGCGGCTAAATTGTACAAGTGAAATTAATAGGTATGGCATATATAACAGGCAACTGTTTAATTTTCACATTAATTAAAAACCAACGGACAAAATATTTTTTTTTTCCATAATTACACTGAAAAACAGGCAATTGTTTGATTTTCACATGAATTTAACACCGACCGACAAAAAATTTGATTTCTTTCGATATTATTTTTTTCTGAATTTCACTCAAAAACAAGGCAATTGTTTGATTTTTTTTTTCTCTTAATTTCACTCAAAAACAAGGCAATTGTTTGATTTTCACATGAATTTAACACCGACCGACAAAAAGTTTGATTTCTTTCAATATTTTTTTTTCTGAATTTCACTCAAAATCAAGGCAATTGTTTGATTTTTTTTTCTCTTAATTTCACTCAAAAACAAGGCAATTGTTTGATTTTTTTTTTTTAATTTCACTCAAAAACAAGGCAATTGTTTGATTTTCACATGAATTTAACACCGACCGACAAAAAGTTTGATTTCTTTAATTTTTTTTTTTCCGAATTTCACTCAAAAACAAGGCAATTAAGGATATTGGCTATAGTCTTAATTATAACAAGTTGGCAATGATCACTAACCCTCTCAGGCAATTATTTATATTCTGCCCCGTTGACATTTCAGGTTTGGATACATACTGGATGTATGATGCTGCCGCTCAAAAGCTGTTATGTTTGCCCGCCCGCCGCTGATTGCTTTCGTCTATTTTAACATGGTAAGTGTCAAAAGCATATTTAATATATAGTATAATATATTCATAGTCTTCTTTGGCCAAACAAAAATCCATTTACCAGTGGAACAATCGATTTTATTTGTTCCATAATAGAAATAGGGGACCACCGTGTCTGTCTGTCTGTCTGACCTTTGAAGGGCAGCCATGTTTTGAACTGTAATGTGTAGCCGTAAATTTTCACAAAAGTCTCACCAAGTGTCTGAAACGAAAATAAGCGATAAATTACCTACGTTAATAGATTGCTAATACATTTCAAACGCAGATTGGTGGGTTGCTGAAACCTTTAAAAAACTGACTGTTTGTCAACACTGTTATCAAGTTAATTAACATTAACTAGCTAATAAATTGCCACATGTCCATGTGATATTATTTATCAAATTCATATTATTGAGAACAACTAAATATTAAGTTATGTATAAGTGTTACATAATATTTTGATGTATGACTGTGTGTGTGTTTAATCTGTTAACTCCATAGAAATGGTAAACATTCTACATTTACATAATATTAACTTTTTCATAAATTACACTGCCATCAGGGTGGAACTAAATTAACAGTTACAATTTTGTAAATTGCATAAGGATCGCATTGAAATATTTGATTGTTGAGAGGCTATTTGTTTTTCAATAATTATAATATGCACTGATCAATACACTATACAATAATATATAACTTGATCCATCCTCCGCTCTTGTATTTATTCGCTTACAAATTATTTATTATAACCGTCATCTCGATATTCGAAACGTTCGAAACGTAGCTCGTCGTGTGTGGCCCGTAAATGTTAACAAGAAGCGTGTGCGATATCATTATTAATGCATAGTTATACGTACAAAAACAAGGCAATTGTTTGATTTTTTTTTCTCTTAATTTCACTCAAAAACAAGGCAATTGTTTGATTTTCACATGAATTTAACACCGACCGACAAAAAGTTTGATTTCTTTCAATTTTTTTTTTCTGAATTTCACTCAAAAACAAGGCAATTAAGGATATTGGCTATAGTCTAAATTATAACAAGTTGGCAATGATCACTAACCATCTCACGCAATTATTTATATTCTGCTCCGTTGACATTTCAGGTTTGGATAGATACTCGATGTATGATGCTGCCGATCAAAAGCTGTTATGTTTGCCCGCCCGCCGCTGATTGCTTTCGTCTATTTTAACATGGTAAGTGTCAAAAGCAAATTTTATATATAGTATAATATATTCATAGTCTTCTTTGGCCAAACAAAAATCCATTTACCAGTGGAACAATCGATTTTATTTGTTCCATAATAGAAATAGGGGACCACCGTGTCTGTCTGTCTGTCTGACCTTTGAAGGGCAGCCATGTTTGGAACTGTAATGTGTAGCCGAAGTGAAATTTTCACAAAAGTCTCACCAAGTGTCTGAAACGAAAATTAGCGATAAATTACCTACGTTAATAGATTGCTAATACATTTCAAACGCAGATTGGTGGGTTGCTGAAACCTTTAAAAAACTGACTGTTTGTCAACACTGTTATCAAGTTTATTAACATTAACTAGCTAATAAATTGCCACATGTCCATGCGATATTATTTATCAAATTCATATTATTGAGAACAACTAAATATTAAGTTATGTATAAGTGTTACATAATATTTTGATGTATGACTGTGTGTGTGTTTAATCTGTAAACTCCATAGAAATGGTAAACATTCTACATTTACATAATATTAACTTTTTCATAAATTACACTGCCATCAGGGTGGAACTAAATTAACAGTTACAATTTTGTAAATTGCATAAGGATCGCATTGAAATATTTGATTGTTGAGAGGCTATTTGTTTTTCAATAATTATAATATGCACTGATCAATACACTATACAATAATATATAACTTGATCCATCCTCCGCTCTTGTATTTATTCGCTTACAAATTATTTATTATAACCGTCATCTCGATATTCGAAACGTTCGAAACGTAGCTCGTCGTGTGTGGCCCGTAAATGTAAACAAGAAGCGTGTGCGATATCATTATTAATGCATAGTTATACGTACAAAAACAAGGCAATTGTTTGATTTTTTTTTCTCTTAATTTCACTCAAAAACAAGGCAATTGTTTGATTTTCACATGAATTTAACACCGACCGACAAAAAGTTTGTTTTCTTTCAATATTTTTTTTTTCTGAATTTCACTCAAAAACAAGGCAATTGTTCGATTTTTTTTTCTCTTAATTTCACTCCAAAACAAGGCAATTGTTTGATTTTCACATGAATTTAACACCGACCGACAAAAAGTTTGATTTCTTGCAATTTTTTTTTTCTGAATTTCACTCAAAAACAAGGCAATTGTTTGATTTTTTTTTTCTCTTAATTTCACTCAAAAACAAGGCAATTGTTTGATATTTTTTTTCTCTTAATTTCACTCGAAAACAAGGCAATTGTTTGATTTTCACATGAATTTAACACCGACCGACAAAAAGTTTGATTTCTTTCATTTTTTTTTCTGAATTTCACTCAAAAACAAGGCAATTGTTTGATTTTTTTTCTCTTAATTTCACTCAAAAACAAGGCAATTGTTTGATTTTCACATGAATTTAACACCGACCGACAAAAAGTTTGATTTCTTTCAATATTTTTTTTTTCTGAATTTCACTCAAAATCAAGGCAATTGTTTGATTTTTTTTTCTCTTAATTTCACTCAAAAACAAGGCAATTGTTTGATTTGTTTTTTCTCTTAATTTCACTCAAAAACAAGGCAATTGTTTGATTTTCACATGAATTTAACACCGACCGACAAAAAGTTTGATTTCGTTCAATTTTTTTTTTCTGAATTTCACTCAAAAACAAGGCAATTAAGGATATTGGCTATAGTCTAAATTATCACAAGTTGGCAATGATCACTAACCCTCTCAGGCAATTATTTATATTTTGCTCCGTTGACATTTCAGGTTTGGATACATACTGGATGTATGATGCTGCCGCTCAAAAGCTGTTATGTTTGCCCGCCCGCCGCTGATTCCTTTCGTCTATTTTAACATGGTAAGTGTCAAAAGCAAATTTTATATATAGTATAATATATTCATAGTCTTCTTTGGCCAAACAAAAATCCATTTACCAGTGGAACAATCGATTTTATTTGTTCCATAATAGAAATAGGGGACCACCGTGTCTGTCTGTCTGTCTGACCTTTGAAGGGCAGCCATGTTTGGAACTGTAATGTGTAGCCGAAGTGAAATTTTCACAAAAGTCTCACCAAGTGTCTGAAACGAAAATTAGCGATAAATTACCTACGTTAATAGATTGCTAATACATTTCAAACGCAGATTGGTGGGTTGCTGAAACCTTTAAAAAACTGACTGTTTGTCAACACTGTTATCAAGTTAATTAACATTAACTAGCTAATAAATTGCCACATGTCCATGTGATATTATTTATCAAATTCATATTATTGAGAACAACTAAATATTAAGTTATGTATAAGTGTTACATAATATTTTGATGTATGACTGTGTGTGTGTTTAATCTGTAAACTCCATAGAAATGGTAAACATTCTACATTTACATAATATTAACTTTTTCATAAATTACACTGCCATCAGGGTGGAACTAAATTAACAGTTACAATTTTGTAAATTGCATAAGGATCGCATTGAAATATTTGATTGATACAATGATACAATGATACAATGATTTATTAGTCTGTGAATCTAGGTACAAACAAAAGATATTGCATATTTTATATACACAGAACGCTAGTTCCACCAATTTGGCATACAGACATTAATTAAATTTAAAACATTATTATATAAAACATATTACATTTGGAACAATAATAATTTCAATAACATTACACATTTTATAAATTAATAATAATAGTTAAATACAATATTCATTAAATGTCAACTAGTAAAACAATTGAAGTAAAAGTAATTAAATTATTATCGATTAAATGTCAAATAGTAAATAATTTAAATTAAGCAATAACATTCATATTTTTACCATCGACGAATTCATTAATATTATAATATGCTTTCTTAGTCAAAAAATCATTGAGTAGGTTTTTAAATATATTGATGTCATCTCTAGAACGGATAGCTGATGGTATTTTGTTAAATATTAATGATGCCATACAGAACACACTCATTCGCAGCAACTTTGTGCTGCATCGCACTTGTCGTAACATACCTTTTCGACGACTACTTAACGGGTATGTTTCAAAGAGCTCAGGATTTGACTTAACAAAAATTGCAACTTCACTTATATATAACGATGGTAGAGTCAATATTTTCAAACGTATAAAATGCTCTTTACACGATTCTGTTTTTTTCAATCCACATATCGACCTTATGCATCTTTTTTGGGCTTTAAAGGCTTTTTCTCGGTCAGTTGAGTTACCCCAGTACATCACTCCATAGCGCAATATAGATGCGACGTGACCATGATAGGCAGTAAGTAATGTAGCTTCGTTAGTTACCTTTCTTAATTGATAAAGAGCATACGAAAACTGAGATAATCTTTTGCAGACATTTTCTATATGGGATTTCCAAGTAAGTTTATTATCAATATTAAGTCCTAGAAACCGCGTCATTTCAATTTCCATTACATTTTTTCCCTCAACATTAATATTAAGATTCAACCGTTCATTATGGCGTTGTCTAAAGTACATTAGTAATGTTTTGTCAATATTGATATGTAAATTGTTAAGTTTCATCCATTTATTAAAATCTATTAGAGTATTATTAATGTCAAATTCAACATCACTAAGTTCGTCATATGAAAATAATAAAGTACTATCGTCCGCAAATAATGTGATATGATGATTAGTGATCTGTGGCAAATCATTTATATAAATGAGAAACAATAGTGGCCCTAGTACACTGCCCTGCGGCACCCCATATGATACATTTCTTATTTCAGAAGTGTATACATGAGATGTAGTTGTATTAGGGGAGATTCTTTCTATTTGTGTCATTTGTAACCTGTTATCAAGGTAAGATTTAATTAGGTCATTTGCGTGACTTCTCACACCGTATTTATGTAGCTTTTTCAGTAATATATCATGATGAACATGATCAAAGGCCTTAGACATATCCATATATATAGCAATTGTTTTTTTCTTTCTGTCTATATCACTCATTACTTTTTTTAAGAAATCAAATATAGCCATATTTATTGTTTTGTCTTTTCGATACCCATATTGATTATTAACTAAGAGATTTTTTTTTTCTAAGTAGATGTACAGTTTATTATATATAACTTTTTCAAAAATTTTTGAAAATACTGGTATCAACACAACAGGCCGGTAGTTACTCACTTCTGCTTTATCGCTTTTCTTATATAAAGGTTTTACAATGGACATTTTCAAAACTTCTGGAAAAATACCTTGTTCCATACATATGTTGACAATGTAGCTCACAACTGGAGCTATGACTACTGCCACATCTTTTATTACCATAGTTGTAATACCATCCGCACCCACACTGTTCGTGTTTTTCAAAGAACTTATAATCTTTATAATGTCAAAAGGAATTGTTGGTGATAAAAATATAGATTCTAGGTTGTCAAATTGTAAAGTATTAGATATGTCAGGTATGTCATTATTAATTAAAGCATTATTATTTACAATGTCAACAAAATAATTATTCAAATAGCTTACTATTATGTTAGGATCAGTTACGATTTCCCCATCAATATTCATGTGTGTAATGCCCTCGTTAGGATAAGAAAATTTTTGTTTTTTAATTACGTTCCAGGTTGCCTTTGATTTGTTTTTTGCATTTTTTATGTAATAATTATTTTGTGATTTTTGAGTTTGCTTGATAACATTTTTAAACTTTTTGGAATACTGTTTAAATAAATCTCTTGATTCAGAAGTCTTTGTTGATTGTTGAGAGGCTATTTGTTTTTCAATAATTATAATATACACTGATCAATACACTATACAATAATATATAACTTGATCCATCCTCCGCTCTTGTATTTATTCGCTTACAAATTATTTATTATAACCGTCATCTCGATATTCGAAACGTAGCTCGTCGTGTGTGGCCCGTAAATGTAAACAAGAAGCGTGTGCGATATCATTATTAATGCATAGTTATACGTACAAAAACAAGGCAATTGTTTGATTTTTTTTTCTCTTAATTTCACTCAAAAACAAGGCAATTGTTTGATTTTCACATGAATTTAACACCGACCGACAAAAAGTTTGATTTCTTTCAATTTTTTTTTTTCTGAATTTCACTCAAAAACAAGGCAATTGTTCGATTTATTTTTTCTCTTAATTTCACTCAAAAACAAGGCAATTGTTTGATTTTCACATGAATTTAACACCGACCGACAAAAGTTTGATTTCTTTCAATATTTTTTTTTTCTGAATTTCACTCAAAAACAAGGCAATTGTTTGATTTTTTTTTCTCTTAATTTCACTCAAAAACAAGGCAATTGTTTGATTTTCACATGAATTTAACACCGACCGACAAAAAGTTTGATTTCTTTCAATTTTTTTTTTCTGAATTTCACTCAAAAACAAGGCAATTGTTTGATTTTTTTTCTCTTAATTTCACTCAAAAACAAGGCAATTGTTTGATTTTCACATGAATTTAACACCGACCGACAAAAAGTTTGATTTCTTTCATTTTTTTTTTCTGAATTTCACTCAAAAACAAGGCAATTGTTTGATTTTTTTTTCTCTTAATTTCACTCAAAAACAAGGCAATTGTTTGATTTTTTTTTTCTCTTAATTTCACTCCAAAACAAGGCAATTGTTTGATTTTCACATGAATTTAACACCGACCGACAAAAAGTTTGTTGTCTTTCAATATTTTTTTTTCTGAATTTCACTCAAAAACAAGGCAATTGTTCGATTTTTTTTTCTCTTAATTTCACTCCAAAACAAGGCAATTGTTTGATTTTTACATGAATTTAACACCGACTGACAAAAAGTTTGATTTCTTTCAATTTTTTTTTTCTGAATTTCACTCAAAAACAAGGCAATTGTTCGATTTTTTTTTCTCTTAATTTCACTCCAAAACAAGGCAATTGTTTGATTTTCACATGAATTTAACACCGACCGACAAAAAGTTTGATTTCTTTCAATTTTTTTTTTCTGAATTTCACTAAAAAACGAGGCAATTGTGTAATTTTTTTTTTTCTCTTTATTTCACTCAAAAAAAAAGGCAATTGTTTGATTTTCACATGAATTTAACACCGACCGACAAAAAGTTTGTTTTCTTTCAATATTTTTTTTTCTGAATTTCACTCAAAAACAAGGCAATTGTTTGATTTTTTTTTTCTCTTAATTTCACTCAAAAACAAGGCAATTGTTTGATTTTCACATGAATTTAACACCGACCGACAAAAAGTTTGTTTTCTTTCAATATTTTTTTTTCTGAATTTCACTCAAAAACAAGGCAATTGTGTGATTTTCACATGAATTTAACACCGACCGACAAAAATTTTGATATCTTTAAATTTTTTTTTTCTGAATTTCACTGAAAAACAAGGCAATTGTCTGATTTTTTTTTCTCTTAATTTCACTCAAAAACAAGGCAATTGTTTGATTTTCACATGAATTTAACACCGACCGACAAAAAGTTTGATTTCTTTCAATTTTTTTTTTCTGAATTTCACTCAAAAACAAGGCAATTGTTTGATTTTTTTTTTCTCTTAATTTCACTCAAAAACAAGGCAATTGTTTGATTTTTTTTTTCTCTTAATTTCACTCGAAAACAAGGCAATTGTTTGATTTTCACATGAATTTAACACCGACCGACAAAAAGTTTGATTTCTTTCATTTTTTTTTTTCTGAATTTCACTCAAAAACAAGGCAATTGTTTGATTTTTTTTCTCTTAATTTCACACAAAAACAAGGCAATTGTTTGATTTTCACATGAATTTAACACCGACCGACAAAAAGTTTGATTTCTTTCAATATTTTTTTTTTCTGAATTTCACTCAAAATCAAGGCAATTGTTTGATTTTTTTTTTCTCTTAATTTCACTCAAAAACAAGGCAATTGTTTGTTTTTTTTTTTTCTCTTAATTTCACTCAAAAACAAGGCAATTGTTTGATTTTCACATGAATTTAACACCGACCGACAAAAAGTTTGATTTCTTTCAATTTTTTTTTTCTGAATTTCACTCAAAAACAAGGCAATTAAGGATATTGGCTATAGTCTAAATTATAACAAGTTGGCAATGATCACTAACCCTCTCAGGCAATTATTTATATTCTGCTCCGTTGACATTTCAGGTTTGGATACATACTGGATGTATGATGCTGCCGCTCAAAAGCTGTTATGTTTGCCCGCCCGCCGCTGATTCCTTTCGTTTATTTTAACATGGTAAGTGTCAAAAGCAAATTTTATATATAGTATAATATATTCATAGTCTTCTTTGGCCAAACAAAAATCCATTTACCAGTGGAACAATCGATTTTATTTGTTCCATAATAGAAATAGGGGACCACCGTGTCTGTCTGTCTGTCTGACCTTTGAAGGGCAGCCATGTTTGGAACTGTAATGTGTAGCCGAAGTGAAATTTTCACAAAAGTCTCACCAAGTGTCTGAAACGAAAATTAGCGATAAATTACCTACGTTAATAGATTGCTAATACATTTTCAAACGCAGATTGGTGGGTTGCTGAAACCTTCAAAAACTGACTGTTTGTCAACACTGTTATCAAGTTAATTAACATTAACTAGCTAATAAATTGCCACATGTCCATGTTATATTATTAATCAAATTCATATTATTGAGAACAACTAATTATCAAGTTATGTATAAGTGTTTCATAATATTTTGATATATGACTGTGTGTGTGTTTAATCTGTAAACTCCATAGAAATGGTAAACATTCTACATTTACATAATATTAACTTTTTCATAAATTACACTGCCATCAGGTTGGAACTAAATTAACAGTAACAATTTTGTAAATTGCATAAGGATCGCATTGAAATATTTGATTGTTGAAAGGCTATTTGTTTTTCAATAATTATAATATGCACTGATCAATACACTATACAATAATATATAACTTGATCCATCCTCCGTTCTTGTATTTATTCGCTTACAAATTATTTATTATAACCGTCATCTCGATACTCGAAACGTTCGAAACGTAGCTCGTCGTGTGTGGCTCGTAAATGTAAACAAGAAGCGTGTGCGATATCATTATTAATGCATAGTTATACGTAACCATAACAATAGTTAAAAATTACCTACACGGCGGTGGAAGTGACAATTACAATTTGAATCACCGCGACATGTAAATTTCTAGCACATCAGAGATCAGCGTTGAAATGGTCAATCGGCGTTAGTAAGCAGCGGCTAAATTGTACAAGTGAAATTAATAGGTATGGCATATATAACAGGCAACTGTTTAATTTTCACATTAATTAAAAACCAACGGACAAAATATTTTTTTTTTCCATAATTACACTGAAAAACAGGCAATTGTTTGATTTTCACATGAATTTAACACCGACCGACAAAAAATTTGATTTCTTTCGATATTATTTTTTTCTGAATTTCACTCAAAAACAAGGCAATTGTTTGATTTTTTTTTTCTCTTAATTTCACTCAAAAACAAGGCAATTGTTTGATTTTCACATGAATTTAACACCGACCGACAAAAAGTTTGATTTCTTTCATTTTTTTTTTCTAAATTTCATTCAATAACCAGGCAATTGTTTGATTTTTTTTTCTCTTAATTTCACTCAAAAACAAGGCAATTGTTTGATTTTCACATGAATTTAACACCGACCGACAAAAAGTTTGATTTCTTTAATTTTTTTTTTTCCGAATTTCACTCAAAAACAAGGCAATTAAGGATATTGGCTATAGTCTTAATTATAACAAGTTGGCAATGATCACTAACCCTCTCAGGCAATTATTTATATTCTGCCCCGTTGACATTTCAGGTTTGGATACATACTGGATGTATGATGCTGCCGCTCAAAAGCTGTTATGTTTGCCCGCCCGCCGCTGATTGCTTTCGTCTATTTTAACATGGTAAGTGTCAAAAGCATATTTAATATATAGTATAATATATTCATAGTCTTCTTTGGCCAAACAAAAATCCATTTACCAGTGGAACAATCGATTTTATTTGTTCCATAATAGAAATAGGGGACCACCGTGTCTGTCTGTCTGTCTGACCTTTGAAGGGCAGCCATGTTTGGAACTGTAATGTGTAGCCGTAAATTTTCACAAAAGTCTCACCAAGTGTCTGAAACGAAAATAAGCGATAAATTACCTACGTTAATAGATTGCTAATACATTTCAAACGCAGATTGGTGGGTTGCTGAAACCTTTAAAAAACTGACTGTTTGTCAACACTGTTATCAAGTTAATTAACATTAACTAGCTAATAAATTGCCACATGTCCATGTGATATTATTTATCAAATTCATATTATTGAGAACAACTAAATATTAAGTTATGTATAAGTGTTACATAATATTTTGATGTATGACTGTGTGTGTGTTTAATCTGTTAACTCCATAGAAATGGTAAACATTCTACATTTACATAATATTAACTTTTTCATAAATTACACTGCCATCAGGGTGGAACTAAATTAACAGTTACAATTTTGTAAATTGCATAAGGATCGCATTGAAATATTTGATTGTTGAGAGGCTATTTGTTTTTCAATAATTATAATATGCACTGATCAATACACTATACAATAATATATAACTTGATCCATCCTCCGCTCTTGTATTTATTCGCTTACAAATTATTTATTATAACCGTCATCTCGATATTCGAAACGTTCGAAACGTAGCTCGTCGTGTGTGGCCCGTAAATGTTAACAAGAAGCGTGTGCGATATCATTATTAATGCATAGTTATACGTACAAAAACAAGGCAATTGTTTGATTTTTTTTTCTCTTAATTTCACTCAAAAACAAGGCAATTGTTTGATTTTCACATGAATTTAACACCGACCGACAAAAAGTTTGTTTTCTTTCAATATTTTTTTTTCTGAATTTCACTCAAAAACAAGGCAATTGTTTGATTTTTTTTTTCTCTTAATTTCACTCAAAAACAAGGCAATTGTTTGATTTTCACATGAATTTAACACCGACCGACAAAAAGTTTGATTTCTTTAATTTTTTTTTTGCTGAATTTCACTCAAAAACAAGGCAATTGTGTGATTTTTTTTTCTCTTAATTTCACTCAAAAACAAGGCAATTGTTTGATTTTCACATGAATTTAACACCGACCGACAAAAAGTTTGATTTCTTTCAATATTTTTTTTTTCTGAATTTCACTCAAAATCAAGGAAATTGTTTGATTTTTTTTTTCTCTTAATTTCACTCAAAAACAAGGCAATTGTTTGATTTTTTTTTTCTCTTAATTTCACTCAAAAACAAGGCAATTGTTTGATTTTCACATGAATTTAACACCGACCGACAATAAGGTTGATTTCTTTCAATATTTTTTTTTTCTGTATTTCACTCAAAAACAAGGCAATTAAGGATATTGGCTATAGTCTAAATTATAACAAGTTGGCAATGATCACTAACCATCTCACGCAATTATTTATATTCTGCTCCGTTGACATTTCAGGTTTGGATAGATACTGGATGTATGATGCTGCCGATCAAAAGCTTTTATGTTTGCCCGCCCGCCGCTGATTGCTTTCGTCTATTTTAACATGGTAAGTGTCAAAAGCAAATTTTATATATAGTATAATATATTCATAGTCTTCTTTGGCCAAACAAAAATCCATTTACCAGTGGAACAATCGATTTTATTTGTTCCATAATAGAAATAGGGGACCACCGTGTCTGTCTGTCTGACCTTTGAAGGGCAGCCATGTTTGGAACTGTAATGTGTAGCCGAAGTGAAATTTTCACAAAAGTCTCACCAAGTGTCTGAAACGAAAATTAGCGATAAATTACCTACGTTAATAGATTGCTAATACATTTTCAAACGCAGATTGGTGGGTTGCTGAAACCTTCAAAAACTGACTGTTTGTCAACACTGTTATCAAGTTAATTAACATTAACTAGCTAATAAATTGCCACATGTCCATGTGATATTATTAATCAAATTCATATTATTGAGAACAACTAAATATTAAGTTATGTATAAGTGTTACATAATATTTTGATGTATGACTGTGTGTGTGTTTAATCTGTAAACTCCATAGAAATGGTAAACATTCTACATTTACATAATATTAACTTTTTCATAAATTACACTGCCATCAGGGTGGAACTAAATGAACAGTAACAATTTTGTAAATTGCATAAGGATCGCATTGAAATATTTGATTGTTGAAAGGCTATTTGTTTTTCAATAATTATAATATGCACTGATCAATACACTATACAATAATATATAACTTGATCCATCCTCCGCTCTTGTATTTATTCGCTTACAAATTATTTATTATAACCGTCATCTCGATATTCGAAACGTTCGAAACGTAGCTCGTCGTGTGTGGCCCGTAAATGTAAACAAGAAGCGTGTGCGATATCATTATTAATGCATAGTTATACGTACAAAAACAAGGCAATTGTTTGATTTTTTTTTCTCATAATTTCACTCAAAAACAAGGCAATTGTTTGATTTTCACATGAATTTAACACGGACCGACAAAAAGTTTGTTTTCTTTCAATTTTTTTTTTTTCTGAATTTCACTCTAAAACAAGGCAATTGTTCGATTTTTTTTTCTCTTAATTTCACTCCAAAACAAGGCAATTGTTTGATTTTCACATGAATTTAACACCGACCGACAAAAAGTTTGATTTCTTTCAATTTTTTTTTTCTGAATTTCACTCAAAAACAAGGCAATTGTGTGATTTTTTTTTTCTCTTAATTTAACTCAAAAACAAGGCAATTGTTTGACTTTCACATGAATTTAACACCGACCGACAAAAAAATTGTTTTCTTTCAATATTTTTTTTTTCTGAATTTCACTCAAAAACAAGGCAATTGTTTGATTTTTTTTTTCTCTTAATTTCACTCAAAAACAAGGCAATTGTTTGATTTTCACATGAATTTAACACCGACCGACAAAAAGTTTGATTTCTTTCAATTTTTTTTTTTCTGAATTTCACTCAAAAACAAGGCAATTGTTCGATTTTTTTTTCTCTTAATTTCACTCCAAAACAAGGCAATTGTTTGATTTTCACATGAATTTAACACCGACCGACAAAAAGTTTGATTTCTTTCAATTTTTTTTTTCTGAATTTCACTAAAAAACAAGGCAATTGTGTAATTTTTTTTTTCTCTTTATTTCACTCAAAAAAAAAGGCAATTGTTTGATTTTCACATGAATTTAACACCGACCGACAAAAAGTTTGATTTCTTTCAATATTTTTTTTTCTGAATTTCACTCAAAAACAAGGCAATTGTTTGATTTTTTTTTTCTCTTAATTTCACTCCAAAACAAGGCAATTGTGTGATTTTCACATGAATTTAACACCGACCGACAAAAATTTTGATTTCTTTAAATTTTTTTTTTCTGAATTTCACTGAAAAACAAGGCAATTGTCTGATTTTTTTTTTCTGAATTTCACTCAAAATCAAGGCAATTGTTTGATTTTTTTTTTCTCTTAATTTCACTCAAAAACAAGGCAATTGTTTGTTTTTTTTTTTTCTCTTAATTTCACTCAAAAACAAGGCAATTGTTTGATTTTCACATGAATTTAACACCGACCGACAAAAAGTTTGATTTCTTTCAATATTTTTTTTTTCTGAATTTCACTCAAAATCAAGGCAATTGTGTGATTTTTTTTCTCTTAATTTCACTCAAAAACAAGGCAATTGTTTGATTTTCACATGAATTTAACACCGACCGACAAAAAGTTCGATTTCTTTCAATATTTTTTTTTTCTGAATTTCACTCAAAAACAAGGCAATTGTTTGATTTTTTTTTTTCTCTTAATTTCACTTAAAAACAAAGCAATTGTTTGATTTTCACATGAATTTAACACCGACCGACAAAAAGTTTGATTTCTTTCATTTTTTTTTTCTGAATTTCACTCAAAAACAAGGCAATTGTTTGATTTTTTTTTCTCTTAATTTCACTCAAAAACAAGGCAATTGTTTGATTTTTTTTTTCTCTTAATTTCACTCCAAAACAAGGCAATTGTTTGATTTTCACATGAATTTAACACCGACCGACAAAAAGTTTGTTGTCTTTCAATATTTTTTTTTCTGAATTTCACTCAAAAACAAGGCAATTGTTCGATTTTTTTTTCTCTTAATTTCACTCCAAAACAAGGCAATTGTTTGATTTTTACATGAATTTAACACCGACTGACAAAAAGTTTGATTTCTTTCAATTTTTTTTTTCTGAATTTCACTCAAAAACAAGGCAATTGTTCGATTTTTTTTTCTCTTAATTTCACTCCGAAACAAGGCAATTGTTTGATTTTCACATGAATTTAACACCGACCGACAAAAAGTTTGATTTCTTTCAATTTTTTTTTTTCTGAATTTCACTAAAAAACAAGGCAATTGTGTTATTTATTTTTTTTCTCTTTATTTCACTCAAAAAAAAAGGCAATTGTTTGATTTTCACATGAATTTAACACCGACCGACAAAAAGTTTGATTTCTTTCAAAATTTTTTTTTTTGAATTTCACTCAAAAACAAGGCAATTGTTTGATTTTTTTTTTCTCTTAATTTCACTCCAAAACAAGGCAATTGTTTGATTTTCACATGAATTTAACACCGACCGACAAAAAGTTTGTTTTCTTTCAATTTTTTTTTTCTGAATTTCACTCAAAAACAAGGCAATTGTGTGATTTTCACATGAATTTAACACCGACCGACAAAAATTTTGATTTCTTTAAATTTTTTTTTTCTGAATTTCACTGAAAAACAAGGCAATTGTCTGATTTTTTTTTCTCTTAATTTCACTCAAAAACAAGGCAATTGTTTGATTTTCACATGAATTTAACACCGACCGACAAAAAGTTTGATTTCTTTCAATTTTTTTTTTCTGAATTTCACTCAAAAACAAGGCAATTGTTTGATTTTTTTTTTCTCTTAATTTCACTCAAAAACAAGGCAATTGTTTGTTTTTTTTTTTCTCTTAATTTCACTCCAAAACAAGGCAATTGTTTGATTTTCACATGAATTTAACACCGACCGACAAAAAGTTTGATTTCTTTCATTTTTTTTTTTCTGAATTTCACTCAAAAACAAGGCAATTGTTTGATTTTTTTTCTCTTAATTTCACACAAAAACAAGGCAATTGTTTGATTTTCACATGAATTTAACACCTACCGACAAAAAGTTTGATTTCTTTCAATATTTTTTTTTTCTGAATTTCACTCAAAATCAAGGCAATTGTTTGATTTTTTTTTTCTCTTAATTTCACTCAAAAACAAGGCAATTGTTTGTTTTTTTTTTTCTCTTAATTTCACTCAAAAACAAGGCAATTGTTTGATTTTCACATGAATTTAACACCGACCGACAAAAAGTTTGATTTCTTTCAATTTTTTTTTTCTGAATTTCACTCAAAAACAAGGCAATTAAGGATATTGGCTATAGTCTAAATTATAACAAGTTGGCAATGATCACTAACCCTCTCAGGCAATTATTTATATTCTGCTCCGTTGACATTTCAGGTTTGGATACATACTGGATGTATGATGCTGCCGCTCAAAAGCTGTTATGTTTGCCCGCCCGCCGCTGATTCCTTTCGTTTATTTTAACATGGTAAGTGTCAAAAGCAAATTTTATATATAGTATAATATATTCATAGTCTTCTTTGGCCAAACAAAAATCCATTTACCAGTGGAACAATCGATTTTATTTGTTCCATAATAGAAATAGGGGACCACCGTGTCTGTCTGTCTGTCTGACCTTTGAAGGGCAGCCATGTTTGGAACTGTAATGTGTAGCCGAAGTGAAATTTTCACAAAAGTCTCACCAAGTGTCTGAAACGAAAATTAGCGATAAATTACCTACGTTAATAGATTGCTAATACATTTTCAAACGCAGATTGGTGGGTTGCTGAAACCTTCAAAAACTGACTGTTTGTCAACACTGTTATCAAGTTAATTAACATTAACTAGCTAATAAATTGCCACATGTCCATGTTATATTATTAATCAAATTCATATTATTGAGAACAACTAATTATCAAGTTATGTATAAGTGTTTCATAATATTTTGATATATGACTGTGTGTGTGTTTAATCTGTAAACTCCATAGAAATGGTAAACATTCTACATTTACATAATATTAACTTTTTCATAAATTACACTGCCATCAGGTTGGAACTAAATTAACAGTAACAATTTTGTAAATTGCATAAGGATCGCATTGAAATATTTGATTGTTGAAAGGCTATTTGTTTTTCAATAATTATAATATGCACTGATCAATACACTATACAATAATATATAACTTGATCCATCCTCCGTTCTTGTATTTATTCGCTTACAAATTATTTATTATAACCGTCATCTCGATACTCGAAACGTTCGAAACGTAGCTCGTCGTGTGTGGCTCGTAAATGTAAACAAGAAGCGTGTGCGATATCATTATTAATGCATAGTTATACGTAACCATAACAATAGTTAAAAATTACCTACACGGCGGTGGAAGTGACAATTACAATTTGAATCACCGCGACATGTAAATTTCTAGCACATCAGAGATCAGCGTTGAAATGGTCAATCGGCGTTAGTAAGCAGCGGCTAAATTGTACAAGTGAAATTAATAGGTATGGCATATATAACAGGCAACTGTTTAATTTTCACATTAATTAAAAACCAACGGACAAAATATTTTTTTTTTCCATAATTACACTGAAAAACAGGCAATTGTTTGATTTTCACATGAATTTAACACCGACCGACAAAAAATTTGATTTCTTTCGATATTATTTTTTTCTGAATTTCACTCAAAAACAAGGCAATTGTTTGATTTTTTTTTTCTCTTAATTTCACTCAAAAACAAGGCAATTGTTTGATTTTCACATGAATTTAACACCGACCGACAAAAAGTTTGATTTCTTTCATTTTTTTTTTTCTAAATTTCATTCAATAACCAGGCAATTGTTTGATTTTTTTTTCTCTTAATTTCACTCAAAAACAAGGCAATTGTTTGATTTTCACATGAATTTAACACCGACCGACAAAAAGTTTGATTTCTTTAATTTTTTTTTTTTCCGAATTTCACTCAAAAACAAGGCAATTAAGGATATTGGCTATAGTCTTAATTATAACAAGTTGGCAATGATCACTAACCCTCTCAGGCAATTATTTATATTCTGCCCCGTTGACATTTCAGGTTTGGATACATACTGGATGTATGATGCTGCCGCTCAAAAGCTGTTATGTTTGCCCGCCCGCCGCTGATTGCTTTCGTCTATTTTAACATGGTAAGTGTCAAAAGCATATTTAATATATAGTATAATATATTCATAGTCTTCTTTGGCCAAACAAAAATCCATTTACCAGTGGAACAATCGATTTTATTTGTTCCATAATAGAAATAGGGGACCACCGTGTCTGTCTGTCTGTCTGACCTTTGAAGGGCAGCCATGTTTGGAACTGTAATGTGTAGCCGTAAATTTTCACAAAAGTCTCACCAAGTGTCTGAAACGAAAATAAGCGATAAATTACCTACGTTAATAGATTGCTAATACATTTCAAACGCAGATTGGTGGGTTGCTGAAACCTTTAAAAAACTGACTGTTTGTCAACACTGTTATCAAGTTAATTAACATTAACTAGCTAATAAATTGCCACATGTCCATGTGATATTATTTATCAAATTCATATTATTGAGAACAACTAAATATTAAGTTATGTATAAGTGTTACATAATATTTTGATGTATGACTGTGTGTGTGTTTAATCTGTTAACTCCATAGAAATGGTAAACATTCTACATTTACATAATATTAACTTTTTCATAAATTACACTGCCATCAGGGTGGAACTAAATTAACAGTTACAATTTTGTAAATTGCATAAGGATCGCATTGAAATATTTGATTGTTGAGAGGCTATTTGTTTTTCAATAATTATAATATGCACTGATCAATACACTATACAATAATATATAACTTGATCCATCCTCCGCTCTTGTATTTATTCGCTTACAAATTATTTATTATAACCGTCATCTCGATATTCGAAACGTTCGAAACGTAGCTCGTCGTGTGTGGCCCGTAAATGTTAACAAGAAGCGTGTGCGATATCATTATTAATGCATAGTTATACGTACAAAAACAAGGCAATTGTTTGATTTTTTTTTCTCTTAATTTCACTCAAAAACAAGGCAATTGTTTGATTTTCACATGAATTTAACACCGACCGACAAAAAGCTTGTTTTCTTTCAATATTTTTTTTTCTGAATTTCACTCAAAAACAAGGCAATTGTTTGATTTTTTTTTTCTCTTAATTTCACTCAAAAACAAGGCAATTGTTTGATTTTCACATGAATTTAACACCGACCGACAAAAAGTTTGATTTCTTTAATTTTTTTTTTGCTGAATTTCACTCAAAAACAAGGCAATTGTGTGATTTTTTTTTCTCTTAATTTCACTCAAAAACAAGGCAATTGTTTGATTTTCACATGAATTTAACACCGACCGACAAAAAGTTTGATTTCTTTCAATATTTTTTTTTTCTGAATTTCACTCAAAATCAAGGAAATTGTTTGATTTTTTTTTTCTCTTAATTTCACTCAAAAACAAGGCAATTGTTTGATTTTCACATGAATTTAACACCGACCGACAATAAGGTTGATTTCTTTCAATATTTTTTTTTTCTGTATTTCACTCAAAAACAAGGCAATTAAGGATATTGGCTATAGTCTAAATTATAACAAGTTGGCAATGATCACTAACCATCTCACGCAATTATTTATATTCTGCTCCGTTGACATTTCAGGTTTGGATAGATACTGGATGTATGATGCTGCCGATCAAAAGCTGTTATGTTTGCCCGCCCGCCGCTGATTGCTTTCGTCTATTTTAACATGGTAAGTGTCAAAAGCAAATTTTATATATAGTATAATATATTCATAGTCTTCTTTGGCCAAACAAAAATCCATTTACCAGTGGAACAATCGATTTTATTTGTTCCATAATAGAAATAGGGGACCACCGTGTCTGTCTGTCTGACCTTTGAAGGGCAGCCATGTTTGGAACTGTAATGTGTAGCCGAAGTGAAATTTTCACAAAAGTCTCACCAAGTGTCTGAAACGAAAATTAGCGATAAATTACCTACGTTAATAGATTGCTAATACATTTTCAAACGCAGATTGGTGGGTTGCTGAAACCTTCAAAAACTGACTGTTTGTCAACACTGTTATCAAGTTAATTAACATTAACTAGCTAATAAATTGCCACATGTCCATGTGATATTATTAATCAAATTCATATTATTGAGAACAACTAATTATCAAGTTATGTATAAGTGTTACATAATATTTTGATATATGACTGTGTGTGTGTTTAATCTGTAAACTCCATAGAAATGGTAAACATTCTACATTTACATAATATTAACTTTTTCATAAATTACACTGCCATCAGGGTGGAACTAAATGAACAGTAACAATTTTGTAAATTGCATAAGGATCGCATTGAAATATTTGATTGTTGAAAGGCTATTTGTTTTTCAATAATTATAATATGCACTGATCAATACACTATACAATAATATATAACTTGATCCATCCTCCGCTCTTGTATTTATTCGCTTACAAATTATTTATTATAACCGTCATCTCGATATTCGAAACGTTCGAAACGTAGCTCGTCGTGTGTGGCCCGTAAATGTAAACAAGAAGCGTGTGCGATATCATTATTAATGCATAGTTATACGTAACCATAACAATAGTTAAAAATTACCTCCATGGCGGTGGAAGTGACAATTACAATTTGAATCACCGCGACATGTAAATTTGTAGCACATCAGAGATCAGCGTTGAAATGGTCAATCGGCGTTAGTAAGCAACGGCTAAATTGTACAAGTGAAATTAATAGGTATGCCATATATAACAGGCAACTGTTTAATTTTCACATTAATTAAAAACCAACGGACAATATTTTTTTTTCCATAATTACACTGAAAAACAGGCAATTGTTTGATTTTCAAATGAATTTAACACCGACCGACAAAAAGTTTGATTTCTTTCAATTTTTTTTTCTGAATTTCACTCAAAAACAAGGCAATTGTTTGATTTTTTTTTCTCTTAATTTCACTCAAAAACAAGGCAATTGTTTGATTTTCACATGAATTTAACACCGACCGACAAAAAGTTTGATTTATTTCATTTTTTTTTTCCAAATTTCACTCAATAACCAGGCAATTGTTTGATTTTTTTTCTCTTAATTTCACTCAAAAACAAGGCAATTGTTTGATTTTCACATGAATTTAACACCGACCGACAAAAAGTTTGATTTCTTTCAATATTTTTTTTTTCTGAATTTCACTCAAAAACAAGGCAATTGTTTTTTTTTTTTTCTCTTAATTTCACTCAATAACAAGACAATTGTTTGATTTTCACATGAATTTAACACCGACCGACAAAAAGTTTGATTTCTTTAAATTTTTTTTTCTAAATTTCACTCAATAACCAGGCAATTGTTTGATTTTTTTTTTCTCTTAATTTCACTCAAAAACAAGGCAATTGTTTGATTTTCACATGAATTTAACACCGACCGACAAAAAGTTTGATTTCTTTCATTTTTTTTTTTTCTAAATTTCACTCAATAACCAGGCAATTGTTTGATTTTTTTTTTCTCTTAATTTACTCAAAAACAAGGCAATTGTTTGATTTTCACATGAATTTAACACCGACCGACAAAAAGTTTGATTTCGTTCAATTTTTTTTTTCTGAATTTCACGCAAAAACAAGGCAATTGTTTGATTTTTTTTTCTCTTAATTTCACTCAAAAACAAGGCAATTGTTTGATTTTCACATGAATTTAACACCGACCGACAAAAAGTTTGTTTTCTTTCAATATTTTTTTTTTCTGAATTTCACTCAAAAACAAGGCAGTTGTTTGATTTTTTTTTTCTCTTAATTTCACTCAAAAACAAGGCAATTGTTTGATTTTCACATGAATTTAACACCGACCGACAAAAAGTTTGATTTCTTTCAATATTTTTTTTTTCTGAATTTCTGATATGTATTGAAGTAAGTAAAACACCGCTTAGTTTGCTTGCTAGTTTATTACTGGCCGTCGCTCCCCGCGCGCCAGGTAGATGGTACAAACATGTGGGTAAACATAAATATACCTCATTCCTCCACACTTAAATATTGGAACCTGGAGACCAAAACAACACTTTGTAAATTATACAATTATAAAAATTACCAACGCAAGAACCCTATCTGATAATATAATATATTTATACACGTTATATTGCTTACATAAACCTTTTGTAATCAACTTTCTTCCTGCTTTGTCTGACTGCGCGAGAGGGAGCTGGTGATGCATCGGCGCGAGTCGCAGTGCCACTCGGCGTAAGCGTGCCCTCGGAGGGCGCTTCGACGTCACGGGCGACAGGTGAACACAGAGCTACAAGAGGCGCGGCCGCGCGTAATCCGTCGCCACCACCACCATCATCACTCTCAGCGGTCCCTCGCACGCACTCTGCATTTTCACCTCGTGCTTCATTAGTTTCTGGCTCCCGTGACTCATCAACAATCACCTGGTTGCTGACGGCTGTTAGTGGAATTAGGCTTTGAGAAGATGTGACCTCTGCACTCTTAGCGGGTGGAGGGGAACGAAACTGATGAGACACAGTACTAGTAGAATCATTATCACTACCATGACATGATTTATCAATAATTTGATTGTGTTGACCTGTATATTTAATAATCTGATCAACATGTCTTATACAATTAACGTCTAAGTCGCTTATAATTATTTTGTACATTTTATTTCCTATCTTCTCCAATATTGTGCCGAATTTCCAGATTTCTTTCCGTGCACTGTACCATCGAGTCCAAACTGTATCACCTACTTCGAAATGTCTTCTTCCCGGAACTGATGACAAGTCAACCGTTTTTTCTTGTGTAGGTAATATAACATCCAGACGGGAACGCAGATGTCTCCCGAACATTAACTTAGCCGGAGTTTCACCCGTGGTAATAATGCACGGCATTTCTATAACTAAACAGATAGCCTAATAGCTTTTCATGGATTTCGTACAACGGCATGTTATCTTTTACAATACATTTCAACATCTTTTTACATGTCCTGACCGCGTTTTCTGCCTGGCCATTACTAGGTGGGTGATAAACAGGTGACGTCATGTATTGGATGCCATTAGCGGCGCAAAATAATTTAAATTCTGTAGAATTAATTTTTACATCATTATCCGATACCATGGTTTCCGGAATTCCGAACGTAGAAAAAATTCCCTTCAATTTCCCTATTAAGGCGCTAGTTGAAGTTCCGTTATGCATGTATATGCACTCCACTTTGAAAACTATCGCGAGTTTTATCCATATTAACTTATTATTAAACGGCTAGGACCCGCGTTATATTTACCGGAAAGATTCCGACCAGTTTCGGACTGTTTTGAAGTCCTTCGTCTGGGAGTTACGATTGCGCGAAGCGACGAGCACGGGCCTCAGCGCGTAACTGACGTTGCGATGGCGCTGTCTGCTCCGGCTCAGCCGCATTTGTCAAGTCACCGTCAGAACTGTCACTTGTCTCACTGTCATTGTCACTGTTATTGATAAAATAGGGCTGATGACACACTACACTAACTGTATCAGTCTCACGATCTAGGCGCACAATATTAGAGTCACAGATGTTCAGAACAGTTTTCCATGCCGGCGGTATGTTCCACCCACAATCCCGGTTGAAGTTGGGATGACGACATATTTCGATAGCTTCTCGCACCTTACGCGGGACGAAGAACTTTTCCCGCGCAAGAACGGACGCTTTATCGAAACGCACAAAATGACAGGAACCCGGGATGTGAGCGTGTTCTGCAACTGCCGATCTTACAGTGTCCATGTTTTTCACACTCCTTATATGTTCAGTGAGCCTAGTTGCAATATTCCGTTGCGTCTCGCCAATGTACGACTTACCACAGTCACAAGGAATCCTATACACTCCCGGGCCGCTAAAGGGTTCTCTGTCCTTTGGTGAGCGAAGGAACTGTCGTAGCTGTCCAGGTGGTCGGAATATCGTTCTCATGTCATACTTTCGCTTCAGATAATGACCAATTTTGTCGGTCACCCCTTTGACAAAAGGAAGATATATGGGAGAACGCTGCGCTGTGAGAGCAGCGTTCTCCCATATACAAAAGGGTCGGCTATAATCCAACTGCTCGAGTTACTGCTAAAGTGCAAAAATTATTGCAGCAATTTTCAAACGAGGACTTAATGGCACGCGTTCGTCCGAAAAATCCTGTCTCACCAAAGATCTACGGTCTGTCTAAGATTCATAAGCCAGAATGGCCATTGCGACCAATCGTAAGCCAAATTAATGCACCCACATACCTGATGTCCAGGCATTTGGCATCTGTTTTGCAGCCTTTGGTTGGTAAAACGAGCAGCCATGTGAGAGACTCGAGGCATTTCGTCCATCTTATTAAGGAGGTATGTATACAACCGGACGAGATAATGGTTAGCTTTGACGTCACTTCGTTGTTCACTAATGTACCAGTAGAGGATACTATGAGCATTATCACTGATTTAATACATGACTCTGATTTACCTACTGAGTACATCCAATGGACCGAGTACTGTCTCAAGAGCGGCTATTTTGCTTGGCGTGGTGAGTACTACTTGCAGTTGGATGGTGTGGCCATGGGTTCACCGTTGGCTCCTGTGGTGGCTAACATATTCATGGAGCATTTTGAAGCTCGTGCACTGTTGGACGCTCCCGCAAAGCCACGGCACTGGTGGAGATATGTGGATGACGTGTTTTCCATCATAACAATTGACGAGTTAAACATCTTCGCTCAGTACATAAACACACTCCATGCAAAAATCAAATTTACGGTTGAAGAAGAAAAGGACGGTAGTCTGCCTTTTTTGGACGTCCGGGTTATAAGAAAGCCAGATGGTTTGTTGGCCCACACGGTATACAGGAAGCCAACACACACGGAACGATACTTGCAGGCAGAGTCGCACCATCATCCATCACACCTGGCATCTGTGTCAAAAGCCTTATCGTAAGCCAAATTAATGCACCCACATACCTGATGTCCAGGCATTTGGCATCTGTTTTGCAGCCTTTGGTTGGTAAAACGAGCAGCCATGTGAGAGACCCATCACACCTGGCATCTGTGTCAAAAGCCTTAATTAACAGAGCTCTACACATATGTGATCCTCAACACGTCAACGCTGAGTTGGAGCATGTAAAACACGTCCTAGAAAGCAATGGCTTTAACTGGGGTCAATGCAGTCGGTGGGCAAGCACAAGCAAACGTAAGCGTCCTCTCACAGCGCAGCGTTCTCCCATATATCTTCCTTTTGTCAAAGGGGTGACCGACAAAATTGGACATTATCTGAAGCGAAAGTATGACATGAGAACGATATTCCGACCGCCTGGACAGCTACGACAGTTCCTTCGCTCACCAAAGGACAGAGAACCCTTTAGCGGCCCGGGAGTGTATAGGATTCCATGTGACTGTGGTAAGTCGTACATTGGCGAGACGCAACGGAATATTGCAACTAGGCTCACTGAACATATAAGGAGTGTGAAAAACATGGACACTGTAAGATCGGCAGTTGCAGAACACGCTCACATACCGGGTTCCTGTCATTTTGTGCGTTTCGATAAAGCGTCCGTTCTTGCGCGGGAAAAGTTCTTCGTCCCGCGTAAGGTGCGAGAAGCTATCGAAATATGTCGTCATCCCAACTTCAACCGGGATTGTGGGTGGAACATACCGCCGGCATGGAAAACTGTTCTGAACATCTGTGACTCTAATATTGTGCGCCTAGATCGTGAGACTGATACAGTTAGTGTAGTGTGTCATCAGCCCTATTTTATCAATAACAGTGACAATGACAGTGAGACAAGTGACAGTTCTGACGGTGACTTGACAAATGCGGCTGAGCCGGAGCAGACAGCGCCATCGCAACGTCAGTTACGCGCTGAGGCCCGTGCTCGTCGCTTCGCGCAATCGTAACTCCCAGACGAAGGACTTCAAAACAGTCCGAAACTGGTCGGAATCTTTCCGGTAAATATAACGCGGGTCCTAGCCGTTTAATAATAAGTTTATATGCACTCCAACCACTTACTATACGCATCGACCACCACTAAGTATACCCTTTGCCCTAGGGACATGTAGTCGATGTGCACGCGCTGCCAGGGCCGCGCGGCGGCGGGCCAGGGCGCGGGCGGGTCACGTGGAGGCGCGGCGCGTAAACTGACACACGTTTCGCAAGAACCTATCCACCGCTCAATTTGTTCATCGATTGACGGCCACCATATCCTGCTTCGTGCATTACTTTTGGTTTTTATTATACCTAAATGAGAGTGGTGCAGTTCTTGTAGCATTTTCTCTCTAAGCACCGATGGTACAACTATTCGATGTCCCCTAAATATGCATCCATTTTCAAACTGTAAATCGGTTTTGCAATTAAAATATGGTATAATAGATTTACATTTTATTTTACGTGGCCAACCTTTTCGCATATACCTAAGAACTGTCTGTAACGTTTTATCGAGTTCTGTCGCTTGTACAATTTCACAATTAGTCATTGCAGGGGAAGCTACGTGAAGGAACTTAAGTGCGTAGTAGGTATCCACATCAGTATTGTCGGCAGGTATCTTATTGCAGTCTAAAGGCGCGCGCGAGAAATAATCCGGAACCAGATTGCTTTCGCTGGGTACGTACTGTACTGTGTAATTGTACGCTGATAATATAATAGCATACCTTTGCAGACGAAGTGCTGTCGTTACCGGTATACCAGTTTTGTTGTTGAAAATCGATACCAAAGGTCTGTGGTCAGTTTTTAATATAAAAGGATTTTCACGGCCATACAAATACTGGTGAAAATGTTTCACCCCAAAAATTATCGCGGTTGCCTCTTTCTGTATTTGACTGTAATTTCGTTCACTTTCGGTGAGAGAACGGGATGCGAACGCTAAAGGTCGCTCGATACCGTTATCGTCCCGCTGCGAGAGTACCGCACCGAGACCGGCCGGTCCTGCGTCGACAGCGAGTATCAGCTGCGCGCTGGGCTCAAAGTGCGCCAGCACACGTTCAGACGCCAGCTCCTGTCGCACGGCCGCCATGCTCCGCCGCTGTCGGTCGCCCCACTCCCAAACAGCGTCCTTACGTAATAGCTCATGAAGCGGACTTAGCAAAGATGACGCGTTTGGAATAAAATTTCTGTAATAGTTTAATACCCCTAAAAATCGTTTTACTTCAGTGACGTTAGTTGGCTCTGGTGCTTTCATAATAGCGTTTATTTTGTGCGCACAAGTTTGCAATCCTGTTTTACTGATAACGTAGCCTAAATATGTAACATTTTCTTGAAAGAATTCGCATTTTTCTCTTTGTAAACGCAAACCAGCATCACTCAGCCTACGTAGCACTTCCTCTAGCCTTTTTAGATGACTAATTCTATCTGGACCAGTTATACATATGTCATCTAACCAGATACTGATTCCTTCAATCCCTGAGAGCAATGTCTCCATAGATTTTTGGAAAATTGCGGGTGCACTGGCCAAACCGTACATTAATCTCGTATTTTTATACAAGCCCCTATGTGTTGAAAATGTAGTGAGTTCTTGTGATGACTCATCTAAAACAAATTGATTATATGCATTTTTTAAATCGATTTTTGTATACCGTTCCCCCCCTCCAATGTTAGCAAATACCTCTTCAATTCTAGGCAGGGGGTATTTTTCGATTATTAGATCTTTATTTAGTGTAACGGAGTAATCACCAGCTATCCTAACTTGCCCATTGTCTTTTGACACGGGTACTATAGGGGTGGCGTATTTTGAGTAATTAATGGGCACTAAAATACCTAAGCTGACTAGTCTATTTAACTCTTGTTCGACTTTATCTCTTAAGGCAAAGGGAACAGTCCGTGGTTTAAAAAATTTTGGAATTGAGTTGTCTTTTAATTGTAGGTTAACTTTAAATTTATTAAAAACACCCAATTCATCACGCCACAAAACCTCATACCTTTGCAACAGGTCATGCAAATCCGTGTCACTACTTAAGGAATTAACATCAGTCGTTACAAATAAGTTAAAAGCTGACATGAAATCTCTGCCTAGCAATGGTGGCCCTCCATTTTTTTCCACAAATACTCTTATGAGGTTCAATTTCTGATTAAAATTTGCTTCGATATTAATATATCCCAAGGGAGAGATTTTATGTCCATTATATAAACACATGGTTACATCGCTGCTTTTTAATTGATAAGTACCAAATTTTTCCTTATATAATTTCTCTGAAATTACACAACTACCGGAGCCTGAATCAAGCTCCATTGACATATTCTGATTTCCTAATTTCAATTCAATATGAATTGGCTTATTATTTTCAGTCACATACCTTAAATTAAAATTTTGACATTCCTGACAAGATGTGTCCAAGGTCTGGTCAGCTTGGCCTTCCTTTTGGGTGACGACGTGATATACACACTTTTTTGTTTTAACATAATCACACACTTTCTTTAAGTGACCTTTCACCCCACACTTCTGGCACTTATATCCCTTGTAACGGCACATATTAGTTTGATGATTTTTCATCCCACAAACGGTGCAACATGAAGAGTATGTAGTACCCGCGCCGCCGCTGCTACCGCCTATGCATCGACGAGTATCTTCACTGCGGCCAGGTTGACCTTGAAATTTCGCCTGATATACCGGCTCCTCTTTGACGATTTCTCTGGTAGACAATATTACCTTCGCTTGCCGGGCACAAGCCGCCTGTTCTGCCAATTCTATAGCCCGTGTAAGTGTCAGTGTGGATGAGTTCTGCTCGAACAATTTGTCGCGTTCAGGGCCTGAACCCAGACCAAGGACAAAACGATCCCTCAGATTCGTTTCCAGAGCGGTGCCGAAGTCACAATAGCTTGCCAAACCTCTTAGTCGCGCCGCCCAGTCCCCCAATGATTCGCCTGGATTCCTATTCACTCCATAAAAATTCGCCTTGTCCACAAATGAGCACTGCTTTGGCTTGAAGTGGTTGTCGAGTAATAAAACCAGCTCTGAAAAACTTAGCGAATCCAATTCAGCCGGGTATGCTAAGTTTCGAACCAAGCGGTATGTTTCATCAGTAAGATGTGTAAGAAGAACTCCACTTTTATTCACTTCACTCACACTGTTAATCTTTACAAATTGCGATAATCTGCTTTTGAATATCGACCATTCACTAATTTTATGGTCGAAAACTGGTAAATTTCCGTGATAAGCCATTTTAACTTGAATAATGTAGGTAGGTAATCCCATCCTCGTCGCCACTGATATGTATTGAAGTAAGTAAAACACCGCTTAGTTTGCTTGCTAGTTTATTACTGGCCGTCGCTCCCCGCGCGCCAGGTAGATGGTACAAACATGTGGGTAAACATAAATATACCTCAATTTCACTCAAAAACACGGCAATTAAGGATATTGGCTATAGCCTAAATTATAACAAGTTGGCAATGATCACTAACCCTCTCAGGCAATTATTTATATTCTGCTCCGTTGACATTTCAGGTTTGGATACATACTGGATGTATGATGCTGCCGCTCAAAAGCTGTTATGTTTGCCCGCCCGCCGCTGATTGCTTTCGTCTATTTTAACATGGTAAGTGTCAAAAGCAAATTTTATATATAGTATAATATATTCATAGTCGTCTTTGGCCAAACAAAAATCCATTTACCAGTGGAACAATCGATTTTATTTGTTCCATAATAGTAATAGGGGACCACCGTGTCTGTCTGTCTGTCTGACCTTTGAAGGGCAGCCATGTTTGGAACTGTAATGTGTAGCCGAAGTGAAATTTTCACAAAAGTCTCACCAAGTGTCTGAAACGAAAATTAGCGATAAATTACCTACGTTAATAGATTGCTAATACATTTTCAAACGCAGATTGGTGGGTTGCTGAAACCTTCAAAAACTGACTGTTTGTCAACACTGTTACCAAGTTAATTAACATTAACTAGCTAATAAATTGCCACATGTCCATGTGATATTATTTATCAAATTCATATTATTGAGAACAACTAATTATTAAGTTATGTATAAGTGTTACATAATATTTTGATGTATGACTGTGTGTGTGTTTAATCTGTAAACTCCATAGAAATGGTAAACATTCTACATTTACATAATATTAACTTTTTCATAAATTACACTGCCATCAGGGTGGAACTAAATTAACAGTTACAATTTTGTAAATTGCATAAGGATCGCATTGAAATATTTGATTGTTGAGAGGCTATTTGTTTTTCAATAATTATAATATGCAGCTGATCAATACACTATACAATAATATATAACTTGATCCATCCTCCGCTCTTGTATTTATTCGCTTACAAATTATTTATTATAACCGTCATCTCGATATTCGAAACGTTCGAAACGTAGCTCGTCGTGTGTGGCCCGTAAATGTAAACAAGAAACGTGTGCGATATCATTATTAATGCATAGTTATACGTACAAAAACAAGACAATTGTTTGATTTTTTTTTTCTCTTAATTTCACTCAAAAAAAGGCAATTGTTTGATTTTCACATGAATTTAACACCGACCGACAAAAAGTTTGTTTTCTTTCAATATTTTTTTTTTCTGAATTTCACTCAAAAACAAGGCAATTGTTCGATTTTTTTTTCTCTTAATTTCACTCCAAAACAAGGCAATTGTTTGATTTTCACATGAATTTAACACCGACCGACAAAAAGTTTGATTTCTTTCAATTTTTTTTTCTGAATTTCACTCAAAAACAAGGCAATTGTGTGATTTTTTTTTTCTCTTAATTTCACTCAAAAACAAGGCAATTGTTTGATTTTCACATGAATTTAACACCGACCGACAAAAAGTTTGATTTCTTTCAATATTTATTTTTTCTGAATTTCACTCAAAAACAAGGCAATTGTTTGATTTTTTTTCTCTTAATTTCACTCAAAAACAAGGCAATTGTTTGATTTTCACATGAATTTAACACCGACCGACAAAAAGTTTGATTTCTTTCATTTTTTTTTCTGAATTTCACTCAAAAACAAGGCAATTGTTTGATTTTTTTTTCTCTTAATTTCACTCAAAAACAAGGCAATTGTTTGATTTTCACATGAATTTAACACCGACCGACAAAAAGTTTGATTTCTTTCAATATTTTTTTTTTCTGAATTTCACTCAAAATCAAGGCAATTGTTTGATTTTTTTTTTCTCTTAATTTCACTCAAAAACAAGGCAATTGTTTGATTTTTTTTTTCTCTTAATTTCACTCAAAAACAAGGCAATTGTTTGATTTTCACATGAATTTAACACCGACCGACAAAAAGTTTGATTTCTTTCAATTTTTTTTTTTTTCTGAATTTCACTCAAAAACAAGGCAATTAAGGATATTGGCTATAGTCTTAATTATAACAAGTTGGCAATGATCACTAACCCTCTCAGGCAATTATTTATATTCTGCTCCGTTGACATTTCAGGTTTGGATACATACTGGATGTATGATGCTGCCGCTCAAAAGCTGTTATGTTTGCCCGCCCGCCGCTGATTGCTTTCGTCTATTTTAACATGGTAAGTGTCAAAAGCAAATTTTATATATAGTATAATATATTCATAGTCTTCTTTGGCCAAACAAAAATCCATTTACCAGTGGAACAATCGATTTTATTTGTTCCATAATAGTAATAGGGGACCGCCGTGTCTGTCTGTCTGTCTGACCTTTGAAGGGCAGCCATGTTTGGAACTGTAATGTGTAGCCGAAGTGAAATTTGCACAAAAGTCTCACCAAGTGTCTGAAACGAAAATTAGCGATAAATTACCTACGTTAATAGATTGCTAATACATTTTCAAACGCAGATTGGTGGGTTGCTGAAACCTTCAAAAACTGACTGTTTGTCAACACTGTTACCAAGTTAATTAACATTAACTAGCTAATAAATTGCCACATGTCCATGTGATATTATTTATCAAATTCATATTATTGAGAACAACTAATTATTAAGTTATGTATAAGTGTTACATAATATTTTGATATATGACTGTGTGTGTGTTTAATCTGTAAACTCCATAGAAATGGTAAACATTCTACATTTACATAATATTAACTTTTTCATAAATTACACTGCCATCAGGGTGGAACTAAATTAACAGTTACAATTTTGTAAATTGCATAAGGATCGCATTGAAATATTTGATTGTTGAGAGGCTATTTGTTTTTCAATAATTATAATATGCACTGATCAATACACTATACAATAATATATAACTTGATCCATCCTCCGCTCTTGTATTTATTCGCTTACAAATTATTTATTATAACCGTCATCTCGATATTCGAAACGTTCGAAACGTAGCTCGTCGTGTGTGGCCCGTAAATGTAAACAAGAAGCGTGTGCGATATCATTATTAATGCATAGTTATACGTACAAAAACAAGGCAATTGTTTGATTTTCACATGAATTTAACACCGACCGACAAAAAGTTTGATTTCTTTCAATTTTTTTTTTCTGAATTTCACTCAAAAACAAGGCAATTGTGTGATTTTTTTTTCTCTTAATTTCACTCAAAACCAAGGCAATTGTTTGATTTTCACATGAATTTAACACCGACCGACAAAAAGTTTGATTTCTTTCAATATTTTTTTTTCTGAATTTCACTCAAAAACAAGGCAATTGTTTGATTTTTTTTCTCTTAATTTCACTCAAAAACAAGGCAATTGTTTGATTTTTTTTTCTCTTAATTTCACTCAAAAACAAGGCAATTGTTTGATTTTCACATGAATTTAACACCGACCGACAAAAAGTTTGATTTCTTTCAATATTTTTTTTTTCTGAATTTCACTCAAAAACAAGGCAATTGTTTGATTTTTTTTCTCTTAATTTCACTCAAAAATAAGGCAATAGTTTGATTTTCACATGAATTTAACACCGACCGACAAAAAGTTTGATTTCTTTCATATTTTTTTTCTGAATTTCACTCAAAAATAAGGCAATTGTTTGAATTTTTTTTCTCTTAATTTCACTCAAAATCAAGGCAATTGTTTGATTTTCACATGAATTTAACACCGACCGACAAAAAGTTTGATTTCTTTCAATTTTTTTTTTCTGAATTTCACTCAAAAACAAGGCAATTGTTTGATTTTTTTTCTCTTAATTTCACTCAAAAACAAGGCAATTGTTTGATTTTCACATGAATTTAACACCGACCGACAAAAAGTTTGATTTCTTTCAATATTTTTTTTTTCTGAATTTCACTCAAAAACAAGGCAATTAAGGATATTGGCTATAGTCTAAATTATAACAAGTTGGCAATGATCACTAACCCTCTCAGGCAATTATTTATATTCTGCTCCGTTGACATTTCAGGTTTGGATACATACTGGATGTATGATGCTGCCGCTCAAAAGCTGTTATGTTTGCCCGCCCGCCGCTGATTGCTTTCGTCTATTTTAACATGGTAAGTGTCAAAAGCAAATTTTATATATAGTATAATATATTCATAGTCTTCTTTGGCCAAACAAAAATCCATTTACCAGTGGAACAATCGATTTTATTTGTTCCATAATAGTAATAGGGGACCACCGTGTCTGTCTGTCTGTCTGACCTTTGAAGGGCAGCCATGTTTGGAACTGTCATGTGTAGCCGAAGTGAAATTTTCACAAAAGTCTCACCAAGTGTCTGAAACGAAAATTAGCGATAAATTACCTACGTTAATAGATTGCTAATACATTTTCAAACGCAGATTGGTGGGTTGCTGAAACCTTCAAAAACTGACTGTTTGTCAACACTGTTACCAAGTTAATTAACATTAACTAGCTAATAAATTGCCACATGTCCATGTGATATTATTTATCAAATTCATATTATTGAGAACAACTAATTATTAAGTTATGTATAAGTGTTACATAATATTTTGATATATGACTGTGTGTGTGTTTAATCTGTAAACTCCATAGAAATGGTAAACATTCTACATTTACATAATATTAACTTTTTCATAAATTACACTGCCATCAGGGTGGAACTAAATTAACAGTTACAATTTTGTAAATTGCATAAGGATCGCATTGAAATATTTGATTGTTGAGAGGCTATTTGTTTTTCAATAATTATAATATGCACTGATCAATACACTATACAATAATATATAACTTGATCCATCCTCCGCTCTTGTATTTATTCGCTTACAAATTATTTATTATAACCGTCATCTCGATATTCGAAACGTTCGAAACGTAGCTCGTCGTGTGTGGCCCGTAAATGTAAACAAGAAGCGTGTGCGATATCATTATTAATGCATAGTTATACGTACAAAAACAAGGCAATTGTTTGATTTTTTTTTCTCTTAATTTCACTCAAAAACAAGGCAATTGTTTGATTTTCACATGAATTTAACACCGACCGACAAAAAGTTTGATTTCTTTAAAAATTTTTTTTTTTCTGAATTTCACTCAAAAACAAGGCAATTAAGGATATTGGCTATAGTCTTAATTATAACAAGTTGGCAATGATCACTAACCCTCTCAGGCAATTATTTATATTCTGCTCCGTTGACATTTCAGGTTTGGATACATACTGGATGTATGATGCTGCCGCTCAAAAGCTGTTATGTTTGCCCGCCCGCCGCTGATTGCTTTCGTCTATTTTAACATGGTAAGTGTCAAAAGCAAATTTTATATATAGTATAATATATTCATAGTCTTCTTTGGCCAAACAAAAATCTATTTACCAGTGGAACAATCGATTTTATTTGTTCCATAATAGTAATAGGGGACCACCGTGTCTGTCTGTCTGTCTGACCTTTGAAGGGCAGCCATGTTTGGAACTGTAATGTGTAGCCGAAGTGAAATTTTCACAAAAGTCTCACCAAGTGTCTGAAACGAAAATTAGCGATAAATTACCTACGTTAATAGATTGCTAATACATTTTCAAACGCAGATTGGTGGGTTGCTGAAACCTTCAAAAACTGACTGTTTGTCAACACCGTTATCAAGTTAATTAACATTAACTAGCTGATAAATTGCCACATGTCCATGTGATATTATTTATCAAATTGATATTATTGAGAACAACTAATTATCAAGTTATGTATAAGTGTTACATAATATTTTGATATATGACTGTGTGTGTGTTTAATCTGTAAACTCCATAGAAATGGTAAACATTCTACATTTACATAATATTAACTTTTTCATAAATTACACTGCCATCAGGGTGGAACTAAATTAACAGTTACAATTTTGTAAATTGCATAAGGATCGCATTGAAATATTTGATTGTTGAGAGGCTATTTGTTTTTCAATAATTATAATATGCACTGATCAATACACTATACAATAATATATAACTTGATCCATCCTCCGCTCTTGTATTTATTCGCTTACAAATTATTTATTATAACCGTCATCTCGATATTCGAAACGTTCGAAACGTAGCTCGTCGTGTGTGGCCCGTAAATGTAAACAAGAAGCGTGTGCGATATCATTATTAATGCATAGTTATACGTACAAAAACAAGGCAATTGTTTGATTTTTTTTTCTCTTAATTTCACTCAAAAACAAGGCAATTGTTTGATTTTCACATGAATTTAACACCGACCAACAAAAAGTTTGATTTCTTTAAAAATTTTTTTTTTTCTGAATTTCACTCAAAAACAAGGCAATTAAGGATATTGGCTATAGTCTAAATTATAACAAGTTGGCAATGATCACTAACCCTCTCAGGCAATTATTTATATTCTGCTCCGTTGACATTTCAGGTTTGGATACATACTGGATGTATGATGCTGCCGCTCAAAAGCTGTTATGTTTGCCCGCCCGCCGCTGATTGCTTTCGTCTATTTTAACATGGTAAGTGTCAAAAGCAAATTTTATATATAGTATAATATATTCATAGTCTTCTTTGGCCAAACAAAAATCCATTTACCAGTGGAACAATCGATTTTATTTGTTCCATAATAGTAATAGGGGACCACCGTGTCTGTTTGTCTGTCTGACCTTTGAAGGGCAGCCATGTTTGGAACTGTAATGTGTAGCCGAAGTGAAATTTTCACAAAAGTCTCACCAAGTGTCTGAAACGAAAATTAGCGATAAATTACCTACGTAAATAGATTGCTAATACATTTTCAAACGCAGATTGGTGGGTTGCTGAAACCTTCAAAAACTGACTGTTTGTCAACACTGTTACCAAGTTAATTAACATTAACTAGCTAATAAATTGCCACATGTCCATGTGATATTATTTATCAAATTCATATTATTGAGAACAACTAAATATTAAGTTATGTATAAGTGTTACATAATATTTTGATGTATGACTGTGTGTGTGTCTAATCTGTAAACTCCATAGAAATGGTAAACATTCTACATTTACATAATATTAACTTTTTCATAAATGACTCTGCCATCAGGGTGGAACTAAATTAACAGTTACAATTTTGTAAATTGCATAAGGATCGCATTGAAATATTTGATTGTTGAGAGGCTATTTGTTTTTCAATAATTATAATATGCACTGATCAATACACTATACAATAATATATAACTTGATCCATCCTCCGCTCTTGTATTTATTCGCTTACAAATTATTTATTATAACCGTCATCTCGATATTCGAAACGTTCGAAACGTAGCTCGTCGTGTGTGGCCCGTAAATGTAAACAAGAAGCGTGTGCGATATCATTATTAATGCATAGTTATACGTACAAAAACAAGGCAATTGTTTGATTTTTTTTTCTCTTAATTTCACTCAAAAACAAGGCAATTGTTTGATTTTCACATGAATTTAACACCGACCGACAAAAAGTTTGTTTTCTTTCAATATTTTTTTTTTTCTGAATTTCACTCAAAAACAAGGCAATTGTTCGATTTTTTTTTTCTCTGAATTTCACTCAAAAACAAGGCAATTGTGTGATTTTTTTTTTCTCTTAATTTCACTCAAAAACAAGGCAATTGTTTGATTTTCACATGAATTTAACACCGACCGACAAAAAGTTTGATTTCTTTCAATATTTTTTTTTTCTGAATTTCACTCAAAAACAAGTCAATTGTTTGATTTTTTTTCTCTTAATTTCACTCAAAAACAAGGCAATTGTTTGATTTTCACATGAATTTAACACCGACCGACAAAAAGTTTGATTTCTTTCATTTTTTTTTTCTGAATTACAATCAAAAACAAGGCAATTGTTTGATTTTTTTTTCTCTTAATTTCACTCAAAAACAAGGCAATTGTTTGATTTTCACATGAATTTAACACCGACCGACAAAAAGTTTGATTTCTTTCAATATTTTTTTTTCTGAATTTCACTCAAAATCAAGGCAATTGTTTGATTTTTTCTTCTCTTAATTTCACTCAAAAGCAAGGCAATTGTTTGATTTTTTTTTCTCTTAATTTCACTCAAAAACAAGGCAATTGTTTGATTTTCACATGAATTTAACACCGACCGACAAAAAGTTTGATTTCTTTCAATTTTTTTTTCTGAATTTCACTCAAAAACAAGGCAATTGTTTGATTTTTTTTCTCTTAATTTCACTCAAAAACAAGGCAATAGTTTGATTTTCACATGAATTTAACACCGACCGACAAAAAGTTTGATTTCTTTCATTTTTTTTTTCTGAATTTCACTCAAAAATAAGGCAATTGTTTGATTTTTTTTCTCTTAATTTCACTCAAAATCAAGGCAATTGTTTGATTTTCACATGAATTTAACACCGACCGACAAAAAGTTTGATTTCTTTCAATATTTTTTTTTCTGAATTTCACTCAAAATCAAGGCAATTGTTTGATTTTTTTTTCTCTTAATTTCACTCAAAAACAAGGCAATTGTTTGATTTTTTTTTTCTCTTAATTTCACTCAAAAACAAGGCAATTGTTTGATTTTCACAGGAAAACCGACCGACAAAAAGTTTGATTTCTTTCAATTTTTTTTTTTCTGAATTTCACTCAAAAACAAGGCAATTAAGGATATTGGCTATAGTCTAAATTATAACAAGTTGGCAATGATCACTAACCCTCTCAGGCAATTATTTATATTCTGCTCCGTTGACATTTCAGGTTTGGATACATACTGGATGTATGATGCTGCCGCTCAAAAGCTGTTATGTTTGCCCGCCCGCCGCTGATTGCTTTCGTCTATTTTAACATGGTAAGTGTCAAAAGCAAATTTTATATATAGTATAATATATTCATAGTCTTCTTTGGCCAAACAAAAATCCATTTACCAGTGGAACAATCGATTTTATTTGTTCCATAATAGTAATAGGGGACCACCGTGTCTGTCTGTCTGTCTGACCTTTGAAGGGCAGCCATGTTTGGAACTGTAATGTGTAGCCGAAGTGAAATTTTCACAAAAGTCTCACCAAGTGTCTGAAACGAAAATTAGCGATAAATTACCTACGTTAATAGATTGCTAATACATTTTCAAACGCAGATTGGTGGGTTGCTGAAACCTTCAAAAACTGACTGTTTGTCAACACCGTTATCAAGTTAATTAACATTAACTAGCTGATAAATTGCCACATGTCCATGTGATATTATTTATCAAATTCATATTATTGAGAACAACTAATTATCAAGTTATGTATAAGTGTTACATAATATTTTGATATATGACTGTGTGTGTGTTTAATCTGTAAACTCCATAGAAATGGTAAACATTCTACATTTACATAATATTAACTTTTTCATAAATTACACTGCCATCAGAGTGGAACTAAATTAACAGTTACAATTTTGTAAATTGCATAAGGATCGCATTGAAATATTTGATTGTTGAGAGGCTATTTGTTTTTCAATAATTATAATATGCACTGATCAATACACTATACAATAATATATAACTTGATCCATCCTCCGCTCTTGTATTTATTCGCTTACAAATTATTTATTATAACCGTCATCTCGATATTCGAAACGTTCGAAACGTAGCTCGTCGTGTGTGGCCCGTAAATGTAAACAAGAAGCGTGTGCGATATCATTATTAATGCATAGTTATACGTAACCATAACAATAGTTAAAAATTACCTCCACGGCGGTGGAAGTGACAATTACAATTTGAATCACCGCGACATGTAAATTTGTAGCACATCAGAGATCAGCGTTGAAATGGTCAATCGGCGTTAGTAAGCAACGGCTAAATTGTACAAGTGAAATTAATAGGTATGCTATATATAACAGGCAACTAATTAATTTTCACATTAATTAAAAACCAACGGACAATATTTTTTTTCCATAATTACACTGAAAAACAGGCAATTGTTTGATTTTCAAATGAATTTAACACCGACCGACAAAAAATTTGATTTCTTTCAATTTTTTTTTTCTGAATTTCACTCAAAAACAAGGCAATTGTTTGATTTTTTTTTTCTCTTAATTTCACTCAAAAACAAGGCAATTGTTTGATTTTCACATGAATTTAACACCGACCGACAAAAAGTTTGATTTCTTTCAATTTTTTTTTTCTGATTTTCACTCAAAAACAAGGCAATTGTTTGATTTTTTTTGTCTCTTAATTTCACTCAAAAACAAGGCAATTGTTTGATTTTCACATGAATTTAACACCGACCGACAAAAAGTTTGATTTCTTTCAATATTTTTTTTTTCTGAATTTCACTCAAAAACACGGCAATTAAGGATATTGGCTATAGCCTAAATTATAACAAGTTGGCAATGATCACTAACCCTCTCAGGCAATTATTTATATTCTGCTCCGTTGACATTTCAGGTTTGGATACATACTGGGTGTATGATGCTGCCGCTCAAAAGCTGTTATGTTTGCCCGCCAGCCGCTGATTGCTTTCGTCTATTTTAACATGGTAAGTGTCAAAAGCAAATTTTATATATAGTATAATATATTCATAGTCTTCTTTGGCCAAACAAAAATCCATTTACCAGTGGAACAATCGATTTTATTTGTTCCATAATAGTAATAGGGGACCACCGTGTCTGTCTGTCTGTCTGACCTTTGAAGGGCAGCCATGTTTGGAACTGTAATGTGTAGCCGAAGTGAAATTTTCACAAAAGTCTCACCAAGTGTCTGAAACGAAAATAAGCGATAAATTACCTACGTTAATAGATTGCTAATACATTTTCAAACGCAGATTGGTGGGTTGCTGAAACCTTCAAAAACTGACTGTTTGTCAACACCGTTATCAAGTTAATTAACATTAACTAGCTGATAAATTGCCACATGTCCATGTGATATTATTTATCAAATTCATATTATTGAGAACAACTAATTATCAAGTTATGTATAAGTGTTACATAATATTTTGATATATGACTGTGTGTGTGTTTAATCTGTAAACTCCATAGAAATGGTAAACATTCTACATTTACATAATATTAACTTTTTCATAAATTACACTGCCATCAGGGTGGAACTAAATTAACAGTTACAATTTTGTAAATTGCATAAGGATCGCATTGAAATATTTGATTGTTGAGAGGCTATTTGTTTTTCAATAATTATAATATGCACTGATCAATACACTATACAATAATATATAACTTGATCCATCCTCCGCTCTTGTATTTATTCGCTTACAAATTATTTATTATAACCGTCATCTCGATATTCGAAACGTTCGAAACGTAGCTCGTCGTGTGTGGCCCGTAAATGTAAACAAGAAGCGTGTGCGATATCATTATTAATGCATAGTTATACGTACAATAACAAGGCAATTGTTTGATTTTTTTTTCTCTTAATTTCACTCAAAAACAAGGCAATTGTTTGATTTTCACATGAATTTAACACCGACCGACAAAAAGTTTGATTTCTTTCAATTTTTAATTTCACTCAAAAACAAGGCAATTGTTTGATTTTCACATGAATTTAACACCGACCGACAAAAAGTTTGATTTCTTTAAAAATTTTTTTTTTCTGAATTTCACTCAAAAACAAGGCAATTAAGGATATTGGCTATAGTCTTAATTATAACAAGTTGGCAATGATCACTAACCCTCTCAGGCAATTATTTATATTCTGCTCCGTTGACATTTCAGGTTTGGATACATACTGGATGTATGATGCTGCCGCTCAAAAGCTGTTATGTTTGCCCGCCCGCCGCTGATTGCTTTCGTCTATTTTAACATGGTAAGTGTCAAAAGCAAATTTTATATATAGTATAATATATTCATAGTCTTCTTTGGCCAAACAAAAATCCATTTACCAGTGGAACAATCGATTTTATTTGTTCCATAATAGTAATAGGGGACCACCGTGTCTGTCTGTCTGTCTGACCTTTGAAGGGCAGCCATGTTTGGAACTGTAATGTGTAGCCGAAGTGAAATTTTCACAAAAGTCTCACCAAGTGTCTGAAACGAAAATTAGCGATAAATTACCTACGTTAATAGATTGCTAATACATTTTCAAACGCAGATTGGTGGGTTGCTGAAACCTTCAAAAACTGACTGTTTGTCAACACCGTTATCAAGTTAATTAACATTAACTAGCTGATAAATTGCCACATGTCCATGTGATATTATTTATCAAATTGATATTATTGAGAACAACTAATTATCAAGTTATGTATAAGTGTTACATAATATTTTGATATATGACTGTGTGTGTGTTTAATCTGTAAACTCCATAGAAATGGTAAACATTCTACATTTACATAATATTAACTTTTTCATAAATTACACTGCCATCAGGGTGGAACTAAATTAACAGTTACAATTTTGTAAATTGCATAAGGATCGCATTGAAATATTTGATTGTTGAGAGGCTATTTGTTTTTCAATAATTATAATATGCACTGATCAATACACTATACAATAATATATAACTTGATCCATCCTCCGCTCTTGTATTTATTCGCTTACAAATTATTTATTATAACCGTCATCTCGATATTCGAAACGTTCGAAACGTAGCTCGTCGTGTGTGGCCCGTAAATGTAAACAAGAAGCGTGTGCGATATCATTATTAATGCATAGTTATACGTACAAAAACAAGGCAATTGTTTGATTTTTTTTTCTCTTAATTTCACTCAAAAACAAGGCAATTGTTTGATTTTCACATGAATTTAACACCGACCGACAAAAAGTTTGATTTCTTTAAAAATTTTTTTTTTTCTGAATTTCACTCAAAAACAAGGCAATTAAGGATATTGGCTATAGTCTAAATTATAACAAGTTGGCAATGATCACTAACCCTCTCAGGCAATTATTTATATTCTGCTCCGTTGACATTTCAGGTTTGGATACATACTGGATGTATGATGCTGCCGCTCAAAAGCTGTTATGTTTGCCCGCCCGCCGCTGATTGCTTTCGTCTATTTTAACATGGTAAGTGTCAAAAGCAAATTTTATATATAGTATAATATATTCATAGTCTTCTTTGGCCAAACAAAAATCCATTTACCAGTGGAACAATCGATTTTATTTGTTCCATAATAGTAATAGGGGACCACCGTGTCTGTCTGTCTGTCTGACCTTTGAAGGGCAGCCATGTTTGGAACTGTAATGTGTAGCCGAAGTAAAATTTTCACAAAAGTCTCACCAAGTGTCTGAAACGAAAATTAGCGATAAATTACCTACGTTAATAGATTGCTAATACATTTTCAAACGCAGATTGGTGGGTTGCTGAAACCTTCAAAAACTGACTGTTTGTCAACACTGTTACCAAGTTAATTAACATTAACTAGCTAATAAATTGCCACATGTCCATGTGATATTATTTATCAAATTCATATTATTGAGAACAACTAATTATTAAGTTATGTATAAGTGTTACATAATATTTTGATATATGACTGTGTGTGTGTTTAATCTGTAAACTCCATAGAAATGGTAAACATTCTACATTTACATAATATTAACTTTTTCATAAATTACACTGCCATCAGGGTGGAACTAAATTAACAGTTACAATTTTGTAAATTGCATAAGGATCGCATTGAAATATTTGATTGTTGAGAGGCTATTTGTTTTTCAATAATTATAATATGCACTGATCAATACACTATACAATAATATATAACTTGATCCATCCTCCGCTCTTGTATTTATTCGCTTACAAATTATTTATTATAACCGTCATCTCGATATTCGAAACGTTCGAAACGTAGCTCGTCGTGTGTGGCCCGTAAATGTAAACAAGAAGCGTGTGCGATATCATTATTAATGCATAGTTATACGCACAAAAACAAGGCAATTGTTTGATTTTTTTTTCTCTTAATTTCACTCAAAAACAAGGCAATTGTTTGATTTTCACATGAATTTAACACCGACCGACAAAAAGTTTGTTTTCTTTCAATATTTTTTTTTTCTGAATTTCACTCAAAAACAAGGCAATTGTTCGATTTTTTTTTCTCTTAATTTCACTCCAAAACAAGGCAATTGTTTGATTTTCACATGAATTTAACACCGACCGACAAAAAGTTTGATTTCTTTCAATTTTTTTTTTCTGAATTTCACTCAAAAATAAGGCAATTGTGTGATTTTTTTTTTCTCTTAATTTCACTCAAAAACCAGGCAATTGTTTGATTTTCACATGAATTTAACACCGACCGACAAAAAGTTTGATTTCTTTCAATATTTTTTTTTTCTGAATTTCACTCAAAAACAAGGCAATTGTTTGATTTTTTTTCTCTTAATTTCACTCAAAAACAAGGCAATTGTTTGATTTTCACATGAATTTAACACCGACCGACAAAAAGTTTGATTTCTTTCATTTTTTTTTCTGAATTACACTCAAAAACAAGGCAATTGTTTGATTTTTTTTTCTCTTAATTTCACTCAAAAACAAGGCAATTGTTTGATTTTCACATGAATTTAACACCGACCGACAAAAAGTTTGATTTCTTTCAATATTTTTTTTTTCTGAATTTCACTCAAAAACAAGGCAATTGTTTGATTTTTTTTCTCTTAATTTCACTCAAAAACAAGGCAATTGTTTGATTTTCACATGAATTTAACACCGACCGACAAAAAGTTTGATTTCTTTCATTTTTTTTTTCTGAATTACACTCAAAAACAAGGCAATTGTTTGATTTTTTTTTCTCTTAATTTCACTCAAAAACAAGGCAATTGTTTGATTTTCACATGAATTTAACACCGACCGACAAAAAGTTTGATTTCTTTCAATATTTTTTTTTCTGAATTTCACTCAAAATCAAGGCAATTGTTTGATTTTTTTTTCTCTTAATTTCACTCAAAAACAAGGCAATAGTTTGATTTTCACATGAATTTAACACCGACCGACAAAAAGTTTGATTTCTTTCATTTTTTTTTTCTGAATTTTACTCAAAAATAAGGCAATTGTTTGATTTTTTTTTCTCTTAATTTCACTCAAAATCAAGGCAATTGTTTGATTTTCACATGAATTTAACACCGACCGACAAAAAGTTTGATTTCTTTCAATATTTTTTTTTTCTGAATTTCACTCAAAATCAAGGCAATTGTTTGATTTTTTTTTTCTCTTAATTTCACTCAAAAACAAGGCAATTGTTTGATTTTTTTTTTCTTAATTTCACTCAAAAACAAGGCAATTGTTTGATTTTCACATGAATTTAACACCGACCGACAAAAAGTTTGATTTCTTTCAATTTTTTTTTTTTCTGAATTTCACTCAAAAACAAGGCAATTAAGGATATTGGCTATAGTATAAATTATAATTAGTTGGCAATGATCACTAACCCTCTCAGGCAATTATTTATATTCTGCTCCGTTGACATTTCAGGTTTGGATACATACTGGATGTATGATGCTGCCGCTCAAAAGCTGTTATGTTTGCCCGCCCGCCGCTGATTGCTTTCGTCTATTTTAACATGGTAAGTGTCAAAAGCAAATTTTATATATAGTATAATATATTCATAGTCTTCTTTGGCCAAACAAAAATCCATTTACCAGTGTAACAATCGATTTTATTTGTTCCATAATAGAAAAAGGGGACCACCGTGTCTGTCTGTCTGTCTGACCTTTGAAGGGCAGCCATGTTTGGAACTGTAATGTGTAGCCGAAGTGAAATTTTCACAAAAGTCTCACCAAGTGTCTGAAACGAAAATTAGCGATAAATTACCTACGTTAATAGATTGCTAATACATTTTCAAACGCAGATTGGTGGGTTGCTGAAACCTTCAAAAACTGACTGTTTGTCAACACCGTTATCAAGTTAATTAACATTAACTAGCTGATAAATTGCCACATGTCCATGTGATATTATTTATCAAATTCATATTATTGAGAACAACTAATTATCAAGTTATGTATAAGTGTTACATAATATTTTGATATATGACTGTGTGTGTGTTTAATCTGTAAACTCCATAGAAATGGTAAACATTCTACATTTACATAATATTAACTTTTTCATAAATTACACTGCCATCAGGGTGGAACTAAATTAACAGTTACAATTTTGTAAATTGCATAAGGATCGCATTGAAATATTTGATTGTTGAGAGGCTATTTGTTTTTCAATAATTATAATATGCACTGATCAATACACTATACAATAATATATAACTTGATCCATCCTCCGCTCTTGTATTTATTCGCTTACAAATTATTTATTATAACCGTCATCTCGATATTCGAAACGTTCGAAACGTAGCTCGTCGTGTGTGGCCCGTAAATGTAAACAAGAAGCGTGTGCGATATCATTATTAATGCATAGTTATACGTACAAAAACAAGGCAATTGTTTGATTTTTTTTTCTCTTAATTTCACTCAAAAACAAGGCAATTGTTTGATTTTCACATGAATTTAACACCGACCGACAAAAAGTTTGATTTCTTTCAATTTTTAATTTCACTCAAAAACAAGGCAATTGTTTGATTTTCACATGAATTTAACACCGACCGACAAAAAGTTTGATTTCTTTAAAAATTTTTTTTTTTCTGAATTTCACTCAAATACAATGCAATTAAGGATATTGGCTATAGTCTAAATTATAACAAGTTGGCAATGATCACTAACCCTCTCAGGCAATTATTTATATTCTGCTCCGTTGACATTTCAGGTTTGGATACATACTGGATGTATGATGCTGCCGCTCAAAAGCTGTTATGTTTGCCCGCCCGCCGCTGATTGCTTTCGTCTATTTTAACATGGTAAGTGTCAAAAGCAAATTTTATATATAGTATAATATATTCATAGTCTTCTTTGGCCAAACAAAAATCCATTTACCAGTGGAACAATCGATTTTATTTGTTCCATAATAGTAATAGGGGACCACCGTGTCTGTCTGTCTGTCTGACCTTTGAAGGGCAGCCATGTTTGGAACTGTAATGTGTAGCCGAAGTGAAATTTTCACAAAAGTCTCACCAAGTGTCTGAAACGAAAATTAGCGATAAATTACCTACGTTAATAGATTGCTAATACATTTTCAAACGCAGATTGGTGGGTTGCTGAAACCTTCAAAAACTGACTGTTTGTCAACACTGTTACCAAGTTAATTAACATTAACTAGCTAATAAATTGCCACATGTCCATGTGATATTATTTATCAAATTCATATTATTGAGAACAACTAATTATTAAGTTATGTATAAGTGTTACATAATATTTTGATATATGACTGTGTGTGTGTTTAATCTGTAAACTCCATAGAAATGGTAAACATTCTACATTTACATAATATTAACTTTTTCATAAATTACACTGCCATCAGGGTGGAACTAAATTAACAGTTACAATTTTGTAAATTGCATAAGGATCGCATTGAAATATTTGATTGTTGAGAGGCTATTTGTTTTTCAATAATTATAATATGCACTGATCAATACACTATACAATAATATATAACTTGATCCATCCTCCGCTCTTGTATTTATTCGCTTACAAATTATTTATTATAACCGTCATCTCGATATTCGAAACGTTCGAAACGTAGCTCGTCGTGTGTGGCCCGTAAAAGTAAACAAGAAGCGTGTGCGATATCATTATTAATGCATAGTTATACGCACAAAAACAAGGCAATTGTTTGATTTTTTTTTCTCTTAATTTCACTCAAAAACAAGGCAATTGTTTGATTTTCACATGAATTTAACACCGACCGACAAAAAGTTTGTTTTCTTTCAATATTTTTTTTTTCTGAATTTCACTCAAAAACAAGGCAATTGTTCGATTTTTTTTTCTCTTAATTTCACTCCAAAACAAGGCAATTGTTTGATTTTCACATGAATTTAACACCGACCGACAAAAAGTTTGATTTCTTTCAATTTTTTTTTTCTGAATTTCACTCAAAAATAAGGCAATTGTGTGTTTTTTTTTTTCTCTTAATTTCACTCAAAAACCAGGCAATTGTTTGATTTTCACATGAATTTAACACCGACCGAAAAAAAGTTTGATTTCTTTCAATATTTTTTTTTTCTGAATTTCACTCAAAAACAAGGCAATTGTTTGATTTTTTTTCTCTTAATTTCACTCAAAAACAAGGCAATTGTTTGATTTTCACATGAATTTAACACCGACCGACAAAAAGTTTGATTTCTTTCATTTTTTTTTTCTGAATTACACTCAAAAACAAGGCAATTGTTTGATTTTTTTTTCTCTTAATTTCACTCAAAAACAAGGCAATTATTTGATTTTCACATGAATTTAACACCGACCGACAAAAAGTTTGATTTCTTTCAATTTTTTTTTTCTGAATTTCACTCAAAAACAAGGCAATTGTGTGATTTTTTTTTCTCTTAATTTCACTCAAAAACAAGGCAATTGTTTGATTTTCACATGAATTTAACACCGACCGACAAAAAGTTTGATTTCTTTCAATATTTTTTTTTTCTGAATTTCACTCAAAAACAAGGCAATTGTTTGATTTTTTTTCACTTAATTTCACTCCAAAACAAGGCAATTGTTTGATTTTCACATGAATTTAACACCGACCGACAAAAAGTTTGATTTCTTTCAATTTTTTTTTTTCTGAATTTCACTCAAAAACAAGGCAATTGTGTGATTTTTTTTTTCTCTTAGTTTCACTCAAAAACAAGGCAATTGTTTGATTTTCACATGAATTTAACACCGACCGACAAAAAGTTTGATTTCTTTCAATATTTTTTTTTTCTGAATTTCACTCAAAAACAAGGCAATTGTTTGATTTTTTTTTCTCTTAATTTCACTCAAAAACAAGGCAATTGTTTGATTTTTACATGAATTTAACACCGACCGACAAAAAGTTTGATTTCTTTCATTTTTTTTTCTGAATTTCACTCAAAAACAAGGCATTTGTTTGATTTTTTTTTCTCTTAATTTCACTCAAAAACAAGGCAATTGTTTGATTTTCACATGAATTTAACACCGACCGACAAAAAGTTTGATTTCTTTCAATATTTTTTTTTTCTGAATTTCACTCAAAATCAAGGCAATTGTTTGATTTTTTTTTCTCTTAATTTCACTCAAAAACAAGGCAATTGTTTGATTTTTTTTTCTCTTAATTTCACTCAAAAACAAGGCAATTGTTTGATTTTCACATGAATTTAACACCGACCGACAAAAAGTTTGATTTCTTTCAATATTTTTTTTTTCTGAATTTCACTCAAAATCAAGGCAATTGTTTGATTTTTTTTTCTCTTAATTTCACTCAAAAACAAGGCAATAGTTTGATTTTCACATGAATTTAACACCGACCGACAAAAAGTTTGATTTCTTTCATTTTTTTTTTCTGAATTTCACTCAAAAATAAGGCAATTGTTTGATTTTTTTTTCTCTTAATTTCACTCAAAATCAAGGCAATTGTTTGATTTTCACATGAATTTAACACCGACCGACAAAAAGTTTGATTTCTTTCAATATTTTTTTTTTCTGAATTTCACTCAAAATCAAGGCAATTGTTTGATTTTTTTTTTCTCTTAATTTCACTCAAAAACAAGGCAATTGTTTGATTTTTTTTTCTTAATTTCACTCAAAAACAAGGCAATTGTTTGATTTTCACATGAATTTAACACCGACCGACAAAAAGTTTGATTTCTTTCAATTTTTTTTTTTTCTGAATTTCACTCAAATACAAGGCAATTAAGGATATTGGCTATAGTCTAAATTATAATTAGTTGGCAATGATCACTAACCCTCTCAGGCAATTATTTATATTCTGCTCCGTTGACATTTCAGGTTTGGATACATACTGGATGTATGATGCTGCCGCTCAAAAGCTGTTATGTTTGCCCGCCCGCCGCTGATTGCTTTCGTCTATTTTAACATGGTAAGTGTCAAAAGCAAATTTTATATATAGTATAATATATTCATAGTCTTCTTTGGCCAAACAAAAATCCATTTACCAGTGGAACAATCGATTTTATTTGTTCCATAATAGTAATAGGGGACCACCGTGTCTGTCTGTCTGTCTGACCTTTGAAGGGCAGCCATGTTTGGAACTGTAATGTGTAGCCGAAGTGAAATTTTCACAAAAGTCTCACCAAGTGTCTGAAACGAAAATTAGCGATAAATTACCTACGTTAATAGATTGCTAATACATTTTCAAACGCAGATTGGTGGGTTGCTGAAACCTTCAAAAACTGACTGTTTGTCAACACCCTTACCAAGTTAATTAACATTAACTAGCTAATAAATTGCCACATGTCCATGTGATATTATTAATCAAATTCATATTATTGAGAACAACTAATTATCAAGTTATGTATAAGTGTTACATAATATTTTGATATATGACTGTGTGTGGTTTAATCTGTAAACTCCATAGAAATGGTAAACATTCTACATTTACATAATATTAACTTTTTCATAAATTACACTGCCATCAGGGTGGAACTAAATTAACAGTAACAATTTTGTAAATTGCATAAGGATCGCATTGAAATATTTGATTGTTGAAAGGCTATTTGTTTTTCAATAATTATAATATGCACTGATCAATACACTTTACAATAATATATAACTTGATCCATCCTCCGCTCTTGTATTTATTCGCTTACAAATTATTTATTATAACCGTCATCTCGATATTCGAAACGTTCGAAACGTAGCTCGTCGTGTGTGGCCCGTAAATGTAAACAAGAAGCGTGTGCGATATCATTATTAATGCATAGTTATACGTAACCATAACAATAGTTAAAAATTACCTACACGGCGGTGGAAGTGACAATTACAATTTGAATCGCCGCGACATGTAAATTTCTAGCACATCAGAGATCAGCGTTGAAATGGTCAATCGGCGTTAGTAAGCAGCGGCTAAATTGTACAAGTGAAATGAATAGGTATGCCATATATAACAGGCAACTGTTTAATTTTCACATTAATTAAAAACCAACGGACAAAATATTTTTTTTTTCCATAATTACACTGAAAAACAGGCAATTGTTTGATTTTCACATGAATTTAACACCGACCGACAAAAAATTTGATTTCTTTCAATATTATATTTTTCTGAATTTCACTCAAAATCAAGGCAATTGTTTGATTTTTTTTTTCTCTTAATTTCACTCAAAAACAAGGCAATTGTTTGATTTTCACATGAATTTAACACCGACCGACAAAAAGTTTGATTTCTTTAAATTTTTTTTTTTCTGAATTTCACTCAAAAACAAGGCAATTAAGGATATTGGCTATAGTCTAAATTATAACAAGTTGGCAATGATCACTAACCCTCTCAGGCAATTATTTATATTCTGCTCCGTTGACATTTCAGGTTTGGATACATACTGGATGTATGATGCTGCCGCTCAAAAGCTGTTATGTTTGCCCGCCCGCCGCTGATTGCTTTCGTCTATTTTAACATGGTAAGTGTCAAAAGCAAATTTTATATATAGTATAATATATTCATAGTCTTCTTTGGCCAAACAAAAATCCATTTACCAGTGGAACAATCGATTTTATTTGTTCCATAATAGTAATAGGGGACCACCGTGTCTGTCTGTCTGTCTGACCTTTGAAGGGCAGCCATGTTTGGAACTGTAATGTGTAGCCGAAGTGAAATTTTCACAAAAGTCTCACCAAGTGTCTGAAACGAAAATTAGCGATAAATTACCTACGTTAATAGATTGCTAATACATTTTCAAACGCAGATTGGTGGGTTGCTGAAACCTTCAAAAACTGACTGTTTGTCAACACTGTTACCAAGTTAATTAACATTAACTAGCTAATAAATTGCCACATGTCCATGTGATATTATTTATCAAATTCATATTATTGAGAACAACTAATTATTAAGTTATGTATAAGTGTTACATAATATTTTGATATATGACTGTGTGTGTGTTTAATCTGTAAACTCCATAGAAATGGTAAACATTCTACATTTACATAATATTAACTTTTTCATAAATTACACTGCCATCAGGGTGGAACTAAATTAACAGTTACAATTTTGTAAATTGCATAAGGATCGCATTGAAATATTTGATTGTTGAGAGGCTATTTGTTTTTCAATAATTATAATATGCACTGATCAATACACTATACAATAATATATAACTTGATCCATCCTCCGCTCTTGTATTTATTCGCTTACAAATTATTTATTATAACCGTCATCTCGATATTCGAAACGTTCGAAACGTAGCTCGTCGTGTGTGGCCCGTAAAAGTAAACAAGAAGCGTGTGCGATATCATTATTAATGCATAGTTATACGTACAAAAACAAGGCAATTGTTTGATTTTTTTTTCTCTTAATTTCACTCAAAAACAAGGCAATTGTTTGATTTTCACATGAATTTAACACCGACCGACAAAAAGTTTGTTTTCTTTCAATATTTTTTTTTCTGAATTTCACTCAAAAACAAGGCAATTGTTCGATTTTTTTTTCTCTTAACTTCACTCCAAAACAAGGCAATTGTTTGATTTTCACATGAATTTAACACCGACCGACAAAAAGTTTGATTTCTTTCAATTTTTTTTTTTCTGAATTTCACTCAAAAACAAGGCAATTGTGTGATTTTTTTTTTCTCTTAATTTCACTCAAAAACAAGGCAATTGTTTGATTTTCACATGAATTTAACACCGACCGACAAAAAGTTTGATTTCTTTTAATATTTTTTTTTTCTGAATTTCACTCAAAAACAAGGCAATTGTTTGATTTTCACATGAATTTAACACCGACCGACAAAAAGTTTGATTTCTTTAATTTTTTTTTCTGAATTTCATCCAAAAACAAGGCAATTGTTTGATTTTTTTTTCTCTTAATTTCACTCAAAAACAAGGCAATTGTTTGATTTTCACATGAATTTAACACCGACCGACAAAAAGTTTGATTTCTTTCAATATTTTTTTTTTCTGAATTTCACTCAAAATCAAGGCAATTGTTTGATTTTTTTTTTCTCTTAATTTCACTCAAAAACAAGGCAATTGTTTGTTTTTTTTTTCTCATAATTTCACTCAAAAAGAAGGCAATTGTTTGATTTTCACATGAATTTAACACCGACCGACAAAAAGTTTGTTTTCTTTCAATATTTTTTTTTTCTGAATTTCACTCAAAAACAAGGCAATTGTTCGATTTTTTTCTCTCTTAATTTCACTCCAAAACAAGGCAATTGTTTGATTTTCACATGAATTTAACACCGACCGACAAAAAATTTGATTTCTTTCTTTATTATTTTTTTCTGAATTTCACTCAAAAACAAGGCAATTGTTTGATTTTTTTTTCTCTTAATTTCACTCAAAAACAAGGCAATTGTTTGATTTTCACATGAATTTAACACCGACCGACAAAAAGTTTGATTTCTTTCAATAATTTTTTTTTCTGAATTTCACTCAAAAACAAGGCAATTGTTTTATATTTTTTCTTTTAATTTCACTCAAAAACAAGGCAATTGTTTGATTTTCACATGAATTTAACACCGACCGACAAAAAGTTTGTTATCTTACAATATTTTTTTTTTTCTGAATTTCACTCAAAAACAAGGCAATTGTTTGATTTTTTTTCTCTTAATTTCACTCAAAAACAAGGCAATTGTTTGATTTTCACATGAATTTAACACCGACCGACAAAAAGTTTGATTTCTTTCAATAATTTTTTTTTCTGAATTTCACTCAAAAACAAGGCAATTGTTTGATTTTTTTTCTTTTAATTTCACTCAAAAACAAGGCAATTGTTTGATTTTCACATGAATTTAACACCGACCGACAAAAAGTTTGTTATCTTACAATATTTTTTTTTTTCTGAATTTCACTCAAAAACAAGGCAATTGTTTGATTTTTTTTCTCTTAATTTCACTCAAAAACAAGGCAATTGTTTGATTTTCACATGAATTTAACACCGACCGACAAAAAGTTTGATTTCTTTAATTTTTTTTTCTGAATTTCATCCAAAAACAAGGCAATTGTTTGATTTTTTTTTCTCTTAATTTCACTCAAAAACAAGGCAATTGTTTGATTTTCACATGAATTTAACACCGACCGACAAAAAATTTGATTTCTTACAATATTTTTTTTTTCTGAATTTCACTCAAAAACAAGGCAATTGTTCGATTTTTTTTTCTCTTAATTTCACTCAAAAACAAGGCAGTTGTTTGATTTTCACATGAATTTAACACCGACCGACAAAAAGTTTGATTTCTTTCATTTTTTTTTCTGAATTTCACTCAAAAACAAGGAAATTGTTTGATTTTTTTTTTCTCTTAATTTCACTCAAAAACAAGGCAATTGTTTGATTTTCACATGAATTTAACACCGACCGACAAAAAGTTTGTTTTCTTACAATATTTTTTTTTTCTGAATTTCACTCAAAAACAAGGCAATTGTTCGATTTTTTTTTCTCTTAATTTCACTCCAAAACAAGGCAATTGTTTGATTTTCACATGAATTTAACACCGACCGACAAATGTTTGATTTCTTTCAATTTTTTTTTTCTGAATTTCACTCAAAAACAAGGCAATTGTGTGATTTTTTTTTCTCTTAATTTCACTCAAAAACAAGGCAATTGTTTGATTTTCACATGAATTTAACACCGACCGACAAAAAGTTTGATTTCTTTCAATATTTTTTTTTTCTGAATTTCACTCAAAAACAAGGCAATTGTTTGATTTTTTTTTCTCCTAATTTCACTCAAAAACAAGGCAGTTGTTTGATTTTCACATGAATTTAACACCGACCGACAAAAAGTTTGATTTCTTTCATTTTTTTTTCTGAATTTCACTCAAAAACAAGGAAATTGTTTGATTTTTTTTTCTCTTAATTTCACTCAAAAACAAGGCAATTGTTTGATTTTCACATGAATTTAACACCGACCGACAAAAAGTTTGATTTCTTTCAATATTTTTTTTTTCTGAATTTCACTCAAAAACAAGGCAATTGTTCGATTTTTTTTTTCTCTTAATTTCACTCCAAAACAAGGCAATTGTTTGATTTTCACATGAATTTAACACCGACCGACAAAAAGTTTGATTTCTTTCAATTTTTTTTTTCTGAATTTCACTCAAAAACAAGGCAATTGTGTGATTTTTTTTTTCTCTTAATTTCACTCAAAAACAAGGCAATTGTTTGATTTTCACATGAATTTAACACCGACCGACAAAAAGTTTGTTTTCTTACAATATTTTTTTTTTCTGAATTTCACTCAAAAACAAGGCAATTGTTCGATTTTTTTTTCTCTTAATTTCACTCAAAAACAAGGCAGTTGTTTGATTTTCACATGAATTTAACACCGACCGACAAAAAGTTTGATTTCTTTCATTTTTTTTTCTGAATTTCACTCAAAAACAAGGAAATTGTTTGATTTTTTTTTCTCTTAATTTCACTCAAAAACAAGGCAATTGTTTGATTTTTTTTTCTCTTAATTTCACTCAAAAACAAGGCAATTGTTTGATTTTCACATGAATTTAACACCGACCGACAAAAAGTTTGATTTCTTTCAATTTTTTTTTTTTTCTGAATTTCACTCAAAAACAAGGCAATTAAGGATATTGGCTATAGTCTAAATTATAACAAGTTGGCAATGATCACTAACCCTCTCAGGCAATTATTTATATTCTGCTCCGTTGACATTTCAGGTTTGGATACATACTGGATGTATGATGCTGCCGCTCAAAAGCTGTTATGTTTGCCCGCCCGCCGCTGATTGCTTTCGTCTATTTTAACATGGTAAGTGTCAAAAGCAAATTTTATATATAGTATAATATATTCATAGTCTTCTTTGGCCAAACAAAAATCCATTTACCAGTGGAACAATCGATTTTATTTGTTCCATAATAGTAATAGGGGACCACCGTGTCTGTCTGTCTGTCTGACCTTTGAAGGGCAGCCATGTTTGGAACTGTAATGTGTAGCCGAAGTGAAATTTTCACAAAAGTCTCACCAAGTGTCTGAAACGAAAATTAGCGATAAATTACCTACGTTAATAGATTGCTAATACATTTTCAAACGCAGATTGGTGGGTTGCTGAAACCTTCAAAAACTGACTGTTTGTCAACACTGTTACCAAGTTAATTAACATTAACTAGCTAATAAATTGCCACATGTCCATGTGATATTATTTATCAAATTCATATTATTGAGAACAACTAATTATTAAGTTATGTATAAGTGTTACATAATATTTTGATATATGACTGTGTGTGTGTTTAATCTGTAAACTCCATAGAAATGGTAAACATTCTACATTTACATAATATTAACTTTTTCATAAATTACACTGCCATCAGGGTGGAACTAAATTAACAGTTACAATTTTGTAAATTGCATAAGGATCGCATTGAAATATTTGATTGTTGAGAGGCTATTTGTTTTTCAATAATTATAATATGCACTGATCAATACACTATACAATAATATATAACTTGATCCATCCTCCGCTCTTGTATTTATTCGCTTACAAATTATTTATTATAACCGTCATCTCGATATTCGAAACGTTCGAAACGTAGCTCGTCGTGTGTGGCCCGTAAATGTAAACAAGAAGCGTGTGCGATATCATTATTAATGCATAGTTATACGTACAAAAACAAGGCAATTGTTTGATTTTTTTTTCTCTTAATTTCACTCAAAAACAAGGCAATTGTTTGATTTTCACATGAATTTAACACCGACCGACAAAAAGTTTGTTTTCTTTCAATATTTTTTTTTTCTGAATTTCACTCAAAAACAAGGCAATTGTTCGATTTTTTTTTTCTCTTAATTTCACTCCAAAACAAGGCAATTGTTTGATTTTCACATGAATTTAACACCGACCGACAAAAAGTTTGATTTCTTTCAATTTTTTTTTTCTGAATTTCACTCAAAAACAAGGCAATTGTGTGATTTTTTTTTTCTCTTAATTTCACTCAAAAACAAGGCAATTGTTTGATTTTCACATGAATTTAACACCGACCGACAAAAAGTTTGATTTCTTTCAATATTTTTTTTTTCTGAATTTCACTCAAAAACAAGGCAATTGTTTGATTTTTTTTCTCTTAATTTCACTCAAAAACAAGGCAATTGTTTGATTTTCACATGAATTTAACACCGACCGACAAAAAGTTTGATTTCTTTAACTTTTTTTTCTGAATTTCATCCAAAAACAAGGCAATTGTTTGATTTTTTTTTCTCTTAATTTCACTCAAAAACAAGGCAATTGTTTGATTTTCACATGAATTTAACACCGACCGACAAAAAGTTTGATTTCTTTCAATATTTTTTTTTTCTGAATTTCACTCAAAATCAAGGCAATTGTTTGATTTTTTTTTTCTCTTAATTTCACTCAAAAACAAGGCAATTGTTTGTTTTTTTTTTTCTCATAATTTCACTCAAAAAGAAGGCAATTGTTTGATTTTCACATGAATTTAACACCGACCGACAAAAAGTTTGTTTTCTTTCAATATTTTTTTTTTCTGAATTTCACTCAAAAACAAGGCAATTGTTCGATTTTTTTTTCTCTTAATTTCACTCAAAAACAAGGCAATTGTTTGATTTTCACATGAATTTAACACCGACCGACAAAAAATTTGATTTCTTTCAATATTATTTTTTTCTGAATTTCACTCAAAAACAAGGCAATTGTTTGATTTTTTTTCTTTTAATTTCACTCAAAAACAAGGCAATTGTTTGATTTTCACATGAATTTAACACCGACCGACAAAAAGTTTGTTATCTTACAATATTTTTTTTTTTCTGAATTTCACTCAAAAACAAGGCAATTGTTCGATGTTTATTCTCTTAATTTCACTCCAAAACAAGGCAATTGTTTGATTTTCACATGAATTTAACACCGACCGACAAAAAGTTTGATTTCTTTCAATTTTTTTTTTCTGAATTTCACTCAAAAACAAGGCAATTGTTTGATTTTTTTTTTCTCTTAATTTCACTCAAAAACAAGGCAATTGTTTGATTTTCACATGAATTTAACACCGACCGACAAAAAGTTTGATTTCTTTCAATATTTTTTTTTTCTGAATTTCACTCAAAAACAAGGCAATTGTTTGATTTTTTTTTCTCTTAATTTCACTCAAAAACAAGGCAGTTGTTTGATTTTCACATGAATTTAACACCGACCGACAAAAAGTTTGATTTCTTTCATTTTTTTTTCTGAATTTCACTCAAAAACAAGGAAATTGTTTGAATTTTTTTTCTCTTAATTTCACTCAAAAACAAGGCAATTGTTCGATTTTTTTTTCTCTTAATTTCACTCCAAAACAAGGCAATTGTTTGATTTTCACATGAATTTAACACCGACCGACAAAAAGTTTGATTTCTTTCAATTTTTTTTTTCTGAATTTCACTCAAAAACAAGGCAATTGTGTGATTTTTTTTTCTCTTAATTTCACTCAAAAACTAGGCAATTGTTTGATTTTTTTTTTCTCTTAATTTCACTCAAAAACAAGGCAATTGTTTGATTTTCACATGAATTTAACACCGACCGACAAAAAGTTTGATTTCTTTCAATTTATTTTTTTTTCTGAATTTCACTCAAAAACAAGGCAATTAAGGATATTGGCTATAGTCTAAATTATAACAAGTTGGCAATGATCACTAACCCTCTCAGGCAATTATTTATATTCTGCTCCGTTGACATTTCAGGTTTGGATACATACTGGATGTATGATGCTGCCGCTCAAAAGCTGTTATGTTTGCCCGCCCGCCGCTGATTGCTTTCGTCTATTTTAACATGGTAAGTGTCAAAAGCAAATTTTATATATAGTATAATATATTCATAGTCTTCTTTGGCCAAACAAAAATCCATTTACCAGTGGAACAATCGATTTTATTTGTTCCATAATAGTAATAGGGGACCACCGTGTCTGTCTGTCTGTCTGACCTTTGAAGGGCAGCCATGTTTGGAACTGTAATGTGTAGCCGAAGTGAAATTTTCACAAAAGTCTCACCAAGTGTCTGAAACGAAAATTAGCGATAAATTACCTACGTTAATAGATTGCTAATACATTTTCAAACGCAGATTGGTGGGTTGCTGAAACCTTCAAAAACTGACTGTTTGTCAACACTGTTACCAAGTTAATTAACATTAACTAGCTAATAAATTGCCACATGTCCATGTGATATTATTTATCAAATTCATATTATTGAGAACAACTAATTATTAAGTTATGTATAAGTGTTACATAATATTTTGATATATGACTGTGTGTGTGTTTAATCTGTAAACTCCATAGAAATGGTAAACATTCTACATTTACATAATATTAACTTTTTCATAAATTACACTGCCATCAGGGTGGAACTAAATTAACAGTTACAATTTTGTAAATTGCATAAGGATCGCATTGAAATATTTGATTGTTGAGAGGCTATTTGTTTTTCAATAATTATAATATGCACTGATCAATACACTATACAATAATATATAACTTGATCCATCCTCCGCTCTTGTATTTATTCGCTTACAAATTATTTATTATAACCGTCATCTCGATATTCGAAACGTTCGAAACGTAGCTCGTCGTGTGTGGCCCGTAAATGTAAACAAGAAGCGTGTGCGATATCATTATTAATGCGTACAAAAACAAGGCAATTGTTTGATTTTTTTTTCTCTTAATTTCACTCAAAAACAAGGCAATTGTTTGATTTTCACATGAATTTAACACCGACCGACAAAAAGTTTGTTTTCTTTCAATATTTTTTTTTTCTGAATTTCACTCAAAAACAAGGCAATTGTTCGATATTTTTTTTCTCTTAATTTCACTCCAAAACAAGGCAATTGTTTGATTTTCACATGAATTTAACACCGACCGACAAAAAGTTTGATTTCTTTCAATTTTTTTTTTCTGAATTTCACTCAAAAACAAGGCAATTGTGTGATTTTTTTTTCTCTTAATTTCACTCAAAAACAAGGCAATTGTTTGATTTTCACATGAATTTAACACCGACCGACAAAAAGTTTGATTTCTTTCAATATTTTTTTTTTCTGAATTTCACTCAAAAACAAGGCAATTGTTTGATTTTTTTTCTCTTAATTTCACTCAAAAACAAGGCAATTGTTTGATTTTCACATGAATTTAACACCGACCGACAAAAAGTTTGATTTCTTTCATGTTTTTTTCTGAATTTCATCCAAAAACAAGGCAATTGTTTGATTTTTTTTTCTCTTAATTTCACTCAAAAACAAGGCAATTGTTTGATTTTCACATGAATTTAACACCGACCGACAAAAAGTTTGATTTCTTTCAATATTTTTTTTTTCTGAATTTCACTCAAAATCAAGGCAATTGTTTGATTTTTTTTTTCTCTTAATTTCACTCAAAAACAAGGCAATTGTTTGATTTTTTTTTTCTCTTAATTTCACTCAAAAACAAGGTAATTGTTTGATTTTCACATGAATTTAACACCGACCGACAAAAAGTTTGTTTTCTTTCAATATTTTTTTTTCTGAATTTCACTCAAAAACAAGGCAATTGTTCGATTTTTTTTTCTCTTAATTTCACTCCAAAACAAGGCAATTGTTTGATTTTCACATGAATTTAACACCGACCGACAAAAAGTTTGATTTCTTTCAATTTTTTTTTTCTGAATTTCACTCAAAAACAAGGCAATTGTGTGATTTATTTTTTCTCTTAATTTCACTCAAAAACAAGGCAATTGTTTGATTTTCACATGAATTTAACACCGACCGACAAAAAGTTTGATTTCTTTCAAAATTTTTTTTTTCTGAATTTCACTCAAAAACAAGGCAATTGTTTGATTTTTTTTCTTTTAATTTCACTCAAAAACAAGGCAATTGTTTGATTTTCACATGAATTTAACACCGACCGACAAAAAGTTTGATTTCTTTCATTTTTTTTTCTGAATTTCACTCAAAAACAAGGCAATTGTTTGATTTTTTTTTTCTCTTAATTTCACTCAAAAACAAGGCAATTGTTTGATTTTCACATGAATTTAACACCGACCGACAAAAAGTTTGATTTCTTTCAATTTTTTTTTTCTGAATTTCACTCAAAAGCAAGGCAATTGTTTGATTTTTTTTCTCTTAATTTCACTCAAAAACAAGGCAATTGTTTGATTTTCACATGAATTTAACACCGACCGACAAAAAGTTTGATTTCTTTCATTTTTTTTTTCTGAATTTCACTCAAAAACAAGGCAATTGTTTGATTTTTTTTTTCTCTTAATTTCACTCAAAAACAAGGCAATTGTTTGATTTTCACATGAATTTAACACCGACCGACAAAAAGTTTGATTTCTTTCAATATTTTTTTTTCTGAATTTCACTCAAAATCAAGGCAATTGTTTGATTTTTTTTTCTCTTAATTTCACTCAAAAACAAGGCAATTGTTTGATTTTTTTTTTCTCTTAATTTCACTCAAAAACAAGGCAATTGTTTGATTTTTACATGAATTTAACACCGACCGACAAAAAGTTTGATTTCTTTCAATTTTTTTTTTTCTGAATTTCACTCAAAAACAAGGCAATTAAGGATATTGGCTATAGTCTAAATTATTACAAGTTGGCAATGATCACTAACCCTCTCAGGCAATTATTTATATTCTGCTCCGTTGACATTTCAGGTTTGGATACATACTGGATGTATGATGCTGCCGCTCAAAAGCTGTTATGTTTGCCCGCCCGCCGCTGATTGCTTCGTCTATTTTAACATGGTAAGTGTCAAAAGCAAATTTTATATATAGTATAATATATTCATAGTCTTCTTTGGCCAAACAAAAATCCATTTACCAGTGGAACAATCGATTTTATTTGTTCCATAATAGTAATAGGGGACCACCGTGTCTGTCTGTCTGTCTGACCTTTGAAGGGCAGCCATGTTTGGAACTGTAATGTGTAGCCGAAGTGAAATTTTCACAAAAGTCTCACCAAGTGTCTGAAACGAAAATTAGCGATAAATTACCTACGTTAATAGATTGCTAATACATTTTCAAACGCAGATTGGTGGGTTGCTGAAACCTTCAAAAACTGACTGTTTGTCAACACTGTTACCAAGTTAATTAACATTAACTAGCTAATAAATTGCCACATGTCCATGTGATATTATTTATCAAATTCATATTATTGAGAACAACTAATTATTAAGTTATGTATAAGTGTTACATAATATTTTGATATATGACTGTGTGTGTGTTTAATCTGTAAACTCCATAGAAATGGTAAACATTCTACATTTACATAATATTAACTTTTTCATAAATTACACTGCCATCAGGGTGGAACTAAATTAACAGTTACAATTTTGTAAATTGCATAAGGATCGCATTGAAATATTTGATTGTTGAGAGGCTATTTGTTTTTCAATAATTATAATATGCACTGATCAATACACTATACAATAATATATAACTTGATCCATCCTCCGCTCTTGTATTTATTCGCTTACAAATTATTTATTATAACCGTCATCTCGATATTCGAAACGTTCGAAACGTAGCTCGTCGTGTGTGGCCCGTAAATGTAAACAAGAAGCGTGTGCGATATCATTATTAATGCGTACAAAAACAAGGCAATTGTTTGATTTTTTTTTCTCTTAATTTCACTCAAAAACAAGGCAATTGTTTGATTTTCACATGAATTTAACACCGACCGACAAAAAGTTTGTTTTCTTTCAATATTTTTTTTTTCTGAATTTCACTCAAAAACAAGGCAATTGTTCGATATTTTTTTTCTCTTAATTTCACTCCAAAACAAGGCAATTGTTTGATTTTCACATGAATTTAACACCGACCGACAAAAAGTTTGATTTCTTTCAATTTTTTTTTTCTGAATTTCACTCAAAAACAAGGCAATTGTGTGATTTTTTTTTCTCTTAATTTCACTCAAAAACAAGGCAATTGTTTGATTTTCACATGAATTTAACACCGACCGACAAAAAGTTTGATTTCTTTCAATATTTTTTTTTTCTGAATTTCACTCAAAAACAAGGCAATTGTTTGATTTTTTTTCTCTTAATTTCACTCAAAAACAAGGCAATTGTTTGATTTTCACATGAATTTAACACCGACCGACAAAAAGTTTGATTTCTTTCATGTTTTTTTCTGAATTTCATCCAAAAACAAGGCAATTGTTTGATTTTTTTTTCTCTTAATTTCACTCAAAAACAAGGCAATTGTTTGATTTTCACATGAATTTAACACCGACCGACAAAAAGTTTGATTTCTTTCAATATTTTTTTTTTCTGAATTTCACTCAAAATCAAGGCAATTGTTTGATTTTTTTTTTCTCTTAATTTCACTCAAAAACAAGGCAATTGTTTGATTTTTTTTTTCTCTTAATTTCACTCAAAAACAAGGTAATTGTTTGATTTTCACATGAATTTAACACCGACCGACAAAAAGTTTGTTTTCTTTCAATATTTTTTTTTCTGAATTTCACTCAAAAACAAGGCAATTGTTCGATTTTTTTTTCTCTTAATTTCACTCCAAAACAAGGCAATTGTTTGATTTTCACATGAATTTAACACCGACCGACAAAAAGTTTGATTTCTTTCAATTTTTTTTTTCTGAATTTCACTCAAAAACAAGGCAATTGTGTGATTTATTTTTTCTCTTAATTTCACTCAAAAACAAGGCAATTGTTTGATTTTCACATGAATTTAACACCGACCGACAAAAAGTTTGATTTCTTTCAAAATTTTTTTTTTCTGAATTTCACTCAAAAACAAGGCAATTGTTTGATTTTTTTTCTTTTAATTTCACTCAAAAACAAGGCAATTGTTTGATTTTCACATGAATTTAACACCGACCGACAAAAAGTTTGATTTCTTTCATTTTTTTTTCTGAATTTCACTCAAAAACAAGGCAATTGTTTGATTTTTTTTTTCTCTTAATTTCACTCAAAAACAAGGCAATTGTTTGATTTTCACATGAATTTAACACCGACCGACAAAAAGTTTGATTTCTTTCAATTTTTTTTTTCTGAATTTCACTCAAAAGCAAGGCAATTGTTTGATTTTTTTTCTCTTAATTTCACTCAAAAACAAGGCAATTGTTTGATTTTCACATGAATTTAACACCGACCGACAAAAAGTTTGATTTCTTTCATTTTTTTTTTCTGAATTTCACTCAAAAACAAGGCAATTGTTTGATTTTTTTTTTCTCTTAATTTCACTCAAAAACAAGGCAATTGTTTGATTTTCACATGAATTTAACACCGACCGACAAAAAGTTTGATTTCTTTCAATATTTTTTTTTCTGAATTTCACTCAAAATCAAGGCAATTGTTTGATTTTTTTTTCTCTTAATTTCACTCAAAAACAAGGCAATTGTTTGATTTTTTTTTTCTCTTAATTTCACTCAAAAACAAGGCAATTGTTTGATTTTTACATGAATTTAACACCGACCGACAAAAAGTTTGATTTCTTTCAATTTTTTTTTTTCTGAATTTCACTCAAAAACAAGGCAATTAAGGATATTGGCTATAGTCTAAATTATTACAAGTTGGCAATGATCACTAACCCTCTCAGGCAATTATTTATATTCTGCTCCGTTGACATTTCAGGTTTGGATACATACTGGATGTATGATGCTGCCGCTCAAAAGCTGTTATGTTTGCCCGCCCGCCGCTGATTGCTTCGTCTATTTTAACATGGTAAGTGTCAAAAGCAAATTTTATATATAGTATAATATATTCATAGTCTTCTTTGGCCAAACAAAAATCCATTTACCAGTGGAACAATCGATTTTATTTGTTCCATAATAGTAATAGGGGACCACCGTGTCTGTCTGTCTGTCTGACCTTTGAAGGGCAGCCATGTTTGGAACTGTAATGTGTAGCCGAAGTGAAATTTTCACAAAAGTCTCACCAAGTGTCTGAAACGAAAATTAGCGATAAATTACCTACGTTAATAGATTGCTAATACATTTTCAAACGCAGATTGGTGGGTTGCTGAAACCTTCAAAAACTGACTGTTTGTCAACACTGTTACCAAGTTAATTAACATTAACTAGCTAATAAATTGCCACATGTCCATGTGATATTATTAATCAAATTCATATTATTGAGAACAACTAATTATCAAGTTATGTATAAGTGTTTCATAATATTTTGATATATGACTGTGTGTGTGTTTAATCTGTAAACTCCATAGAAATGGTAAACATTCTACATTTACATAATATTAACTTTTTCATAAATTACACTGCCATCAGGGTGGAACTAAATTAACAGTAACAATTTTGTAAATTGCATAAGGATCGCATTGAAATATTTGATTGTTGAAAGGCTATTTGTTTTTCAATAATTATAATATGCACTGATCAATACACTATACAATAATATATAACTTGATCCATCCTCCGCTCTTGTATTTATTCGCTTACAAATTATTTATTATAACCGTCATCTCGATATTCGAAACGTTCGAAACGTAGCTCGTCGTGTGTGGCCCGTAAATGTAAACAAGAAGCGTGTGCGATATCATTATTAATGCATAGTTATACGTACAAAAACAAGGCAATTGTTTGATTTTTTTTTCTCTTAATTTCACTCAAAAACAAGGCAATTGTTTGATTTTCACATGAATTTAACACCGACCGACAAAAAGTTTGTTTTCTTTCAATATTTTTTTTTTCTGAATTTCACTCAAAAACAAGGCAATTGTTCGATTTTTTTTTTCTCTTAATTTCACTCCAAAACAAGGCAATTGTTTGAATTTCACATGAATTTAACACCGACCGACAAAAAGTTTGATTTCTTTCAATTTTTTTTTTTCTGAATTTCACTCAAAAACAAGGCAATTGTGTGATTTTTTTTTTCTCTTAATTTCACTCAAAAACAAGGCAATTGTTTGATTTTCACATGAATTTAACACCGACCGACAAAAAGTTTGATTTCTTTCAATATTTTTTTTTTCTGAATTTCACTCAAAAACAAGGCAATTGTTTGATTTTTTTTTCTCTTAATTTCACTCAAAAACAAGGCAGTTGTTTGATTTTCACATGAATTTAACACCGACCGACAAAAAGTTTGATTTCTTTCATTTTTTTTTCTGAATTTCACTCAAAAACAAGGAAATTGTTTGATTTTTTTTGCTCTTAATTTCACTCAAAAACAAGGCAATTGTTTGATTTTTTTTTTCTCTTAATTTCACTCATAAACAAGGCAATTGTTTGATTTTCACATGAATTTAACACCGACCGACAAAAAGTTTGATTTCTTTCAATTTTTTTTTTCTGAATTTCACTCAAAAACAAGGCAATTAAGGATATTGGCTATAGTCTAAATTATAACAAGTTGGCAATGATCACTAACCCTCTCAGGCAATTATTTATATTCTGCTCCGTTGACATTTCAGGTTTGGATACATACTGGATGTATGATGCTGCCGCTCAAAAGCTGTTATGTTTGCCCGCCCGCCGCTGATTGCTTTCGTCTATTTTAACATGGTAAGTGTCAAAAGCAAATTTTATATATAGTATAATATATTCATAGTCTTCTTTGGCCAAACAAAAATCCATTTACCAGTGGAACAATCGATTTTATTTGTTCCATAATAGTAATAGGGGACCACCGTGTCTGTCTGTCTGTCTGACCTTTGAAGGGCAGCCATGTTTGGAACTGTAATGTGTAGCCGAAGTGAAATTTTCACAAAAGTCTCACCAAGTGTCTGAAACGAAAATTAGCGATAAATTACCTACGTTAATAGATTGCTAATACATTTTCAAACGCAGATTGGTGGGTTGCTGAAACCTTCAAAAACTGACTGTTTGTCAACACTGTTACCAAGTTAATTAACATTAACTAGCTAATAAATTGCCACATGTCCATGTGATATTATTTATCAAATTCATATTATTGAGAACAACTAATTATTAAGTTATGTATAAGTGTTACATAATATTTTGATATATGACTGTGTGTGTGTTTAATCTGTAAACTCCATAGAAATGGTAAACATTCTACATTTACATAATATTAACTTTTTCATAAATTACACTGCCATCAGGGTGGAACTAAATTAACAGTTACAATTTTGTAAATTGCATAAGGATCGCATTGAAATATTTGATTGTTGAGAGGCTATTTGTTTTTCAATAATTATAATATGCACTGATCAATACACTATACAATAATATATAACTTGATCCATCCTCCGCTCTTGTATTTATTCGCTTACAAATTATTTATTATAACCGTCATCTCGATATTCGAAACGTTCGAAACGTAGCTCGTCGTGTGTGGCCCGTAAATGTAAACAAGAAGCGTGTGCGATATCATTATTAATGCGTACAAAAACAAGGCAATTGTTTGATTTTTTTTTCTCTTAATTTCACTCAAAAACAAGGCAATTGTTTGATTTTCACATGAATTTAACACCGACCGACAAAAAGTTTGTTTTCTTTCAATATTTTTTTTTTCTGAATTTCACTCAAAAACAAGGCAATTGTTCGATATTTTTTTTCTCTTAATTTCACTCCAAAACAAGGCAATTGTTTGATTTTCACATGAATTTAACACCGACCGACAAAAAGTTTGATTTCTTTCAATTTTTTTTTCTGAATTTCACTCAAAAACAAGGCAATTGTGTGATTTTTTCTCTTAATTTCACTCAAAAACAAGGCAATTGTTTGATTTTCACATGAATTTAACACCGACCGACAAAAAGTTTGATTTCTTTCAATATTTTTTTTTTCTGAATTTCACTCAAAAACAAGGCAATTGTTTGATTTTTTTTCTCTTAATTTCACTCAAAAACAAGGCAATTGTTTGATTTTCACATGAATTTAACACCGACCGACAAAAAGTTTGATTTCTTTCATGTTTTTTTCTGAATTTCATCCAAAAACAAGGCAATTGTTTGATTTTTTTTTCTCTTAATTTCACTCAAAAACAAGGCAATTGTTTGATTTTCACATGAATTTAACACCGACCGACAAAAAGTTTGATTTCTTTCAATATTTTTTTTTTCTGAATTTCACTCAAAATCAAGGCAATTGTTTGATTTTTTTTTTCTCTTAATTTCACTCAAAAACAAGGCAATTGTTTGATTTTTTTTTTCTCTTAATTTCACTCAAAAACAAGGTAATTGTTTGATTTTCACATGAATTTAACACCGACCGACAAAAAGTTTGTTTTCTTTCAATATTTTTTTTTCTGAATTTCACTCAAAAACAAGGCAATTGTTCGATTTTTTTTTCTCTTAATTTCACTCCAAAACAAGGCAATTGTTTGATTTTCACATGAATTTAACACCGACCGACAAAAAGTTTGATTTCTTTCAATTTTTTTTTTCTGAATTTCACTCAAAAACAAGGCAATTGTGTGATTTATTTTTTCTCTTAATTTCACTCAAAAACAAGGCAATTGTTTGATTTTCACATGAATTTAACACCGACCGACAAAAAGTTTGATTTCTTTCAAAATTTTTTTTTTCTGAATTTCACTCAAAAACAAGGCAATTGTTTGATTTTTTTTCTTTTAATTTCACTCAAAAACAAGGCAATTGTTTGATTTTCACATGAATTTAACACCGACCGACAAAAAGTTTGATTTCTTTCATTTTTTTTTCTGAATTTCACTCAAAAACAAGGCAATTGTTTGATTTTTTTTTTCTCTTAATTTCACTCAAAAACAAGGCAATTGTTTGATTTTCACATGAATTTAACACCGACCGACAAAAAGTTTGATTTCTTTCATTTTTTTTTTCTGAATTTCACTCAAAAACAAGGCAATTGTTTGATTTTTTTTTCCTCTTAATTTCACTCAAAAACAAGGCAATTGTTTGATTTTCACATGAATTTAACACCGACCGACAAAAAGTTTGATTTCTTTCAATATTTTTTTTTCTGAATTTCACTCAAAATCAAGGCAATTGTTTGATTTTTTTTTCTCTTAATTTCACTCAAAAACAAGGCAATTGTTTGATTTTTTTTTTCTCTTAATTTCACTCAAAAACAAGGCAATTGTTTGATTTTTACATGAATTTAACACCGACCGACAAAAAGTTTGATTTCTTTCAATTTTTTTTTTTCTGAATTTCACTCAAAAACAAGGCAATTAAGGATATTGGCTATAGTCTAAATTATTACAAGTTGGCAATGATCACTAACCCTCTCAGGCAATTATTTATATTCTGCTCCGTTGACATTTCAGGTTTGGATACATACTGGATGTATGATGCTGCCGCTCAAAAGCTGTTATGTTTGCCCGCCCGCCGCTGATTGCTTCGTCTATTTTAACATGGTAAGTGTCAAAAGCAAATTTTATATATAGTATAATATATTCATAGTCTTCTTTGGCCAAACAAAAATCCATTTACCAGTGGAACAATCGATTTTATTTGTTCCATAATAGTAATAGGGGACCACCGTGTCTGTCTGTCTGTCTGACCTTTGAAGGGCAGCCATGTTTGGAACTGTAATGTGTAGCCGAAGTGAAATTTTCACAAAAGTCTCACCAAGTGTCTGAAACGAAAATTAGCGATAAATTACCTACGTTAATAGATTGCTAATACATTTTCAAACGCAGATTGGTGGGTTGCTGAAACCTTCAAAAACTGACTGTTTGTCAACACTGTTACCAAGTTAATTAACATTAACTAGCTAATAAATTGCCACATGTCCATGTGATATTATTAATCAAATTCATATTATTGAGAACAACTAATTATCAAGTTATGTATAAGTGTTTCATAATATTTTGATATATGACTGTGTGTGTGTTTAATCTGTAAACTCCATAGAAATGGTAAACATTCTACATTTACATAATATTAACTTTTTCATAAATTACACTGCCATCAGGGTGGAACTAAATTAACAGTAACAATTTTGTAAATTGCATAAGGATCGCATTGAAATATTTGATTGTTGAAAGGCTATTTGTTTTTCAATAATTATAATATGCACTGATCAATACACTATACAATAATATATAACTTGATCCATCCTCCGCTCTTGTATTTATTCGCTTACAAATTATTTATTATAACCGTCATCTCGATATTCGAAACGTTCGAAACGTAGCTCGTCGTGTGTGGCCCGTAAATGTAAACAAGAAGCGTGTGCGATATCATTATTAATGCATAGTTATACGTACAAAAACAAGGCAATTGTTTGATTTTTTTTTCTCTTAATTTCACTCAAAAACAAGGCAATTGTTTGATTTTCACATGAATTTAACACCGACCGACAAAAAGTTTGTTTTCTTTCAATATTTTTTTTTTCTGAATTTCACTCAAAAACAAGGCAATTGTTCGATTTTTTTTTTCTCTTAATTTCACTCCAAAACAAGGCAATTGTTTGAATTTCACATGAATTTAACACCGACCGACAAAAAGTTTGATTTCTTTCAATTTTTTTTTTTCTGAATTTCACTCAAAAACAAGGCAATTGTGTGATTTTTTTTTTCTCTTAATTTCACTCAAAAACAAGGCAATTGTTTGATTTTCACATGAATTTAACACCGACCGACAAAAAGTTTGATTTCTTTCAATATTTTTTTTTTCTGAATTTCACTCAAAAACAAGGCAATTGTTTGATTTTTTTTTCTCTTAATTTCACTCAAAAACAAGGCAGTTGTTTGATTTTCACATGAATTTAACACCGACCGACAAAAAGTTTGATTTCTTTCATTTTTTTTTCTGAATTTCACTCAAAAACAAGGAAATTGTTTGATTTTTTTTGCTCTTAATTTCACTCAAAAACAAGGCAATTGTTTGATTTTTTTTTTCTCTTAATTTCACTCATAAACAAGGCAATTGTTTGATTTTCACATGAATTTAACACCGACCGACAAAAAGTTTGATTTCTTTCAATTTTTTTTTTCTGAATTTCACTCAAAAACAAGGCAATTAAGGATATTGGCTATAGTCTAAATTATAACAAGTTGGCAATGATCACTAACCCTCTCAGGCAATTATTTATATTCTGCTCCGTTGACATTTCAGGTTTGGATACATACTGGATGTATGATGCTGCCGCTCAAAAGCTGTTATGTTTGCCCGCCCGCCGCTGATTGCTTTCGTCTATTTTAACATGGTAAGTGTCAAAAGCAAATTTTATATATAGTATAATATATTCATAGTCTTCTTTGGCCAAACAAAAATCCATTTACCAGTGGAACAATCGATTTTATTTGTTCCATAATAGTAATAGGGGACCACCGTGTCTGTCTGTCTGTCTGACCTTTGAAGGGCAGCCATGTTTGGAACTGTAATGTGTAGCCGAAGTGAAATTTTCACAAAAGTCTCACCAAGTGTCTGAAACGAAAATTAGCGATAAATTACCTACGTTAATAGATTGCTAATACATTTTCAAACGCAGATTGGTGGGTTGCTGAAACCTTCAAAAACTGACTGTTTGTCAACACTGTTACCAAGTTAATTAACATTAACTAGCTAATAAATTGCCACATGTCCATGTGATATTATTTATCAAATTCATATTATTGAGAACAACTAATTATTAAGTTATGTATAAGTGTTACATAATATTTTGATATATGACTGTGTGTGTGTTTAATCTGTAAACTCCATAGAAATGGTAAACATTCTACATTTACATAATATTAACTTTTTCATAAATTACACTGCCATCAGGGTGGAACTAAATTAACAGTTACAATTTTGTAAATTGCATAAGGATCGCATTGAAATATTTGATTGTTGAGAGGCTATTTGTTTTTCAATAATTATAATATGCACTGATCAATACACTATACAATAATATATAACTTGATCCATCCTCCGCTCTTGTATTTATTCGCTTACAAATTATTTATTATAACCGTCATCTCGATATTCGAAACGTTCGAAACGTAGCTCGTCGTGTGTGGCCCGTAAATGTAAACAAGAAGCGTGTGCGATATCATTATTAATGCGTACAAAAACAAGGCAATTGTTTGATTTTTTTTTCTCTTAATTTCACTCAAAAACAAGGCAATTGTTTGATTTTCACATGAATTTAACACCGACCGACAAAAAGTTTGTTTTCTTTCAATATTTTTTTTTTCTGAATTTCACTCAAAAACAAGGCAATTGTTCGATATTTTTTTTCTCTTAATTTCACTCCAAAACAAGGCAATTGTTTGATTTTCACATGAATTTAACACCGACCGACAAAAAGTTTGATTTCTTTCAATTTTTTTTTCTGAATTTCACTCAAAAACAAGGCAATTGTGTGATTTTTTCTCTTAATTTCACTCAAAAACAAGGCAATTGTTTGATTTTCACATGAATTTAACACCGACCGACAAAAAGTTTGATTTCTTTCAATATTTTTTTTTTCTGAATTTCACTCAAAAACAGGGCAATTGTTTGATTTTTTTTCTCTTAATTTCACTCAAAAACAAGGCAATTGTTTGATTTTCACATGAATTTAACACCGACCGACAAAAAGTTTGATTTCTTTCATGTTTTTTTCTGAATTTCATCCAAAAACAAGGCAATTGTTTGATTTTTTTTTCTCTTAATTTCACTCAAAAACAAGGCAATTGTTTGATTTTCACATGAATTTAACACCGACCGACAAAAAGTTTGATTTCTTTCAATATTTTTTTTTTCTGAATTTCACTCAAAATCAAGGCAATTGTTTGATTTTTTTTTTCTCTTAATTTCACTCAAAAACAAGGCAATTGTTTGATTTTTTTTTTCTCTTAATTTCACTCAAAAACAAGGTAATTGTTTGATTTTCACATGAATTTAACACCGACCGACAAAAAGTTTGTTTTCTTTCAATATTTTTTTTTCTGAATTTCACTCAAAAACAAGGCAATTGTTCGATTTTTTTTTCTCTTAATTTCACTCCAAAACAAGGCAATTGTTTGATTTTCACATGAATTTAACACCGACCGACAAAAAGTTTGATTTCTTTCAATTTTTTTTTTCTGAATTTCACTCAAAAACAAGGCAATTGTGTGATTTATTTTTTCTCTTAATTTCACTCAAAAACAAGGCAATTGTTTGATTTTCACATGAATTTAACACCGACCGACAAAAAGTTTGATTTCTTTCAAAATTTTTTTTTTCTGAATTTCACTCAAAAACAAGGCAATTGTTTGATTTTTTTTCTTTTAATTTCACTCAAAAACAAGGCAATTGTTTGATTTTCACATGAATTTAACACCGACCGACAAAAAGTTTGATTTCTTTCATTTTTTTTTCTGAATTTCACTCAAAAACAAGGCAATTGTTTGATTTTTTTTTTCTCTTAATTTCACTCAAAAACAAGGCAATTGTTTGATTTTCACATGAATTTAACACCGACCGACAAAAAGTTTGATTTCTTTCATTTTTTTTTTCTGAATTTCACTCAAAAACAAGGCAATTGTTTGATTTTTTTTTCCTCTTAATTTCACTCAAAAACAAGGCAATTGTTTGATTTTCACATGAATTTAACACCGACCGACAAAAAGTTTGATTTCTTTCAATATTTTTTTTTCTGAATTTCACTCAAAATCAAGGCAATTGTTTGATTTTTTTTTCTCTTAATTTCACTCAAAAACAAGGCAATTGTTTGATTTTTTTTTTCTCTTAATTTCACTCAAAAACAAGGCAATTGTTTGATTTTTACATGAATTTAACACCGACCGACAAAAAGTTTGATTTCTTTCAATTTTTTTTTTTCTGAATTTCACTCAAAAACAAGGCAATTAAGGATATTGGCTATAGTCTAAATTATTACAAGTTGGCAATGATCACTAACCCTCTCAGGCAATTATTTATATTCTGCTCCGTTGACATTTCAGGTTTGGATACATACTGGATGTATGATGCTGCCGCTCAAAAGCTGTTATGTTTGCCCGCCCGCCGCTGATTGCTTCGTCTATTTTAACATGGTAAGTGTCAAAAGCAAATTTTATATATAGTATAATATATTCATAGTCTTCTTTGGCCAAACAAAAATCCATTTACCAGTGGAACAATCGATTTTATTTGTTCCATAATAGTAATAGGGGACCACCGTGTCTGTCTGTCTGTCTGACCTTTGAAGGGCAGCCATGTTTGGAACTGTAATGTGTAGCCGAAGTGAAATTTTCACAAAAGTCTCACCAAGTGTCTGAAACGAAAATTAGCGATAAATTACCTACGTTAATAGATTGCTAATACATTTTCAAACGCAGATTGGTGGGTTGCTGAAACCTTCAAAAACTGACTGTTTGTCAACACTGTTACCAAGTTAATTAACATTAACTAGCTAATAAATTGCCACATGTCCATGTGATATTATTAATCAAATTCATATTATTGAGAACAACTAATTATCAAGTTATGTATAAGTGTTTCATAATATTTTGATATATGACTGTGTGTGTGTTTAATCTGTAAACTCCATAGAAATGGTAAACATTCTACATTTACATAATATTAACTTTTTCATAAATTACACTGCCATCAGGGTGGAACTAAATTAACAGTAACAATTTTGTAAATTGCATAAGGATCGCATTGAAATATTTGATTGTTGAAAGGCTATTTGTTTTTCAATAATTATAATATGCACTGATCAATACACTATACAATAATATATAACTTGATCCATCCTCCGCTCTTGTATTTATTCGCTTACAAATTATTTATTATAACCGTCATCTCGATATTCGAAACGTTCGAAACGTAGCTCGTCGTGTGTGGCCCGTAAATGTAAACAAGAAGCGTGTGCGATATCATTATTAATGCATAGTTATACGTACAAAAACAAGGCAATTGTTTGATTTTTTTTTCTCTTAATTTCACTCAAAAACAAGGCAATTGTTTGATTTTCACATGAATTTAACACCGACCGACAAAAAGTTTGTTTTCTTTCAATATTTTTTTTTTCTGAATTTCACTCAAAAACAAGGCAATTGTTCGATTTTTTTTTTCTCTTAATTTCACTCCAAAACAAGGCAATTGTTTGAATTTCACATGAATTTAACACCGACCGACAAAAAGTTTGATTTCTTTCAATTTTTTTTTTCTGAATTTCACTCAAAAACAAGGCAATTGTGTGATTTTTTTTTTCTCTTAATTTCACTCAAAAACAAGGCAATTGTTTGATTTTCACATGAATTTAACACCGACCGACAAAAAGTTTGATTTCTTTCAATATTTTTTTTTTCTGAATTTCACTCAAAAACAAGGCAATTGTTTGATTTTTTTTCTCTTAATTTCACTCAAAAACAAGGCAGTTGTTTGATTTTCACATGAATTTAACACCGACCGACAAAAAGTTTGATTTCTTTCATTTTTTTTTCTGAATTTCACTCAAAAACAAGGAAATTGTTTGATTTTTTTTGCTCTTAATTTCACTCAAAAACAAGGCAATTGTTTGATTTTTTTTTTCTCTTAATTTCACTCATAAACAAGGCAATTGTTTGATTTTCACATGAATTTAACACCGACCGACAAAAAGTTTGATTTCTTTCAATTTTTTTTTTTCTGAATTTCACTCAAAAACAAGGCAATTAAGGATATTGGCTATAGTCTAAATTATAACAAGTTGGCAATGATCACTAACCCTCTCAGGCAAGTATTTATATTCTGCTCCGTTGACATTTCAGGTTTGGATACATACTGGATGTATGATGCTGCCGCTCAAAAGCTGTTATGTTTGCCCGCCCGCCGCTGATTGCTTTCGTCTATTTTAACATGGTAAGTGTCAAAAGCAAATTTTATATATAGTATAATATATTCATAGTCTTCTTTGGCCAAACAAAAATCCATTTACCAGTGGAACAATCGATTTTATTTGTTCCATAATAGTAATAGGGGACCACCGTGTCTGTCTGTCTGTCTGACCTTTGAAGGGCAGCCATGTTTGGAACTGTAATGTGTAGCCGAAGTGAAATTTTCACAAAAGTCTCACCAAGTGTCTGAAACGAAAATTAGCGATAAATTACCTACGTTAATAGATTGCTAATACATTTTCAAACGCAGATTGGTGGGTTGCTGAAACCTTCAAAAACTGACTGTTTGTCAACACTGTTACCAAGTTAATTAACATTAACTAGCTAATAAATTGCCACATGTCCATGTGATATTATTTATCAAATTCATATTATTGAGAACAACTAATTATTAAGTTATGTATAAGTGTTACATAATATTTTGATATATGACTGTGTGTGTGTTTAATCTGTAAACTCCATAGAAATGGTAAACATTCTACATTTACATAATATTAACTTTTTCATAAATTACACTGCCATCAGGGTGGAACTAAATTAACAGTTACAAATTTGTAAATTGCATAAGGATCGCATTGAAATATTTGATTGTTGAGAGGCTATTTGTTTTTCAATAATTATAATATGCACTGATCAATACACTATACAATAATATATAACTTGATCCATCCTCCGCTCTTGTATTTATTCGCTTACAAATTATTTATTATAACCGTCATCTCGATATTCGAAACGTTCGAAACGTAGCTCGTCGTGTGTGGCCCGTAAATGTAAACAAGAAGCGTGTGCGATATCATTATTAATGCATAGTTATACGTACAAAAACAAGGCAATTGTTTGATTTTTTTTTCTCTTAATTTCACTCAAAAACAAGGCAATTGTTTGATTTTCACATGAATTTAACACCGACCGACAAAAAGTTTGTTTTCTTTCAATATTTTTTTTTTCTGAATTTCACTCAAAAACAAGGCAATTGTTCGATTTTTTTTTCTCTTAATTTCACTCCAAAACAAGGCAATTGTTTGATTTTCACATGAATTTAACACCGACCGACAAAAAGTTTGATTTCTTTCAATTTTTTTTTTTCTGAATTTCACTCAAAAACAAGGCAATTGTGTGATTTTTTTTTTCTCTTAGTTTCACTCAAAAACAAGGCAATTGTTTGATTTTCACATGAATTTAACACCGACCGACAAAAAGTTTGATTTCTTTCAATATTTTTTTTTTCTGAATTTCACTCAAAAACAAGGCAATTGTTTGATTTTTTTTTCTCTTAATTTCACTCAAAAACAAGGCAATTGTTTGATTTTTACATGAATTTAACACCGACCGACAAAAAGTTTGATTTCTTTCATTTTTTTTTCTGAATTTCACTCAAAAACAAGGCATTTGTTTGATTTTTTTTTCTCTTAATTTCACTCAAAAACAAGGCAATTGTTTGATTTTCACATGAATTTAACACCGACCGACAAAAAGTTTGATTTCTTTCAATATTTTTTTTTTCTGAATTTCACTCAAAATCAAGGCAATTGTTTGATTTTTTTTTCTCTTAATTTCACTCAAAAACAAGGCAATTGTTTGATTTTTTTTTCTCTTAATTGCACTCAAAAACAAGGCAATTGTTTGATTTTCACATGAATTTAACACCGACCGACAAAAAGTTTGATTTCTTTCAATTTTTTTTTTTCTGAATTTCACTCAAAATTAAGGCAATTAAGGATATTGGCTATAGTCTAAATTATAACAAGTTGGCAATGATCACTAACCCTCTCAGGCAATTATTTATATTCTGCTCCGTTGACATTTCAGGTTTGGATACATACTGGATGTATGATGCTGCCGCTCAAAAGCTGTTATGTTTGCCCGCCCGCCGCTGATTGCTTTCGTCTATTTTAACATGGTAAGTGTCAAAAGCAAATTTTATATATAGTATAATATATTCATAGTCTTCTTTGGCCAAACAAAAATCCATTTACCAGTGGAACAATCGATTTTATTTGTTCCATAATAGTAATAGGGGACCACCGTGTCTGTCTGTCTGTCTGACCTTTGAAGGGCAGCCATGTTTGGAACTGTAATGTGTAGCCGAAGTGAAATTTTCACAAAAGTCTCACCAAGTGTCTGAAACGAAAATTAGCGATAAATTACCTACGTTAATAGATTGCTAATACATTTTCAAACGCAGATTGGTGGGTTGCTGAAACCTTCAAAAACTGACTGTTTGTCAACACTGTTACCAAGTTTATTAACATTAACTAGCTAATAAATTGCCACATGTCCATGTGATATTATTTATCAAATTCATATTATTGAGAACAACTAATTATTAAGTTATGTATAAGTGTTACATAATATTTTGATATATGACTGTGTGTGTGTTTAATCTGTAAACTCCATAGAAATGGTAAACATTCTACATTTACATAATATTAACTTTTTCATAAATTACACTGCCATCAAGTTGGAACTAAATTAACAGTTACAAATTTGTAAATTGCATAAGGATCGCATTGAAATATTTGATTGTTGAGAGGCTATTTGTTTTTCAATAATTATAATATGCACTGATCAATACACTATACAATAATATATAACTTGATCCATCCTCCGCTCTTGTATTTATTCGCTTACAAATTATTTATTATAACCGTCATCTCGATATTCGAAACGTTCGAAACGTAGCTCGTCGTGTGTGGCCCGTAAATGTAAACAAGAAGCGTGTGCGATATCATTATTAATGCATAGTTATACGTACAAAAACAAGGCAATTGTTTGATTTTTTTTTCTCTTAATTTCACTCAAAAACAAGGCAATTGTTTGATTTTCACATGAATTTAACACCGACCGACAAAAAGTTTGTTTTCTTTCAATATTTTTTTTTTCTGAATTTCACTCAAAAACAAGGCAATTGTTCGATTTTTTTTTTCTCTTAATTTCACTCCAAAACAAGGCAATTGTTTGATTTTCACATGAATTTAACACCGACCGACAAAAAGTTTGATTTCTTTTAATTTTTTTTTTCTGAATTTCACTCAAAAACAAGGCAATTGTGTGATTTTTTTTTTTCTCTTAATTTCACTCAAAAACAAGGCAATTGTTTGATTTTCACATGAATTTAACACCGACCGACAAAAAGTTTGATTTCTTTCAATATTTTTTTTTTCTGAATTTCACTCAAAAACAAGGCAATTGTTTGATTTTTTTTCTCTTAATTTCACTCAAAAACAAGGCAATTGTTTGATTTTCACATGAATTTAACACCGACCGACAAAAAGTTTGATTTCTTTAATTTTTTTTTCTGAATTTCATCCAAAAACAAGGCAATTGTTTGATTTTTTTTTCTCTTAATTTCACTCAAAAACAAGGCAATTGTTTGATTTTCACATGAATTTAACACCGACCGACAAAAAGTTTGATTTCTTTCAATATTTTTTTTTTCTGAATTTCACTCAAAATCAAGGCAATTGTTCGATGTTTATTCTCTTAATTTCACTCCAAAACAAGGCAATTGTTTGATTTTCACATGAATTTAACACCGACCGACAAAAAGTTTGATTTCTTTCAATTTTTTTTTTCTGAATTTCGGACGGTGGGCTCAGGCCCATAGCCATCGGGAGCGTGTTCCGTAGGTTAGCGGCCAGGCTGGCGTGCCGGTCCGTGGGAGCTGCGATGGCGGAGTATTTGCAGCCACACCAGCTAGGTTTCGGGACGCCTCGGGGATGCGAGACCGCTATCCATGCCACGCGTGCGTTCGTCATGAACCCTGATAACGAGGGCTGCGTGGTGCTGAAACTAGATATACGCAACGCCTTTAATACTCTGGAAAGAGATGTACTCCTGAGCGAAGTCAAGGATCGAATTCCCTCTCTATACCCCTTTATTTTTCAGCTGTATTATTCTCCCTCTAATCTATTTTTTAAAGACAGTCTTATTTCATCTCAAGTTGGAGCGCAGCAGGGAGATCCGCTGGGACCCCTCGTCTTTAGTTTAGCTATCCACAGGGTTATTTCTGAGCTGAAGTCAGCTTTAAATCTGTGGTACCTAGATGATGGGACTCTTGGAGGATCACCGGAAGATGTTCTTCAGGACGTAGAGGCTTTAATTCCTCGCCTCAGATTCCTGGGTCTGGAGGTGAATTCCTCCAAGTGCGAATTCTTTTCCTGTGGCACTGAAGCTCGCACATACTTTCCCCACTTCAGTACTCTATTGCCTGGCCTCAAGGAACTCTCGTCTCACTCTTTCACTCTTTTAGGGTCACCTATTTTTCCTGATGGAGTGCCAGAAGCTATTTCTTCTCGCAAAAAACTTCTTCTGACTGCTCAAGAGCGTCTTAAAGATCTTTCGGCTCATGTGGCGATTGTGTTATTACGCATGTGCTTCGCTCTCCCTAAGTTGACGTATCTCTTACGGACGACGCCTACCTGGCTTTGTCCTAGTGAAGTTTCAGCATTTGACGATACATTGAAATCAACGGTTGAGTCGATCCTGAATGTCTCGCTTAATGAAACACAATGGAGACAGGCGACTCTTCCTATCCGGCATGGAGGCATTGGGTTGCGTTGCGCACGGGATGTGGCCTTGCCAGCTTTCCTAGCGTCGGCGCATGGTGTGTCGGACCTCGTCACTGTAATTTTGCGCTCTGATGGTGGCGTGGTTACCGTGCCTTTTGTAGCCGAGGCGGAGTCAGCTTGGTCTGCCCGCAGCTCGGGAGTGGCTCTCCCTGTTTTGCCTCATATGCAGCGCGCCTGGGATGATATAACTGCAAAGCAAATCAAAGATGAATTGATTGAAGGTGCCTCGGGAGCCGATCTGGCCAGACTCCGGGCTGTGTCGCAGCCTGAATCGGGAGCATGGTTGCACGCACTGCCCTCACCTCACCTGGGTACTTTTCTGGACGACAACTCTTTGCGTGTGGCGGTGGCCCTTCGCCTGGGCTGCAGAGTGTGTGAACCTCATATATGCACCTGCAGTTCCATGGTGGAGGCCGATGGCCATCACGCACTGAGCTGTCGTCGATGCACGGGAAGGTTTCCACGTCACCATGCTCTCAATGACATAATCCGGAGAGCCTTTGTATCGGCGGATGTCCCGTGTATGCTTGAGCCACCCGGCCTTGGCAGGTCCGATGGCAAGAGACCAGACGGTATGACTTTGGTGCCGTGGAAGAATGGCAAGTGCCTCTTGTGGGACGCCACGTGCGTCAACACTGTCGCTCCCAGTCACCTTAGTCGTACTGTCCTCTCTGCAGCGGCTGCAGCCGAGGACGCGGCCTCTAAAAAGCGTCACAAGTATGCTGCTTTAGAGGCGCAATACTTGTTTGTACCGTTCGCAGTGGAGACGATGGGCAGCTGGGGCGCAGACGCAAAAAGCTTGGTTTACCAACTAGGGCGCAGATTAAGGGATAAATCTAATGACTCCCGCTCCGGCTTGTACCTGGTGCAAAGGTTGGCTATCGCAATCCAACGAGGCAATGCAGCCAGCGTTATGGGCACCTTTGCGCCAGGTACAATGAGGGGCGGGTTATTTGATTAACTTATTATATTTGTGACCGTGCTAAAAAAAATATTTTATTTTGGGTGTTTATATGATTAATTTTATAATTTAATATTTATATTTGACTATTTTAATTGGAATAATAAATTAATTTAACACCGACCGACAAAAAGTTTGTTATCTTACAATATTTTTTTTTTTCTGAATTTCACTCAAAAACAAGGCAATTGTTCGATGTTTATTCTCTTAATTTCACTCCAAAACAAGGCAATTGTTTGATTTTCACATGAATTTAACACCGACCGACAAAAAGTTTGATTTCTTTCAATTTTTTTTTTCTGAATTTCACTCAAAAACAAGGCAATTGTTTGATTTTTTTTTTCTCTTAATTTCACTCAAAAACAAGGCAATTGTTTGATTTTCACATGAATTTAACACCGACCGACAAAAAGTTTGATTTCTTTCAATATTTTTTTTTTCTGAATTTCACTCAAAAACAAGGCAATTGTTTGTTTTTTTTTTCTCTTAATTTCACTCAAAAACAAGGCAGTTGTTTGATTTTCACATGAATTTAACACCGACCGACAAAAAGTTTGATTTCTTTCATTTTTTTTTCTGAATTTCACTCAAAAACAAGGAAATTGTTTGAATTTTTTTTCTCTTAATTTCACTCAAAAACAAGGCAATTGTTCGATTTTTTTTTCTCTTAATTTCACTCCAAAACAAGGCAATTGTTTGATTTTCACATGAATTTAACACCGACCGACAAAAAGTTTGATTTCTTTCAATTTTTTTTTTCTGAATTTCACTCAAAAACAAGGCAATTGTGTGATTTTTTTTTTCTCTTAATTTCACTCAAAAACAAGGCAATTGTTTGATTTTCACATGAATTTAACACCGACCGACAAAAAGTTTGTTTTCTTACAATATTTTTTTTTTCTGAATTTCACTCAAAAACAAGGCAATTGTTCGATTTTTTTTTCTCTTAATTTCACTCCAAAACAAGGCAATTGTTTGATTTTCACATGAATTTAACACCGACCGACAAAAAGTTTGATTTCTTTCAATTTTTTTTTTCTGAATTTCACTCAAAAACAAGGCAATTGTGTGATTTTTTTTTTCTCTTAATTTCACTCAAAAACAAGGCAATTGTTTGATTTTCACATGAATTTAACACCGACCGACAAAAAGTTTGATTTCTTTCAATATTTTTTTTTTCTAAATTTCACTCAAAAACAAGGCAATTGTTTGATTTTTTTTTCTCCTAATTTCACTCAAAAACAAGGCAGTTGTTTGATTTTCACATGAATTTAACACCGACCGACAAAAAGTTTGATTTCTTTCATTTTTTTTTCTGAATTTCACTCAAAAACAAGGCAATTGTTTGATTTTCACATGAATTTAACACCGACCGACAAAAAGTTTGATTTCTTTCATTTTTTTTTTTTCTAAATTTCACTCAATAACCAGGCAATTGTTTGATTTTTTTTTTCTCTTAATTTACTCAAAAACAAGGCAATTGTTTGATTTTCACATGAATTTAACACCGACCGACAAAAAGTTTGATTTCGTTCAATTTTTTTTTTCTGAATTTCACGCAAAAACAAGGCAATTGTTTGATTTTTTTTTCTCTTAATTTCACTCAAAAACAAGGCAATTGTTTGATTTTCACATGAATTTAACACCGACCGACAAAAAGTTTGTTTTCTTTCAATATTTTTTTTTTCTGAATTTCACTCAAAAACAAGGCAGTTGTTTGATTTTTTTTTTCTCTTAATTTCACTCAAAAACAAGGCAATTGTTTGATTTTCACATGAATTTAACACCGACCGACAAATAGTTTGATTTCTTTCAATTTTTTTTTTTTTCTGAATTTCACTCAAAAACAAGGCAATTAAGGATATTGGCTATAGTCTAAATTATAACAAGTTGGCAATGATCACTAACTCTCTTAGGCAATTATTTATATTCTGCTCCGTTGACATTTCAGGTTTGGATACATACTGGATGTATGATGCTGCCGCTCAAAAGCTGTTATGTTTGCCCGCCCGCCGCTGATTGCTTTCGTCTATTTTAACATGGTAAGTGTCAAAAGCAAATTTTATATATAGTATAATATATTCATAGTCTTCTTTGGCCAAACAAAAATCCATTTACCAGTGGAACAATCGATTTTATTTGTTCCATAATAGTAATAGGGGACCACCGTGTCTGTCTGTCTGTCTGACCTTTGAAGGGCAGCCATGTTTGGAACTGTAATGTGTAGCCGAAGTGAAATTTTCACAAAAGTCTCACCAAGTGTCTGAAACGAAAATTAGCGATAAATTACCTACGTTAATAGATTGCTAATACATTTTCAAACGCAGATTGGTGGGTTGCTGAAACCTTCAAAAACTGACTGTTTGTCAACACTGTTACCAAGTTAATTAACATTAACTAGCTAATAAATTGCCACATGTCCATGTGATATTATTTATCAAATTCATATTATTGAGAACAACTAATTATTAAGTTATGTATAAGTGTTACATAATATTTTGATATATGACTGTGTGTGTGTTTAATCTGTAAACTCCATAGAAATGGTAAACATTCTACATTTACATAATATTAACTTTTTCATAAATTACACTGCCATCAGGGTGGAACTAAATTAACAGTTACAATTTTGTAAATTGCATAAGGATCGCATTGAAATATTTGATTGTTGAGAGGCTATTTGTTTTTCAATAATTATAATATGCACTGATCAATACACTATACAATAATATATAACTTGATCCATCCTCCGCTCTTGTATTTATTCGCTTACAAATTATTTATTATAACCGTCATCTCGATATTCGAAACGTTCGAAACGTAGCTCGTCGTGTGTGGCCCGTAAATGTAAACAAGAAGCGTGTGCGATATCATTATTAATGCGTACAAAAACAAGGCAATTGTTTGATTTTTTTTTCTCTTAATTTCACTCAAAAACAAGGCAATTGTTTGATTTTCACATGAATTTAACACCGACCGACAAAAAGTTTGTTTTCTTTCAATATTTTTTTTTTCTGAATTTCACTCAAAAACAAGGCAATTGTTCGATTTTTTTTTTCTCTTAATTTCACTCCAAAACAAGGCAATTGTTTGAATTTCACATGAATTTAACACCGACCGACAAAAAGTTTGATTTCTTTCAATTTTTTTTTTCTGAATTTCACTCAAAAACAAGGCAATTGTGTGATTTTTTTTTTCTCTTAATTTCACTCAAAAACAAGGCAATTGTTTGATTTTCACATGAATTTAACACCGACCGACAAAAAGTTTGATTTCTTTCAATATTTTTTTTTTCTGAATTTCACTCAAAAACAAGGCAATTGTTTGATTTTTTTTCTCTTAATTTCACTCAAAAACAAGGCAGTTGTTTGATTTTCACATGAATTTAACACCGACCGACAAAAAGTTTGATTTCTTTCATTTTTTTTTCTGAATTTCACTCAAAAACAAGGAAATTGTTTGATTTTTTTTGCTCTTAATTTCACTCAAAAACAAGGCAATTGTTTGATTTTTTTTTTCTCTTAATTTCACTCATAAACAAGGCAATTGTTTGATTTTCACATGAATTTAACACCGACCGACAAAAAGTTTGATTTCTTTCAATTTTTTTTTTTCTGAATTTCACTCAAAAACAAGGCAATTAAGGATATTGGCTATAGTCTAAATTATAACAAGTTGGCAATGATCACTAACCCTCTCAGGCAAGTATTTATATTCTGCTCCGTTGACATTTCAGGTTTGGATACATACTGGATGTATGATGCTGCCGCTCAAAAGCTGTTATGTTTGCCCGCCCGCCGCTGATTGCTTTCGTCTATTTTAACATGGTAAGTGTCAAAAGCAAATTTTATATATAGTATAATATATTCATAGTCTTCTTTGGCCAAACAAAAATCCATTTACCAGTGGAACAATCGATTTTATTTGTTCCATAATAGTAATAGGGGACCACCGTGTCTGTCTGTCTGTCTGACCTTTGAAGGGCAGCCATGTTTGGAACTGTAATGTGTAGCCGAAGTGAAATTTTCACAAAAGTCTCACCAAGTGTCTGAAACGAAAATTAGCGATAAATTACCTACGTTAATAGATTGCTAATACATTTTCAAACGCAGATTGGTGGGTTGCTGAAACCTTCAAAAACTGACTGTTTGTCAACACTGTTACCAAGTTAATTAACATTAACTAGCTAATAAATTGCCACATGTCCATGTGATATTATTTATCAAATTCATATTATTGAGAACAACTAATTATTAAGTTATGTATAAGTGTTACATAATATTTTGATATATGACTGTGTGTGTGTTTAATCTGTAAACTCCATAGAAATGGTAAACATTCTACATTTACATAATATTAACTTTTTCATAAATTACACTGCCATCAGGGTGGAACTAAATTAACAGTTACAAATTTGTAAATTGCATAAGGATCGCATTGAAATATTTGATTGTTGAGAGGCTATTTGTTTTTCAATAATTATAATATGCACTGATCAATACACTATACAATAATATATAACTTGATCCATCCTCCGCTCTTGTATTTATTCGCTTACAAATTATTTATTATAACCGTCATCTCGATATTCGAAACGTTCGAAACGTAGCTCGTCGTGTGTGGCCCGTAAATGTAAACAAGAAGCGTGTGCGATATCATTATTAATGCATAGTTATACGTACAAAAACAAGGCAATTGTTTGATTTTTTTTTCTCTTAATTTCACTCAAAAACAAGGCAATTGTTTGATTTTCACATGAATTTAACACCGACCGACAAAAAGTTTGTTTTCTTTCAATATTTTTTTTTTCTGAATTTCACTCAAAAACAAGGCAATTGTTCGATTTTTTTTTCTCTTAATTTCACTCCAAAACAAGGCAATTGTTTGATTTTCACATGAATTTAACACCGACCGACAAAAAGTTTGATTTCTTTCAATTTTTTTTTTTCTGAATTTCACTCAAAAACAAGGCAATTGTGTGATTTTTTTTTTCTCTTAGTTTCACTCAAAAACAAGGCAATTGTTTGATTTTCACATGAATTTAACACCGACCGACAAAAAGTTTGATTTCTTTCAATATTTTTTTTTTCTGAATTTCACTCAAAAACAAGGCAATTGTTTGATTTTTTTTTCTCTTAATTTCACTCAAAAACAAGGCAATTGTTTGATTTTTACATGAATTTAACACCGACCGACAAAAAGTTTGATTTCTTTCATTTTTTTTTCTGAATTTCACTCAAAAACAAGGCATTTGTTTGATTTTTTTTTCTCTTAATTTCACTCAAAAACAAGGCAATTGTTTGATTTTCACATGAATTTAACACCGACCGACAAAAAGTTTGATTTCTTTCAATATTTTTTTTTTCTGAATTTCACTCAAAATCAAGGCAATTGTTTGATTTTTTTTTCTCTTAATTTCACTCAAAAACAAGGCAATTGTTTGATTTTTTTTTCTCTTAATTGCACTCAAAAACAAGGCAATTGTTTGATTTTCACATGAATTTAACACCGACCGACAAAAAGTTTGATTTCTTTCAATTTTTTTTTTTCTGAATTTCACTCAAAATTAAGGCAATTAAGGATATTGGCTATAGTCTAAATTATAACAAGTTGGCAATGATCACTAACCCTCTCAGGCAATTATTTATATTCTGCTCCGTTGACATTTCAGGTTTGGATACATACTGGATGTATGATGCTGCCGCTCAAAAGCTGTTATGTTTGCCCGCCCGCCGCTGATTGCTTTCGTCTATTTTAACATGGTAAGTGTCAAAAGCAAATTTTATATATAGTATAATATATTCATAGTCTTCTTTGGCCAAACAAAAATCCATTTACCAGTGGAACAATCGATTTTATTTGTTCCATAATAGTAATAGGGGACCACCGTGTCTGTCTGTCTGTCTGACCTTTGAAGGGCAGCCATGTTTGGAACTGTAATGTGTAGCCGAAGTGAAATTTTCACAAAAGTCTCACCAAGTGTCTGAAACGAAAATTAGCGATAAATTACCTACGTTAATAGATTGCTAATACATTTTCAAACGCAGATTGGTGGGTTGCTGAAACCTTCAAAAACTGACTGTTTGTCAACACTGTTACCAAGTTTATTAACATTAACTAGCTAATAAATTGCCACATGTCCATGTGATATTATTTATCAAATTCATATTATTGAGAACAACTAATTATTAAGTTATGTATAAGTGTTACATAATATTTTGATATATGACTGTGTGTGTGTTTAATCTGTAAACTCCATAGAAATGGTAAACATTCTACATTTACATAATATTAACTTTTTCATAAATTACACTGCCATCAAGTTGGAACTAAATTAACAGTTACAAATTTGTAAATTGCATAAGGATCGCATTGAAATATTTGATTGTTGAGAGGCTATTTGTTTTTCAATAATTATAATATGCACTGATCAATACACTATACAATAATATATAACTTGATCCATCCTCCGCTCTTGTATTTATTCGCTTACAAATTATTTATTATAACCGTCATCTCGATATTCGAAACGTTCGAAACGTAGCTCGTCGTGTGTGGCCCGTAAATGTAAACAAGAAGCGTGTGCGATATCATTATTAATGCATAGTTATACGTACAAAAACAAGGCAATTGTTTGATTTTTTTTTCTCTTAATTTCACTCAAAAACAAGGCAATTGTTTGATTTTCACATGAATTTAACACCGACCGACAAAAAGTTTGTTTTCTTTCAATATTTTTTTTTTCTGAATTTCACTCAAAAACAAGGCAATTGTTCGATTTTTTTTTTCTCTTAATTTCACTCCAAAACAAGGCAATTGTTTGATTTTCACATGAATTTAACACCGACCGACAAAAAGTTTGATTTCTTTTAATTTTTTTTTTCTGAATTTCACTCAAAAACAAGGCAATTGTGTGATTTTTTTTTTTCTCTTAATTTCACTCAAAAACAAGGCAATTGTTTGATTTTCACATGAATTTAACACCGACCGACAAAAAGTTTGATTTCTTTCAATATTTTTTTTTTCTGAATTTCACTCAAAAACAAGGCAATTGTTTGATTTTTTTTCTCTTAATTTCACTCAAAAACAAGGCAATTGTTTGATTTTCACATGAATTTAACACCGACCGACAAAAAGTTTGATTTCTTTAATTTTTTTTTCTGAATTTCATCCAAAAACAAGGCAATTGTTTGATTTTTTTTTCTCTTAATTTCACTCAAAAACAAGGCAATTGTTTGATTTTCACATGAATTTAACACCGACCGACAAAAAGTTTGATTTCTTTCAATATTTTTTTTTTCTGAATTTCACTCAAAATCAAGGCAATTGTTCGATGTTTATTCTCTTAATTTCACTCCAAAACAAGGCAATTGTTTGATTTTCACATGAATTTAACACCGACCGACAAAAAGTTTGATTTCTTTCAATTTTTTTTTTCTGAATTTCGGACGGTGGGCTCAGGCCCATAGCCATCGGGAGCGTGTTCCGTAGGTTAGCGGCCAGGCTGGCGTGCCGGTCCGTGGGAGCTGCGATGGCGGAGTATTTGCAGCCACACCAGCTAGGTTTCGGGACGCCTCGGGGATGCGAGACCGCTATCCATGCCACGCGTGCGTTCGTCATGAACCCTGATAACGAGGGCTGCGTGGTGCTGAAACTAGATATACGCAACGCCTTTAATACTCTGGAAAGAGATGTACTCCTGAGCGAAGTCAAGGATCGAATTCCCTCTCTATACCCCTTTATTTTTCAGCTGTATTATTCTCCCTCTAATCTATTTTTTAAAGACAGTCTTATTTCATCTCAAGTTGGAGCGCAGCAGGGAGATCCGCTGGGACCCCTCGTCTTTAGTTTAGCTATCCACAGGGTTATTTCTGAGCTGAAGTCAGCTTTAAATCTGTGGTACCTAGATGATGGGACTCTTGGAGGATCACCGGAAGATGTTCTTCAGGACGTAGAGGCTTTAATTCCTCGCCTCAGATTCCTGGGTCTGGAGGTGAATTCCTCCAAGTGCGAATTCTTTTCCTGTGGCACTGAAGCTCGCACATACTTTCCCCACTTCAGTACTCTATTGCCTGGCCTCAAGGAACTCTCGTCTCACTCTTTCACTCTTTTAGGGTCACCTATTTTTCCTGATGGAGTGCCAGAAGCTATTTCTTCTCGCAAAAAACTTCTTCTGACTGCTCAAGAGCGTCTTAAAGATCTTTCGGCTCATGTGGCGATTGTGTTATTACGCATGTGCTTCGCTCTCCCTAAGTTGACGTATCTCTTACGGACGACGCCTACCTGGCTTTGTCCTAGTGAAGTTTCAGCATTTGACGATACATTGAAATCAACGGTTGAGTCGATCCTGAATGGCTCGCTTAATGAAACACAATGGAGACAGGCGACTCTTCCTATCCGGCATGGAGGCATTGGGTTGCGTTGCGCACGGGATGTGGCCTTGCCAGCTTTCCTAGCGTCGGCGCATGGTGTGTCGGACCTCGTCACTGTAATTTTGCGCTCTGATGGTGGCGTGGTTACCGTGCCTTTTGTAGCCGAGGCGGAGTCAGCTTGGTCTGCCCGCAGCTCGGGAGTGGCTCTCCCTGTTTTGCCTCATATGCAGCGCGCCTGGGATGATATAACTGCAAAGCAAATCAAAGATGAATTGATTGAAGGTGCCTCGGGAGCCGATCTGGCCAGACTCCGGGCTGTGTCGCAGCCTGAATCGGGAGCATGGTTGCACGCACTGCCCTCACCTCACCTGGGTACTTTTCTGGACGACAACTCTTTGCGTGTGGCGGTGGCCCTTCGCCTGGGCTGCAGAGTGTGTGAACCTCATATATGCACCTGCAGTTCCATGGTGGAGGCCGATGGCCATCACGCACTGAGCTGTCGTCGATGCACGGGAAGGTTTCCACGTCACCATGCTCTCAATGACATAATCCGGAGAGCCTTTGTATCGGCGGATGTCCCGTGTATGCTTGAGCCACCCGGCCTTGGCAGGTCCGATGGCAAGAGACCAGACGGTATGACTTTGGTGCCGTGGAAGAATGGCAAGTGCCTCTTGTGGGACGCCACGTGCGTCAACACTGTCGCTCCCAGTCACCTTAGTCGTACTGTCCTCTCTGCAGCGGCTGCAGCCGAGGACGCGGCCTCTAAAAAGCGTCACAAGTATGCTGCTTTAGAGGCGCAATACTTGTTTGTACCGTTCGCAGTGGAGACGATGGGCAGCTGGGGCGCAGACGCAAAAAGCTTGGTTTACCAACTAGGGCGCAGATTAAGGGATAAATCTAATGACTCCCGCTCCGGCTTGTACCTGGTGCAAAGGTTGGCTATCGCAATCCAACGAGGCAATGCAGCCAGCGTTATGGGCACCTTTGCGCCAGGTACAATGAGGGGCGGGTTATTTGATTAACTTATTATATTTGTGACCGTGCTAAAAAAAATATTTTATTTTGGGTGTTTATATGATTAATTTTATAATTTAATATTTATATTTGACTATTTTAATTGGAATAATAAATTAATTTAACACCGACCGACAAAAAGTTTGTTATCTTACAATATTTTTTTTTTTCTGAATTTCACTCAAAAACAAGGCAATTGTTCGATGTTTATTCTCTTAATTTCACTCCAAAACAAGGCAATTGTTTGATTTTCACATGAATTTAACACCGACCGACAAAAAGTTTGATTTCTTTCAATTTTTTTTTTCTGAATTTCACTCAAAAACAAGGCAATTGTTTGATTTTTTTTTTCTCTTAATTTCACTCAAAAACAAGGCAATTGTTTGATTTTCACATGAATTTAACACCGACCGACAAAAAGTTTGATTTCTTTCAATATTTTTTTTTTCTGAATTTCACTCAAAAACAAGGCAATTGTTTGTTTTTTTTTTCTCTTAATTTCACTCAAAAACAAGGCAGTTGTTTGATTTTCACATGAATTTAACACCGACCGACAAAAAGTTTGATTTCTTTCATTTTTTTTTCTGAATTTCACTCAAAAACAAGGAAATTGTTTGAATTTTTTTTCTCTTAATTTCACTCAAAAACAAGGCAATTGTTCGATTTTTTTTTCTCTTAATTTCACTCCAAAACAAGGCAATTGTTTGATTTTCACATGAATTTAACACCGACCGACAAAAAGTTTGATTTCTTTCAATTTTTTTTTTCTGAATTTCACTCAAAAACAAGGCAATTGTGTGATTTTTTTTTTCTCTTAATTTCACTCAAAAACAAGGCAATTGTTTGATTTTCACATGAATTTAACACCGACCGACAAAAAGTTTGTTTTCTTACAATATTTTTTTTTTCTGAATTTCACTCAAAAACAAGGCAATTGTTCGATTTTTTTTTCTCTTAATTTCACTCCAAAACAAGGCAATTGTTTGATTTTCACATGAATTTAACACCGACCGACAAAAAGTTTGATTTCTTTCAATTTTTTTTTTCTGAATTTCACTCAAAAACAAGGCAATTGTGTGATTTTTTTTTTCTCTTAATTTCACTCAAAAACAAGGCAATTGTTTGATTTTCACATGAATTTAACACCGACCGACAAAAAGTTTGATTTCTTTCAATATTTTTTTTTTCTAAATTTCACTCAAAAACAAGGCAATTGTTTGATTTTTTTTTCTCCTAATTTCACTCAAAAACAAGGCAGTTGTTTGATTTTCACATGAATTTAACACCGACCGACAAAAAGTTTGATTTCTTTCATTTTTTTTTCTGAATTTCACTCAAAAACAAGGCAATTGTTTGATTTTCACATGAATTTAACACCGACCGACAAAAAGTTTGATTTCTTTCATTTTTTTTTTTTCTAAATTTCACTCAATAACCAGGCAATTGTTTGATTTTTTTTTTCTCTTAATTTACTCAAAAACAAGGCAATTGTTTGATTTTCACATGAATTTAACACCGACCGACAAAAAGTTTGATTTCGTTCAATTTTTTTTTTCTGAATTTCACGCAAAAACAAGGCAATTGTTTGATTTTTTTTTCTCTTAATTTCACTCAAAAACAAGGCAATTGTTTGATTTTCACATGAATTTAACACCGACCGACAAAAAGTTTGTTTTCTTTCAATATTTTTTTTTTCTGAATTTCACTCAAAAACAAGGCAGTTGTTTGATTTTTTTTTTCTCTTAATTTCACTCAAAAACAAGGCAATTGTTTGATTTTCACATGAATTTAACACCGACCGACAAATAGTTTGATTTCTTTCAATTTTTTTTTTTTTCTGAATTTCACTCAAAAACAAGGCAATTAAGGATATTGGCTATAGTCTAAATTATAACAAGTTGGCAATGATCACTAACTCTCTTAGGCAATTATTTATATTCTGCTCCGTTGACATTTCAGGTTTGGATACATACTGGATGTATGATGCTGCCGCTCAAAAGCTGTTATGTTTGCCCGCCCGCCGCTGATTGCTTTCGTCTATTTTAACATGGTAAGTGTCAAAAGCAAATTTTATATATAGTATAATATATTCATAGTCTTCTTTGGCCAAACAAAAATCCATTTACCAGTGGAACAATCGATTTTATTTGTTCCATAATAGTAATAGGGGACCACCGTGTCTGTCTGTCTGTCTGACCTTTGAAGGGCAGCCATGTTTGGAACTGTAATGTGTAGCCGAAGTGAAATTTTCACAAAAGTCTCACCAAGTGTCTGAAACGAAAATTAGCGATAAATTACCTACGTTAATAGATTGCTAATACATTTTCAAACGCAGATTGGTGGGTTGCTGAAACCTTCAAAAACTGACTGTTTGTCAACACTGTTACCAAGTTAATTAACATTAACTAGCTAATAAATTGCCACATGTCCATGTGATATTATTTATCAAATTCATATTATTGAGAACAACTAATTATTAAGTTATGTATAAGTGTTACATAATATTTTGATATATGACTGTGTGTGTGTTTAATCTGTAAACTCCATAGAAATGGTAAACATTCTACATTTACATAATATTAACTTTTTCATAAATTACACTGCCATCAGGGTGGAACTAAATTAACAGTTACAATTTTGTAAATTGCATAAGGATCGCATTGAAATATTTGATTGTTGAGAGGCTATTTGTTTTTCAATAATTATAATATGCACTGATCAATACACTATACAATAATATATAACTTGATCCATCCTCCGCTCTTGTATTTATTCGCTTACAAATTATTTATTATAACCGTCATCTCGATATTCGAAACGTTCGAAACGTAGCTCGTCGTGTGTGGCCCGTAAATGTAAACAAGAAGCGTGTGCGATATCATTATTAATGCGTACAAAAACAAGGCAATTGTTTGATTTTTTTTTCTCTTAATTTCACTCAAAAACAAGGCAATTGTTTGATTTTCACATGAATTTAACACCGACCGACAAAAAGTTTGTTTTCTTTCAATATTTTTTTTTTCTGAATTTCACTCAAAAACAAGGCAATTGTTCGATATTTTTTTTCTCTTAATTTCACTCCAAAACAAGGCAATTGTTTGATTTTCACATGAATTTAACACCGACCGACAAAAAGTTTGATTTCTTTCAATTTTTTTTTTTCTGAATTTCACTCAAAAACAAGGCAATTGTGTGATTTTTTTTTTCTCTTAATTTCACTCAAAAACAAGGCAATTGTTTGATTTTCACATGAATTTAACACCGACCGACAAAAAGTTTGATTTCTTTCAATATTTTTTTTTTCTGAATTTCACTCAAAAACAAGGCAATTGTTTGATTTTTTTTTCTCTTAATTTCACTCAAAAACTAGGCAATTGTTTGATTTTTTTTTTCTCTTAATTTCACTCAAAAACAAGGCAATTGTTTGATTTTCACATGAATTTAACACCGACCGACAAAAAGTTTGATTTCTTTCAATTTATTTTTTTTTCTGAATTTCACTCAAAAACAAGGCAATTAAGGATATTGGCTATAGTCTAAATTATAACAAGTTGGCAATGATCACTAACTCTCTTAGGCAATTATTTATATTCTGCTCCGTTGACATTTCAGGTTTGGATACATACTGGATGTATGATGCTGCCGCTCAAAAGCTGTTATGTTTGCCCGCCCGCCGCTGATTGCTTTCGTCTATTTTAACATGGTAAGTGTCAAAAGCAAATTTTATATATAGTATAATATATTCATAGTCTTCTTTGGCCAAACAAAAATCCATTTACCAGTGGAACAATCGATTTTATTTGTTCCATAATAGTAATAGGGGACCACCGTGTCTGTCTGTCTGTCTGACCTTTGAAGGGCAGCCATGTTTGGAACTGTAATGTGTAGCCGAAGTGAAATTTTCACAAAAGTCTCACCAAGTGTCTGAAACGAAAATTAGCGATAAATTACCTACGTTAATAGATTGCTAATACATTTTCAAACGCAGATTGGTGGGTTGCTGAAACCTTCAAAAACTGACTGTTTGTCAACACTGTTACCAAGTTAATTAACATTAACTAGCTAATAAATTGCCACATGTCCATGTGATATTATTTATCAAATTCATATTATTGAGAACAACTAATTATTAAGTTATGTATAAGTGTTACATAATATTTTGATATATGACTGTGTGTGTGTTTAATCTGTAAACTCCATAGAAATGGTAAACATTCTACATTTACATAATATTAACTTTTTCATAAATTACACTGCCATCAGGGTGGAACTAAATTAACAGTTACAATTTTGTAAATTGCATAAGGATCGCATTGAAATATTTGATTGTTGAGAGGCTATTTGTTTTTCAATAATTATAATATGCACTGATCAATACACTATACAATAATATATAACTTGATCCATCCTCCGCTCTTGTATTTATTCGCTTACAAATTATTTATTATAACCGTCATCTCGATATTCGAAACGTTCGAAACGTAGCTCGTCGTGTGTGGCCCGTAAATGTAAACAAGAAGCGTGTGCGATATCATTATTAATGCGTACAAAAACAAGGCAATTGTTTGATTTTTTTTTCTCTTAATTTCACTCAAAAACAAGGCAATTGTTTGATTTTCACATGAATTTAACACCGACCGACAAAAAGTTTGATTTCTTTCAATATTTTTTTTTTCTGAATTTCACTCAAAATCAAGGCAATTGTTTGATTTTTTTTTTCTCTTAATTTCACTCAAAAACAAGGCAATTGTTTGATTTTTTTTTCTCTTAATTTCACTCAAAAACAAGGTAATTGTTTGATTTTCACATGAATTTAACACCGACCGACAAAAAGTTTGTTTTCTTTCAATATTTTTTTTTCTGAATTTCACTCAAAAACAAGGCAATTGTTCGATTTTTTTTTCTCTTAATTTCACTCCAAAACAAGGCAATTGTTTGATTTTCACATGAATTTAACACCGACCGACAAAAAGTTTGATTTCTTTCAATTTTTTTTTTCTGAATTTCACTCAAAAACAAGGCAATTGTGTGATTTATTTTTTCTCTTAATTTCACTCAAAAACAAGGCAATTGTTTGATTTTCACATGAATTTAACACCGACCGACAAAAAGTTTGATTTCTTTCAAAATTTTTTTTTTCTGAATTTCACTCAAAAACAAGGCAATGGTTTGATTTTTTTTCTTTTAATTTCACTCAAAAACAAGGCAATTGTTTGATTTTCACATGAATTTAACACCGACCGACAAAAAGTTTGATTTCTTTCATTTTTTTTTCTGAATTTCACTCAAAAACAAGGCAATTGTTTGATTTTTTTTTTCTCTTAATTTCACTCAAAAACAAGGCAATTGTTTGATTTTCACATGAATTTAACACCGATCGACAAAAAGTTTGATTTCTTTCAATTTTTTTTTTTCTGAATTTCACTCAAAAACAAGGCAATTGTTTGATTTTTTTTCTCTTAATTTCACTCAAAAACAAGGCAATTGTTTGATTTTCACATGAATTTAACACCGACCGACAAAAAGTTTGATTTCTTTCATATTTTTTTTCTGAATTTCACTCAAAAACAAGGCAATTGTTTGATTTTTTTTTCTCTTAATTTCACTCAAAAACAAGGCAATTGTTTGATTTTCACATGAATTTAACACCGACCAACAAAAAGTTTGATTTCTTTCAATATTTTTTTTTTCTGAATTTCACTCAAAATCAAGGCAATTGTTTGATTTTTTTTTCTCTTAATTTCACTCAAAAACAAGGCAATTGTTTGATTTTTTTTTTCTCTTAATTTCACTCAAAAACAAGGCAATTGTTTGATTTTTACATGAATTTAACACCGACCGACAAAAAGTTTGATTTCTTTCAATTTTTTTTTTCTGAATTTCACTCAAAAACAAGGCAATTAAGGATATTGGCTATAGTCTAAATTATTACAAGTTGGCAATGATCACTAACCCTCTCAGGCAATTATTTATATTCTGCTCCGTTGACATTTCAGGTTTGGATACATACTGGATGTATGATGCTGCCGCTCAAAAGCTGTTATGTTTGCCCGCCCGCCGCTGATTGCTTTCGTCTATTTTAACATGGTAAGTGTCAAAAGCAAATTTTATATATAGTATAATATATTCATAGTCTTCTTTGGCCAAACAAAAATCCATTTACCAGTGGAACAATCGATTTTATTTGTTCCATAATAGTAATAGGGGACCACCGTGTCTGTCTGTCTGTCTGACCTTTGAAGGGCAGCCATGTTTGGAACTGTAATGTGTAGCCGAAGTGAAATTTTCACAAAAGTCTCACCAAGTGTCTGAAACGAAAATTAGCGATAAATTACCTACGTTAATAGATTGCTAATACATTTTCAAACGCAGATTGGTGGGTTGCTGAAACCTTCAAAAACTGACTGTTTGTCAACACTGTTACCAAGTTAATTAACATTAACTAGCTAATAAATTGCCACATGTCCATGTGATATTATTAATCAAATTCATATTATTGAGAACAACTAATTATCAAGTTATGTATAAGTGTTTCATAATATTTTGATATATGACGGTGTGTGTGTTTAATCTGTAAACTCCATAGAAATGGTAAACATTCTACATTTACATAATATTAACTTTTTCATAAATTACACTGCCATCAGGGTGGAACTAAATTAACAGTAACAATTTTGTAAATTGCATAAGGATCGCATTGAAATATTTGATTGTTGAAAGGCTATTTGTTTTTCAATAATTATAATATGCACTGATCAATACACTATACAATAATATATAACTTGATCCATCCTCCGCTCTTGTATTTATTCGCTTACAAATTATTTATTATAACCGTCATCTCGATATTCGAAACGTTCGAAACGTAGCTCGTCGTGTGTGGCCCGTAAATGTAAACAAGAAGCGTGTGCGATATCATTATTAATGCATAGTTATACGTACAAAAACAAGGCAATTGTTTGATTTTTTTTTCTCTTAATTTCACTCAAAAACAAGGCAATTGTTTGATTTTCACATGAATTTAACACCGACCGACAAAAAGTTTGTTTTCTTTCAATATTTTTTTTTTCTGAATTTCACTCAAAAACAAGGCAATTGTTCGATTTTTTTTTTCTCTTAATTTCACTCCAAAACAAGGCAATTGTTTGAATTTCACATGAATTTAACACCGACCGACAAAAAGTTTGATTTCTTTCAATTTTTTTTTTCTGAATTTCACTCAAAAACAAGGCAATTGTGTGATTTTTTTTTTCTTTTAATTTCACTCAAAAACAAGGCAATTGTTTGATTTTCACATGAATTTAACACCGACCGACAAAAAGTTTGATTTCTTTCAATATTTTTTTTTTCTGAATTTCACTCAAAAACAAGGCAATTGTTTGATTTTTTTTTCTCTTAATTTCACTCAAAAACAAGGCAGTTGTTTGATTTTCACATGAATTTAACACCGACCGACAAAAAGTTTGATTTCTTTCATTTTTTTTTCTGAATTTCACTCAAAAACAAGGAAATTGTTTGATTTTTTTTGCTCTTAATTTCACTCAAAAACAAGGCAATTGTTTGATTTTCACATGAATTTAACACCGACCGACAAAAAGTTTGATTTCTTTCAATATTTTTTTTTTCTGAATTTCACTCAAAATCAAGGCAATTGTTTGATTTTTTTTTTCTCTTAATTTCACTCAAAAACAAGGCAATTGTTTGATTTTCACATGAATTTAACACCGACCGACAAAAAGTTTGATTTCTTTCATTGTTTTTTTTTCTAAATTTCACTCAATAACCAGGCAATTGTTTGATTTTTTTTTTCTCTTAATTTACTCAAAAACAAGGCAATTGTTTGATTTTCACATGAATTTAACACCGACCGACAAAAAGTTTGATTTCGTTCAATTTTTTTTTTCTGAATTTCATGCAAAAACAAGGCAATTGTTTGATTTTTTTTTCTCTTAATTTCACTCAAAAACAAGGCAATTGTTTGATTTTCACATGAATTTAACACCGACCGACAAAAAGTTTGTTTTCTTTCAATATTTTTTTTTTCTGAATTTCACTCAAAAACAAGGCAGTTGTTTGATTTTTTTTTTCTCTTAATTTCACTCAAAAACAAGGCAATTGTTTGATTTTCACATGAATTTAACACCGACCGACAAATAGTTTGATTTCTTTCAATTTTTTTTTTTTCTGAATTTTACTCAAAAACAAGGCAATTAAGGATATTGGCTATAGTCTAAATTATAACAAGTTGGCAATGATCACTAACCCTCTCAGGCAATTATTTATATTCTGCTCCGTTGACATTTCAGGTTTGGATACATACTGGATGTATGATGCTGCCGCTCAAAAGCTGTTATGTTTGCCCGCCCGCCGCTGATTGCTTTCGTCTATTTTAACATGGTAAGTGTCAAAAGCAAATTTTATATATAGTATAATATTATATTCATAGTCTTCTTTGGCCAAACAAAAATCCATTTACCAGTGGAACAATCGATTTTATTTGTTCCATAATAGTAATAGGGGACCACCGTGTCTGTCTGTCTGTCTGACCTTTGAAGGGCAGCCATGTTTGGAACTGTAATGTGTAGCCGAAGTGAAATTTTCACAAAAGTCTCACCAAGTGTCTGAAACGAAAATTAGCGATAAATTACCTACGTTAATAGATTGCTAATACATTTTCAAACGCAGATTGGTGGGTTGCTGAAACCTTCAAAAACTGACTGTTTGTCAACACTGTTACCAAGTTAATTAACATTAACTAGCTAATAAATTGCCACATGTCCATGTGATATTATTAATCAAATTCATATTATTGAGAACAACTAATTATCAAGTTATGTATAAGTGTTTCATATTATTTTGATATATGACTGTGTGTGTGTTTAATCTGTAAACTCCATAGAAATGGTAAACATTCTACATTTACATAATATTAACTTTTTCATAAATTACACTGCCATCAGGGTGGAACTAAATTAACAGTAACAATTTTGTAAATTGCATAAGGATCGCATTGAAATATTTGATTGTTGAAAGGCTATTTGTTTTTCAATAATTATAATATGCACTGATCAATACACTATACAATAATATATAACTTGATCCATCCTCCGCTCTTGTATTTATTCGCTTACAAATTATTTATTATAACCGTCATCTCGATATTCGAAACGTTCGAAACGTAGCTCGTCGTGTGTGGCCCGTAAATGTAAACAAGAAGCGTGTGCGATATCATTATTAATGCATAGTTATACGTACAAAAACAAGGCAATTGTTTGATTTTTTTTTCTCTTAATTTCACTCAAAAACAAGGCAATTGTTTGATTTTCACATGAATTTAACACCGACCGACAAAAAGTTTGTTTTCTTTCAATATTTTTTTTTTCTGAATTTCACTCAAAAACAAGGCAATTGTTCGATTTTTTTTTTCTCTTAATTTCACTCCAAAACAAGGCAATTGTTTGAATTTCACATGAATTTAACACCGACCGACAAAAAGTTTGATTTCTTTCAATTTTTTTTTTCTGAATTTCACTCAAAAACAAGGCAATTGTGTGATTTTTTTTTTCTCTTAATTTCACTCAAAAACAAGGCAATTGTTTGATTTTCACATGAATTTAACACCGACCGACAAAAAGTTTGATTTCTTTCAATATTTTTTTTTTCTGAATTTCACTCAAAAACAAGGCAATTGTTTGATTTTTTTTTCTCTTAATTTCACTCAAAAACAAGGCAGTTGTTTGATTTTCACATGAATTTAACACCGACCGACAAAAAGTTTGATTTCTTTCATTTTTTTTTCTGAATTTCACTCAAAAACAAGGAAATTGTTTGATTTTTTTTGCTCTTAATTTCACTCAAAAACAAGGCAATTGTTTGATTTTCACATGAATTTAACACCGACCGACAAAAAGTTTGATTTCTTTCAATATTTTTTTTTTCTGAATTTCACTCAAAATCAAGGCAATTGTTTGATTTTTTTTTCTCTTAATTTCACTCAAAAACAAGGCAATTGTTTGATTTTTTTTTTCTCTTAATTTCACTCATAAACAAGGCAATTGTTTGATTTTCACATGAATTTAACACCGACCGACAAAAAGTTTGATTTCTTTCAATTTTTTTTTTTCTGAATTTCACTCAAAAACAAGGCAATTAAGGATATTGGCTATAGTCTAAATTATAACAAGTTGGCAATGATCACTAACCCTCTCAGGCAATTATTTATATTCTGCTCCGTTGACATTTCAGGTTTGGATACATACTGGATGTATGATGCTGCCGCTCAAAAGCTGTTATGTTTGCCCGCCCGCCGCTGATTGCTTTCGTCTATTTTAACATGGTAAGTGTCAAAAGCAAATTTTATATATAGTATAATATATTCATAGTCTTCTTTGGCCAAACAAAAATCCATTTACCAGTGGAACAATCGATTTTATTTGTTCCATAATAGTAATAGGGGACCACCGTGTCTGTCTGTCTGTCTGACCTTTGAAGGGCAGCCATGTTTGGAACTGTAATGTGTAGCCGAAGTGAAATTTTCACAAAAGTCTCACCAAGTGTCTGAAACGAAAATTAGCGATAAATTACCTACGTTAATAGATTGCTAATACATTTTCAAACGCAGATTGGTGGGTTGCTGAAACCTTCAAAAACTGACTGTTTGTCAACACTGTTACCAAGTTAATTAACATTAACTAGCTAATAAATTGCCACATGTCCATGTGATATTATTTATCAAATTCATATTATTGAGAACAACTAATTATTAAGTTATGTATAAGTGTTACATAATATTTTGATATATGACTGTGTGTGTGTTTAATCTGTAAACTCCATAGAAATGGTAAACATTCTACATTTACATAATATTAACTTTTTCATAAATTACACTGCCATCAGGGTGGAACTAAATTAACAGTTACAAATTTGTAAATTGCATAAGGATCGCATTGAAATATTTGATTGTTGAGAGGCTATTTGTTTTTCAATAATTATAATATGCACTGATCAATACACTATACAATAATATATAACTTGATCCATCCTCCGCTCTTGTATTTATTCGCTTACAAATTATTTATTATAACCGTCATCTCGATATTCGAAACGTTCGAAACGTAGCTCGTCGTGTGTGGCCCGTAAATGTAAACAAGAAGCGTGTGCGATATCATTATTAATGCATAGTTATACGTACAAAAACAAGGCAATTGTTTGATTTTTTTTTCTCTTAATTTCACTCAAAAACAAGGCAATTGTTTGATTTTCACATGAATTTAACACCGACCGACAAAAAGTTTGTTTTCTTTCAATATTTTTTTTTTCTGAATTTCACTCAAAAACAAGGCAATTGTTCGATTTTTTTTTCTCTTAATTTCACTCCAAAACAAGGCAATTGTTTGATTTTCACATGAATTTAACACCGACCGACAAAAAGTTTGATTTCTTTCAATTTTTTTTTTTCTGAATTTCACTCAAAAACAAGGCAATTGTGTGATTTTTTTTTTCTCTTAGTTTCACTCAAAAACAAGGCAATTGTTTGATTTTCACATGAATTTAACACCGACCGACAAAAAGTTTGATTTCTTTCAATATTTTTTTTTTCTGAATTTCACTCAAAAACAAGGCAATTGTTTGATTTTTTTTTCTCTTAATTTCACTCAAAAACAAGGCAATTGTTTGATTTTTACATGAATTTAACACCGACCGACAAAAAGTTTGATTTCTTTCATTTTTTTTTCTGAATTTCACTCAAAAACAAGGCATTTGTTTGATTTTTTTTTCTCTTAATTTCACTCAAAAACAAGGCAATTGTTTGATTTTCACATGAATTTAACACCGACCGACAAAAAGTTTGATTTCTTTCAATATTTTTTTTTTCTGAATTTCACTCAAAATCAAGGCAATTGTTTGATTTTTTTTTCTCTTAATTTCACTCAAAAACAAGGCAATTGTTTGATTTTTTTTTCTCTTAATTTCACTCAAAAACAAGGCAATTGTTTGATTTTCACATGAATTTAACACCGACCGACAAAAAGTTTGATTTCTTTCAATTTTTTTTTTTCTGAATTTCACTCAAAATTAAGGCAATTAAGGATATTGGCTATAGTCTAAATTATAACAAGTTGGCAATGATCACTAACCCTCTCAGGCAATTATTTATATTCTGCTCCGTTGACATTTCAGGTTTGGATACATACTGGATGTATGATGCTGCCGCTCAAAAGCTGTTATGTTTGCCCGCCCGCCGCTGATTGCTTTCGTCTATTTTAACATGGTAAGTGTCAAAAGCAAATTTTATATATAGTATAATATATTCATAGTCTTCTTTGGCCAAACAAAAATCCATTTACCAGTGGAACAATCGATTTTATTTGTTCCATAATAGTTATAGGGGACCACCGTGTCTGTCTGTCTGTCTGACCTTTGAAGGGCAGCCATGTTTGGAACTGTAATGTGTAGCCGAAGTGAAATTTTCACAAAAGTCTCACCAAGTGTCTGAAACGAAAATTAGCGATAAATTACCTACGTTAATAGATTGCTAATACATTTTCAAACGCAGATTGGTGGGTTGCTGAAACCTTCAAAAACTGACTGTTTGTCAACACTGTTACCAAGTTTATTAACATTAACTAGCTAATAAATTGCCACATGTCCATGTGATATTATTTATCAAATTCATATTATTGAGAACAACTAATTATTAAGTTATGTATAAGTGTTACATAATATTTTGATATATGACTGTGTGTGTGTTGAAAAATGAAAGAAATCAAACTTTTTGTCGGTCGGTGTTAAATTCATGTGAAAATCAAACAACTGCCTTGTTTTTGAGTGAAATTAAGAGAAAAAAAAATCAAACAATTGCCTTGTTTTTGAGTGAAATTCAGAAAAAAAAAATATTGAAAGAAATCAAACTTTTTGTCGGTCGGTGTTAAATTCATGTGAAAATCAAACAATTGCCTTGTTTTTGAGTGAAATTAAAAGAAAAAAAAAATCACACAATTGCCTTGTTTTTGAGTGAAATTCAGAAAAAAAAAATTGAAAGAAATCAAACTTTTTGTCGGTCGGTGTTAAATTCATGTGAAATTCAAACAATTGCCTTGTTTTGGAGTGAAATTAAGAGAAAAAAAAAATCGAACAATTGCCTTGTTTTTGAGTGAAATTCAGAAAAAAAAAATATTGAAAGAAAACAAACTTTTTGTCGGTCGGTGTTAAATTCATGTGAAAATCAAACAATTGCCTTGTTTTTGAGTGAAATTAAGAGAAAAAAAAATCAAACAATTGCCTTGTTTTTGTACGTATAACTATGCATTAATAATGATATCGCACACGCTTCTTGTTTACATTTACGGGCCACACACGACGAGCTACGTTTCGAACGTTTCGAATATCGAGATGACGGTTATAATAAATAATTTGTAAGCGAATAAATACAAGAGCGGAGGATGGATCAAGTTATATATTATTGTATAGTGTATTGATCAGTGCATATTATAATTATTGAAAAACAAATAGCCTTTCAACAATCAAATATTTCAATGCGATCCTTATGCAATTTACAAAATTGTTACTGTTAATTTAGTTCCACCCTGATGGCAGTGTAATTTATGAAAAAGTTAATATTATGTAAATGTAGAATGTTTACCATTTCTATGGAGTTTACAGATTAAACACACACACCGTCATATATCAAAATATTATGAAACACTTATACATAACTTGATAATTAGTTGTTCTCAATAATATGAATTTGATTAATAATATCACATGGACATGTGGCAATTTATTAGCTAGTTAATGTTAATTAACTTGGTAACAGTGTTGACAAACAGTCAGTTTTTGAAGGTTTCAGCAACCCACCAATCTGCGTTTGAAAATGTATTAGCAATCTATTAACGTAGGTAATTTATCGCTAATTTTCGTTTCAGACACTTGGTGAGACTTTTGTGAAAATTTCACTTCGGCTACACATTACAGTTCCAAACATGGCTGCCCTTCAAAGGTCAGACAGACAGACAGACACGGTGGTCCCCTATTACTATTATGGAACAAATAAAATCGATTGTTCCACTGGTAAATGGATTTTTGTTTGGCCAAAGAAGACTATGAATATAATATTATACTATATATAAAATTTGCTTTTGACACTTACCATGTTAAAATAGACGAAAGCAATCAGCGGCGGGCGGGCAAACATAACAGCTTTTGAGCGGCAGCATCATACATCCAGTATGTATCCAAACCTGAAATGTCAACGGAGCAGAATATAAATAATTGCCTGAGAGGGTTAGTGATCATTGCCAACTTGTTATAATTTAGACTATAGCCAATATCCTTAATTGCCTTGTTCTTGAGTAAAATTCAGAAAAAAAAAAAAATTGAAAGAAATCAAACTATTTGTCGGTCGGTGTTAAATTCATTTGAAAATCAAACAATTGCCTTGTTTTGGAGTGAAATTAAGAGAAAAAAAAAATCGAACAATTGCCTTGTTTTTGAGTGAAATTCAGAAAAAAAAAATATTGAAAGAAAACAAACTTTTTGTCGGTCGGTGTTAAATTCATGTGAAAATCAAACAATTGCCTTGTTTTTGAGTGAAATTAAGAGAAAAAAAATCAAACAATTGCCTTGTTTTTGTACGTATAACTATGCATTAATAATGATGAAAAAACAAACTTTTTGTCGGTCGGTGTTAAATTCATGTGAAAATCAAACAATTGCCTTGTTTTTGAGTGAAATTAAGAGAAAAAAAAATCAAACAATTGCCTTGTTTTTGTACGTATAACTATGCATTAATAATGATATCGCACACGCTTCTTGTTTACATTTACGGGCCACACACGACGAGCTACGTTTCGAACGTTTCGAATATCGAGATGACGGTTATAATAAATAATTTGTAAGCGAATAAATACAAGAGCGGAGGATGGATCAAGTTATATATTATTGTATAGTGTATTGATCAGTGCATATTATAATTATTGAAAAACAAATAGCCTCTCAACAATCAAATATTTCAATGCGATCCTTATGCAATTTACAAATTTGTAACTGTTAATTTAGTTCCACCCTGATGGCAGTGTAATTTATGAAAAAGTTAATATTATGTAAATGTAGAATGTTTACCATTTCTATGGAGTTTACAGATTAAACACACACACAGTCATATATCAAAATATTATGTAACACTTATACATAACTTAATAATTAGTTGTTCTCAATAATATGAATTTGATAAATAATATCACATGGACATGTGGCAATTTATTAGCTAGTTAATGTTAATAAACTTGGTAACAGTGTTGACAAACAGTCAGTTTTTGAAGGTTTCAGCAAC